>OY720680.1:53023011-53752011 GCA_963170755.1 Amphimallon solstitiale
TAAGTTTGAAACAAATTGTCTTAAAAAAGTTTTTCGAAATTCCTACCAGAAGTAGGTCTTTTACTCTTATCGAAAATCAGTTTTTTGCGAATATCTCGCAAGTCATGCTTTTAAGACAAGTACGTTACGAGTATAAAAGTATTTAAAACATAATTTTCAATATCTTTTATGTAAAAAGAATTTCAAAATTCAGACCGGAAGTACCACTTTTACTCCTATCGAATAGCGATTTTTTGCAAATATGTCGTAAGTTATGCATTCTATATATATTTATCAAGAGTACAAAAGTATTTAGAGTTGGATATGGAATATTTTTTGTATAAATGAAATTTCAAAATTCGGACCGGAAGTAACACTTTCATACGTATAAGAAAGTCGTGTGGTGGCCACACCTCATTTTTTACTTTCTTATACGTAGTATAAGGAAGTATTGTGATGCCGAAAATTTTCGACCTCGAGATTTTTGCAGATGTCCACGCTTTGAAGTCCCCTGATACCAAAAAAGTGGTTTTAAAAAAAATGTCTCTCTCTCTCTCTCTGTGTGTGTGTGTGTGTCTCTGTGTGTGTGACCACGATAGCGCTCAAACCGCTGTAGATATCAATTCCAAATTTTGTATTTAAGTGTATAATCTGCCTCTTGAGATTTGATTAGTTTTTCAGTAAAATCGGTATACCGGAAGTCGTAGTTTACTTCAGTGAAAAAATCGAATTTTGCAAATATTTCGTCAACTACTAAGTTTAAAGAATTCATATGTACTTAAAATTAAAATTGAAAACCATTTTATTTAAAAGGTTTTTCGAAATTACTACCGGAAGTAGGTCTTTTACTCTTATCGAAAATCAGTTTTTTGCCAATATTTTGCAAGTCATGCTTTTTAGACAGGCACGCTGCGAATATACAAGTATTTAGAACTTAATTTACAATATCTTTTGTATAAAAAAAATTTCAAAATTCGGACCGGAAGTATCACTTTTACTCTTCCCGAATAACGATTTTTTGCAAATATGTCGTAAATTATGCATTCTATATATATTTATTAAGAGTACAAAAGTATTTAGAATTGGATTTGCAATATTTTTTGTATACATGAAATTTCAAAATTCGGACCGTAAGTAGCACTTTTATTCTTAGCGAGTAGCACTTTTTTTTCGAATATCTTGCAAAGTATGCATTCTATAGCGATTTATTAAGAGAATGAAAGTACTTAGAATAAGATTTTGAATAAGTTTTGTATAAAATCATTTTTCTTGGTTAATTTCGTTTTAAATTGTTGGAAGTTGTTTTGATGGTAATAGTTTGATTTAATTTGGAAATCTTTTTAAATGAATTAAATCATGAGCATATAGAATTTCTCGCGTTGTTTGAATTGTCTGGTATCTATGTATAATATTCCGGGTTTCCTGGCGATGTTTTGATGACCACTATAAACAGCGTCGAGATCAAAATGCCACCTTCCTTTATGCATAGAGAAGATATTTGTAAATTTATTGTCTGTTCCTATTAAGTTGCAGGTTTTATAATACATGTTTATTCAGAAGTCTGGTTTTTATTCGCGTTTTCCCCACTAGACTTATTTTATGGCTGTGTCAAAAGCCTTCTTTAGATCAAGAGCATTTATGTAATAAGACGATCGAGTTATGAGTGTCTTCTCTTATTTCTTTAAAATTTATAAGTGTAATTAGCCTGAAATGATATTTAGAGAATTGAGAAGGATTAGCAGAAATATCAAATATACTGAAAAACTTTATCGGAGGCACTGTATTTATCTAGTTAATTATTTAATAACGAACTCAATTATTTCACTTTTAAAGTGAATGAGAGACTTTCATGTTAACTGTAACTAGAACGCATCTCTTACACTCGATGTTCTATAAAAAATATGGGCTTTATGTACCTACGCTTTTTGGCGATCAATACTCAGAACAAACATATCACTCATCGTAAGCGAAAACACAGTATTGCGTGGTCGATATATGGGTGTCGTAACACCTTCATTTAAACAAGAATCTGTCCCTCAGAATGTTATAGAAAATGAAATATCTGAATTAGATATTATAAACATGTAATGTAAGATTGACTATGGAAGGGGATTTTATTGTTTTGCTAATAAGATTCGATAACTTTGAGCTTTACACCAGAATTGCGTAAAATTTAATCGCAATTTAACAAATGCATATATTAATTGACATCTACATTTTGTTACGACTCTTAATAAATAGGGCGAACAAATGGCGCGACAAATCCCGCCTATAAAGAAATGAAAAATTCAAAAATACTGTTAAATCATTAATAAAAGATTACGAAAAGAAGTGGGTCCAGGCTTGATCCTCCAGGAACGCCATATACGAGAGAATGAACATAACTACAATAACCTTAGTCAAGTGGACTGAGGCCAAACGATGATATTTTTTGTAGTAAAAATCCTTGTCTTATGGTATTAGAAGTATTATGTTTTTTGTGAATAAGCTCTGTAAT
The DNA here is from genome assembly GCA_963170755.1 of Amphimallon solstitiale. Taxonomy (NCBI): domain Eukaryota; kingdom Metazoa; phylum Arthropoda; class Insecta; order Coleoptera; family Scarabaeidae; genus Amphimallon; species Amphimallon solstitiale. The sequence goes on from OY720680.1 coordinate 53,025,488, forward strand.
AATGATAAGATTTGTAATAGTAGATCTGCCACGGACAAATCTCTGCTCCTTGATGTTCATGTTTCCTCTATTATTTTTAATTTTACTTTTAATTAACAAATTAATTATTTAAATACACTATACACATATTGCTGTGGTTACAACAATATTCAATGAATGCTGAGATTGCATTAAATATCATTAAACATCTTCACCTATAAATTTATAAATCTAATCCCTATCAGCATTCAATTTATTCTTGTGAGTTCTAGCAGTGATCTTTCCTTTTTTTCTCTGGTGTGTTTCTTATTTAGTCTTTTATTTGGATAAGGTTAATAATAAAATCAATTTTTTTAAATTTCATAAAACATTTATGTTCATCTTTATTGTAGTAAACATCAAAAAAAAAATATTAACAACCCGTGACTGTGTCAAGAATGTTTCTTGACAATTATAATACATAGAAAAACATAATTCCTTTTTTTCTATTACGATTCAAGAAAAATATTATTTTGCTATTTTTATCCTTTAATATAATACTATTTATAGATTCCAAAAAAAAAAAATTTCCCATACGAAGCTAATTTTTATTTCAACAAAGACATACATTCGCACATAGTGCCTTTGATGATCTAAAACTTTGCAACGAAGAAAATATCTTGAAAATGACCTATACCAATCCCCGAATGTAAATATTCGCACATAGTGCACCCAACAGATTGGCGCTTGTTCATCCAGAATATTCCTGTCTATTCGTATTTTCTACTAGAGATTTTAATTAAATTTTACCACAACAATCGTTAATAATGCCCAGTGATACACAGGAAGCAAATATTTGCACATAGTACCTCAAGTGCCTTCAACACTATTAACGATCTTCCCACAATTACAATAAAATCAATGCAGTTTAGCAAAACAATATTTGTTTTAAAATTAATGATGTTCAACGCCTTGCCAAAAGTAAATATTTTCACATAGTACTCTTGGAGTACGTCTTACATCATCAATTATTCAAAACTGTATATTTATTTCAAAAGCTTACTTATGGTCCTCATATACATTATCAAATTCTTTTTTATTCATGTCTTCCATTTTGATATTGTGAAACAGTAAAAAAATGAAATTATTAAATGCAGCAAATAATTAACATTAACAAAATTTAAATAATACTTGAATTCAAAATGAACTAAAACATTCAAAACTAATATAAATTTAACGTAGTGTTTCAAAAACGCCTACTATTATTCGCAAACGATCTCAAAATTTTTACGTCTTATTAATCCAAAAGATCGGCTTCATCTCCCTCTGCATCTAGTTTCACCCCTTTACATAACTTAAAACAAACGATAGCTACGCATTCGCAGCGCTATGTCTATTGAACTAACATTTACGTTGGTATCGTTTGATTCATTTTATCTCTTTCAAGTTTTTCCAGTCGCGTAAACACATATTTCGCACTTTGACAGTTAATGTTTATGAAATGGCGTCACTCAAAAATTGTTTACTGAGATTTACACACATTTTCCATCCCTCATCTTCGGTGGGTATGTTCTTGTTTTCTTAATGCCATCCTTCATTGTATCTGTATATGAACATATCGCCTCTCTTATCCCTGTTTACATATTTTCTCTTTCCACTAACTGAGGTTATTCTCAACTTTTTCTTATATGTGCCTTCCTTGGATGCAATTGGAAATCCATCATATACTACTGGAATCCTTTTCATCAAAACCGTATTGCAAGGAGTAGTCACTTCCATAGCACGTCCTGCAAGTTCTATCCAGTTTTTTTCTGTTTCTAGTATGTCGATTTGTAAATAACTGCGAACAATATTAATGTTATCTCTTCTTTGTAGGTTTTAAAATAACCACACAAAATTTATACTGCTGTCCTTGAAGCCTTTTGTATTTATGCATACAAAACTTCAAAATGTATCCCATTTGTACATCTGGTGTATACATAAAATGTATTAATGTATTGTCCGAGATAGAGATATACCTTTCCATATATGTATCCTTTTTTTTAGATATAAGTATCAGGTATTTATTATTTTTATAAATATGATCATGAAATCCACTAATAAATTTAAAATCATTGTACAAATCTAAAATCTATTTTTATTCATTTGAATTAACGTTCTCATCACAAGCATGCCGAATATAGCCTTGCTCGTACAATTTTATGGCATTTAAATGATTCACTCTCTAAGTTTGAAATTCATTTATCTATCTTGTGTTTATTTTTCTATAAAATATAGAATGCATAGATTTATTTTGTGTTTATTTTTATTTCTTAATTCTTAATATATTTAAACTTAAATTATTATATCTATATTTTCATAATGACATTGCCCCTTAAAGGTTATGCAACTTATTATTCACCTACTAAATCTGTGACTTTGTGATTATTCTATCTTAAACTATATTTAAAACTAAAAATTAATGTTCTTATTCTAAAGCTTAACTATTTAATAATTTTCATAATTCTTAAACTATAAAGATCACGGCAATATGTAGATGTTGTAGATGCTCATCCTTTTAAGCAGTGTTTGCATATAAAGAAATAGCAAATTAACACCTTTCATAAAAATAAAAGAAAAGCCGAAATAGTTAAATGCACCTATTTTAAGCTTTTCTTAATTTTTTTTTTTTAATATCAAAAAACCAATAATTTTTCCACTAATTATGCGCATATTATAGAGGAAAAAAACAGTTTCTGGGGCGTGTCAAAATCGAAAAACTTTACGGATCTTCATTAGTTGCAATAAAGATATCACATTATCCATCTATATTTATCTTTTCACTTAAATGTGATCCATTTAATCTATCGTGGAAATCATGGTGATTGAGATATATGTATATGTATCACGGGTCATGGGTGACGGAGCTTTGCATCGGTCAAATGAGGGGAGAAATTTAATTAAACACGTTCTCGAACAGAAATCCAAGCTTTGGCGTCACCGTCAAATAACCTCACCGTTGTTTCGTGTTCCCCACGGTTTTTTGTCTATCTCCTATCCCGGTCTATCCCGTTGTTGTCTGTTTGTGTGCGTATATATGAACATGAGCTGGTGAAGTTTTATATATACTTATATATTTATATAAGTATATATATATATATTATATGTATGTATATGTATATACAATGTAGGTGCGGAGAAAAGAGGACAGGCAATAAAGTCAGCAATGAAATTGAAAAGGATTTAGGAAAAAGCAGTGTCGTAAAGAAAGAGAATGGTGAGTAAACAAAACAGGTGATTTTCCTTCCGTGTAATGGGGATGTATCGACCCTGCTAAGGTTTTTGAGGTGATGAATATAGAAGGGTTAGATTGGATGAAATAAATAAGCGGACGTCTGTTTAAATTTATCCTCTCGAACATATTAATGTGACCCTTGGCGTGGGGCTTTTTATTACCTAATTTATTTTTAATATCGATTTATAGAGGCGGCCTTCTTAAAACAGTCCAGCTAAATGTGATTAAGTAAACGGTGTACGACAATGATCGAACATGTCAATTTTTGTTCTAAGGAGGATTTCGATTTAACCACCTACTGTTACAAAGGACACTTGACACACGAAGGAGATTACTAGCCCATCACAAAAAGTAATTTATTTTAATATAAGGGATAAATAATTTATTAGGGAAGCCTATAATTTTCCTAATTTTCTAATTCAGACCAGTTGTTTTCGTAAAGATTATTCAGCGATAATTAATAAAAAATAAAAAGAAGATTATTACGCTTTCTGTGAACATTTATTTTATCTTACATAGTACACTAAAGTATTATTACACGAACGTCTGACACAAGTCGGTAAATATTTTTTTCAAATATTACTGTTGTGAAGATTTAAATTAGAAATCACTTTGTATAGTAGAATCGTTTTGGCAACCGACACGGCCAAAGTACGAACTAAAGACGACGCGACGATTCAATACCACTACAAATTTCGATCTACCGGAACAATTTCAGTACAATAAAATTAAACTAATTAATTAATATTTCAGGATATATACCTGCCCATAGTAAAATACTATTGCATGAGAGCCAGTTACAAATCAAATATTATAAATAAAGCTATTAAATATTATTTTTTCTGCACCTATATTTTATATAACATTTGGCTATACTGTTTAGGAGGCAAGCAGTGTTGACAAATTTAAAATGTTCAGATGACAATTATAACAAACGTCAAAAGATAATTATGACAAATGTCACAATGTGTACGAATATTACTACTTATGGCAGTCCTAAAATGGCTTTTGTAGGTTATATTAATTGACAGGTGTCGTTTTATTTCTTTAACAGAATATAAAAGAACAATATGTAAGAAATTATATGCATATATATAACGTTTAATTTAATTTACTATGAAATTTAACTTTATAATCATGATTATTTTACATCTAAATATTTTACATTTATAATAATTTTCCCCAATTTATTATATTATTCAATTAACTAATCTTACTGTGTGAATTTTGTGTATTTTGTATGTTAATTTATTATCCTTTTATCCTCCTTCAACTGTTGAGGTGACGGTGACTTCCTTTCATGCAACATCTAATTCAATGGTACAATACTATTCTATCTTTTCCAAATTACTGTGATTTTCTTTTATGAAATTGTTAATTTATCGTTGCTCCTTTATGACTTGTGACTGCTAATAATGCTCCTTTCTTAGTACATTTATTTGATATGATATTTAGTTTTAACACGTTAATTCGTTCTATTTACTTCCACTTTATAAATTTTGTTCTGTTGATATTTTTCTCTAATCGATAATAAAACTGTCCACATTTCCATCACAATTCAGACAAAAGTCTCTAACCACGATAGCGGCCAAACGGCTGTAGGTACCACACTGAGAAACATGAAAATGTACATTCAAGAAAGCATGTGGGGTCCACTTCTTGTTGTTGAATAAAATTAAATATATATTCAACCAACACCATCTTATTCTTCAAAGAAGCTTTCTATTTTATTTGAATTTTATTAGTTGAATAAAACAATAAACTACTTTATTTAAATAATAATGATTCTGCTTAACATATTCTATTTTCAATATATTTGACATATTAAAAGTATTTCAGGTGAATAAATAATCTGTAAATTTAAATGTGCTTGATGCTTGATACAACATGTTTTTATTTTAACCTTAGGAATTCTTAAACTCCCTTTATTGAGCTATCTTGGCATCGGCGTGCACAAAATATCCGGATTGAAGAAGGGATACCTACAATGTACGGTATCTTACGAGGTTTGTAAAATAATTGTGTCTTTTAATATGTACGGAACATACCCCGGATCTAGGGATAATATACAATAACGTTTTCGAAGTTGACAATACTGTTTCACCGTGTTCTTTGTAGCGAGGAGGATGGTGTGTGGTTTGTGGAAATAAGTTATATGCAGTTCGGCAGTTATTTGCTATGATTAGGTATTTGCATCTTGTACTCACAGCTATAACGTGAAACGGACGACGTAGAAGAAAAGTTGGTCGGTTGGGGATTTTTCGAATATGTATAGCTCTAGCATTGGATTTTTCAAGAGTTTAAATATGAATTTAAATTTATCTCTATTAGAACACTACGTTAAAACTCAGGACTGTTATATTTTATATAAACTTATTTTCTTTCTTGGGTTTGTGGTATTCCTTTTAATTAAAACTAATATATTTTACTAACGTTTCGATGTATTTAACATCTTTTTCAAAGTTTATAGAACATGTAACTGTAAATGATTACAAAATATAAGTCTACGGCACAATATGATTTATACTAACAATAATTATAATTCTTTTTATTTTTATGTATGGCAACGGGCAACCTATACCTTAAAATTCATTTCGTCAATCATTAATATTTTCTTGGCTACTTTTTCATATATTCATTGCTAATTTTGTATTATTGAAAAGTATAAATTTGATAGATTTGCAATGTCAAATCTGTCATTTATTGAGTATTTTTGTTTTTTAAGGGTCTTCGCTAGTGAATGGGAAATGTAATATTGGTTGCTATGACTATGCAACCAATATTACAAAATCTTTGGTTTAACTTAAAAGCTAAAATACCGAAAGATCAACAAACATACCTAATATATCAAATACCATGTAAGGGATGCGAAAGTGTATATATCGGACAAACAAACCAACACCTAAAAAGCAGAATGAATGGCCATAAATACTGTAAAAACAACACCGCATTGAAAAAACATACTATTAATACTGGGCATGAATTTGATTTCAATCGGGTAAAAATTCTGGACAAAGAACATAACCAAAAAGCAAGAGATATATTAGAAGTGATTCATATTAAAAAACAAAAATACTCAATAAATGACAGATCTGACATTGCAAATCTATCAAATTTATACTTTTCAAAAATACAAAATTAGCAATGAATATATGAAAAAGTAGCCAAGAAAATATTAATGATTAACGAAATGAATTTTAAGGTAGGTTGGCCGTTGCCAAACATAAAAATAAAAAGAATTATAATTATTGTTAGTATAAATCATATTGTACCGTAGACTGATATTTTGTAATCTTTTACAGTTATATGTTTTATAAACTTTGAAAAAGATGTTAAATACATCGAAACGTTAGTAAAATATATTAGTTTTAATTGAAAGGAATACCACAAACCCAAGAAATAAAATAAGTCTATACATTTTATTTGTATGTCTGCGTAAACTGTAGTTCAAGAGTTTATGTAAAAACAAATTAAATATAGTTTTTTAATTTGTAGATTGAAAATTAACACCCTTTTAAGTGAAACCTCATATTTCTTGCATTAATAGACTAGAATATTTCATTTAATTGAATTTTTCCTGAACACGTGTTTTGGTTAAAAATTTACAAAAAAAAATTAATAACTCAAAAACTATTGGCTCAATTTTGAAAAAGAAAAAATAGTCAATAGACAATTTAAAACATTACTAGAAAATCCAAAAATCTATAGAGTGTCATTTAAAAAAATTAAGTTCTATGCACTTCCGGTAAAACCGGAAGTGCGTCAGAGATTAAAGTATTTTTAGAATACGCGGCCCAAGCAACTATGTATCTTAGATTAATTGGTTTTTCTTTTATTTAAAGCACAAAAGAGCAATCTAAAAAGCGGCTACTAATGACTCACCCTGTACATTCTGAATATTTCACTGAAATGTTTAAAGTGTTGTAATTCATTTGCAAATAACTATAAACTAGATTAATTAGTATTTACTTTCTTGTTCTTATTCATCAAATGTATTTTTTGTCTTAGACTCTATTAGGTAAGGGGTACAAGCGGAGACCCATACGTATGATTTAAGTATTAATAAATGTGCGCACTTGGTATTACTGTTTTGTTAGTTCCATTGATTGTCCCGTGTTCATATATTGTAATAGAATAAGAGGACGAATTCAAAATAAGGAAGTTCAATGAGTAATACCTCCTGGTGGCCGGAGTGGCCAGCGGCGGCGGCAGATCTAGTGAGCGGGTAGGACTATTGATTTTTGTGAGCTGCTGGAGCAAGTGTCGGTATTGCTGCCCGGGTGTGTGACAGAGAGTGGTGGGTCCATCCCCGTGTTTGCTGTTTCCCTGTGTTCGCCGGTCCCAACTCTGCCGCCAGCATAACCGGCAGACACCTCAAAGCCCGATGCGGGAAGATGGTCATGAGGTTCGTGTTCTTTCCGCTCCTTCCCCATCATTACCGTAAAGAAGCAGTAAAGGAGCTATCACATAAGTGGATATCTACTTAATTGTGCTGTGTTCGGGATTGTTTGTAAATACCAGAGTGCGTAAGAAATTTACGACCAGCACTTGAAGAATACAGAATAAGAGTTTTATTTTATTCTTTGCGCTACTAAAAATGTTGACGTCGAAATCACTTTTATGGAAATATTTCTGCATTTTTTCTTTAAGTAGGTAATAAGATGATTAACGCTAATCACTTTAAAAAATATAAAATTATAATATTTTCTTATACAGTATGTCCTCGGATCGAGTTTACAAGAGGGAAAAAATTCTTATTTTTGATTTGACAATAAAATGCTAAAGGATTTAAATTGTATGCTCCATTTCAAATGATCAAATCTGTAATTAGAATTTTAATTCGACTTATGTATATTCCAAAAATTTTGTTTTCATTTTTTTCGACGCATTTCATCAATTATTTTTTGTGGTGGAAGGCTTTGACTTCATATTCTTTAGTTCATATATTTGTGGCTTCTGAGACATCAACAGTAGGTATAGTCCAACACCTACAAAAGAAAATAAGTAGGGTACTTTGGAGAGTTCTGGGACACCTCCTCCCCCTCTCACCCAGCTCCCCCTCACCCCCCTCGCCCTAGTGGCGCCCTCTGCCAACCCAACTGATGTGGCGCCCCCTCGCGGTCGCCAACCCAACTAAAAATTGCAGATTTCATCATTACCAACCCAACTAAAATTGCAGATTTCATCATTACCAACCCAACTAAAATTGCAGATTTCATCATTACCAACCCAACTAAAAATTGCAGATTTCATCATTACCAACCCAACTAAAAATTGCAGATTTCATCATTACCAACCCAATGTGGCGCCCTCTGACGGCCACTAACCAAACTAAGAAATGGCATATTTCATCATTACCAACCCAATGTGACGCCCTCTCACAGCCACTAACCAAGAAATGGCATCTCTCATGATTACCATAATGCAGCATCCTCTCACGGTCACTAGCCAAACTAAGGTGACGTCAGACAAAATGGCGGACCATCAAGATGGTCTTTGTTTCTAGAGAATTCCTGAATAAATTACCAGGCTTGCTATCGCGCTTCTCAATGTACTTCAAACAGGTCTAAACATGTTTCCAGCGGAAACCGCAACGGCTGTCTGCTTCTGTGATAGCCGCATGCTTGAAATGCATATCTTACTTATAAAATAAAATAAAACAAACAATATTTTTTAAGAAAAAACAATGTATTTATTATTATTAATTAACAATATGACCAAGTTTCATACCCTCAAGATGGTCGATAAAAATATAAACTTTATATCTAAGATCGGCATACCATTTCAAAATTATAAAATAAATATACAGTATGCTACTGGACGAGATAGCAACCAAGTATGAATATACAGGACGTTTCAAAGGTAGGGATTTTTAGAAAAGCAAGATGGCGAATCCAAGATGGCCGCCAAAAATCTAATAAACTAATGTCTAATCTAATAAACCATGCACTCGAACTCCTATGAAACATCATCTCAAAACCATCGCTAGAATCAGCTCACAACCGGGTCATGAAGCAGTTCTGAAACCCCTATATTAAAACCACACATTCAAACCACTATCAAATCCCTCTTTTCTCAAAAAGCCATACATCCATCCATCCATCCATCCATCCAACCATCCATCCAACCATACATCCATCCAACCATCCATTAATCCATCCATCCATCTGGACGAGATAGCAACCAAGTATGAATATACAGGACGTTTCAAAGGTAGGGATTTTTAGAAAAGCAAGATGGCGAATCCAAGATGGCCGCCAAAAATCTAATAAACTAAGGTGACGTCAGGCATCCAATCTATCAAAACCATGCACTCAAACTCCTATGAAACATCATTTCAAAACCATCGCTAGAATCAGCTCACAACCGGGTCATGAAGCGGTTCTGAAACCCCTATATTAAAACCACTATCAAATCCCTCTTCTCTCAAAAAGCCATCCAACCATCCATCAATCCATCCATCCATCCATACATCCATCCATCCAACCATCAATCCATCCATCCATCCATACATCCATCCATCCATCCATCCATCCAACCATCCATCCAACCATACATCCATCCAACCATCCATTAATCCATCCATCCATCTGGACGAGATAGCAACCAAGTATGAATATACAGGACGTTTCAAAGGTAGGGATTTTTAGAAAAGCAAGATGGCGAATCCAAGATGGCCGCCAAAAATCTAATAAACTAAGGTGACGTCAGGCATCCAATCTATCAAAACCATGCACTCAAACTCCTATGAAACATCATTTCAAAACCATCGCTAGAATCAGCTCACAACCGGATCATGAAGCGGTTCTGAAACCCCTATATTAAAACCACACATTCAAACCACTATCAAATCCCTCTTTTCTCAAAAAAGCCATCCATCCATCCATACATCCATACATCCATCCATCCAACCATCCATCCATCCATCCATCCATACATCCATACATCCATCCATCCAACCATCAATCCATCCATCCATCCATCCATCCATCCATCCATACATCCATCCATCCATCCATCCAACCATCCAACCATCCATCCATCCATCCACCCATCTGGATAACATAGCAACCAAATATTAATATACAGAACATTTCAAAGGTAGGGATTTTTAGAAAAGTAAGATAGCGAATCCAAGATGGCCGCCAAAAATCTAATAAACTAAGGTGACGTCAGGCGAAATGGCCGACTATCAATATGATCGATCAAAATATAAACTCAACTTCTAGAAAATACCCAACTCCGTATCACGCATCACAACAACCACCCAACATAGTTTCAAACGCCACAACACCAGACCAACTTAGGAAGATACATCTAGGTCAAACCCCAACACAACATACTTTCAAACACCACCACCGAGGATTTATATTTGACATCAGCATACCATCTCAAAATCATAAAATAAATATACAGTATGATACTGGATAACATAGCAACCAAGTATGAATATACAGGACGTTTCAAAGTAGGGATTTTTAGAAAAGCAAGATGGCCGCCAAAAATCTAATAAACTTCGGTGGCATCAGGCATCAATCTATTAAAACCACTATCAAATCATTCTCTTTAAAAGCCATCATTCCAAAACAATACATTCAAATCATACATTCAGTGATAGACACATAAATGAAATGTATTTGTGCAGCCTAACAGTTCAAAAAGCTTGATATCGAGCTTACCAGCATATTTCTAACAGATCTAAACACGTTTTCTAATGGAAACCACAACGTTTGATCGCTATCAACACCTCTATGATAGTAGCCTTATTTAATATATCTATATCATAAAATAAAAAGGAACAACATATTTTAAGAAAAACAATTTATTAAAAAATAATAACCACATTTTGTAGGTGAATTATGGCTAATATGTAGCATATCAATCATAGGGAAAAAACATTAAACGAATTACAATTATGACATATAAATCCATAGGTAAAAGATATATAGCAATCAAAACCCTTCCTATATCTACCTCTCTTCATAGAAGACCTAGATATTTAATACCACATACATAAATACATAGACACTCTAATCCTCATATGAATAAATTGATAGACTTATAATAATTATTTTCATCCATAAGTATACATACATACTTTTATATATATCACTACCAGAAATAAGTCGACACCGCTGTGTTAGTCACCTTATTTAATATATCTATATTATAAAATAAAAAGGACCAACATATTTTTAAGAAAACAAGTTATTAAAAATAAAACAACTACACACATCAAACAAACCTCAACCATACTTTCAATTTCACAAATATCAAAATTTAAACAAAACAATCAAATGCAAAGGCAAGGAATGTTCTCGAGATGATCCATATAGTGCAATATAACAATGCAGTAAAACGATAGAGGTGAGATACATGGTCTATCAAAAAATTTTTATTACCCACTTTTTTCAGCAATCAAAACTTTTTGACAAAACACTATACATATGAAGAATAGACATAGCATTAAATATTTCCATTTTAGAGATACCCCAGTTTAATCCCAATTTTAATTAACATAAATTCATAAAATGAGTCTATCTTTTACAGTTCGTGGGTTGTACTATCATTAGAAGAAATATGCCTGAGGTACAGCTTTTAATATGAAATTTAGGGGTTTTTTACACAAAAACATAGTTTATGCCTAATAAAACTAATTTTGAAGCATAATGTGCACATAGTATTAAAAAAGAGAATAAAAACATTAAACAAGGTACGCTTCACAGGAAACATTATTATAAATCACATTTTAAAAACATGGAATTCTATTTTATTTGGATGACATTGTATTTACAAATAGTTTTTATATGATTACAAGAAATATGCTTTTCATTAAATATTAACCACTGAACAACAGCAGTATACACAAAAAAACTTGATAGTCACCTTATTTAATATATCTATATTATAAAATAAAAAGGAACAACATATTTTTAAGAAAACAATTTATTAAAAATAAAACAACTACACACATCAAACAAACCTCAACCATACTTTCAATTTCACAAATATCAAAATTTAAACAAAACAATCAAATGCAAAGGCAAGGAATGTTCTCGAGATGATCCATATAGTGCAATATAACAATGCAGTAAAACGATAGAGCTGAGATACATGGTCTATCAAATTTTTATTACCCACTTTTTTTTCAGCAATCAAAACTTTTTGACAAAACACTATACATATGAAAAATAGCCATAGCATTAAATATTAACCACTGAACAACAGCAGTATACACAAAAAACTAATATAAAGACAGTATTAACATTCTAACCAAAAGATTTGCAAAATAATAAATATATACTTGTTCATGGCTTAAAAACAATTGAAAAATTGATGTTTGCCAAGCTATTTATCAATATTTAAGAGCTAAAAATTAACATCATTTTTACATTTACAGATACCCCATGTTTAATATCAATTTGAATTAACATAAATTCATAAAATGAGTCCATCTTTTCACACATCATGCATTTTTGTACAACAGCGAATGTATTACATTTTAAAGCACTATATAATTTGAGAAAAACAGCAAAACCTATCATGAAACATTATTATAAATTCTATTTTATTTGGATGACATTGTATTTACAAATAGTTTTTATATCATTACAAGAAATACACTTTTCATTAAATATTAACCACTGAACAACAGTAGTATAATAAATACTCGCTTTCAATTATTTAATATTGAAATTACACAAAATTCAATGCAATACACTTAAAACATTTGAAAAATCATGTTTGGTAAGCCCAATATAAATTATTTTTAATTTGTTTTTCATAGAATGAATTGCATCATTTGCGGAAAATCCTTCACCCGGCGCGACAACATGAAGCGGCATGTGAATACCCTCCACCGCAATTTTGTTTGCGGTATTTGTGGAGTGAGAAAGAAAACATACTAAGTCTCACAACAGATAAAATATATACCATCTTTTTACAGTTCATGTTTTTTGTACTATCATTAGAAGAAATATGCTTGACGAGCGGCTTTTAATATGAAATTTAGAGGTTTTTACACAAAAACATAGTTTATGCCTAATAAAAACTAATTCATGTTTGGTAAGCCTACTATTTAAGACAAAAATTATTAGTTATTTCCATTTACAACAGATAGCCCACTATTTATCAATATTTAACGCAAAAAATTATTATTAATTCCCTCATTTACAACAGATTTCCTTGCTTAATCTCAATTTTTAAATAACATAAATTCTTAAATTGATTTAGTTAACTTTCTTATAATATTTGAAAAGGGTGAGAAAGAAAACATACTAAGTCTCACAACAGATAAATATTAAAACTAAAATAAATATATACTATTTCAAAATGTTTCTACCTTTTATAGCTGTGTTTTGTTATACACAATCCAAACCATTTTGCATGTAAATATCAGTCGCCATTCCGACATGCTTCAGAACTAACCCCATCAGGTTAACTGAAAGAAGAAACACAATCCTATCAAGAATTTTATCTTATATGGTATATGTTTGAATATCTTTTTCGACCGCAATTATAGGAATACAATTAGTTTCACATACCTAATGCGGGTGACAGATTGGGCAAAGTATCGGGGGGATCACCAAACTAATCCTTTCAGAACATCGCTCGCATCTGATTATTTCATATTCTTAAAAAAAATATATACCGAATAATATTTTACATCCCTTTTTTTCATAAAACTCACCTATCATGAGTAAATTAAGCTCAAAATGGCTCAGCACCCTGTGTCGATATATTTCCCGCAGAGGTGCAGAATAATAGCACATCGTGCATAATATATCATCACCCCCTTCATGCACTCGCACGAAGCCAGCAGCAATCACGCACATATTATTAATAGGTATCAATTGATGACGTCCATATCCGTCATCTCGGTACACATCAACCACAATGTCACCCGAACCACGAGATTCATAACCATTGTCTGTATCAACAGACGGCAAAGTTAATGTTGAATCTGAATTTTGATCATCCATCACCTTAAACAAAAATTAATCAATATTAAATTCTACACCCCCAACCATCTTTAAACATCAACAAAAATTATTTGATATTAAAATACCACTCACAAAAATAAACAAACTAAATAAACACAATTAATAGCCAACAATAAAAGATGCAGGGAAAAACAAAATCTACTTCGAGGCACACTATCAAAACTAATATAAAATGATCTACTACACATCTATATATAACCAACCCCCACTAATGACCTTAAACGAAAAAAATTCTCACTGGAAATGGATAAAGAAAACACAGGATTACCTAAAACAATCTTCTCAACATCTTCAAATGATTTTTTTTATTATCATCATAAACATCCAAACAATGCCAACCCAATTAAAACTAGGACCCTTTAACGATAGACGATTAGCATTAAATTAAAAAAATATAACCAAGTATCATAACTTTCAATACCATAAAAGCAAATTACCGACATCCGTTCCAGACAAAAAGCCCTAAAACTCGGCATTGGTCAAATAACTGATTACACCCCGTACCGTAAGAATTATTTACATAATGAACCCTTAGGGAAGAATGCGATATATATACATATTTAGTAGATAAATTAAGAACAAATTTAGTTTCACCAATTATAGGAACCCCCACATATCAGTCAGCAAATTAACAAAAAAGATTGATTTAACCAATTCCAACGTTCTAACAAAGAAACGCACTTTATGTATCTGGAGATGTCTTCAACATAATTGAAATTCCACTTAGTCCGAGCAGATCACAACCCCATCATACCGACAAAGGAATGAATACCAATAAACCTGTCACAATCAACAAACCCATTAGAAAACGACACAACCTCCCAGCAGCTGTAAATTAAATGCTAATGATGCAAAAATACCTAAAAATATTTCGTAAAACAAGAGTATTTTAGTTAAATATACAATAAATATTATTCAGTATTGGAATACACAATGAGAATTTACATCACCTGCCCGAATAGAGTGTCTTATATATGGATAGTAAAGTCGTCGCGTCCATACAAATACATTTCTCACATACGTATGTATATAGTCACCGCGCTTATGTGCAAACTACTACGGCGGATACAACCCTTCGCATACATACGTAGGGTAGCAGGTAGTCATTTGCTGACCGTCATTATTTTTAGTCCCATCGCTTCGTATATATAATGCATCATTATTAGAGGTTCCTAATAGATGAATTTTATTCATAAATATGGGGATGTTTAAAATGAAAAATAGGAAGTATACATATTCTCTTTATTTATTAATGTATACAAGATATATTTATTTATAACATTTTTATATATTTATTTTAGCAATATTTATCACCAACGCATACTCTCTAAATCGGATTTTTTCAATTTCGGATATAAACCTCATAATTCTAATGTTCAACAAGTCATTCTTCTGTCTAAGAACCCTCCGCCTGCTTTAGGAAATTGCCGCAAATGCCAACAAATTGACGAATAGCCTCATATCTTTTTATTTATACGTACATATATTGTGAATTATTACACTAATTATAAAACAAAATTAATTATAGATAGACAAACATTATACAGGTATATTGCAAACATGTAATGCTAAGATAATCAGAGTGATATATACATACATGTAAAGAAATTTATAATTTATTCAATCTCTTATTAAAAGAGTTATTAATATTTTTCAAATGAATACCTGACAGTGGTGGAAAACTGTTGAAATTTGGATAGATTAATAGTTACATATGCGAGCTTCAGAATAGCTTCTGAACATGTTGGGTTGTAATTTGGTATACAATAAAAGGCAGCGGGGAACTGAACCGCCTCCCAAAAAAGGTATTTAATATTAAATCGTCGATTCCCCATCACAGAAAAATAGTGTATCATACAAGGGAAAAAAGTATTAGATTTTAGCTCGAGGTAAGATAAATTACCGAGAGCTAAAATCTAATTTTTTCCATTGTATAATACACTATTTTTCTGTGATGGGAAAACGACGATTTAATATTAAATACCTTTTTTGGGAGGCGGTTCAGTTCCCCGCTGCCTTTTATTGTATACCAAATTACAACCCAACATGTTCAGAAGCTATTCTGAAGCTCGCATATGTAACTATTAATCTATCCAAATTTCAACAGTTTTCCACCACTGTCAGGTATTCATTTGAAAAATATTAATAACTCTTTTAATAAGAGATTGAATAAATTATAAATTTCTTTACATGTATGTATATATCACTCTGATTATCTTAGCATTACATGTTTGCAATATACCTGTATAATGTTTGTCTATCTATAATTAATTTTGTTTTATAATTAGTGTAATAATTCACAATATATGTACGTATAAATAAAAAGATATGAGGCTATTCGTCAATTTGTTGGCATTTGCGGCAATTTCCTAAAGCAGGCGGAGGGTTCTTAGACAGAAGAATGACTTGTTGAACATTAGAATTATGAGGTTTATATCCGAAATTGAAAAAATCCGATTTAGAGAGTATGCGTTGGTGATAAATATTGCTAAAATAAATATATAAAAATGTTATAAATAAATATATCTTGTATACATTAATAAATAAAGAGAATATGTATACTTCCTATTTTTCATTTTAAACATCCCCATATTTATGAATAAAATTCATCTATTAGGAACCTCTAATAATGATGCATTATATATACGAAGCGATGGGACTAAAAATAATGACGGTCAGCAAATGACTACCTGCTACCCTACGTATGTATGCGAAGGGTTGTATCCGCCGTAGTAGTTTGCACATAAGCGCGGTGACTATATACATACGTATGTGAGAAATGTATTTGTATGGACGCGACGACTTTACTATCCATATATAAGACACTCTATTCGGGCAGGTGATGTAAATTCTCATTGTGTATTCCAATACTGAATAATATTTATTGTATATTTAACTAAAATACTCTTGTTTTACGAAATATTTTTAGGTATTTTTGCATCATTAGCATTTAATTTACAGCTGCTGGGAGGTTGTGTCGTTTTCTAATGGGTTTGTTGATTGTGACAGGTTTATTGGTATTCATTCCTTTGTCGGTATGATGGGGTTGTGATCTGCTCGGACTAAGTGGAATTTCAATTATGTTGAAGACATCTCCAGATACATAAAGTGCGTTTCTTTGTTAGAACGTTGGAATTGGTTAAATCAATCTTTTTTGTTAATTTGCTGACTGATATGTGGGGGTTCCTATAATTGGTGAAACTAAATTTGTTCTTAATTTATCTACTAAATATGTATATATATCGCATTCTTCCCTAAGGGTTCATTATGTAAATAATTCTTACGGTACGGGGTGTAATCAGTTATTTGACCAATGCCGAGTTTTAGGGCTTTTTGTCTGGAACGGATGTCGGTAATTTGCTTTTATGGTATTGAAAGTTATGATACTTGGTTATATTTTTTTAATTTAATGCTAATCGTCTATCGTTAAAGGGTCCTAGTTTTAATTGGGTTGGCATTGTTTGGATGTTTATGATGATAATAAAAAAAATCATTTGAAGATGTTGAGAAGATTGTTTTAGGTAATCCTGTGTTTTCTTTATCCATTTCCAGTGAGAATTTTTTTCGTTTAAGGTCATTAGTGGGGGTTGGTTATATATAGATGTGTAGTAGATCATTTTATATTAGTTTTGATAGTGTGCCTCGAAGTAGATTTTGTTTTTCCCTGCATCTTTTATTGTTGGCTATTAATTGTGTTTATTTAGTTTGTTTATTTTTGTGAGTGGTATTTTAATATCAAATAATTTTTGTTGATGTTTAAAGATGGTTGGGGGTGTAGAATTTAATATTGATTAATTTTTGTTTAAGGTGATGGATGATCAAAATTCAGATTCAACATTAACTTTGCCGTCTGTTGATACAGACAATGGTTATGAATCTCGTGGTTCGGGTGACATTGTGGTTGATGTGTACCGAGATGACGGATATGGACGTCATCAATTGATACCTATTAATAATATGTGCGTGATTGCTGCTGGCTTCGTGCGAGTGCATGAAGGGGGTGATGATATATTATGCACGATGTGCTATTATTCTGCACCTCTGCGGGAAATATATCGACACAGGGTGCTGAGCCATTTTGAGCTTAATTTACTCATGATAGGTGAGTTTTATGAAAAAAAGGGATGTAAAATATTATTCGGTATATATTTTTTTTAAGAATATGAAATAATCAGATGCGAGCGATGTTCTGAAAGGATTAGTTTGGTGATCCCCCCGATACTTTGCCCAATCTGTCACCCGCATTAGGTATGTGAAACTAATTGTATTCCTATAATTGCGGTCGAAAAAGATATTCAAACATATACCATATAAGATAAAATTCTTGATAGGATTGTGTTTCTTCTTTCAGTTAACCTGATGGGGTTAGTTCTGAAGCATGTCGGAATGGCGACTGATATTTACATGCAAAATGGTTTGGATTGTGTATAACAAAACACAGCTATAAAAGGTAGAAACATTTTGAAATAGTATATATTTATTTTAGTTTTAATATTTATCTGTTGTGAGACTTAGTATGTTTTCTTTCTCACCCTTTTCAAATATTATAAGAAAGTTAACTAAATCAATTTAAGAATTTATGTTATTTAAAAATTGAGATTAAGCAAGGAAATCTGTTGTAAATGAGGGAATTAATAATAATTTTTTGCGTTAAATATTGATAAATAGTGGGCTATCTGTTGTAAATGGAAATAACTAATAATTTTTGTCTTAAATAGTAGGCTTACCAAACATGAATTAGTTTTTATTAGGCATAAACTATGTTTTTGTGTAAAAACCTCTAAATTTCATATTAAAAGCCGCTCGTCAAGCATATTTCTTCTAATGATAGTACAAAAAACATGAACTGTAAAAAGATGGTATATATTTTATCTGTTGTGAGACTTAGTATGTTTTCTTTCTCACTCCACAAATACCGCAAACAAAATTGCGGTGGAGGGTATTCACATGCCGCTTCATGTTGTCGCGCCGGGTGAAGGATTTTCCGCAAATGATGCAATTCATTCTATGAAAAACAAATTAAAAATAATTTATATTGGGCTTACCAAACATGATTTTTCAAATGTTTTAAGTGTATTGCATTGAATTTTGTGTAATTTCAATATTAAATAATTGAAAGCGAGTATTTATTATACTACTGTTGTTCAGTGGTTAATATTTAATGAAAAGTGTATTTCTTGTAATGATATAAAAACTATTTGTAAATACAATGTCATCCAAATAAAATAGAATTTATAATAATGTTTCATGATAGGTTTTGCTGTTTTTCTCAAATTATATAGTGCTTTAAAATGTAATACATTCGCTGTTGTACAAAAATGCATGATGTGTGAAAAGATGGACTCATTTTATGAATTTATGTTAATTCAAATTGATATTAAACATGGGGTATCTGTAAATGTAAAAATGATGTTAATTTTTAGCTCTTAAATATTGATAAATAGCTTGGCAAACATCAATTTTTCAATTGTTTTTAAGCCATGAACAAGTATATATTTATTATTTTGCAAATCTTTTGGTTAGAATGTTAATACTGTCTTTATATTAGTTTTTTGTGTATACTGCTGTTGTTCAGTGGTTAATATTTAATGCTATGGCTATTTTTCATATGTATAGTGTTTTGTCAAAAAGTTTTGATTGCTGAAAAAAAAGTGGGTAATAAAAATTTGATAGACCATGTATCTCAGCTCTATCGTTTTACTGCATTGTTATATTGCACTATATGGATCATCTCGAGAACATTCCTTGCCTTTGCATTTGATTGTTTTGTTTAAATTTTGATATTTGTGAAATTGAAAGTATGGTTGAGGTTTGTTTGATGTGTGTAGTTGTTTTATTTTTAATAAATTGTTTTCTTAAAAATATGTTGTTCCTTTTTATTTTATAATATAGATATATTAAATAAGGTGACTATCAAGTTTTTTTGTGTATACTGCTGTTGTTCAGTGGTTAATATTTAATGAAAAGCATATTTCTTGTAATCATATAAAAACTATTTGTAAATACAATGTCATCCAAATAAAATAGAATTCCATGTTTTTAAAATGTGATTTATAATAATGTTTCCTGTGAAGCGTACCTTGTTTAATGTTTTTATTCTCTTTTTTAATACTATGTGCACATTATGCTTCAAAATTAGTTTTATTAGGCATAAACTATGTTTTTGTGTAAAAAACCCCTAAATTTCATATTAAAAGCTGTACCTCAGGCATATTTCTTCTAATGATAGTACAACCCACGAACTGTAAAAGATAGACTCATTTTATGAATTTATGTTAATTAAAATTGGGATTAAACTGGGGTATCTCTAAAATGGAAATATTTAATGCTATGTCTATTCTTCATATGTATAGTGTTTTGTCAAAAAGTTTTGATTGCTGAAAAAAGTGGGTAATAAAAATTTTTTGATAGACCATGTATCTCACCTCTATCGTTTTACTGCATTGTTATATTGCACTATATGGATCATCTCGAGAACATTCCTTGCCTTTGCATTTGATTGTTTTGTTTAAATTTTGATATTTGTGAAATTGAAAGTATGGTTGAGGTTTGTTTGATGTGTGTAGTTGTTTTATTTTTAATAACTTGTTTTCTTAAAAATATGTTGGTCCTTTTTATTTTATAATATAGATATATTAAATAAGGTGACTAACACAGCGGTGTCGACTTATTTCTGGTAGTGATATATATAAAAGTATGTATGTATACTTATGGATGAAAATAATTATTATAAGTCTATCAATTTATTCATATGAGGATTAGAGTGTCTATGTATTTATGTATGTGGTATTAAATATCTAGGTCTTCTATGAAGAGAGGTAGATATAGGAAGGGTTTTGATTGCTATATATCTTTTACCTATGGATTTATATGTCATAATTGTAATTCGTTTAATGTTTTTTCCCTATGATTGATATGCTACATATTAGCCATAATTCACCTACAAAATGTGGTTATTATTTTTTAATAAATTGTTTTTCTTAAAATATGTTGTTCCTTTTTATTTTATGATATAGATATATTAAATAAGGCTACTATCATAGAGGTGTTGATAGCGATCAAACGTTGTGGTTTCCATTAGAAAACGTGTTTAGATCTGTTAGAAATATGCTGGTAAGCTCGATATCAAGCTTTTTGAACTGTTAGGCTGCACAAATACATTTCATTTATGTGTCTATCACTGAATGTATGATTTGAATGTATTGTTTTGGAATGATGGCTTTTAAAGAGAATGATTTGATAGTGGTTTTAATAGATTGATGCCTGATGCCACCGAAGTTTATTAGATTTTTGGCGGCCATCTTGCTTTTCTAAAAATCCCTACTTTGAAACGTCCTGTATATTCATACTTGGTTGCTATGTTATCCAGTATCATACTGTATATTTATTTTATGATTTTGAGATGGTATGCTGATGTCAAATATAAATCCTCGGTGGTGGTGTTTGAAAGTATGTTGTGTTGGGGTTTGACCTAGATGTATCTTCCTAAGTTGGTCTGGTGTTGTGGCGTTTGAAACTATGTTGGGTGGTTGTTGTGATGCGTGATACGGAGTTGGGTATTTTCTAGAAGTTGAGTTTATATTTTGATCGATCATATTGATAGTCGGCCATTTCGCCTGACGTCACCTTAGTTTATTAGATTTTTGGCGGCCATCTTGGATTCGCTATCTTACTTTTCTAAAAATCCCTACCTTTGAAATGTTCTGTATATTAATATTTGGTTGCTATGTTATCCAGATGGGTGGATGGATGGATGGATGGTTGGATGGTTGGATGGATGGATGGATGGATGTATGGATGGATGGATGGATGGATGGATGGATGGATTGATGGTTGGATGGATTGATGGTTGGATGGATGGATGTATGGATGGATGGATGGTTGGATGGATGGATGTATGGATGTATGGATGGATGGATGGCTTTTTTGAGAAAAGAGGGATTTGATAGTGGTTTGAATGTGTGGTTTTAATATAGGGGTTTCAGAACCGCTTCATGATCCGGTTGTGAGCTGATTCTAGCGATGGTTTTGAAATGATGTTTCATAGGAGTTTGAGTGCATGGTTTTGATAGATTGGATGCCTGACGTCACCTTAGTTTATTAGATTTTTGGCGGCCATCTTGGATTCGCCATCTTGCTTTTCTAAAAATCCCTACCTTTGAAACGTCCTGTATATTCATACTTGGTTGCTATCTCGTCCAGATGGATGGATGGATTAATGGATGGTTGGATGGATGTATGGTTGGATGGATGGTTGGATGGATGGATGGATGGATGGATGTATGGATGGATGGATGGATGGATTGATGGTTGGATGGATGGATGTATGGATGGATGGATTGATGGATGGTTGGATGGCTTTTTGAGAGAAGAGGGATTTGATAGTGGTTTTAATATAGGGGTTTCAGAACCGCTTCATGACCCGGTTGTGAGCTGATTCTAGCGATGGTTTTGAAATGATGTTTCATAGGAGTTTGAGTGCATGGTTTTGATAGATTGGATGCCTGACGTCACCTTAGTTTATTAGATTTTTGGCGGCCATCTTGGATTCGCCATCTTGCTTTTCTAAAAATCCCTACCTTTGAAACGTCCTGTATATTCATACTTGGTTGCTATCTCGTCCAGATGGATGGATGGATTAATGGATGGTTGGATGGATGTATGGTTGGATGGATGGTTGGATGGATGGATGGATGGATGGATGTATGGCTTTTTGAGAAAAGAGGGATTTGATAGTGGTTTGAATGTGTGGTTTTAATATAGGGGTTTCAGAACTGCTTCATGACCCGGTTGTGAGCTGATTCTAGCGATGGTTTTGAGATGATGTTTCATAGGAGTTCGAGTGCATGGTTTATTAGATTAGACATTAGTTTATTAGATTTTTGGCGGCCATCTTGGATTCGCCATCTTGCTTTTCTAAAAATCCCTACCTTTGAAACGTCCTGTATATTCATACTTGGTTGCTATCTCGTCCAGTAGCATACTGTATATTTATTTTATAATTTTGAAATGGTATGCCGATCTTAGATATAAAGTTTATATTTTTATCGACCATCTTGAGGGTATGAAACTTGGTCATATTGTTAATTAATAATAATAAATACATTGTTTTTTCTTAAAAAATATTGTTTGTTTTATTTTATTTTATAAGTAAGATATGCATTTCAAGCATGCGGCTATCACAGAAGCAGACAGCCGTTGCGGTTTCCGCTGGAAACATGTTTAGACCTGTTTGAAGTACATTGAGAAGCGCGATAGCAAGCCTGGTAATTTATTCAGGAATTCTCTAGAAACAAAGACCATCTTGATGGTCCGCCATTTTGTCTGACGTCACCTTAGTTTGGCTAGTGACCGTGAGAGGATGCTGCATTATGGTAATCATGAGAGATGCCATTTCTTGGTTAGTGGCTGTGAGAGGGCGTCACATTGGGTTGGTAATGATGAAATCTGCCATTTCTTAGTTTGGTTAGTGGCCGTCAGAGGGCGCCATATTGGGTTGGTAATGATGAAATCTGCAATTTTTAGTTGGGTTGGTAATGATGAAATCTGCAATTTTTAGTTGGGTTGGTAATGATGAAATCTGCAATTTTAGTTGGGTTGGTAATGATGAAATCTGCAATTTTAGTTGAGTTGGTAATGATGAAATCTGCAATTTTTAGTTGGGTTGGCGACCGCGAGGGGGCGCCACATCAGTTGGGTTGGCAGAGGGCGCCACTAGGGCGAGGGGGGTGAGGGGGAGCTGGGTGAGAGGGGGAGGAGGTGTCCCAGAACTCTCCAAAGTACCCTACTAAAATAAAACATCAATAATTTATTTGAAGCATATTAAAATTAGTAATCTCACCTAAGAAGAGGCATTGGTTTGAAAGTAAAGAGAGGAAAACAGCTACGAGCCTTCATGGTAAGACATCAGAAAGGGATTCACAGTCATCGAATCTATTACTGTGCTGATATTATTATCTTCCAATACCTGTGTATAATAAGAAAATGCATACTGGACTAGCAACATGGAACTTAATTTAACTAACCTGCAAGTTATTGATATCTAAATTTTAAAGATAGAAGTTATCTGCGACGTTTTTCCTCTATTTCCAATCGAAAAGACCAGTAAACAGAAAATAAGAATACGATTAATAAATGGTGAAAGGAGATATTTATCAAACAATAACAAGAGTAATGAATTAATATATAAATACAACAGATGTTTACGTTAAAAAGAAAAAGGAATAACAAACTTACCTGAAATAGGTACATTTATAAATTTGGATGAGGAAGATTTGCATTACGGACATTATTTAATAACTGTCAAAGTGAATGAATGGATGCACCAACTTAAATTCAAGACAGAGGGCGCTAAAGTGCCAATCTGTTTGTTTAAAACTTAAAATTTGAAAAGGAGTTCCGGCGATACTTTTCAAAATTTCTTCATTCTGAAGATTGATATATTTATATAATCACAAATACAGTAGGGCTGTATCCACTACTCGTTTTTTTTTTAAATGGACTGGAATATCTTATTAATAAATAGAATTTGGAATATTATTTCTATTAGTTTAGAAAATTTAAATGAAAATGGCGGACATATACAAAAAAGAGTTTGAAGAATTATATGATCGAATTAAGGAAGTAATATAATATTGTTTATTAAAGTTATAAACATAGAAGTTTTATCTTAATTTTTTATAATTAAATGAATGTTCCCTTTGTTAAAATGTTTGCTTTTCATTATTAATTAGAAATATTTTTACTGGTGTGGAATCAACCATCAAGGTACTATGTGAAAATGTTTGCCTTAATCGGATTGTTAAGCGCCATTAAAGATTTATATAATCACAAGACAATAAATTAAATAAACGGACACAAATATACGAGAATATTTTGATGTGTGAACACTAAGCTGTTGGAGTAGTATGTGAAAATGTTTGCTCCTAACAATTAGTGGAAACTATTTTCGAAATATTTAAGTAACAAGACACTAGATTAATTATCAGAGTAGTATGTGCAAATGTTTACTTTGGTGAAAGAGTGCTTCTTGCATTGTGTTCAATTTTCACTAAAATTCTTTTGAATAAAAATAAATACTTAGTGAACGTACATGAAATTATTATCATTTCAAATTCATTCCTCAAAATAAACAATATTGCGTTTAAAACAATTTTTAAATAAGAATCATTTAAACAAAATTAGTTTTATGTTAGTTATTATAAATCCTCATAAACAGATGGATATCCATGTATAGTAAGAAAGATAAAGACAAACATGAATAAAATATATTCACCATTATTAAGACTTACATATTGTATTTAATTTCTTTACCATATCCCATACTTAACAGATAAAAGAAAGATTGTTGCTGTTTAGAATCCAGCTGATACGCTAAAGTCAGACATTAAGGTATCATTATTATTTTAGATATTTAAAAAGTAGATACCACAGCATACGTAGGGAGCGCAAAGTACGGCATTCTAGGAAAATATAAGACATAAAAAAAAGGTACAAAGAGTTGCGTTGAGAGATGAGGCAATTTAAAATGTCAAATGTCACATTTTCGGTTGCCGCGCACGTACCGTTCCATTCCGTTCAATTTTGTCTTATTTAAGCAAGTTACTATATCCTTTTTTTTACAAAATAGTAATCAGTGACTGCACTATCTGGGAGATTCTATATATTTCACGCAAATACATGAATGCGAAATTATCTTATATTTTGTGTTTTTAATTTTTTTGCATTGAGAGAAATTTTAATTTCATAATTAGCACAATAAAAAAGAGATTAGACCGGCGACTGGATAGAAAATATACAAGCGCAGCTCGTCATAATTGAGAAAGGGCAAACGCTAACTAAATCCGCCAGATCGTAAAACCACATGCAAGATTTACATTATAATCGTTTTTGGGAAGTAAAGGATGACTCTCTTGAAACTGTGCCAGAAACGCCTACCGTCTCTGTGTTTCTTTCGCACGCCCTTCATCTATTGGACTTGTTTGATTCCAGCTGGCGAGATGTGTGGGAAGATTGCGTATTTTCCTTGTTTATTTAACTTTTACTTTAGGTCGTTTGCTAGGATTGATGTCGATGTTTTATGTATAATTTTCTTCTTCTACAGTAAATTGAAAAATAGTAGGGGATGTGTGTGTTCCTTTTTTTAGTTCGGAAATCATAGACATTTTCATTACATTTGATAGAAAATGTTGATGTCTGTCAATATTATTTCTTATACGTAATTATTGCATAAAATATCTTCCTCAACGTAACTGAGGACATCCTCTTTATTGTGTCATTTCCAATAGTGCGGTTTTTGTCAAATCCCGTTATTACTCCTGGAAATAATTCTTCTTCGTAAGAAACTACAACGTAGACTTCTTTTTTCTTTCTGGTTTTTCTAATTCAGTTTTTTATGCCTTTTTTGTTTTGTTGCAATTGATCCTGCAGCTTTGTTATTTAGAAGTTTGTCGTTTTCTAAGCCTTTCAGCTTTTTCATTTTTTTCTTTTCTTCATCTAATATCCTCTGGTATTCAATGTATTCTTCAGATGAAGCTACTGTGGGGATAAGCTTTGCAGCAAAGGAATGCCTTTTTAAATGGGGTTCCAATATTGTTATAAGGCGTAGGTATACGAGGGTGGGTCAATATGTCCGTGACTTTTTGAATTTCCCACCTCTTAAGTGAAAGGGCAACACTGCTCCTGTCAACATTTGAACAAGCTGCGTCGTTTAGTTTGTGTTTGACAGACATTAATAGCAGACTACCGCGTGATTTAAGGAGAAAATGGAAAAATGTAAATTTCGTGTGCTCATTAAGCATTATTTTTTGCGGAAAGAAACCATCACTCAAACCAAGGCTAAGCTTGATAAATACTATGGGAAGTCTGCACCATCAATTTCAATGGTAAAAAAGTGGTTTACTGAATTTCGTTGTGGCCGTACAAGCACGGAAGATGCCGAACTTTCTTAACGGCCAGTTGAGGTCTCTACACCCGAAACAATTAAAAAAATTCACGATATGGTGTTGGCCGATCGGAGATTGAAGTTGCGAGAGATTGTGGAAGCCATAGGCATATCACATGGCTCAGAGGTTTCAATTTTGAATGATCACTTGGGTATGAGAAAGCTTTCCGCAAGATGGGTGCCACGTTTGCTCATAATCGACCACAAACGCAATCGCAGGAGAGTTTGGCGTTGTTTAACTGCAATATGGAGGAGTTTTTGCGCCGTTTCGTAACCGTGGACGAAACGTGGATCCACCACAACACACCAGAGACAAAACAGTGGGTTTCTCGGGGTGAATCGGCGCCAAAAAAGGTCAAGGTGGGTTTGTCAGCCAATAAAGTCATGTCGACCGTTTTTTGGGATACACGCGGTATAATCCACATTGACTACCTTCAAAAATGTAAAACAATCATTGGCGAATATTATGCCAACTTATTGAGTCGATTAAATGAAGATTTGAAAAAAAAACGACCGCATTTGGCCAATAGAAAAGTTCTTTTCCACCAGGACAATGCAAGGGTGCACACATGTGCAGTTTCCATGGCAAAAAACCATCCGCCCTATTCTCCGAATTTAGAGTGACTATTTCTTGTTTCCAAACCTGAAGAAATGGCTCGACGGAAAGAGATTTGACTCCAACGATGAAATCATCTCACAAACAAATACCTATTTTGATGACCTCGACAAATTTTATTTTTTGGATGGGATAAAAAAATTGGAGGAGCGCTGGACACAGGTATAGAGCACAAAGGAGACTATGTTGAAAAATAAAATGATTTTTATCCAAAAACCTGTGTTTCATTCAAAAAGTCACGGACATACTGACCCGCCCTCAAATAGATTTTCGATAGTTTCTGTAGTTTTGATTTGAGGCGAAAGTTTATGTTATTTTTGTTGTTTTCAATGTCTACAGTGTCAGTTATTGTTTTATTGTTATTCTTGTTCTCTTTGGTATAGGCAGTTAATTTGGTTTGAGGTATGGTCTGGGGTTTTATGAGTATCAACACCTAATTGTGTAATTTTGTCTTCTACCAAATAATAATAAATACTAAGATTACTTTCACCCATTGCAGTACATAATCTGGCAGGTTTGCTTCAAGGATTACATCGTGTTCATTGTATTCTTCAGGAGTATGACTCTCCTTAAAAGCATTTTCTCCAAAAATAAAATAAACTTATAAAAATTATAGGCACTTTAAAAGCAAACCGAAAGTACTGTTTTATTATTAGGTCGCTAAACGGTAAATTCAAATTTTGTGCGAACCTTAAACCGACCATAATTGAATTTAAAAAACTAAGAGACAGATTACTAACTGGTCCTCTCTCACTTATTCTGCGACCTAATAAATGACTCAAAATCAATATAAAATAAGAATACTTTTAAATTAATTATGAATTTTCATAGAATGGCATAATTCACGAACATGTGCCGACCTTTTGCTAAAAGTGATAGTGATTATGATGTGGATAGTGATAATACTGTTGGAGCACGACAGAGAAAGCATATATCAGAAGATGCAAAACAGATAATTCTCAATGTCTATTTTGCCCTGATGGAAGAAAATAACGAACTACAAACCCAGAACATTCAACGAACGTCGCAATTAACCAAGGTGCCTTTTGCAACAATATATAAGATAATTAAGAATAACGCAGGGCCTCGAAAGCAAAGAAGTGATAAAGGAGCACCGACATAAATTGAAAAGTATAAAATTGATACTATTAGGCAGCAAGTATATTCCTTCTACAGAGGAAATGTTGTATCCACACTTGACTGCTTACATAAAAGAATCAGTGATGAGCTTATAAATATTCAGTGATCTAAAGCAACCTTGTGGCGGACGATAAAGAAAGCTGGTATTAAGTTTGGCACTATAGAAAAAACGTCGCACAATTATGGAAAGCCCGAGGTTACAGAAACTTCGATATGAATACTTTACGGCAATTAGGAGGTATAGACAGGAACGACGATTCATATATTATTTAGACGAGGCGTGATATGACACCCATGACA
Organism: Amphimallon solstitiale; assembly: GCA_963170755.1. Taxonomy (NCBI): domain Eukaryota; kingdom Metazoa; phylum Arthropoda; class Insecta; order Coleoptera; family Scarabaeidae; genus Amphimallon; species Amphimallon solstitiale. The sequence continues at coordinate 53,054,722 of OY720680.1, forward strand.
CAATTTGCAGAGGTTGGGTGGATAGTTCAAGTATTTGTCAGTTTCACGCGCCGGTTTCGAGAGGGATGAGAATAATTATTCTTCATGCTGGGTCAGAAAAAGGATGGATCGGACAGCCGTTAAAGTTCCTACAAAATGTAATAATAAGAAAGATATTAAAGAATTTTTAAAAGCAAATGATTTATATTTTGAGGATCATTATACAAAAAAAAACAATTAATAGAGGTGATGAAGACAAAAGAATATTTAAAGGATTATTATGTGGATAACAGAGCCAAAGAAGCAGGACTTACAATTTTGCGTTTACCACCATACCATTGCATTTTCAATCCCAATGAATTGATATGGGCCCAACTGAAAAATACCATAAGACGTACAAATCAAACACCGACATTTAGTGAAAGCAGTGTAACACACATAAAAAATGCTATGGAACATATAACTGCTGTAAATTAGAAAAATGCTGTTAAACACGCAATAGCAAAAGAGGACGAATATATGCGCATGTACAAAATAGTAGCACCTTGGATTATAAATTTGCAATGTGATTCAGACACAGACACCGATTTGCAAGACGACTCAATCGCAGAAGATGATTTATGAAATGCGGTGACACAAAAAAATTATTGTGTGTTACAAACTAATTACCTTTTTATATCTATATGTATCCACTACACATGTTGCCACACGATTTGGAATTTTTTCTTTGTATATAAACCCAATGTATAGATATTTTTTATTATATACTTGAAATTAACAGCGTTTTATTATTATCTTATAAGGTCCTAATTTATAGTCAATACGGCCCCTAGATTCATACGTTGCAAATAGGTAAGCAGTACCCGTTCAGTATGGAGGTATAATAATTATCGTCACAGAAGGTGGTGCAATAAAAGCATTAGAGGCGTTCAAAGTTATATTCTTATAATTTGAAATAAACTATAATACACCTTTTACCGATCATTTTTGTTTTTGCAGTATATTTTAAACTATTTACATAATTACTGTAAACTATATGTATTCTGCAACAAAAAACTATATAATAACGTAGTATAAGAAATTTTTTTATGGTCCATAATATGATAAGTAAAAATTAGTCAATTTTGACGTAAAAATCTTCTATATCAGGTCACATTGCCAGACAAACATCGACTGCTTGAGAAAATTTGCTTCTCAGCGATACAATTTGATGAGCACACATTTAAGGGCGCAACCGTAATGTCCAGTTATTTATCAGATGCATATTACTTGATATATTCGACTTTAAACTGGACAATTCATAGTGGGTCGTTAATACCTTAGCTGTCGCTGAAGGGTACTTTTACCTTAAGGACTGCATGTTGATAAGGATACATATGTACATGTTAATATTATGATAACTGTGAAATACGTATAATTAAACATCTTATGCAAATTTAATAATTTGTGTATATTTTTATGTTTATATAAGAGGTCATCGCGTGCTCGTCTTTGTATGTGTCTCACTGCTTTACTTCCTGATTTTTATTGTTCTTGGTTCTCTACAGTACTGCAGTATCGTTCATGCCTTGTTCTTTTATCACGTTAGATTTCATCTCAAATAACCGTTAACTTTTCATCCTCTTATTGTTAGTATTGTTAGTTCACGTGTAACCTTTAGATTCTTTCTTATGATTGTCTTTCTGTACTTTGCTTTGTTGGAAGTCTTGTGCGTAGTTTAAAACTTCGAAAACTACACTTATCTAACTCTTAAGAAAATATACGTTTAGTAATAAACAGATACACTTGAAATATCGCCGAAACATAACCGTTCTTTATTCATATATAAAATTTCCATGTATAAAAATAATTTCAATTTTATATTCAGCAGCACCAAGGTTATTAAAATACTGCTCTAATTCTGTAATAACTTTTTTGTCTATGTTGAGTTTCTTTTCGACAAGTAACAGCTTGAGCTTTGAGCATAAGTGGAAGTCTGGGGATTAGGGTGATTAAGGCACAACCGGTAGTCATTTATCTAGTTTTTTTCAAACAATGCGACTGGTGTGTCACAGCATATTATCGTGATAGAATAGCATAATCTTTCGAACTATTGCGGTTATATTTTCGGAAACGGTAACTTACTTTGTTCAGAAAAGCAGCATAATATGTTGCTTTGCGAGATAGTCAATAGAAGGATCCCTTGGATCCCAAAGTATTATTGCCATTACTATTTTAGTCGAAGGAGGGGTCTTGGCCTTGTTTGACTGAGGAATAGCACGATGTCCCCATTGCTGACATTGCTGTTTCGATACTGAAACAAATGATTTGCATTCAGTAAAGGCGTCAGCCACTTAGCAGAGTGGTTAGATATGCTTAATTCGATATGCAAAATGTGGTGTATGGGGCCATTAGACATGCGAGGTAGGCGCCATAAATTCTCGGCCTGATATACAAAAAAGAAACTTGAAATAATATAAGAATTTTTATTTTTCAATGTAGGTAATCTCCGTTAACTTCTATACATTTATTACAACGATTAATTAATAATTCGATACCCTTGTAAAAATAATCTGAAGTTATTCCGTCAAAATGTTCTATAACAGCTGCTTGCAACTCACTGTCGTCCTTAAAAATACGTCCCCGAAGGTCTTTTTTTTAAATTAGAAAACAAAAAAGTCACAAGGAGCCATATCCGGACTATATGGTGGATGTTCCAATTCCTGAAAGCGGCATTCGCGGATGGCAGCTTGTGAAATGGCGGCAGTATGGACGGGAGCATTGTCGTGCAATAATCGCACACCTTTTCTCAATTTTCCACGACGTTTTGCACGATTTAATTAATTTATGCAATAAAGATGCATAATATGTGCCGTTTACACTTGTATTGCGCTCGTTAATGTCAATTAGCAAAATGCCCTCACAATCCCAGAATATTCTGGCCATCACCTTTTTCGTTGATTGAACGACTTTTGCTTTTCTGGGACGAAGTTCATCAGGATCGTAAAATAGAACCATTGTTTCATCCCCTGTGACAATGGACTCCAAAATCGGTTTTGGGTCGTCTCCACACATGTTTAAAAACGACTGCGCACATTCGACTCGACGTTCACGTTGGAGAGGAAAAAGAAGTCGCGGTTACCCATCTAGCACTAATTTTATTCATACACAAATGGTCATGGAGAATTCGGCGAACACATGTTTCAGAAATGTTTGTTATCACTGTTAATTCCTTCACTTTCAAACGGCACTCTTCCAGCACTAAATGTTCAATAATTGAAATTTGTTGAAGGATTCTTGTCCTAAACGGAAACATTTTGACAACTTTTTTACAGTTGAATACGAAGGAGATGAATCACCGTAAACGCCATCTAAACGTTGCGCGTATTTAATGTGATAAGGTGTATGCCCTTCTTTTGCTCAATTTTCGTTACTTCAGACATTTTCGTGCGCTAGTCACGTTGGTTGGCTGGTTACTAAAAACTGCTAGGCTTCGAACCTTCATATTTATAGTGTACACTTCGCGTATGTGCATGTATGACGTGACGGGGTTTGAACACGTTTGAATCAGTATAAGCCTGTCAGGCCAAGAATTTATGGTGCCTACCTCGTACGTATCATATCTTTATTTTATAATTTATATCCACTTGATAATTTCGAAATAGTTTTCAAAATTATATTTCCATGCACTTTTATATAAATTAACTTTTATGTAATTTATAACAAACTCTATAATGCTCAAAACAGTAGCTAAATATGTAGTACAGATAAAAAGCATTGTTCCAACGCTGTGCAAATATTGTTGGATGGCATATTTATAATGTTATTTATATCTATGTTGTGGATTACCCAGATGAGTGTATCTAACTTTAAAATCGAGTTAATGAACGTTGAAAAGTATTTGTTTCCTTTCATGTTGAATATCTCGTATGTCTGTGTCAATGTTTTTGTTTGTAATTTAATATAAACCATAACAGATTACGTTTACCCGTTGACCTATTGACTTAAACGATTTATTTTGTTCGTTCCTTTACACATCTATTTTCGTTACAAAAATATGAAAAGAAATCAATTGGATGTTGCAGAATCATTAAACTTACAGCGGAGAATCTTGTTTTGCTAAAGAAGAACCAATATAATTTTGTGAGGCAGGTAGACGACTAATGCTAATAGGGATTTCTAAAATGGGTCAAATTTATCTAGGAAATTAAAATTACATGTGTTATGCTTATATTATTGTTTTCACATCTTTAAGATAGCAAGTTCATGAACTTGTTTTGAGTTATAATAACGGATAAATAGGAAATTATAATATATTAAATTAAGCGATTAGTTTCAATTATTCCTGCAAACCTACTCCAAAAGATCACATAATAATGTGACCATTCTGATACTGAAATAAAATAGATATGAGAGAATTACAAGAAAATATTCTACATATACATATTTGACTTCAAAGAATATTCCTAATTAAAAGTATTTTTGAGAATTTAGTATAAGGTAATTTCAACAACCTATTTTTCTATGGCACAGGGACTCATTTGACTAAGAAACAACATCATGAAGAAATTGTAAAGTTATTACAGGCGCAAATAATATAGAAAAACTAGTACAGGGAGTTGTCAAAAACAAAGAAATGAATTATGAACTGAAGAAGAAAATGGAAGAGTATAGTATCATTGGTTCACAAAACCAATAACTTAGTGAGGGACGAGTTTGGACTTTTTACACGAAAAGAAAGTTCATCTACTTAGATGTATCAATATCTGAGTGATAAATAAGTCAAGAGATGAACAAATTGGATATGTGAATTACTAATATTAGTCGAGTATTAGAATGTAAACTTTTAAGATAATTATAAATAATTCGGAATAAAGAAATTATTACTTTTATTATTAGGGTAATTCGAGGAGAGTTGGACCACTTTTTTTGAAAAATCTGCAAAAATTTTATTTTCAATGGTGAGGTAATAATTGCTCGTGGGATCCTAACATAGGCTTTATTCTTCTAATTGACATTCTTAAGAAGAAACTTAACCGTTACATTCGAACAAAAAAAAATAAAATAAAATGTGACTAATCAGTCCGTCTCTCCTACAGGGCAAGGAGAGATGGTCCACACAATAAAAAAAGAAGTAAAATAGTATTTTAAACAAAAAGAACAAAAAATATATATTGTAGTGGCATTTAAATACAAGAAAATTTTTATTTCTTGGCATGTTTGCCACAAATATTGCAAAAATTCAAATATTTGGTGCAGTTTTCGTGCATCCATCATCCACATCGAATACACTTGATCCAGTCTTCAACTTTTTTTGTTTTTATGTAGTTCTCCCCACAACCAGCGCAGGTGGTTTCATAATCTTCATCTCCACTATCTTCAGAGTCATTCAATTCTGGACTCTCGTAATCCATCGACGAATCTGAGTTTTCAGGCGATTGAATTTTTTTCTTGGTTTTCCTTTTCATTTGATTTTGTTTTGCACCCATCTTTGCTGTGTTCTTTACATTTTTCTTTTTCTTCTGTTTTGAATCACTTTTTTCTTTCATGGCTTTAATATTCTTACTTGAATTAAGAACTGTTGCCACATTTCTTCCACGTTTTCTTACTTCACTTAAGGGTTTAATTTCTGGGATCGGGGAAACTTCATCCAGCAATTTTCCTGGAGTTTTCTTTGGTGTTTCTACCAATACTTGATTGTTAGTCCGAGAATGTTGAATCGGCGGAGTGCAAGATCGCCGAGGTTCATATTCGTGTGATGGGCCCGGTTGTGGTGAGTTTGAACGATTCGGTGATGGTTGGAATGAATTTGGTGGCTGAACGTTATCATCATCGAGCATTAAAAAGGCATACTCAGGAATTGCATCTTGGTTAAGTGGCACAACACCAGTAGCCCTAAAGGCAGAAATGGCATTTTGCGCGGTGGCTGCTTTGTTCCACGAATCTCCAAATAGTTTTCCAAACACTGTTCTATTCAATTTTCTTGTTGGTTTGATTCTTATAAATTTATTGCATTCCGCATAGTAATGCGACTTCAACGATTTAAAAAAAGCTCGATCCAGTGGTTGCAAATAATGAGTGGTATGACCCGGAAAGCACAATAGAATTATCTCATTTTCTTCAGCAAATTCTAACACATCAATCGAATTAGTATGCGAAGTGTGTCCGTCCAGTAGTAAAAGTACTTTACCAGGTCTTTTTCTAGGGACAAAATGATTTTTTAACCAATCAAGAAAAATTTCACTGTTAACGTATGCCGACTTGGGGGACATCCTAATAGAAGAACCAGGTGGCATACCGTCAGCCCAGTTGTCCTTCTTATTTTTCCCTTTAAAAATGCAATACGGGGGCAAAAATGACCCTTCAGCATTACAACAAGCTACAACACTGATTGTTTCTCCTTTTTCGCCAGAAGTTATAGCAGAGATGGTTTTAGAGCCTTTTGCAGCGACCACATGTCCGGCGTTATATTATTGAGTTGAAGGCCGGTTTCATCCATGTTGTAAATATTTCCGGGTTTTTCCAATAAGTCGTTTTCTATAAGAGTGTTTTCTAGAAGTTTAAAATAATCTGATACAGCTTTTCTTGACATTCCCTGTGAGCGAAGAAGGAATACTCCCTCCGACTTTCGCACCGATAGATCCGGATGGCGCCTTAAAAACAACTGAAGCCAAACGAACCCTGCTTTACCAGTGGCTCTGTTAAACTTGTGTTTAATATTCATCTTTTCAGTCAAGTCATACGCCATTCTACGGAGTACATCCCTGGCAGGAGCAAAACCAAATTTTTGAAGCTTTTTGATATGTCGCACTAATTTGATTTCTGCATCCTCGCCCAAAGACGATGGCGGACCGAGACGATTTTGTTTCGCAGGATTACCATTTCGTTTTCTACGTTTCAATGTGGTTGCTGGTATTCCAAAATTTCTAGCAGCTTCGTTCAACCCCATTGCTCCATTTGCTACTGCAGTTAAGGCATCTTGAAGTGCTCTGGACGTCCAGTTTCCTCGGTGTACATTACCTTTCCTTGTGTAAATATTTGGCATATTCGGCCTACAAAACATTGGAGCTTTACGCTTGTACTTTGTACCTACCTATACTGTTATAGACTATTTAATGGAAGTATTTTTTTTTTCAATAAGAACTGAATGTAATGACGCCGTGTTTAAGAAATGTAGGTAAATTTTATTGCAAATTAAAGCAGGTCCAACTATCCCATAAAAAAATGGTCCATCTATCCTAAACGCATAGGAGAGATGGACCACTTCGTCTTTTCATTGGTAAAGACGAATTCGAAGTTTTGTGAAGTTAGGTACGTCTACGAAGCCTATACTAATTAGATAATTACAGCAAAGTTCTAAAAACTATAAGTAACGCAGTTGATGAAAACGTCCGAGCGCTAAAAATTTTCAGCAGTCGTCAAATAATGACTCAGCAGTAACACAGCTAATTCTTAATATATCTCAATGCTCTCTTCCACACACAAGTCGTTTGAGACTATGCAGTTCGCTTATGGTAGCATAGCGCCATCTGACAAGAAATAGTTCAGATTTTCGAACTGGACCATCTCTCCGCGTGGTCCAACTATCCTCGAATTACCCTATTACTCTTTGTATGCGACTTATTTAATTTGCGCGTACAAAATGGATGTGTCTAAATTCTAAATGTGGCGCCATAAAACCTTAAAGAGGCTAGTAATTCAGAGAATGCAAGACGTAAATCAAATTTATAAAATAAATATTTTTGATTATCCGTTTTCAATAGTATAAAACTGTTGTTATCGCTTATATTTCAATATTTTTGTTGTCGTTTATTTTAGATTAATTTCTAAGTTAGCTTCACATTTAGATTTGAATAATAGATGACTCTATACTAGTGAAGGGTCAGAGAAGACTGCTTTAATAAAGCAATGCTGCAAGGTGCATTTGTCGCTGATTGTTATACAGTATCTATTTCAATTGCAGCATCGATACTTGATTTGAGAATTTTGGCGAACGTAATATACTTTATTACTTGCACAGCAAATTTGCTTTTCTGATTGATACCATAGTTTCAATCTCTAGATAGGTAAGATTAGTAAACGTAATGCTTGAATGCAATATTTCTAAAGGGTTATTTTATAGAAATAATTCTGAATGTTCCTTATACATTGAAATCAATACTAGTAGGAATAAAATTTTAGCATTGATTTTATCAAGCTATAAATACGTTGAACACATGTTCAGACTTTGTAGTGTTGAACTAATTTTTTTAAATTAAATGGTTGTTTTCTTAGCTATGATTTTAGTACCCCCTAAAACGTGATGTCCTAAGCACTTGCTTACATTGCTTATTGGCTCATCCGCACTGGATGCTGGTTTCTTACTATATACATATACAGGGTGAGTCATCTGCGCGGGGAAGGTAGATTGTGACTATATGAGAAAAGATACTTCGATACAGTTTTCTTGCTAAGATAGCCATTCTTTGGGAGCACGTTTTAAAATTATTTTGTATTATACAGAGTGTTCCATAACTTGTTGGCTGACCATAGTTATAGTTTTTTAAATGGAACACTTATATTATTACATTTTTGTATTCCCCGTATAATTCTTAGTTAAAAGTTGTAAGATAGTATAGATCTAAAACTTAGGATTTTCGACTTATTACAATTTTCGTGAAAAATTCAATGTTTTTATAACATTTCTGGAAAACGACCTACTAGATGGACACAGTTTTTAGTAGCGTTATTTATACTAAAAGGTTCTAATACAAACATATTTAATTTTTTTGCAATTACTAATTAAATTTATAGAAAACTGGCTTAAAGCTACATAACACATTTTTGTCTAAAAGTGATTTTTTTCAAATGGAACACACTGTATATCGGTTCATTTTTAAATTGCTTACTAAATTTCCCACCAAAAACATATAAGACGTTACTATTTTAAGAGCGACCATTACTGAGCTAGGGTGCGTTCAGAAATGTTGGATAGGATACTGGCATGGTCAGGTCATATTTTATGACGTCATCCACTTGGTAAACTTGGAGCGCTTTACAATTCTGAACGCCGTAGAGTGAGTCGAGTTAGTTTGTGGCAAAAGTCAAAGATCAAAGCTAAGCATTGCAGGGTTAGAGGTTATGTATAAAAAATTAAAGTCATCAAAGAAATAAGTAAACTAATTAGAACAATGGATCATAATAGAAACAATTTTTTGCATTAAATTAAAATTGTCCAAAAACAAACTGTTCAAACTCCAAGTAACGCACATATGACCATATGATGTGAAATAACATGAAATTATAATTATAACCTTAAAAAACACGCGCTTTAAATACCCCGACCCGAATGCCCATGAATCACCCGCTATTAACCATCACAAATAGGTGGGTGATGGAAGGAACACTCCGAGCGTCGCACCAATCATTTCTGAACGGCAATGACGTCATAGTTTTGGGACATCTTTTTGTTTCTGAACGGCAAGTGTGAAATTGGAATGACACTTGGATAACATTCTTTCCTTTTCTGAACGCACCCCTATTGTGGTTTTTTGAAATAATTTTGCCAACTTTATGTTTTCTATTTGAATACGGTATAGTGAGCCATGATATTTGCCGCGAAATTGACAATTGAATAGATGACATTTAATAAGTTGCTTTTTTTTCATAACAAAAAAATGGATATATCTTAGTTACAATATAGCAATATAATTCAAAGAATATGTAGAATATGGCACAATAAACAAATTTTAAAACCAAATAAATTAATAACTTGATTTTAGTAGGTGTAGAAATAGGAACTGTTACTTGAATGGATGAGCACTTAGTGGAACAGAAATTATAAAATAACAATAAATATATACACATTAAAATAAATAGTTCAAAATTAAAAGTGTTCAAATTCACTTTTAAAAGTTTTTCAACATGCTTCCGAAATAATAAATCGACATTAATAAGGCATTGAGTACTTATATTTCTAAATATTTGTTGAATATGTTCCTTCATAACAATAACTTTTTTTGTGGTTACAGGTATACTGTATATTTACTTTTTTACGGAACCCTATAAAAAGAAACTAATTTTGTTATATCTAAGACCTAGCAGGCCAGTCAATAGGGTCTCCACAGGCCAGCCACTTCGTTGGAACATTTCATTAAAATATTTCGTGCCTGTACCATAGAATGTGGGGAGTCGTCTTGTTGTATCTATATCGCTTCGTAAATTAGCAAAACATCTTCCAATAATTCCACTAAATGCTTGACAGAAATTACTCATAAGCTTCTCCGTTAATACTGCCTTCAAATAAATGCGGTCCTATTATCCAATCACCAAGAAAGCCTCCCCATACATTTATGCTCTACCTATGCTGATGATCTATTATTAGTGAAGTAAGGGTTTTCATTTGGTTAGTAATGAAAATGTCCTTTGTTAACTATTCCGTTACTATGGAAACTAGCTTCATCTGCAAATAAAAAACTATCAAAAGGAATTGCCTGGAAATTTATTTTAATTATTGCCTATTGGAAGAACACTCTTCTAGCGTTAAAATGATGGATCCGTACCTCAATATATAAATTTATTCATTATGGGCCTTCAACATCCAGCAAACGAGTTTTTTCATGGGTATTGAAGTGTTGATTTTCTGTTGTTGCCATAAGGATGCCAATTGATTTTCATCATTAACCAAATATATAGGTTTCGTTTGTTCAGTAATGGTTACTTTTAAAATAATAACGTCTTATATGTTTTTGGTGCTCAATTTAGTAAGCAATTCAAAAATAAACCGATATACAGGTTGTTCCATTTGAAAAAAAATACTTTTGGATAAAAATATATATAAGTAACTTTAATCCAGTTTTCAGCAAATTCAATTAGTAAATTGCAAAAAAATAAAACATGTAATACATTTTCAGTTATGAATTACAGTCTACTTAAATCTAGAAAATGTATCAGTGCCATGTATGTCTAGGTTTTAAAACGGGGAGAATTGTGGAGTAGTTTTAGGATGTTGCAAGAGATAAAAATTCAAAGGATAAGGAAGAAACAATTTGGGTTTTCACCATAGATCTATAGAGTGTATTCTATTATTTTTGCAGGACAATACTTTTTAATACGTCGAGAAAGATTACCCTGTGCTCTGATCAAGAACACGAAAGCTAGAAAAACATAGGCAAAAGTTATTTCAAAACTTCGTAAATAAATAAAATAAAGATTTAATTTTATGTATAGAAATTGTAATTGGTTGTTCGGTGACGTAAAATTGGATATGTCAAAAGTGATGCCAGTTTGTTGGTTTCAATAAAATACGACAGTTTTTATGCTACTGTGAAATAACCATTACTTGACTTAAAAGGTTGTGAAATTAGGCCGACGATAATCATTATTTATTATTTATTACACCCTGTATGTAATAACATTGATACCTGCGTACTAATTTGTATACAATAGCTTGAAAATAAAGTAATTTATTAATTTCTTGCAATACCTTTTTTCTATAATTTATTCCAGACACTGCCATTTAAGCTTGCATAAATTATCATAAATTTTAATCACTTACAACAGGTGCTATTATTTCATTAGCTTTAAGCGCTATAAAATTGAATGCATTATGTAAATGATTTCGTGTGTAAATGTTATATTATTTTGTCAGTGCAACGGTATAATGCTTTCTAAATTGTCGCGCATTATTCGAACCGCAATTTAATAGAGAACGTTAAGTCTTTACTGTACCAAGTTTACGAATGACATATAGTGAATGGATACGTCTATTTTTGTGCCTCTATAGTCTACGAAGTAGAGAATTCTAGTAACGATTGCCCATAAGATTGCCTGTTTACGCGTGTCTCCCATTCTTGAAGCTATTTTCGGAGATGGTTTGTCAAACATAAAGTGTATAGCTGTCGTATACTTTTTATTACATGTGTTTTATAAATGTAGGTGTATAAGCTAATGAATGGAGTGACAAATATTCACCAGACTAGAAGTGAATGGAACTAGGTATTTTTCTTGTATTATATCTGATCGATTGCAAACGTTTTTATCTTATTAGAGCAGAATAAAGTACACAGAGCGGAGTAACAAACTGAGAAAGCAATTAATTACACATTATTCTTTACTTTAATACAAAAGTAATTACACTACTTAGTAATTTTAGTTACTTGACGTAAAATGTACTTAATGTATGCATTACTTTTTTCAATTACCTACTTTTTAATAAACTGAATAGAGTAAGTTCGCCTGTAACCGGCCGTCATCCAATAGTCGGCCACTGGTGACTTTTTGTAGAATAACTTAAAATTTGCGCAAATATTAAGCTTCTTCATTACACATATGAAATCTTACGTCTTCATACAGTACGAATATCAAATTCTCATTCCCGTATATAAATATTTTATTCCTGTAATTCGCGCGCAAAATATAAGTGTCGTGTGCTGATTGGAGAACCAAAGTATTTAAAAAGTGGTAAACTTACGTAGGTAGCCCGAAATATATAAGTAAGCTAACTTTTATTTATTATTATTACACCCGTTTCGGTGGGTTTTCGGGGATGAGCAGAGCTTGAAAAAACTTCTATTCGGCCAAAAAGGCCTGATTTATAGGTGCGTGAAGTTGGCACCACAACTTGCGGCGCAAATGTTCTTTTTAGTGCCAAAAGTTTGCGTCTAATATGCGCAAACACCGGCGCATTAATTTGTTACAAAGTTATAAGCAAAAATAGGTATTTAGTATCAACTTCTTACCAGACCAAAATTTCCGGCGCAAACTCTCATTTTAGTGCAAATTGTTGGCGCACAATATGCGCCGTCGATATCTGAAGAAAAAACACCGGCGCATTAATTTGTTACAAAGTTATAAACAAAAATAGTTATTTAGTATCAACTTCTTACCAGAGCAAAACTTACGGTGCAAACTTCCACTTAAGTGCAAATCGTTGAAGGACAATATGCGCCGCCGATATTTGAAGAAAAAAAATGAGGTGTGGTCACCACACGACCTTCTTATACGTATGAGCGTTTCAAATAAAATTGTTCTAAAATGTTTTAAATAGTTTTATCTTCTTAGACAAATAAGCCAAACTTTAAGAATCTTTTTATATAATAATTATTCAAAATCCTATATAAGTACTTCTATTCTCTTATTAAATCTCTATAGAATGCATAATTTACGTTATATTTGCAAAAAATCGCTATTCTATAAGAGTAATAGTGTTACTTCCGGTCCGAATTTTGAAATTTTTTTATACGAAAGGTATCGAGGATTAAGTTCTAAATACCTGTATACTCGTAACGCACCTGTCTAAAAATCATGACTTGTGAAATATTGGCAAAAAACTGATTTTCGATAAGAGCAAAAAACCTACTTTTCGAATTTGGAATTTCCAAAAACTTTCATAATAAAACTTTTCTGAAGTTTAATTTTGAGTACATATGAATTCTTTATAAATTTGTTTAAACTTAGTACTTGACAAAATCTTGGTAATATTTGAGTTTTTCACTGAAGTAAACTACTACTTACTACCGATGATTTTACGATATATTGGCAAAATTCGATTTTTTGATTGAAGTAAACTACTACTTCTTCTACTTCCGGTCTGCTGATTTTACTGAAAATCTAATCAGATCTCAAGATAGGTATCCTAAAATATTTTTAAGAAAGTGAGATGTGGCCACCACACGACTTTTTTATACGTATGAGCGTTTCAAACTGTACAATTTTAAGAATTTTTTATACAAAAGTTATTAAAAATTCTATTCTAAGTACTTCCATTGTCTTAATAAATCTCTATAGAATGCATATTTTGCAAGATATTCGAAAAAAAAAGTGCTACTCGCTAAGAGTAAAAGTGTTACTTCCGGTCCAAATTTTGAAATTTCATGTATACAAAGAATATCGCAAATCCACCTCTAAATACTTTTGTACTCTTGATAAATATATGTAGAATGAATAATTTACGACATATTTGCAAAAAATCGCTTTTCGGTAAGAGTAAAAGTAGTAGTTCCGGTCCGAATTTTGAAATTTTTTTTATACAAAAGGTATTGAAAATTAAGTTCTAAATAATTTTATACTCGTAACGTACCTGTCTAAAAGCATGACAAAATTTTGGCAAAAACTGATTTTCAATAAAAGTAAAAGACCTACTTCCGGTAGGAATTTTGAAAAATATTCATAATAAAATTCTTCCCAAACTTAATTTTGAGTACATATGAATTCTTTATAAATTTGTTTAAACTTAGTAGTTGACGATATATTGGCAAAATTCGATTTTTTCATTGAAGTAAACTACTACTTCCGGTCTGCTGATTTTACTGAAAATCTAATCAGATCTCAAGAGGGAGAGTATACTTCTAAATACAAAATTTGGAATTGATAGCTGTAGCGATTTGGCCGACATCGTGGTCACACACACACACACACACACACTGACATACATAAAATACACATAACCTACTTCATCAGTTGCTGCACAAAGTCCGCCTCTCTGCAGATAACCACAATAAGCATCATCAAACAAAGCACCATTACTTTTCACTGCCAACTTTTTACAATTCACTCACTTAATTTTCTTTTTAATTGGAAGAGCAGCATAACCACTATGTACTCGTTTGCTTGTAATATTCAGCGTTTATACATAAATCACTGAAAAAACTACATCTTGCTAACAAATTTTGTAGCTGAGGTCAAGGAGTCAACTTACGGGTTTCAAGTAACACCCTGTTGCTAATTAATAACGATACTTGAAACCACTTTTACACTTTCATTTTCCTTGTCTTTATATGACTCACACCGTTGTATTTCACCTCCATCAAAATGTTTACAGCAAACCACTGAATTCCTCTGTGGCGACGAAATTTTCTCTACTAATTGCGCGTAACCACCTTTTACGTAATTCATTTTCCTTTGGAAATGAAAAGGTTGTTTGTAGACCTTCCTCTTCGAGTTTATCTTGTAGTTCGATTAACACAATGAGACACAGCGCAACCATGGCATCTAATACATGACACAGTCGTAAAAAGATAAACAAAACGAGTGAATGTATATTGTTCTTACCTTCTTCAAATTTATTTATGTTAATTAAACTTATAAACAGCGAACAAACGATTACAAAGAACGTGTTGACACTTTGAGGTTATATTTAATAATGTTATCGGCCACATTTACGAAAATACGAACTGTTTAGCCAAAGGTACTTCTTGAGTTTAATTTTAACTTTGTAAATAGTTCTTGTCAATGTTTTTGATTGAAACTCATGTAAAATTTATGTAATAAACGTAACATGCACATGGACTCATACGTGAAAATTACCTAGATTGAGAACCAGTAGTAGTAGTAGTAGTAGTACCACGCGATCATTTAAATTCTAAATTATAGCAGGCGGGATTTTTTTTTATTAGGTTGTCCAGAATGTCAATTATTGATTAATTAACATTTTGAAACGTCACTTTGACAATTCAAATTGTAAATTAGTACTTATATACCAACTTAATTTAAATTTCACAGCCTGCTCTAATTTAGAATTTAAATGATCACGCGGTAGTAGTAGTAGTAGTAGTAGAGTAGTAGTAGTAGTAGTAGTAGCTTTTATTTATTGAAGTTGCCAGTAATGGATACAATTCGTCAAAATGTATATACATTAAAAAAATAGCTAACTAACAAATACATATCATAAGACCTACATAAGACATATGTCAAATAATAAAACAGTTGGTGTAAAAGTATAAAAACACTAGAACACTAAGGATTACATTCTATATCCCGAGGTATTTCCTTGTTGTCAGACCCCTAAACCTTAATTAGTCCACAAAATTCTTCAACGGAATATACACATTACTGATAAGTAATGATTTTAAGCGGCCTTTAAATTTCTGCCCACATGTTTCCCCTTTCAAACAGGGGGTAGCGAATTAAATAGTTTAGTACCCAGCCAGAGACGCATTTTCCTCGTCATGACCAATCTATCATTGTTAATGACATAGTCATCCTTACTTCTGGCGTTATAACTATGTACGTCTGAATTTTTTTTGAAACATTCCTATTTTTAAAAACATAATATAGAGTCTCTAGAATGTGGAGACTCGGAACTGTCAAAATATTGTAGCTCTTGAAAAAAGGCCGACAAGACTCAGAACTGGTAATACCTGCTATACAGCGTACTTTCCGCTTTTGTGCCAAGAATACGTCAGGCGACGATACTGAGTTGCCCCAAAATGCAACACCATATGAAATACGTGACTGTACCTCACCATAATAAAACAATAGCAGATAGTCATGGGATAAGATAGATTTTAAATTTCTTATCAAGTAGCATGAAGAAGCAGTAGAACCACACACGCACTTGCCAGATCTCCAACTTCACGGCTTGTTAGTAGGAACTGCTGTACATGTATCTATCAATGTATACAGTAACTGTACAAATCAACATCATTCAAAATAAAATATTTATTTGAATAAATTCTTGTTGAAGAATGGATCGTTGCAACTTAATTTTATTTATTTTGCCCATATTGATAAATATTTCTAAAACATGAAATTTTTTACATTTTTATACTTATTTTACACATCGTACATTGAAAATATAGATTCCATTTTGATTTTTTGACATTAGAATTACAAATTACAAGTATCCACCCTCGAAAAACTAAATTGACCTATATCATATTTAAAGACACACTGTGCGTTTATAACTTGTAAACGCACAGTGCCGCCGAAATAAGTATTTCTACCAAAGCTGAAAGCAGAAGACAAGTATTTCAATAATATTTTTTTAACAGGAGGATAATATTCCAGCATTTCTGAATTTATACTTTTGTCTTCTACATGTATATAAGTAATATAAGGGAACAATTTTAAACTCATTTAAGTTTTCATTAAGTTAGGTCAGTCTTCTTTAAAATCAAATAAAAACTGCTTTTGGTTATAAGACCCATTGTCATTCCTATCTAAATTATCTGAATTAAATGTATTTGTTTTTGTCACAGTCATATTATGTATGCTTCAAAATACAAATACAAATGTTTCAAATACTCTGTATTTGTAATCTCAAAGTGATATTAACAATTTTGCAATTGAGAACAGAATCAATAACCTATTTTGGTTAAGTTTTAAAAATAATTCTGGATTTGATATTTTGAATGGATTCTGTTACTAACAAACTAATATAAAATAATTAAGTTAAAAAGCCTATTGCCATGGCGACAAATATTAATTGTAATTAGTATAAATACTGAATGGCTGTCAAAAAGTCATATATTTGTAAAGCAAAATCTAAGTTAAGTTTAAACACACACAAACTAATGTAAGTAGTATTTTGTGTAACTGTAGTCTGTGATATAGCTAACTGTAATTTATTGCATATAAAAGGCAATCGATGTTTGTAAAACCGGCCATAAGATTTTTTAGAATGTTAATATTGTAATAACTAACGTTTACGAACATTAATGTATTTGTACCGTTGGTTAATCTTCGTTAAGATATTAAAGTTTAAAAAATACCTAAAGCCAACAGTGGCAACACTCAGATTAAAAGCTCATCAAAATGCATTTTTCTCCCCGTTTTGACACCCAGCAATCACTTCACTGTACACACACACACGCCAAATCGCGCGTGCGCACACAGTCACACACACACACACACACAGAGAGAGAGAGAGAGAAACTATACGCTGTCACGAAGTTGAATGTCGTTTTTGATAAATTAAAAATCAACCAATGAATCTTCTGAAATGATTTGCTTTCCTAATTATCATTTTTGATACTAATTTGCTATTTAAACTATTTGAATAGCGGCTTACTCTCGTAATTGTTATTAATTTATTATTTGTTAATCAACAACGCACCATAGTCGATGTTTCGCTCAGAATAAATTCCATCAGTTTTGAAAGGAAGAAACTTTACACATCGATTGTGTGAGGAAACCACACATTAAAGGCATATTCCAGCTTAGTAGATACAAAACTGAAGTAGAGAACTTTCAATAGGATTGTATTAGATAAATGTGTCGAAATAAGCACTAGAAATCCCAAGGTTTTAGGCGCAGTGTGCACTCCATTATGAATTGGTTTAGTATTGCATATTTTTCCATTTAAGTCCACTCTCTGGCATCTTTCGCTCAAATAAAATTCAAGCAGGTCATGTGTTGTACCTCTAATACCATAATGGTATAGTTTCTATAGTAGAATTCGGTGATTTACCATATCGAAAGCCTTACTGAGGTCACAGCATGTCAGTTCACATCGTTCTTTATTATCGTAGGCGTCAATTATAGTCCCCATCACCTCCAGAATCCCAGTCACTGTGGATTTGTTTTTCCGGTATCCATGCTCTTCATTAGATATATAGTTTTTTCTTTGAAAGTATTTTAGTAGACGATCTACTATCAACCGTTCAAAAATTTTGGAAATTGAAGGCAGAATAGTGGTGGGCCTGTAATTACTGTAATCATTCGGATTTCCTTTTTTATGAACTGCAACAACTCTTTCTACTTTCAGTTGTCCTCGAAAGATACCTTCGCGGACACACTTATTGAAAACTGTTGTCAGAACAGGTGTTATTTCATTTTCTATCTCATTAATGATATTTGTTATAACGTCATATACATCTTTGGTGTGTTTGTTTTTTACATTTCTTATTACATTTGACACTTCTATTTCTGTAATAGTTTTAAAATAGAATGAATCTCTATTATCTAGTCTCATATTTTCTAGGTACTTCTGTATTTGTGTATCTGATTCCGTGCTTATTAGGATCTGTTTTCCAATGCCTGTGAAATAGTTACTAACTTCGTTTGCAGAGAGTTTTGTATCTGATTTCCCTTTATTTCTAGTTTTATTTGTTCCCCTGTTGATGGCCGTCCATATAGTCTTGTGTTTGTTACATGCTTCATTTATATATATTTGATTTGCATTTTCTTTTGTTTTATTTATTTGATCGTGGAAGTCTTTCTAAAAGAATTTTTCCAGTACGCACCTATAACCAGTTGCGATGTACTTCGTACTTCATTCAAAACGAACAAATCCTACAGAAGAAAACCTTGAGAAAGTATTGCTAGTAAATATTAATACTCCTTTACTCGATTTGAACTCCAAAATGAACAAATAATAACGTATTTTGTATTTTATAGAACACCACCCACTTGTTATCCAATTATATAAATAAAATTAAAACTCTTTAAAAATAGAAAATTTCAATAGTGCGCCCATGGGCGATGAGTCATCAACCGCTCGTGTCCGGTCTATACTAATCACTTTAATCAAGAATATTTTTTTAATTTAATACATACTCGTGCAAAAAATATTTTACAAACCACTTGCGTGAAGACATCTTCTAAGCATTCGAGCAATTAAGAACACTTGCTTCCTTCGGTCGCTCGTGCTTTCAAAATGCGCTCATGCCGGAACGTAGTCTTCCCGCACTTGGTTCGTAAATAACTATTACATGTTTATTTTAATGAGAAGGCTTGTATTAGTAAATGTAACAACTTACTTATAGTTAAATTAAACGAGAAATTTATTTGATTCACCAGCCAACTAATACTTATCGTTAATTTAACCTTTTAACCAATCAAGGATAGTTACTGGGGTATCTTATTTATTTCAGTCGAACCAAAATATCTGTACATCAACTCCTCAATACCGAACAAAGTAGTTTTGGTTAAATTAATATATTTTTTTCTGTATGAGGTTTCGCTGACTACCTATTTAATAGAAATACATTATTTATAACATAAAAGCGTTAATTTATAAAAAAACTAACGACTAACATATTGCTGTAACCTTTACGTTACAAGAATTGCATTATTAAAATAAAAGCTGTGAATGCACTAAAAATTATTAAATTCTACCTACAAGCTTATTCCTTAACAGCATATTATTTATAATTTCTTGTGAGTTCTTGCAGTGATATTTCTTCCTTTGTTCTGGTATGTCTCTTATTTAGTTTTATTTTAGGGATAAGGTTAATAATTAAATGAAAAGTTTATATTTCATATATAAAAAAAAATCATGTTTATTTTTCGCTTTAAATATCAGTAATGAAAAACATCGTTAATTTACATCTATATAAGAATTTTCTTTTACAATATAATGTGTAAAGAAAACATAAAAAAAATATTCTGATAGAATAGTTATTTACGAATCAAGTGCGGGAAAACATATTTCGCGAATGAGTGAAAGGCGAGCGCTTTATGAACACGAATTTTTAGATATAAGTATAAGGTATTTACCACATTTTTAAATATGATTAAAAAATATCTCTCATGAATTGGCATCATTATACATGTCTGAGATTACATTTTATACATTTAACTTTGTGTTTTCGTCTCGGGCATGCCGAATGTTGCCTTGCTCATATAATTTAATGCCATTTAAATGATTTACTCTCTTTAAATATAGAATTCATTTATTTATTTTGTGTTTGTCTTTTGCCTAATATTTAAACTTATTTTACCTAAAATATATATTCCAATGCATACATTTTTCTAATGGCATTGCCCCTTAAAGGTTGGCAACCTATTCTACTTCTAGTAATTTGTTTGGATTATACCTATTATATTAAAATATACGCTTTAAAAGTAAAATTGTTCTTTCTCTATAACTTGACTATTTCTTAAATTTTATAATTCTTAATGATACAAAGGTCAAAGCATAAAGTTTACAATCAATGAAAACATTAGCTATGAATTTCATTAAATTTTACAGTCTGTTTGGTTTTGGTAAATTCCATCTAAATTAATGTCTTCTAACATCTAGAAATAAGAAACAACAAACAATCTCGTCAAACTCCCATGTCCACCTACAATATCAAGTATACGCTGCAATTTACGTAACCTCCTGATGTCGGAAAACGGTGCATCGTAAAAGGGGCATTGCCTGATGTAGGTACATACATTCACATATGCATACAGTACACGTATTTATACTGATTTCCACTACATAGACATCTTAAAGTAGTTCCGCACACTCAAACACAAACAAAGGATTGCAAGATAGTTGGTGTGTTGCGAACTAGCTCTACAGACAGAGATAGAACACGGTGAAAGGACAGGATAGAGAGAGATTTAAGTCATTAAACCGTGCACCGACGATATCGGCCCGATTTATATTTGAGTCCTCCCGTTTCATTAACCAAATAATTACAACGTCTATTTATAGTGGCTTCCAGGGGTTAGAGGGAGGCGGATTGAAGAGATTAAGGAGGAACACAAGCCCGTGCCAACGGATTATATACAGCGGTGGAATCGCGAAATCTATCAATTAAATTGATCTTTCGTGATGTACAGGTTTAGTGGGCTCTACCTACAAAACAGGAGAATATTTCTATATAAGTTTTATTAATGGTATATTTCTATCCGATTTTCAGTATTTTTATTATACATTCGTGGTATAACCGTGCATTTTGGGTAGGGTGCGATTTTTTTGTGGTTTCTGTGAGAGTTGGCCGTGAGTTTTACCCTAACTCAGCGGTGCTATGGTACGACTAACGACTATATAGGAGTAGCTTACAATAGAAAAACAGATTTATGAAAATGATTTATTGCTAATACTTATAATATATAAATACAAAGTATATTATACTTGTATGAGTTAAACATCTAATAAAATTGCAACGTCTGCAATTTTCTTTAGTCATCCACAAACTTATAGAAGGACAGTTCGTAATTAATTACTGAATGCCAACCGCGGGCATGCTGCGAAATGTTCGTTAGTTAGTCGATTGCGATATTTAGTTTTAACAATAAATTATCATTTCTGAAAATGCAGACTCACACAAGTAAGTTGATCCGAAGAATGCTATTAAGGGAAGAGCTATTTGTTTCAAAGACGGACATTTGTTTTCGGATATGGAAGACCAAAATTCGTCAGTTGCTCTGGCTTTGTGATGTATATCTGAAATCTTCTGCAATACCTCATTTTGCTGATTTTTTTAGTGTGTACTGAAGAGATCACCGTATTGAAAGTGTTTGATATTTGAGTAGCAATTTTTTCAACGTCTTCAACAGAAAATGAATAAGCCACGAAAGTTACAACATCCGTCAGTTGCTTTAAATCAGAGAAGTGTCTTTCAAATTCTCTCTAAATGTTTCTCGTAGTTGTCGTAATTTGAGTGAGAACTTGCCCTTCGAAAAGTTGTATAGCCCTTTTTGTTTAGCCGATTAATCAATAGCTTTAATTTATTTATAAAAGCGTTTGTTGCGCTAACCATATCGATAATGGTTTTATTTTTTCCCTGTAGTTCCAAATTAGTTATATTCAAATGATTTGTCACATCCACTAGGAAGTATCGCAGTGTCGTCACCTCGTTCGTGAAGAAAAGAAATGATTTCAGTTAATAGTTTTTGAAATCTCTCTAAAAATTTTCCGCGGGCTTTTGTTCAAACCCAATGTGATCTTCGTGAAGATTATGGTCCACAAATCGTCTTTGTGTGTTTGCTATTCGTCGAATCCTTGAAAAATTCGAAACAAATTTCACTTTACACGATACCAGAACACCAATAAGAAAACTAAACGCAAGAAACCAAAACAATATTAACGCTATAAGTGCCAATGTTACAGAAGATGAAAGTCGGTCGATTAATCGACGTTCTGAAGAACTTGGCCTTTCAAGAATGACAACTTGGCGTATTTTGAGAAAAGATTTGTATTTATATTCGTACATGATTGTGTTGACTATAATATATAGAACATAAGCCACTTGACCATTAGAAGCGTCGTATGTTTGCTGATTGGGCTCTGGAACGACTCGAAATTGATTCTGATTTTTTCAAAAAAATCATCTTTTCAGATCAAGCCCATTTCTGGTTAAACGGGTTTGTTGACAAACAAAATTGTCGTTCTTGGTGTATAAATAATCCACACCAGATTTATGAGAAGTATTTACATCCAGAAAAAGTTACTGTTTGGTGTGGTTTATGGCATGGTGGCATCATCGGATCTTATTTTTGTGAAGATGCGATTGGAGACGCAGTAACAGTGAATGGTAAGCGTTATCGATCAATGTTAAGAGGGGCGTTTACCTATCGAAAATTAAGGCATCGCCGTTTCGCGTTTTTAAACTCATTTTGTAATTTTAGAATCTCAAATTTGGGTTAGTGATGCAAAAGGCATCAATTTATAATGTCAAGTTCAGTTTTTGTACTAATTTATTTTCTTAAGAAAGTTATGCGTTTTAGAAATAACCACAAAAATGCATGAATTTGATTAATGTCTACTAAGTCTGGCACAAAAGAAAAAAATCGACCTCTACGCGCTAGCTGCACATTTGATGTACGATATAAATAAAAAATCAAATTTATGTAATTATGTATTTTTAAAGATAAAAAACATTAAACAGTAAATATTGTTACACACATTTTACACGAGCTTTTTCCAAGCTAATCGCGTCGTCTATCCCCACTTTACGGTATCTCTACCGGTCCTAGCGAAGACGAAAATTCGGAATCGGTCGGCTATTGCAGACTTAAATGCGAGTGACAGTTTAATTACGAACTGTCACTCGCATTTAAATGTCATATATAGCTATAATATTCCAGTGTATAATAATATAACAGTTATGGGCAAGCGAAAATTGGCTTATTATAAAACATCAACAACATCAACAGTTCCGTAAGTACTCATTCTTTATACATTATGTTTAACATCTATAGTATTCCTTTATCTATGACAGAATCTGTGAATAAAACCGAAGGGCTGTGACAACCGAATATCGTCTACCTCTACCTACTCACACCCCCTTGCGTCTACCCGTCCCGCGAGTAATATAAGTTGCATAAGTTTCTATTTGTTGGTAAACGCCGCTCTTAAGAGATTTTTTGTGGCCAAAATTCCAACAAGATGGTGCAACACCACATTTTGCCAATGCCACTATGGTGTTATTGGGAGAAAAGTTTGGTGAGTTTGTAATCTCCAGAAATGGAACTATTAATTGGCCTCCAGGAAGTTGTGATATAATAACTATGGTTTTCTTTTTGTGGGGATATTTAAAGTCGTTGGTATATACCAACAAACCTCGAACTATAGCGTCTATACGCTTTGAAATTGAACATCGAACGCTGCATTAATGATATTACACTTGACTTATTGCAAAAATTGAGTTCATCGAATTCGATCCTGCAAGCGGAACTGAGGTGGACATTTGAGTGCTACGTTATTCGAGACACAATTCTCACAAGTTGTACTATAAAATAAAGAAAAAGTTTTGATTTTATCTCAAATATTTTGTATTTTATTAATTTTAAAAACATATCGTCTTTATTGGGAAACCCTTTATATAATAATCTTGATAGTAAAACGGACTACGGGAATTACAACGAAAATATTCTTAAGTTTCTAAAATGACCGCGAGGGGGCGCAATTCTCAAGATGAATTCAAAATTCGATAATTTTTCATTAAATTCAAGTTTTAGATAGGTTAACATTTTTACTAGCAACATTTTCAGACGTTTTAAAACAATTTTTTTGACACTTTTTGATCTAATTCCCATACGAAAGTGAGGGTGGAGGGGGGTATGTCCGCGTACAAGTGCAGGTATAATTTCGGTTTGTCTAAACGGCTTTTAACGTTTCTAGGCTCATTAGATATAGAATTTTACAGGGAATTGAAGTGTATATAGTACGAAATTGCGTGGTTGCCCAAAAAAATAACTGAGAGAACCGTTCATAATTTATGTATATTACTTGTTTTTTCTTTAAAATTATAAATTTAACGATAAATTTTTTATATCGTAATATTGAAACACATAAAAAACTGAAAAGAATGATGTAAACCGCAAGATGCTAAATAATAAAATTTTTAAATATAAATTTATTTATTTATTGCCAGTAATAATTTTATTTTAATTTTGTGAGGGTAATTAGACAATGTATAGTTTGCTTTCATTTAAATTTCTACCATACTCTGCCACAAATGTATTCATTTCAATCTTCTTACCTATGTTTTAATTCGTTGCACATATTACGTTGAATTCCCCTTTTAAATGTTTTCAAATTCTTTAGATATTGTTTTCTAAATATCATTTCTTCTCTTTTTCAACATTGAAATAAAATAATAATAAGTGCATAGTTTGCTTTTATTTAAATTTCCATCATACAATATCGCATGCACCGAGATATTGAGATGGGCCATGAAAATCGCAATGTAAAAATATGAGTGTCACTTGTAGTTAAACGTGTTGTACGTATTTAGCAAATTAAGCCTTTTTTGGACACCTGCACATAATTATTAAGTTCGTAAAATGTCATAATCTAACGTTGAAGCTTATGACATGTTCAGAATTGATTTTCAATGTTTTGAAAATGCAGTTCTTGCTATCCGGCATATTCCCTAAATTATCCTGAGAGAGGATATTATTTCCGTAGAGTTTTTAATCGCCTTGCCAAATGTTCTTCATTTTCATTTATGGAGCAGACTAAAAAACAAAGTTTATTACAAAAAGCCGACTACAACAATTGCTGCCTTCGAAATTGAAGTAGCTGTGCTCTCTACCCATCGGCGAGTAAACTTGTGTATAAAAATAATGGTGGACACTATGAATATTTCTTAAGTTAAAGTTTGTTTTGTTTTATTTATTGCACTTTCTTATTTAAATATATTTTATTTATTTCGTTTATATTACTTCGTCAATATATTTTCTTATTTACGTCTAGGTATAATAATCTGTTCATGTTATACGCGGGGATGAATATCAATTTTTATACGCTTTCGTTACTAATAAGTTTATAACTAATGCACTATATTGTATTGTTTTTTTCTCGTTATTATACACATACTTAGTTTATGAGTTATGGAAATTATTTTCGCTGTTGTCTTATAATTAGATGTATATCTGTTGGGTAATAAGGATACATTATTGTTATTATTATTATTTCAATGTCGGAAAAGACAACAAATGAAATTTAAAAAATAATAGCTAGAGAATTTGAAAACATTTAAAAGGGGAATCTAAATGTTAGGTTAGAATGAAATGCATGCATTAATGGAAGAGAATAATCAAAATTCAAATGAAAGCAAACTATACACGATCTAATCAACCTCTTAAAATAAAAATAAAATTATTACTCGCAATAAATAACTAAATTTATATTTAAAAATAATAGTTTTCTGGATTGTCTTTCTTATGACTATATCTTCGTCAAGAAAAAAGGTAGCATCTTCCGGTTTTCATCTTTTTCTTCAGTTTTTTATGTGTTTGAATATTACGTTATTAAAAATATTTCGTTTCATTTAAAATTTAAAAAAAAAACAAGTAATATACATAAATTAAAAACAGCCCCCCTGTTATTTTGTTGGACAACCACGCAATTTCGTACTACATATTCTTCAATTTTCTGTAAAATGATCTAATGAGCCTAGAAACATTAAAATCCGTTTAGGTAAATAGAACTTATACCTACTATTGTACGCAACTTTTGTACGCAGACATACCCCCTCCACCCTCTCCTACGTATAGGAATTAGATCGAAAATTTTCAAATAAAGATTGTATAAAAACGTCTGAAAATGTTGCTAGAGCTGTGTCGCTCTCGCAACTGACATGCGCCACCAAATTAAAATGGCGTCAAATTTGAGATGTTGCACAATTTTACCTGTCAAGGAATATAACCTACAAAAGCAATTTCACGACTGTCATGAATAATAATATTCATACACCTTTTAACATTTGTCATAATTATCTTTTGACGTTTGTTATAACTGTCATCTAAACATTTTAAATTTGTCAACAATGCTTGCCTCCTAAACAGTATAGCTAAATGTTATGTAAAATATAGGTGTAGAAAAAATAATATTTAATTGCTTTATTTATAATATTTAATTTGTAACTGGCATTCATGTAATAGTATTTTACTATGAGAAAGTACATATCCTGAAATATTAATTAATTACTTCAATTTTATTGATCTGAATTTGTTCCAGCCGATTGGAATTGTAGTGGTATTGAATAGTCGTCTTTATTTCGTACTTTGGCCGTGTCGGTTGCCAAACGACATGACTATAGTATAAATTTTAACCTATCTAAATATATTTCTACTTTTGTAATATAATTTATATGTTTCTTTTCTTGTACCTGTCATGTAGTTTCATACGAATATATATATAACCTATCTTAAACTTGAGTTTAATGAAAAATTTCCGAATTTTTCATTCATCTTGAGAATTGCGCTTCCTTTTCATTATTTTGGAAACTTAAAAATATTTTTGTTGAAATTACCGTGGTCCGTTTTACTATCAAGATTTTTTTCCTTCAGGTTGTACGATAAACGGTTGCCGAGATATGGCCGGTGGTCGATCTTAAACAGACACCCGGTATAAATATCGAAATAAATTTCATGAACTTTATAAGTTATGAATTATTTAGATTGTCCTTCAAGTTATTTATAGATATATATATATATATATATAGAAAATCAACAGTCAATTATATATATATATATATATATACATACAGGGTGTTCACACTTAAACCCGCACCATTGGTAACTCCGTTATTATTGGAGCTACGAATTCGTCCAAATTAGCAAACTAGTAGGATTTTTCCTGGCGGTTACGACAATGAAAACAAAAAAACAATTGAACGTCGCGTTTTTCAGATATTTGATAAAATGTAATTTTTTAAATGGAACACCCTATATATTTTTATGCGGTTGAATAAAAAATTTAGTTCTGAATAAAAATGTTTAAATACATTATCTTAAAAAAATTGAAAATAAAAAAGTTATCACGTGATTTCTTAAACATTGCATTTTGTTTAAAAAAATTTATGAAAGACGTAGCATGTTTCACATAGTTGTCCAATTGAAGTCATCTTCAGATATTAAATAAAAAAATATCGTAAACATCCTTAAAATTTGCTTACTTTATCACTAAAACGTAAGTTTTCAAATGAGATACCGTGCATTTGGATTTAGGATTTGTTTTTAGGGATGCCTAACGAAATTTGTAATTAAATAATATGTACCGATTATTGTATACTATTCTCTTGTTGAACGGATGAAAAAATTTTTTGTATAGGTCCTAGAATGTTTGTTCATAATATTCCTAAATGAATTCAAACGAAACGTTGTGTTTTTAACGAAATTTATTTTGATTTCGTCCACGAAACTTAAGAATAACAAATAAAAGAATAATAAACACTATCAATCAACATACATAACTAAAATAGTTGTTCGAAGGTACCACCTTCTTGGTCCAGACACTTGCGGGCTCTTTTCTGAGTGCAGCGCGTGGCTTTGAGAAGGGTCCTTCCATCAATATTCCGAATAATGGCCGTAATGTTATTTTGAAGTTCTTCCACATTTTGGTAACGATGTTTGTAAACTTCATTTTTCACTCGGCCCCATAAAAAAAATCTAGCGGAGTTAGATCTGGTGAGCGTGGGGGCCGCAGAACTTGTCCATGAGTTCCAATCCAACGGGGTCCAAACAGTCTCTCCAGAAATGCGTTAACGATATGGTGATTATGAGTCGGTGCACCGTCTTGTTGGAAGTATACCCGCGGCCTATCCATCAAGTTCACGTTGTCCACGAAATCTTCCAATACATGAGATATAAAGTCCTCATATCTCTCTCCCGTTAATGAGCCGCGGTAAAAAAAAAGGACCTACAATTTTAGATCCAATCATACCACATCAAACATTAAGGCTGAACCGATGTTGTGGATTAGTGGGATGAGTCAAAAAAGGATTTTCCCGACTCCAAAAATGATAGTTTTTTCGATTAAACATTCCCTTATTAGAGAAGTTACTCTCATCCGACCATAAAACATATCGAGGAAAATTTGGATCTTCTTCACATTTATGTAGGAACCATTCACAAAATTCCATTCTTTTTATATCATCATTAAGATGCAAAGTTTGTACTGGCCGATATTTGTATGGCTCAAAATTATATTTTTTCAAAATTTTATGAATCGTTCCCAATGAAAGGTCTATTTCTCTTGCCAATTCTCTAATTGAATTGTTAGGATACGCCTCAAAATATCCCAGTACATTTATCTCTACTTCCTCACTAACCACAAATTGCTTCTGCGTTCTATTCTTCTTGAAAACCTCTTCGTTTCGCCGAAATTGTCTGTATAATTCCAAGAAATATCTTCTTTGAGGAATCGCGCGCTCGGGAAACATTGCACTATAATGTTCGCGAGCTCTAATAGTGTTTTTTCTCTGAAATATGTAAGCTTCCATAATATCACATTTTTCCTCATGTGTGAAAACCATTTTTATTAGAAGAAAACAAGAAGAAAACAGCAAAATAACAATGCGAATTTTAAAACACTGACAGATTAATTTGACGGATTGTTATTGAATATTTTTTTTATTGGTGCCTATTTGATCAAAATTGTAACAACTATTGTAATGTAGGCTAATTTCATTTTCTCTTTTCCTTTTTTTCTGAGTGGCATTTTAAATTATACTGTCCCATTTTAAAATGGGTACTTTTCTGATTATCTCGGGAATATGCCCCTTTAAAGAAATCACGTGATAACTTTTTATTTTCAATTTTCTTGAGATAATGTATTGAAAAATTTTTGTTCAGAACTAAATTCTTTATTCAACTGCATAAAAATATATAGGGTGTTCCATTTAAAAAATTACATTTTGTCAAATATCTGAAAAACGCGACGTTCAATTGTTTTTTTGTTTTTATCGTCGTAACCGCCAGGAAAAATCCTACTAGTTTGCTAATTTGGACGAATTCGTAGCTCCAATAATAACGGAGTTACCAATGGTGCGGGTTTAAGTGTGAACACCTTGTATATATAGATAGGTTTCTCTGAAATAATATCAATGAAATATTTGAAGAAAATGTGTTCTAATCTCTTAAATTACAACGTAAATGGGCAATTTTTTTTTATGATAAAATTCAATATTTCACATTCCATTTTAATCTTTTTCTTTCCGTATTATACTAATTGAAATATGCCATAAAACTGATAACTCCATTCGCGCTAAAAATTTGGCTCGTATTCCTGTAATAATGTATTCATATATTACACGAACACTTACAATTTTTGCTTCGCGATAATATAATAACGTACCGCCGACTGTAGTGAAAAAGCTCCACACGAAAGAATCGAAAAAGCTATAAAATGCAAAAGCGCTTCGATGCAATTACCTAAAACAGTTTCCGACACACTTTCAAATAACAATAAAAAAAAAGAAACAGAGAAAGCTGGCCTTGCTGATGGTTGACGTCGATCCACACTTATAAAAAAACAATAAAACGTAAGCGCCGGTATTGCAGGATGTACCCCGGGATAATCGATATCTAAATCCGACTGAACAATGCACTCAAACAAAATTAAAAGACATCTCACCGATAGGTATCTAATATTTATGGGTAAGAGAATTGGAACTATCGGGAGACGTAAATTTCCTATTTTGCATGCGAGATTTTCTATTCACGAAAATCTACCAGAGTTTATGGATCTTGGATGTCAAAGCATTTTGCTTTAAGTGTAGTTTATATTGAAATTCAGGAATTTATTAAATTTAATGAGATGTATTAATGTAATATGTACGTAATGAATTTATACAGAATGTTTATTGACTTGCTGGCAATACGAATTACAGAATTCAGTGGGGTATATTTTTCCCGTTTATAACCGAGTGATGGATAACTATATGGTATAACACGCCAAGGCTCTAGCTACATGATTGAAGGGAATTATAAAAATCGACCGGGTTAGTCTCGATTTCTAGAATAAATAATGACGTGTGCGTACCACACGACGTTCTTATACGTACGTGCCTTTCAAATTACACAATAGTTGTCCTGAATTAAGTTTTAAATATGTACATAGGTATGTACTTTTGCTTTGCATCATATTATTGATTTGCATGTGCCTAAAACAACTTCTGCTGCTAAATCCCTTTATCCGCCTTGGTTTACTGAGCAAGTCATACGTCACCTAAAATTAAAGGCTTGCTACAGACGGCGATGGACGACAACAAAAACCAATTATTTTCACACCGAGTTTAAGAGATTAAGGGGTCAAAGCCTTTGAAGCTGAATTGCAAATGAAATATATATGACTGAAGAAGCTCAAATGTGTGTCAAATGCAAAGTTTTCAGAAGCAGTGGATTTTTAAAAAACTTACAACTGCGCAAAACAAAGCCCAAAGCCTTTGAAGCTGAATTGCAAATGAAATATATATGACTGAAGAAGCTCAAATGTGTGTCAAAGAACACGCCAAGGTGCTTTATGCTGTCCACCCGCCTGAGCTGGTTGTCCTCAATAGAATAGGTAGATGGTATATTGTTATTTTTGCGAGAGTACGACACATAACAACATTTACTTACATTTAGTTTCAAATTGAAGTTGGAACACCAAGTTGATATACGATTCAAGTTTTCTTGAAGATGAAGTACATCGTTCCAAGTTTGTATAGAGCAGTAGATCTTTATATCATCCGCATATGCGAGTACATTGCATGTTATTGATTGAAGCAAATCGTTGGTATATAGAGTAAATAACAGAGGCCCTAAGTTAGAGTCCTGTGGCACCCCGGATGAGGGAGTAAATTCAAATGACCTGAATCCATTGTAAAAGACATAAATGCGCCTATTTGTCAAATATGAATGCAGAAGTTTGAGCAGGGCCGGGCTGAATCCAATTGCTGCGAGCTTTTCCAGAAGGATACCATGATCTATCGAGTCAAACGCGCTAATTGGCCATTAGCATCCAGTTCATGAGAGAGAGACTGAGTTATAGTGAGTAGGTTCGTAACTGTAGACCGTCCACGAATGAAACCATGTTGACATTCAGAAAGCAAAGATTTTGTATTGAAAGCTATGCAGGAATAAATTACGTTTTCAAAAACCTTTGCAAAGTTGGGTAGAATGGATGTTGGCCTGTAGTTCTCAGCTTTGCTTCTGTCATCTTTTTTAAATATTGGGCTTATTCTAGCTCTTTGCCAGCGCCAAGGAAAACCAGCTGTCCTTATTGAAGTATTTATTATTATAGCCAGAGGCTCAGCTATAGCAATTCTGGCATTGTGAACAAATATACTTGGGATTTGGTCATCGCCAGCTGTATAATCTTGATTGAAAGACGACATTATTCGTATTATCTCGTCTTCTGAAACACTGGGTTGAGAATCATCAAATGAGAATTAAGAGCTATGCTGATATACGGATGAAAACATATTAGCGTGTACGTGAAGTGCCACGTTTTTTGTCGTCAGCAAGCTGGAATATGCATCACAAGTTTAGTCACCTCAGTACATATATCCGCAACTAGCCATTGAGAGAGTAGAGTGCAGCGGCGATACCTGAAATACTTATCTTTCAAGGATCGATTACAATCACTTACTACAAGTACATGACTTCCAGTCACTGCGGGATCGCCAAGAGTTTCATGGTGCACGTTTCATATGGAAGCTATGTAATGGAATAATTGATTGCCCACATCTCCTATCATGCTTAAACTTTTACATTCCCAGGATTCCCTCTCGCTCCTCCTCCACGTTTTGGTTGCCCTTTTCGAGGCCTAACCTTCTTCGGGGATTGCCACTGGTCACCATATGTCGTGCTGCGAACTTATATTATGAAGACATATTTTTTGTTTCTAATTCAGCAAGCAATGCATAATTCTTCAACTTTATATATAAATATATGTATATAGTTATAAATTGTTTATATTACAAATAAGAATATGATTGATTTGTTTTGTATTAATGTATGTTACTTCTTTGTACTATAATTGGTTTGATACTGTTGGAGTAAATAAATTATTATTATTATTATCTTCTTAAAAAATAAACCTGTGAGTAAATGTGCCACATCAGATTATAATTTTGAAATTTTTTTTATACAAAAATTATTCTAAATAGTACTTACTCAGTATGATTATACTCTTGATAAAACTATATAGAATGCATAATTTACGAAATATATGCAAAAAATTGATATTCGATAAGAGTAAAAGTGTTACTTCCGGTCAGAATTTTGAACATTTTTTTTAAAAAAAAATTATTGAAAATCAAGTTTTAAATACTTTTAGACTCATCATGGTATTTGCCGAAAAAGCATGGCTTGCGAGATATTTGCAAAAAACTGATTTTCGATAAGAGTGAAAGACCTACTTCCGGTAGGAATTTCGAAAAACCTTTTTAGTAATCTTTTTCTGAAATTTACTTTTGAGTACATTTGAATTATTTATAAATTTGTTTAAATTTAGTACTTGACAAAATATTGGTAATATTTGAGTTTTTCACTCAAGTAAACTACTACTTACTACCGATTTTACTGAAAATCTAATCAGACCTCAAGAGGGAGGTTATACTCCTAAATATAAAACGTAAGATTAATAGGTTCAGCAGTTTGACCTCTCTCGTGATCACACACACACACACAGAGAGAGAGAGAGAGAGAGAGAAAGGTCTTTGCAGAAACCACTTTTTTGGTATCAGTGGACGGCGAAATGTGCACATTTGCAAGAAATCTCGAGGTCGAACATTTTCGCTATCACATTTCATTATACTACGTATAAGAATGTAAAAAGTATATATATATAAATTTGTTGCTACAACACAAGAGATACAGTAGTGCAAAGAAAGCCTTTTAGAAAAAAATAAATAGTGTTCGGTCATCTGGTAAAATGTTCTTGAGTATATTTTTAAGAGGCGGGGTTTCGGAATTATTTATTTTTGAAAGGTATGCACTAATATAGATACTCAACCATTATAAAACCTAAAACGCTCAAATATGCTGTATTAAAAGAGTGCATATTTTATATCCTTTGGTATCAATTAGTAGAATATTATGATCTTGGTAAAAGTTTTGAAATTATATAGTTATAAAGAAGAGTCGTTTTAGCAATCGACACGGCTAAAGTAAAGACTACGATTCAGTGCCACTATAGATCAATAAAATTGAAATAATGTATTAATATTTCAGGATACATAGCTTTCTCTGTTAAAATATTATTACATTAAACTCAGTAACAAATTAAATACAACACCCGGTATGATTGTATAAGTACTGATTGTGACATTCATATTGTTTACTCTACGCATTTCAAGGAAATATTTTACATCAAAATAATTACTTATGTGATAACTTAATTATATGTTTGGATAAACTAATTAATTCTTTGTTTTAATTTCAGGTACGTCATTTTATAGTACATATTCTACAACTGCTTATGGACATATGCAAGTATAAGATCTTTATAAAATATATAAGATTAATAGAAGCACTATAATGATGCATTACTAAAGGGAAAAAGAGTTATTACGATTTCTTCTTTTCGAATTCGTGTAGCAAAAGTGTTGCTGGTTAGAAGATTATCAATTTAGAGATAATGGTCGTTTTAGGCAAGAATTTCCGAGTCATGGATGAGAGTGGGGAGCCCATCACTGATGCAGCCTTGCTTACTGTTTTATTTCCAGAAATCAGGCCGGTTTGCAAATGTTGGTCTTGCTCCCACGAACGGGGTAAATATTTAACTAAATCGTGAAATCTACTGACATTGAAGAGATTGGACAAGTTGTAGGGGAATTTAAACCTAAAAAATCGTCTGGCAGTGATGACATACCTTATTTTACTTTGAAATGCAGTGAATTTATCAAATTCTGTGATTATAGACCCATATCATTGTCAATAGCCTTTAGCATATGAACGATTCTTAAATTCTAGTCAGGTAAATTTTTTGGTTCATAGCAAATTAGACGTATAAATATTATTAGTAAGAATAATATAGATTTTGTTATGCTCTGCAATATAAATCTTGCTTCTTTGTTTGTGCGTATGTGTATAATATAAAAATTACTTTTGTAAGTTATTGACGTAATTCAAAGGTTCTTCTTCTGTGCTATTGTACATTTACATATTTTAAATAGACACTTATTATTAAATACATAGGTATATATTTTTTAATAATTGATTCATACAGTATGAATAAATGAATTAGTATTTATTTAGAGTAATGTATCCAATGATAATTTGTGCTAAGCACCGGCAGATCTCAAAATCTATTGAATAAGGAACAAATTTATATAGGGGTATCAAAATGCCGTTGTAGAATAAACAAATAATAAGGTATTTTGTATTTTATAGATCACCACGCACTTGTTATCCAATTATATAAATAAAATTAAAATCTCTTCAAAAATACAATATTTCAATAATGAGCACAAGGGCGATGAGTCATCAACCTTTCGTGTCCGATCTGTAACAATAACTATTAAGGGCCTATATAGCATGTATATACAATAACGGTATTCCAGAATGCATATAAATTATTTCAAATTGTTACGTTTGTCAAGCGACAAGTTAAATTCTCTGAGGACAAATATGGTGCTGATCATTACCGCTTTAATTTCATGAAACTTCAGATTTTTGAGAATTATTTCCAGATTTATAGTGTTAAATATCGCACTTCATTAACTCGACATAAGATACTCTGAAATAATAAAAAAAAGTCAGTTATACTTTTCAAGATCATTAAAAATAAACGGAAAAATATATACATTTTGAGTACCCTGAAATCCGGCCAATTGAACTGCTAGACGAAATAATGTTCTTAGACGAAGGTATCGGGTATTCCGGTGTTTTCTTCTTAGTGTTACATCATTTCATTATTTATGAAGAATTAATTATTTTGGAACATATTTTAGAGGTGAAATTATTATAAAAACCCGACGAACTTCTCATACTTATATTACTAAGTTGCGGCATAGTGGATCTTAATCTGTAATAAATAGAGCGCGGACACGAACGGTTGGTGACTCATCGCCCATGGGCGCACTATTGAAATGTTGTATTTTTAAAGAGGTTTTAATTTTATTAATTTAATTGGTGATCTATAAAATACAAAATACCTTATTATTTGTTCATTTTGTAGTTCAAGTCGAGTAAAGGAGTATTAATATTTACTAGCAATACTTTCTCAATGTTCTATTATGTAAGGTTTGTTCTCCTTGAATGAAGTACATCCTTGTAGATAGAAAACGTCCTTTCTACATCGCAAATGGTTATATGTGCGTACTGGAAATATTCTTTTATTTCAGCGTATTTAGCATACACAATTGCCGCAATGTTATTAAATCTGGATTTCTATTAAAAACTGCGTCTAACTTTTCCGAGGGCCACATCCGAAGTCACTTGGAATACTTTTGAAATTATTACTAGCCACATCTAATGTGGTTAATCCGTCTTTCAATTTGAGATTTCGATTTTCAAAGTATGTGATTAGTTTAGGCAAATTTCCAAAGTGTTCCTGAAGGAATAACAACTGATTTTTTTAATTTTGGATTTGTGTTTACTTCGAGCATTGTCATTTAAACATGTAACGAAATTCTCTGCATAAAAACTAGTAGCTTCCAACCATGTTCCCCATCTAGTTATTACTGGCGAGGGAGGCAGTGAAAAATATGGACGTTTTTCCTTGTAAAGAGCTACTCTCAGTGGTGCTTTTCTGAAAACTTCTTTTAAAGCGGATGAAAACTTCTATTAAAGCGGATACAAGTCTATCAACTTCCGGATAGCTGTCTCTGATATATTCACAGATATGATATGCAAGAAGGAAGATTCTGTAGAGAGTATGTGCTGCACAAGTAATATGCAGCATATAAGGATATGCTTCCTTTAATAGTCTGCTTGTTTTTAACATAAATGCGGCCCTGTTACTAATAAATAAAAGTATTTTTTCCCTGTACCTATCGTCCGAACGAAGCATTTTGTGCAAATTCTCGTCAATGTTGTTGTTTTGGCAACAGTTTCCGCATCAACTGTTATATGGAATAGTTGAATGTAGTACACCAGCTACAACATTTACCACACACCTTCCTAATATATCGACAGTTTCGTCGGCACTTATCCAAATAAATACTACTGATTTGAAAGATGTCTTCTAATGCATTCTACTGTTTTCGTGAAGCACTTGGAAACATGATATTTGCGTAAGGTGGATTCATCAGGAATATTTTGACCATTATATTTTTGAAGAAATGTTTTGAAAGTGGGATTGTCAAGTTTCTTTAATGGGATATTAGCCGCCAGAGCTCTTCGTTAAAATTGTCAGCTTTCAACGGGTCCAATATCTGTGTATGTTTTAGCGATGCTAAGTGACGTTGTACGTACCCTTTTTGGGCATTCTGTAACGATATTTTACAGACTTTGCAAGAAATATCGGAATCACTGACAATGGACATACAATTAGTATAACCTCAATCCAACTCGCCATTGTTTCACGATGTATTTCTCGACATTCTTCCATATCATATCTGAAAAAGTAACATAAACAATGTTCTAGATCTAAATAAATGATAACTAAAAATGTATGCGCATGTTATCGAAACTAAACGAAATCCAGTGCACACTTACGTCTAGATAATTGGGAAAAGTCGATTTAAAGAAACGGGATTAAACAGGAACTATTACATAAATTACGAAGTACGTAATTAACAGTCAAAACAATGAAAAAACGAAACTAACGTAAGTATGAATAGGTATATACATATATGTAACTTTATTTCTCTTGGGAAAGATAAGGTAAATATAATAAATGTTAAAAACCCCTCGCGCTTCTACCTACGCCGATGAAGAAAGGATTTTACTCATAAATTCCTTTTTTGATGGGCATTTTTTGTTGTCGTTTTCAATAACAAGTAATTAACAGTTATTGCAGTTCACCATATGAATAATACTGTTCAGTAAATGTGTGTTGTTTACATTATTTCTTTGCTCCGTTGTAACTCCGTCGTAGTTTAAACCTGGGACGTCCGCGCCCTAGTAATACAAGAGCAATAAAGATAGAATAAAGTGTTACATTGTTTTGAACACGGAAGCTTTTGTTCGGTTATCAAGCAAGTAATTTTTTATTTGGGCAACATTTATCTGTTGTGTAGCTGACTGTTAATTTATAAACGGTGTTTTTTCTTGATTTAACTTTATAAATAGAAGTGAAACTATAATTACTTTTTTTTATAGAATGCGACCTTGAAATATTTTTTTTGTACGGGCTTTTTCAATGACATCAGTAGAGCACCCATATTGGCGCTAACACTGCGATTTCTATTTGTTCGGAGTGCGGCCAATCGCTGCTAGAATCGTTATGCCAGTCAATTTGCTCCGGAGCAATTGCTAAGAAGAGTAGATGAAGAAGAAGACGAAACGGTGACGGCGGCACTTCAAAGACCGAAAGACGAAAGAATTAACGTTGTTCTTCCGCGTGTGCAAGGACACGCTCGGCAAATGGGATAAATGTAGTAGTCTCGGTATTTCCATCTCTGTTCGCTCCTATTTTTAATCACCGGAAAGTACAATCTCTCACTCTAACAGTCGTTGTCTCCCACCTTGTTTCGATCTACGTTGGTGTTGTCTGACAATTAATTATTATTCCGAGTCGCAGCCTGTATCTCCAGAAATTTTATTGCTTTTCTTGGATCCAAGGTTTTCCGAACTACTGGATTTCTGTGAAATTCATGGTTATAGCGAAAGTTATGAATGGGAATTTATTATTTTCTAGACCTACATTTTAGCTATTTAACAGTGAGAATTGTTTTATAAGCGATTAATAATTTCATTGACACATTTGGTTATGTTAGGGTAGGTATATGGTTATACAGGACTTTACACTTGGAGCATTAATTCTAATATATACAATGCATATATGTCATAAAAATAACAAGCGGTTTCGGTCTACTGCAGTGTTCAGGATAGACTATTTTTAATTGTAGTAAGGGAAATACTTCTCCTAGATCCTAATAAATTTTTTTTTATTGACATGAACATTTTCTACCCTCTTGTATTTAAATTATAAATGGCCAAGGCCCTAAACAAATTCGGTAACCAAATTCCAAGAAGGTAGTAAGTCAGACACCACCACGGTAATTAACCTTCTATTTAAATTTAGGAAGACGCTTGTCTATTAAATAATCACCAACTTATAACACTCAAGTCTTACCTCTTACTTCCCAAGGGTCGATGTTAAATATGGGAGTCAGCACTGCCTCCAGCTACAGTCAGAGAAGGGCGAGTTCGAACACAGTACTAAGTCGAAGGTTAAGTTGTCAGGGCGCCTATCCGTAAAAATATGCTAAACCCAACAGATATTTAGACCCCGGACCAGATCCCATGTAAAACTCCCCAGGTGATAAGAAAATAAGACCAACACACACTCATTCAAACTTAACAAACAGTTTATTGAAACTATAATTCAGGTCTCAACAGTTCATTTCAATTACTGTACACAAACCGGCTATACTATCTAATCTCTGATTTTTCACGAGATATTCAAAAACAAAAAAAACAATGAAATGTAAATCACAAGCGCAACTCAGTTGCCAGTATTAAATTTCTGAAGGATTAATTAAAACTTAAATGGTCACCCAAGGTGATCCACAACTTAAAATTATCAATGACGTACAATTACAAAATTTAAGAAATTCAAAATGGTGAACACATGAAACAACCTTAAAGTTAAAATAATTTACCAACAATATTCTTACAAGCACACAGTTATAAGGCAACTTGCCGAAAGTCCCTCCAAAGTCGAACAGTTTGATCGTGATTTGCAACACGTCAACACTAAAATAAACCACTCTGTATACCAGAGGCAACCGACAATCTATTCGACATTAGAGTGCAGACTCTAAGTTGTAAGGTATCTAATTCTATATAAAAAAAAATTAGCGCTAGTTAACTATGCTTTACATAAGGAAATGTGATTAAATTTAATTCAATAATTTCTTACGAGATTGTACAATAATAAATTACAATGGTTGACTAATTGCATTAAATAACAACTAAGAATTTACACAAGACCGATGTGAGGCTACACTGCCCATACACATCCAAAATTTAGTTCAAGTTCTAAGTCCAAAAATAAAAAGGCTACGTAACGTCTCCAAAAATGACAAAGTAACCTCCAAACTGGGGTCACTGTTATTAATAAAACTACGTTAATTTAATAAATTCAAATCATAAAGGCTCACATGCCACAAGAAGTTAAAATAGGAAATTACGATGACTTATTTAATTAGCTAGGCCGGAAAATTGAAATTTACTGTTCGAAGTTCTCGAGATTGACATAAATTTTACCAAAACTGTTTGGCCAATAATTTCTACACTCTGGATAATATCAGGAAAATTTACACAGTCACAGTACCTTAAAGAAAATCACATCCACAGCTACCAAACACGATACCTTCTACGGATCCACACGTTACAAGAAAACTGCTCTCCTATCTTCGGCTAACGACATCTCAAGAAATTAGCGTATGAAGGCTACAGTATTCCATTAATCTGCACCTTAATTATGTATTCACCGCAAGATCCAGCAATAAATTTCCTTGGAACCGTAAGATAACCATAGCACGTGGTTCTTAAATCCTAACCCCAACAAAAGTGCTCAAATGAGGTCTAGGCCATGCACCAACACTAGCAGCTATATTTGAATATAGAAACAACACAAATTAAGATCGATTAGACACGTGGAAAATATACTTACAGCAGCTTAAACAATTCCCAAGCCACGACAAACAATATCCTCAACAAGTTTATTATAATAACGCCAAATCACATTAATGCTTGAGAAACAACATTAAAATCCGCCTGTACTAGCGATTGCACACGATATAACTCAAAAATTCTTCATTTCTCAAACAGTGTCAAAGGAACTGCCTCTGCTCTGTGATGTTTAATGCTTCCTCGATGACCGTTAAAGTTCGAGAGAAAGATTCTAACATGTCAAAAACCGACCTCAAGCGGAACACGAACATTTGCCCTAAAGACGGAGCGACCTAATCTGATATTTTAAACATACGACATAAACGCAGATTCAAATGACAATAGAAAAATGGAAAATAATTATAATTAATTTGTTACATAACTCTAAGCCCAAAAAGAAGCTCTAAAACTAAATTAGCAATAATTAAAAATACCAAATCTATTAAATAAAACATCGTACGCCATCTACCCGTCAACGCATGTATACGTTACACACCTGAGATAAGGCAGATCGCGTGGCAATAGGAATCTTATGAAAGTCCACACCAGGTGGCAGTAGTAGTAGGAAGATGACATTAATTTAATCCAAAATAAATTACGTATTCAACGATAAACTAAAATAATCAATTAAGAGATAAAATACAACAAAATAATTGTAACACATTTATCAAATTAATATTTCAATTGTTGTTTATTATTTCAAATACATTATCATGTTCTATTCCTTATATGAATCATAAGCTTAACGCTCAGAATTATTGTTTTCACTAGTCATTAAAACACATTCCACTAGAAATAAAACACAAACAATTGTTTCAGATTTACACTATATTTAAATTAAAAACATAACAGCTGTTTCGCTCCACTGTAGCTTCTTCAGGTGATAACAAATTCTAAATTATTACAATCGGAGAACAACTCAATTATATATAGACAAATATAATGACAAGATTAACAAATAACTCTAAAATATTTACATAGGGTAATTTAAATGTATTTACTTAAAGAGGACAGTTTTCTTAATTATATCGGCAGTTTACGAAAGGGGACCTACATTATTACTAAAAGGATTAGGGAAAGCCTCAGAACTAGAAAGATATAGATTTAATAAAGGCGATTGATTCAGATTTACTTTCTAGTTTGATAAATTTTCTGAATATTTCAATTTGTTAATTTCCATACATTCGAGTAAATCTAATTTTCTACTTTTGTTTTGTACATGAAGAATGTCAAATTTATCATTAAAACTATGGTCGTATTCAATCAAATAATTCGCATAAGTTGAGTCGTTGTTTTTTTTTATTAGTGTGCTCAGAAAAATGATTAGCTATCCCATTTTTAAAAGCTCCCCCATTCTGACTTATATATTTCTTAGTACAAGATCCACAATTTAACCTATAAACTCCAGATTTATTGTCTCGTGTCGTTTTTTCTTTGTTGTTTTTAATGTATTTATGTGGGTTGTTATTTGTTCTAAAAGCAATATTAATGTTGTTTCTTCTAAGTAATTTCACAAATTTATCTTGTTCATGACCTAAATAAGAAAATGCTTTAAACTTCGTAATCGTATTGTCTTTGGTAGTCGGATACACCTCTAGTAACGTTTTATTAAACAATTTATTGGTTATTAATTTGTGTAGCGAAACAGCTGTTGTGTTTTAAATTTAAATATAGTGCAAATCTGAAACAATTTTTTGTGTTTTATTTCTATTGGAATATGGATTTACATCAAGTAAAGGCCGAATCTATTGAATTTCTTAAAACATATTCCTTTCTCACTCCATCATGATGCTTTCAATTTGGTTTATATCTATATCTTGAATCGTCATAGTAGAAATATTACTTTGTTTCAGCACTTTACTTAGATGTGCCTTTCAGATTTATGTCACATATTCCATATCACTATTCTAATCTTGCTCTTTTTAATTAGTTTTTTTTGTAAATTTTTATTGAATTGTTCACGTTTGTTATTTTTGTATTCTCTTAATCACTACAAGTACCATATTCTTTGGATTTTTGTTATAAAATTGTTTTGACGTACGCTCACTTCAAGTTCTATACCGACGTGGTTTATTTTATATTTTCTTTAGCTTTTTGTCTTCATAATTGGTTTTTACTATTTGGAGTATTTCCTGTCGTTTTTCTTCTGTTCTATTTCCAGAATTTTTTTGGTAAGACTTACCTCTTCGCACATGATCCTTATCTATTGTGTCTTGGCGTCAATAAAAAAAAGTAATACATTTTGACTATATTACCCTTGCGTTAATATACTTTGCTACTTATCTTACATGGTTTTATATTTGTTTCTTTTTTTTATGTTTCGAAGTCTTCGATTACTTTGCAATACAGATTTTTCTATTTTCAATTCCGTATTTTTGGGAATGTGATTACTGTCTTAATTTGAAGTGAAACTCAAACAAAATAATGAGGTGTCACACGTCTTTCTTATACATATGAGCGTTTCAAATAATAGGATTTTAAGAATTTTTGTATAAAAAAATTATTCAAAATCCTATTCTAAGTACGTCTATTCTCTTAATAATTCTCTATAGAATGCATACTTTGCAAGATATTCGAAAAAAGTGCTACTCGCTAGGAGTAATAGTAATTAGTTCTTCTAACATGTCTCCTTTTATAGTGTTGCTTTACTTTGGGCCTGTTGTTTGCTCTTCGATTTTGGAGCCATTGATTTTCTAAAATCGCTTAAATAGAAGAATAGAGGATTCCTATATATTTGGGTAAGTTCAAAATATTTCCGATTTTTCGTCTTCTAAAGGAGGCCCAAACATTTTTTGGGCTTGCTTCTTCGTTATCGATCTTGGAAACATTGATTTTCAATGCAAAGTCCAAAAGTGGAATTTCCTTTGGACTTTTTTAGACCTATTGTTTTTAGATTTTGGAAACATTGATTTTTGAAAATCGGTTATGAGTAAGCATTGAGATTGCTATATATGTGGAATAGCTTAAAATATTACCGATTTTTTATCATGGAGACCCAAACTTTTTTTGTGCCTATGTCGTGTGTTTTGATTTTTCAAAAGTTGATTGTTTCATAATCCTCGTAATATGTTGCTTTATCATGAGGTTGTTTTTTGCCCTTCGAATTTTGAACCACTGAATTTCGAAAATCGCTTAAGAGCAAGAATTGTGAGTACTATATATTTGGGATAGTTCAAAACATTTTCAATTTTCCGTCATTCAGAGGGGACCCAAACATTTTTTGGGTCTGGTTCTTGTTTTTCGATTTTGCAGATATTCATTTTCGAAAACGCATGCAAGAAAGTGTTGCGATATTTGGGATACATGAAATTACAGAATACAATTAAAAATTTAAATTGCTTTATATTTGGGATAGTTGAAAGTATTTTCGATTTGTCATAGTCTAAAGGATACTCAAACATTGTATCTTCTAACACTGTACATTATTAGGTAATTGCATGATTAAAAATGTTGTGGTAGATAGATTATTTAAATTCGTGCAATTGATTAATTAGTACTTTTCAGAATTAATTATTAATTTTAGAATTTCAATATTTCTAATCGTTACAGAACCACAAAACACAATTTCATTTAACAGCTACTACTAGAAAAGACTCTGACTTACTGTTCATACATATATGCATATACATTTTATTTATTTATATTTAAAATTGCGTTTGACAGATATTTTGAACAAAGTTGTTATATGACATTCTTCAATTTTCAGATAAATCCCATTTTCGTTTCATACTTTTCCTCTACACGTTCTTGCTTTATCTGCCAGGAAGAAAAAAAGTTCACCCTTAACATCAATATCCACCAGCGATAAAATAGATAAAAATATCAAACATTCCGTGCGTCGAAAACTTATCAATATGCTATGCTGTGCTTGTACGTTGGTGTTTATTGTATTTTGCGTTTCTCATCCTGCATATTCATGTGTCATTTATAGCGAAGCACATCGTCTCTTTATCGACAAGAACCGTAATTTAAAAGGATTGTGCCTAGTTTGTTTGGATTTACTCCTGCTTTAATTGTTATCATTGCATATTTTAATGATATATCAACCGAGATTTCTGACTCTTTCTACATAATTGCAAAAATGTTGATGGAAGTTTAGTTAGTACGTGAATGCGTTTTAGTGATACTATAGTACATAAATATTAACAACATTCATTGAAATTAAAATGTTTGTAAAATTAATGTTTCAGCATCTACTCTGTACGCAATTATAAGAACAGTGTGAGTCAACGATCTGACAAATAGTTGATAGTCATTGCTTTCCAATTTAAAAAATATATACATATACAGGTTGATCCATAAATTATATTTCAAATTTAGATTTTGCGTTAAAATAGAAATAGCTTTTATTAAGATTAATTGTTCGTTAAAGTTAATATTTTTCTACTAATTTATTTATAAAGGTAAAAAGTTAAATTTACAACTGGCTTTTTAATTGCCTATAATTCAAGAGTGCAATGATAGAAAACAA
The DNA here is from genome assembly GCA_963170755.1 of Amphimallon solstitiale. Taxonomy (NCBI): domain Eukaryota; kingdom Metazoa; phylum Arthropoda; class Insecta; order Coleoptera; family Scarabaeidae; genus Amphimallon; species Amphimallon solstitiale. Next base: position 53,099,573 of record OY720680.1, read on the forward strand.
AATAATTTAGTATGGCGTACTCACAAGGTGTGCCAAGCGAAACTTATATGCAGCACCGCTTTTAATTTATACTGTGTGTTCGCGAAGGTGTTGCATGATGAAGAAACAACTTTAAACACAAAAAAACTTATCTATTTTAAATGGAACTCTAACTATTTTTATAGAATCATATTAACTCCTTCAAGAGCCACTTTCTTTGTTAAGAATGTTTTATACCTGTCTTCAGTATTTGAATTTATTTTAAAATCTTATTCATGACGCGTTAGTCATGGGAAAATTTAGTCGTTGTTGCTTATGCAGTGATGTTGAAAGTTTATCAAACTTTTCGTAAAAGAATAAAATAATTGTCGTGTTACTAACTTCTGTTAATATTACTTATTACTACTGTCGTTGTTGCTCCTACATGGGTTAAAATATTTATTTTAACCCATATAAAATATATTTCTTTGCTCAATCATATTAAAGTACACTTGAGGATAGTTAAAGTAGTACATTAAAATTAACAAAATATAGTTAATTTTAATGTACACTTCTTCTTAATAGTCAATGAAATGATGAATCAACCTTTAAAATCATATGCAGTATAAAGTAATTAAAAAGTTGTAAACACATATAAAATTACGTGTATTAGAGCGTATTATAGAAACAAAGTAAGAAATTACTAGATTTAACAAGATCATATTAAATGTTCAAAGATATGGTCTCCACTTGCGTAGATAGAGCGATTCTCTGTGAAAGCTGTTGTTCGGAAAGTATCGGTAGATATTTCTCGACAAACATTTCTATTTTTGTTTTCATATTCTACCTTCATGTTGGGTTTTCCTCATAAATCTTATCCTTAATATGTCCCCATTGAAATATATCCAACGGGGTAAGATCGCATAATGTCGGCGACCATTCTATGAAACAACTTTGCTAAAACGAAACGAACTGTAATCCCTGATATAATTTTTTCTACAAATACCGTTAAAAGTTGACATTTTGTCACGGCTAACTTCACTTAAAAATGCGATTTTATAGCGTATCGTGTTAAAAAGGCCACTTTTAAAACTAGTGTTAAAAGTAAATGACAGTTTGTCAAAAATGACATCAGAAAATTCCGTACATATCAAATGATTTTTATTACAATGAAAATTACATATTCTTTGGATAATTAATATTAAATGTACAGTTTGTGCAATTGGAGATATTTATTCCATGTGTTGCTGTACTTGCAGAATTATTATTTGCAGGCAAATAGTTCATAGAAACTAAAATATCGTGATTTAAATTATCATTTGTAATAGAATTATTAGATAGATCTGGGAAGATGGAGTGAGCAATTTTGTTTATATTTTCTAGAGAATCCTCTAGGTAACCTTCAGCAACGGTGGAACTCTTCCAGCCTCCATGTCGCTTAATTGAGCATAAGCTTGCACCAGAATCTGCTAGCAAAGTAGCAGATGAACGTCGGAAGCAATGTCCCGTATAAGATTCTGGATTCGGCAATTTAAAAAACACTGCGATAATTGCAGGTATCTTGCTAAACGAATTCTTCCAACCGCTTGACTTGTGCATTTATTATTAGCGTATTTAATAAATAAACGTCGATGTTTTATATTAGATGGACGTAATGCTTTGTATTTGCGATACAAGTTTATATATGAGCCAATAACGGTAAATATTCTTTGAGTATTGGTTTTAGTATCTGGTATAGTAACACATTTCCTCTATCTTCAATGTCATCCACAGTCATACGGCATAACTCTTCCCGGCGACAAGCGCCAAATATACCCATAACAACAACTACGTTGAACATCATATATTTTTCATCTGATGCTTCAGAAATGAGTCTATCAATTTCTTGTCTTGTCAATATTTTTGATTTTCTTGGTCGGTAACCTTCTCCTTTCCGTTTAAAAAATGCAATAAGTTTATAATATTTACTAATATCAAGGTTGTCTTTTATATTTAGCAAAAGTATTATCATCGAAAAATGTGACCAAAGAGTAGAAGATTTCCAAATTTTAGACCTTTCTTTAAAATATGCTAGTAGAACATTTTCGCAAAATTTACCTATCACATTATTGCATCTGCACCATTCCATAAACCTTTTGTACGTAATTTCATATTGTTGCCTAGATTTTGTGGGCAACAAATCTAATGTCGCTTTATCAGCGGCTTCAATTATTGCACTCGGTATTACTTCATTTTCTTTATTAATACACGAACTCATCTTTTGTAAAGATTGTGACAAATTAATTTGACGAAATTTAACGGTTGCGTCCAGTTGTGTCAAAACGTATTCATGAGCTGTCAGATTTGGTCAGTGGAGTTTCATTATATTTTATAATAAAAATTGTGTTTGTAGAAAAAATATTGGACGATACACGTATTAAAAATGCTATTTTATTTCACTCGTACATTGCGACACTCGCTAATGCTCGTGCCGCAAACTTTTACTCGTGAAATAAAATCGCACTTTTAACACTTGTATCGTAAATAACTACTATGCGATATCGATGAAGCTTATGACAAGGGATTTATCATGGACTGAAATGCTTCTGTTGTACCACTAACCTGCCGATTTTGTATGACATGAAAAAGATTCTGCGAATCGTACTGTACTTTTCCGTTAGCATCATACTTTAAGTTTTTCAAAAGTTCGTGAAGCAAGCACAGAATTTTTCTGCGTTTGACCCAAGATTTAGATCAAATGAATTAATAATCGACGAAGGAGATACATGTTGAAACTCCATTATATATATATAATAAAACACAAGTGTATAGTTTCAAAATTATTATAATTTTTAACACACTACATATGTTTCGCCACACTGTGGCGAAACATATGTAGTGTGTTAAACATTATAATAATTTTGAAACTATACACTTGTGTTTTATTATATATATCAAATGAATTAACTGATTCTTTTGGAATGTATTATTATCGGGATAAACTATAAATATGATGTAATAACAAAATGCAATGACTGATAAAAATAATACGAACAACAGAGAAAGAAATAATAATAACTTTAATAATAATTTTAGAAATCCATAATAATACTTTGCAGGCAGTTTTATACAAGCACAATATATCTTAGGAATGTGATTTGGTGACTATTCCGTTTTTCCATGGCACTATTATTTTTCACGCTTCATGAATAAGATTTTAAAATAAATTTGAATATCTTCTAAAATATCACAGATAGGTATAGGACATACTTAACAAAATGTATGGCTTTTGAATGGCTTAATGTGATAATGTAAAAAAAATGGGCCTTCTGTTTAAAATAAATAATTTTTTTTTAGTATTATTTTGCCACAGCCTCGCAAGCACCCAGTATATATTAGAACAAGTTTTGCGTATATCAGTAGGCACACCTTCTGCCTACACCATACCAAATTATTTCATGTTTTAACATGGCACTCTTGTATTGTAGGCAATTAAAAGGCATTTGTAAATGTAACTTTTTGACTTTAACCAATAATAACTCGAAAACAATTAACTTTAACCATTAATTATCTTAATAGAAATCTACTTTAACCTGAAATCTAAATTTGAATTATTTAATATAAGAAAATATGTCTTGGATTTCACGTTAAAGTAGAAATATTTTCTATTAAAATTAATTAATGGCTTAAGTTAATAGTTTTCGAGTTATATTGTTAGATCGTTGAATCGCCCTGTATATTAAGTAGTATAAATTTTATTAATGTCATTGATAATTATTAAGAAATATCTGTCAATATAACTTTCTCAAATTGGTTTTATTAAATTATAGCATTCAAAAAATTCTACTTGAATTCAGCTGCTATCAAGGTCCCTATTAATCTGATGACTATAAATTTTAATATATTATACGCAGTTCGTACTATACAATTTATTTTTATTGATTGTTGTATTAACTTTTATTAAACTTTTCAATCAATGGCATGTCATCAATTCTTTGTTCTAAATCAATGAGTGAAAATAACTTAAACTATTAATTTCTCTTCCGATCTCGATCATTCAGTACTTGTAAAATAGTGTACTTGTGGCACTTTAAAATTCTTTTTGCTGTAGTTTTTGAAGTCTTATGTTCATATATATTCATTAACACACTGTAAAACATTTAATTCCACATTGGCATTAACTAATTTCTGAGATCTTGTTTGTTTAGAAAATGAACCACTTTTTTTGAATTTATTTCCAAATTTCTATATGTACGAGTACTGGGCTGTCTTATTTCGGAGTACAGTTCAAATACATATTTCATCTTTATCACTGTTTTTATGACAAAGAGCGTCTTTTAATTCAAAAAGGTAGGCATTCCAGAGTAAATTAAAATACATTTCGGTTCAAGTTTTCCCTTACATGGGGGATCTAGATCTAAGTCTAAATTGTAATCTTAATTTTAATTTACGAGTTCCAAACTATTACAATTACTAATAAATTTTGTATCGTTGTATGGTCAATAAATATGTATTATTATTATTATATACTTATATCAACTTATATACATAGGGTTTATCTTGTCTTATCTGAATATTGTGTAATACAATTGATAGACCCACGATATTTATTTGTTTAGAGTTTAACACTGTCTCCGACACTCGCTACTACATTAGTTTGCCCAGAGCTGGGATAAATGTACCGCTGCCATTGTATTAATTACAATATATTAATTATACTGTAACATTTACCTCTCGCTCTGTTCATATCTTAAAACCTACAGATCCTGTTTTTTTCTTACATTTTGTTTAATGTCATGATATGATAGTTTTAATAAATTTTCTCAGTACGTTTTCTTGTGTTTTTTTTTCGATTAGTTTCAGTGATTTATTCGTGTACATTCCATCAGTATTCTTTGATTCTAATGTAACATTTAATTGTTTTGAATGATATAATTGTTGGACCCTTTTGAAATTGTAAAATTATGGTTAATTAAGTGCAGATAATTTAAATCTTCGAATAAAATCATACGATAATGAATGCCTAAGGCAAATTTCGATGATGCGCCACCGCTCCAAAATGAATTAGACGAAGACAAATTTACGAAAATTACTAAACTTACTCACTAGCTCATGCTTGCTAGCCAGAAAATATCGTAGCAGGTACCCCGTTATACTTTAAAATAACTTTTGATATGAGAACGATATTTGATATAGAGTGGTTTTATATGGTGGTAGAGAAATCCTATCTTTATATCTCGTGGTAAGGTAAGGAAATCGGTTTTGACGGTAATTTTATGATATAAATATGGTGGATTTTCAAGGTTATAATTTTGTTATGCAAACTCAAACACTGGGGTTCTATCCCATTCTGCATATTTAACCAACATGCACAAGTAAGTTTGTGCTAGGTGCGTAGCCATATATGAACCTCAAGCAGGAGTTTTCTAATTTTAAATATACGATTTTGCGTTAACCAGTCTAAAGCTGAGTGATGTATTGAAATACAGTATGAACGTTGAGACAGATGGATTGCAAATGCTTTTCTTGAGAGTTTCGTAGAGTGCATGTCTGAAAGGATACAATTTCTTCAAATTAAGATAGGCTGTGTGAATATAGCCATCGATCTGCTATTAATATCTATGTGTGTCTATAAGTAGCCCTAGACTCTTTACACGACCCATAATTGGTATCTAAGAATTATCAATTTTCATATAAAAAACACGAGATATATTACAAGTCTTCACAGAACTGAAAATAATTTCTTGTGGTTTATCCGGATTTACTGTAAGACAATTGTCCGTAGATACTTACTCTATGGAGATAGTCTCTAGTAATATGTCAACGGATATTTTGTCCAAAAGATGAATAAAGCTGAGTATCGTCAGCGTGTGTTTTGCAATAAAGATCTGAAAAAAAAATCGAAGTATACAGGCTCTCCCAGAAATAAAAAGACGGAGTAGCAGAAATCGGAAGCTAGATTGTGTAAAAACGTACCCTCAAAATATCAAGTCTTTATTCGTGCGCAGACGGCAGAAAAAAAGTAATAAAGAATTCAATTGGTGGTCCTTTTCAGGGCCACCATATAACTTGTGTTAAAAAAAAAGGAGGAGGAATAGATACTTCATAATAAATATCAAACCATTAATTACTTTAATTTTACACCTACTAGAAAAAAATAATTACATTCATGATATTTACTACGATTTATTGAATATTCTAAAATAATAATAATCAGCTGTTTCCGACTACAAACACATTAAAGAGCAACAACCTTCCTATTTTAAAAATAAAAACAATCTTTTATTGTCTGCAATAAAGTGCGTCGCCCATCTAGGTCAACAACCGACTACATAGCTGCGTTATCTTGACGCATCAGGCAAAAAATGTTTTATATGAATGAGTACGATTTAACGTTTTTTTCCCCGTTTTATACAAATAAAAGCGTATTTTTCTATGAATGCGTGTTCGTTTCTATTTACAAATGAGCATTCTTACGTGTATTTATAAACATACATTCTGTGGCAGGTCCATAATGTAATTTTGTTATCTAAAAAACAACATAGAAAATTAAATTTTTAATTTCTTCGTTATTGCGGTATATTTGGGCCAATTTATCGGACCAATAACACATCCCTGAGGTATTGTTAAGATTGTGGAGATAATTTTCAAGTAGCGATACTTATGCATTAGTAAAACTAGACATGAAATCGATTCCGCATCAGCTGACTGTGTAAGATCATCAGTTACTTTCAATAAATCTGTTTTGTAATTGTGTCTTGCTCGAAATCTACATATACATTCAATACATTTAAATATTCTCTCAACTGAAATGACATTACTTCTTCTAGAATTTTTGAGAGAACTGGTACGTACCTATAGAGCTTTATATTGGTACAATAAATTGTTTTACGAAGGAAAAATGGATTTATTTCTTAACATATGGCAAATTAGTTAAAGTAATTTCTAAATACAAAGAAAGTGAAAAAATATAGAAAAATGATATATATGTCTTATTAGTACAAAACAAATGTTTTTTCGCAAGACTAAATAAAAAATTTAACGCAAGTTGTTAATAATATTAGGTTAGTTTACATTAAAAATTGTGTCTATAATTTTTTTCATTCTTCAAAAGTACCTACACACGTGCCACTCTATAAGACACACGTTTCTGCTGAATTTTGTCAAGAGTGACGTAGATTACCTTCAAAAATTGTAAGTCTTCGGCTTGTCTGCTAATGTGAATACTCCAATTTTATCACTTAATAACATACCTATATGTATTTCAAAGGTGCTGTTTTGGTCGTGGCAGATGCGTCAAATAATTTTTTGCCGATTTTTGTGGCGTTTGCGTATACTTTCATCTTCAGTTTGTTCTGGCATATGCGATCGTGTCGAGTTACTGTAATTAAGGAAATTATGAAATTTTAGGTTATAAAAAGCTTAGTTTCCATTCTGAAACTGTTGAGGAATAATAATAATTGTTTTGAATTTCGATACTTATACATGCCATGCAGTAAGTATGCTTGGTTTAATTACATAAAGAAGATATGTCTTACCGCAAATGCCACGAAAATCCGGCGGTACATTTTTTGACCGCATCTTTTGCGAACGCAATTGTTACCAAATCAGTCGGAAAGCGTATTCCATCAAACTTTCACAAATTATTATGGGATATTTCAGATGCGGATGCAATTCTACATCGTGAACAAGAAACTGTTTTCATTTCCTCTTGTCAAAACTACACAAATTATAGCTTAATTATGACCATTTAACCATCCATCAAGAGGCATACAAAGTATAGTTCTCCTCAAATACTTTCCTTAAAAGAACTGCTGATAAGGGAAATCTAGAATATAGAACATGTCTAGTATTTCAGTTGCTTTTTTTATATTCCATTGATCTGAAGCTACGATTTTTTTCTAAAACTTGCTTTAACCATCTGCTTGTTTAAATCTTCTAATTCTTTTTTTGTCCAAACTCGTTCACAGCAAACGAGCTTAAAACTTCAACCACATTTTTTACATATGCCATGATAAGTAACATACTATTCTAAGTTATCAATGTTAAAGATATATCCCAAAAGATAATGATTGCTTTATAAAATGCGAATCGTTAATTTTGATTTTTTTAAAAAATTCATCAACTCTAAGATGTGACCAAATGAAGTACAAAAACAACAGCTTTATTTAGCTTCTATAAAATTAAAATCCGAAATCCGTTCCGGTTGTAAAATATCTTACTTTATAACACTATACTTTTCTTTTTTGAAGTTGGTAACAAGTAAAATATGGAACTAAGTCGTATTTAAAAATCAAATGTAAATAAAAAATTAATTGCAAATAATTAAACGAAACCGTTTAATTATTTGATATCATCCTTCTACATAAAAATCCAAGCATTTTAGTCTAAAAAAGGATAATTGTTCTTTGGTAAGTGACGTGCTGGATATTGTTTGTATCACTTTCGCGCCAAAATACATATCCTCAATCTGCAGGTAATGTCTAGGATTTTTAAAATCTACATCTGCCACTGAAATACCTTGAAGGTAATCCCTTTTTATGAAACAATCGAATAACGTTTTTATAATAGTAAGTATGTTTTTATATACGCAATGTATTTTAGGGTGTTCAGATTGCATTTCCTTATTAAAGTTATTAAAAAAGGGTAGAACAAATTCTAAAAATTGTAAAAATAACTTTGTAACAGGATCATTTAACGTTTTCAATATGTTATCTACAGACATGATATCATTGGTACTAGCGACATCGGTGAAATATAACTCTAGAGGTCCATACTGTTCTTATAACCGCGAAACAACGCTATGTACGAATAACCATCTGGTTCGACATGGGCGTAAAATTTTATCGACAATATGGTTATATGTATATACAATTCGCGTCGGCTGCTTTAATTTTAATTAAAGCTAAAAAATTATCACAAATGGTGTTACTGTTATTTATTCTTACGTATATACAAAGATGTTTAAGGCTGGACGCCCGCTTCAAGCTGAGTTCGATTTGAAATGGGCGTACCACTGCTTTTCGTGCAAATGTAAATAAAAGACAAATGTTTAAGGGTCTGCGTGCTCTGTCATATGCTGAGGAAAGAGATAGAGAAAAGAACTTGTCACCTAATCTAATCTGCCTGTAATTTATGGCTGCGTTATGGTCTCAGATAATCGCCGGTTGGCCCACATGTTTAGCAGTTGGGAAGCAACCGCCCCTAAATTATAATTATACAATCTATATTTTCTCAAACACACAAAAAAAGTGAAGCTGGATATGTAAAATCACCTGCCGGATTCAAATTTTGAGTTGGAAAATAAAATCGAAATCGCAAAAAGGTCGAAAAATCGTTTTTTGTGTAAATTTTAAAATTTTCATTTTCTTCAATTATTAATACTTATCTCGTGATATCTCAGCAATGCAGAGAGCTAGGGATCTGTTTTTTTAAGGTTATACCCTAAAGTATTTGGATGATACTAGTGTTTTCGATTTTTCTCTATGGTGTGTAAATTTTATAAAAAAAAAGTTTTAGTAGACCACCAATTCGTGTAAGATATTTTTCAGCTATCGAGTAACTAATCTTATTTTTCAGAATTTACCCATATATATGTGAAACAAAATAAAGCCAACATTCTAAAATTATTTTTTGTGCAAGAAATAAATTTCTAGATCGTTTCAGAAGCAAATTATTGCGAGTCAAATATAATAATTATACTCCCTGCTCGCAAGCCGTGTGAGTCCTAGCATGCGCTTCTAGCAGGTATAGCCTTAGGGACGGGAAGAGATATTGCTTTTACTTTCTGATACGTAGTATAAGGAAGTATTGTGACGCTGACACTGTATGTGTACACTATTTTGTAAAGAAAATATCAACGGTTTCGATAAAATAATGTCCGAGTAACGATTACTTTCTTAACATACACCGATCTCAGAAGTATTTTACAAACTGCGTAGAAACTGCCCGAAATGGTAGGCGGAGCTACCTCTCGACACAATGTGCGAGCGTACCACATACTCTATTTGATTTCAGTGAATTTCGCCCAAATTTCAAAGTTTTGTTTTCCGTTTCGTGACCTTATTTTTAAAAATTAAGAAAAAATAAAATTTATGTATTGCTGTTGAGTGTTACATAATTTTAAATAAAGGCTTGTTTTTTGAAATTTCTTACATTTTTATTTTTATTTAGGGCCCTTTGGACAATTTCGAAGAAATTACGATTTATCCATTGAAAGGCATTTTTTTCTTAAATTAGCGTGTAAATTCGGTAAGGTTTTCATGAAAAATACGATTAGGAAATGGGAAAAACGATTTCGAGGCCGGGCGTATTGCCTTAATATTGCTCGTATCAGTCGACTCATCAACAATAAAGGAAAATTTGTTCGTCCGGAGATGATCACATAATACTTACATATTTTCGTATCCCAGTACATTTTTAACTATAGCAGTGGTTTTCCTTCTTGCAAAAGCTAGTCTTTGTGCAATTTTTGAATCATGGCATACTGCGGCAACGACCTTGGTCAAGTGATCCATAGTAGTAAGTGGTAAATTATGTTCGGCGATGAAAGCAGATAGAAATATTTCTCCTATAACATGTACGTAAAAAAATAAGAACGAAATTTATGTTTAAATAAAGTAATTACCCTTTTTAACTTCTTCCTCTAATATAGAAGGAGCAGCAGTTTGAAACGCTTGTAATGTGGGTTGTTCCGAAATCGCTTTTAGTTTTGTTTGATGAGTACCTGAATTATTATGCTTCATGAGAGCATCCTTTCCACTAATTATATCTATATTTTTGTCGCATGAACTGCATTTTGCGTACTGAAACCCCTTTTCACTTTTTTCTTAACCAGCCTTTAAAAGCATCTATCGTTTCCCACTCTTTTTTATAAGCTTGGTTGTATTTCCTTTTTTTAATAACGCATTGCTACTATCACTATTACTCATTTTTTTTAGTTAATTAATAAGAAGCACGACTAGATTTCTACATTCAATCTACTAAAATAAAATGCGGGAATAGGAAGTTGTACGTATATATGTATAGTGTTTGCTCGGTGATTTCCCTATATAAATGTATTTAGGTGAATACCCTTATTTTGAAGTGAATTTAATGAATGACAATTGCTATCTATCTATTTTTATTTCCTTTTCTTTCTTTATTATCAGTTTTCGGTAAATAAATTCTTTCTTAGAGTAAGACAAGGAAAATGAGAAACAGTTTTTCGTTAAAAATATTAATATTAATTAATTAATTATTAATTAATAATAGTAAAAAGAGTAATACCCCAAGGAAACTGCCTATCTGTTTATAGGGAGCTAACATCCGTCAGATTGGTTATTCTAATTTATTTATTTGTTGTGCAGATTAGCCATTTAAGAATTGAAATACTTCGGTAGAATTCCATAGCACTTCGGTAGATCGGATTATACCTAAATTCGGTAGATCTACCGAAAAATCGGTAAGGTTACCATCACTGTTCAGAACATACATAATTTCAAGGCACAATCCTTAATAAACTAGCGTAGAGAGGTTGTACATTTATCTCGTTGCAATTTGTGGAATTTGACATCCATTTAAGAACAATTTATTTTATAATAACGTGTATAGTGCGTATTTTACTCTATCTCACCTAGAAAGATTACTGGGAAAATTCGAAGTACCCCTGTATATTTCAGTGTTAACATTGCTTTTAATTATTTGAACACCAATTAGGTGATGCAAAGCTGGCACTATTTCCTGTGAAACATAATGCTCTGTTAGGCTATGTGTTTAGTAATAAAATATTAACACTATTCCCATGGACTTAAAATACCAACAGCAATAAAAAAAAGTAGTTACACTTTCTCACAGGAGAGACTCGAATTTGTAAACACAAAATAATGTTAAAAATAAATCGTTAGATAATAACCTTTACTGTTTTTCCTAGAAAGATTAGCTGACATGTCTTTTTTAACATTATGTAGCGTATGCATGTAATGGTAAGTAAATTTGTCATTAAACCGAACAATTGACCATCTTGTATACGCACGCTAGACACTGGAATCTTTTGTTGTCACGTTACCGTAACCGAAAACATGAGGTCAGCGGGCCATGACAAACAATTAAATGAACGAATGAATACAGACAAAGCCAACTTACCGTAATTCAGTGGCAACCCGTAGAGACCGTAACCGCACACAACCACTATTAAATTTAAGATATGGCAGTCACGTTTACAGAAATTTCAGCATTAAAAGATTAATCCTATCAAAATAAGGCTTTCGACCTTATATTTTCTTTGATATCAGATAGTGTAGTTTAATATTTAAAAGCAATCTCTTATCTCGTAACAAGTAGTATTAATTTTCTTTTATATTCCTGAACAGTTCAGAAGTACAAATATTAATTTTAACATTCGGTAGTGATTTTCTTATATTCAAGATTACAACAGAACCATATCCATTAATACGTACATATATTAAATGGTAATCTTCCATATGGATAATAATTTTCACACAATGGTAGATAAATATGAGTCGTAATAACTTAAACGGTAAAACATTTATCTTATCAACTATGGTCGGCTATTCCACCACATAATATAACATGAGAAAATGGGTTAAAGTGGAATAGTGGATAAGGAGATATAATGGCTTGATAATATGCTTGTTGTAATATTTAGGGTGAAATAGGATACCGTGTCAGCGTAAATTTCATTCCCGTTTCCTAGATACGATATATTGTGCGTTTTGCTGTTACAAAGTACTTTCTAACGTTTGATCTTATTTACAGTAATTTTCTTACGAAAGTGATATTTTAAAAGTTATTAGATTATATTAAAGTACAAACATCCAAAAGCACTGAAAAAATGTGAAAATTCAACATTGTCATATTGATTTAAGTGTATTAAAAAATATGGTGCTAGTGAAGATGAAATAGAATTGTTAGCAGTAGCGGCTGGTACTAAAGTGCACTAGGGCACGTGCCCACCCAACTACCAAGATATTATTTTATTTTATTATTTTTACGTATTTTTGTATTTTTATAACGATGTTATCAATGTTTCCTTCCTCACCAGACACACTAGCGCATGCCAACGCTCAAAACTATGTTCTGGGGAACGGTTTCAGATGTACCTCTTTCGAGTATGAATCGGCTCGCTTCGCTTTTCTTCGCCATATGCGCTTATAAGTTCGGTTTGGGGCACAAATTTGCTAAACCCTAGTAACAATCAGAATATTCTCTTGCGTCGGCGGCAAAGTACGCACATTCGATCCGTGCAATATAGACCGCCATTTTCTAAAGGGGAAAACTGTACGTCACTGCAGTTGGCGACTCGCATGTGTATGCTGCTCCCAAATGTTGACCAATTTTGAATAAATTGTTTTGTGAAGTATTTGTATATAATACTATTCTTATTTTTTGTATACCGGATGTCTGTTTAAGCTCGGCCACCGGCCATATCTCGGCAACCGTTTATCGTACAACCTCGCGGAAAAAATCTTTATAGTAAAATGGATGACGGGAATTACAACAAAAATATTTTTAAGTTTCCAAAATGATCGCAAGGGGACGCAATTTTCAAGATGAATTAAAAATTCGATAATTTTTCATTAAATTCTAGATTAAGATAGATTAAAAAATTTACTAGCAAAATTTTTAGACGTTTTTATACAACTTTCTTTTGAAACTTTTTGATCTAACTCCCATACGAAGGGGAGAGTGAAGGGGGGTATGTCTGCGCACAGAAGTAGTTATAACTTTGGTTTGCCCCAACGGATTTTAATGTTTCTGGGCTCATTAGATAGAGAATTTTACAAAGAATTGAAAGATATGTAGCACGAAATTACGTGGTTGTCAACGAAAATAACAGGGGGCGCTGTTCTCAATGTATGTATATTTCTTGTTTTTTCTTTAAAATTTCAAATGGAACGGTATATTTTTAATATCGTAATATTGAAGCACATAAAAAACTAAAGAGAATGATGAAACCGGAAGTTGATACCTTTTTTGTTGACGAAGTTATCGTCATACGAAGACAATCCAGAAAAATAAAACTCTTTAAATATAAATTTATTTATTTATTGGGTGTAATAATTTTATTTTAATTTTAATAGGGTCTCTAGACAGTGTATAGTACGTTTTCACTTGAAATTTCATCATACTCTTCGCTAAATGTATTTATTTCAACCTTTTTATCGATTTTTTAATTCATTGCATATTTTACGTTAGATTCCCCTTTAAAATGTTTTTAAATACCCTAGCTATTATTTTTTAAATATTATTTCTTATCCTTTCCAACATTGATATAAAATAATAATAGTGAACAGTGTAGTTTGCTTTTTTTTTTAAATTTTCATCATACAACATGCATGCACAGTGATATTAAACTACATTATGATGAGATTTCCAAGGCAGGCCATGAAATCCGAAATGCAAAGATATTAGTGTCACTTGTAGTTAAACTTTTTGTACGTATTTAGCAAATTAAGCCTTTTTGGACACCTGCACATTATTATTAAGTTTGTAAAATGTCGTATTTTAACGTTGAAGCTTATGACATGATCAGCATGTATTTTCAATGCTTTGAAAATGCATTCTTGCTTCGGGGAAATATTCCCTAAATTATCCCGAAAGAAGACATAATTGAGTTTTTATTCACCTTGCCAGATGTTCTTGATGTTTATTTATGGGGCAGAATAAAAGACGTAGTTTATCACAAAAAGCCGAGTACAACAATTGCTGCCTCCGAAATGGAAGTAACTCTGCTCTCTATTAATCGACAAGTAAACGGGTATTGAAAATGAAGGTGAATACTTTGAACATTTGTTAAGTTGAAGTTTTTTTTTTTGTTTTTTTTGTACTTTCTGATTTAAATATATTTTCTTTTCCTTTATATTACTTGGTCAATATATTTTCTTATTTATGTTTAGGTATATAGGTGGTTCTTTTATTTACTTTCATTTTAGGCGGGTATGATTTAGATATCACTTTTTGTACCCTTTCGTTACTAATGAGTAAATGATTTGATTATAACTAATGCAATATATTATATTGTTTTTTCTCTCGTTATTGTCTACTTAGTTCATGAGTTATGGAAATTATTTTTGATGTTTTCCTATAATTAGATCTACCTATATCAGTTTGGTGATATATTAGATTATTACTATTATTATTATTATTATTAGTATTATTATTATTATTATTATTATTATTATTATTATTATCATTATTATTATTATTTTATTTCAATGTCTAAAAAGACAAGACATGAAATTTAAAAATAGCTAGAGAATTTGAAGACATTTAAGAAGAGAATCTAATGTAACATATGCAAGAATTAACAAATCGGTGAGAAGATTGAAATAAATACATTTTTGGAAGACTATGATGAAAATTCAAGTGAAAGCAAGCTATACACTGTCTAGTGACGCTTAAAATTAAAATAAAGTTATTACTCACAATAAATAAATAAATTTATATTAAAAATTGTTTATTTTTTTTTGGATTGTCTTCGTACGACTATATCTTCGTCAAGAAAAAAGGTAGCAACTTCCGGTTTTCATCATTCTCTTAAGTTTTTTATGTGCTTCAATACCACTATATTAAAAATATGCCGTTCCATTTAAAACTTTAAAGAAAAAACAAGTAATATACATACATTGAGAACAGCGCCGCCTGTTATTTTCTTTGACAACCACCTAATTTCGTGCTACATGTCTTTCAATTCTTTGTAAGATTCTCTATCTAATGAGCCCAGAAACATTAAAATCCCTTTGTGCAAACCTAAATTATACCGACTTTTGTACGCAGACATACCCCCCTCCCCTCTTCCCTTCGTATGGGAGTTAGATCAAAAAGTATCAAATGAAAGTTGTATAAAAACGTCTAAAAATTTTGCTAGAAAAATTTTCAATCTATCTTAATCTAGGATTTAATGAAAAATTATCGAATTTTTAATTTATCTTGAGAATTGCGCCCCCTTGCGATCATTTTGGAAACTTAAAAATATTTTAGTTGTAATTTCCGTCGTCCATTTTACTATCAAGATTTTTTCCGCGAGGTTGTACGATGAACGGTTGCCGAGATATGGCCGGTGGCCGAGCTTACACAGACACCCGGTATAGTTATTATCCTTAGTTTAGTTTATTTTAAGTTTAGTTAATTTTGTAAATATTATTTGAACTTTTGCGTGGATTTATCTACATGTAATGGTCAAAGTTAAAGTAGGAAAGCACGCATTTTTTTTAATTATTAAACAAATATAGTATAATAATTTATTGATAACATGTGCATTTATAAAAACTTGATCTATCTATCTA
This sequence comes from Amphimallon solstitiale, assembly GCA_963170755.1. Taxonomy (NCBI): domain Eukaryota; kingdom Metazoa; phylum Arthropoda; class Insecta; order Coleoptera; family Scarabaeidae; genus Amphimallon; species Amphimallon solstitiale. Next base: position 53,115,796 of record OY720680.1, read on the forward strand.
ACGGGAAAAGGTCAATCTTTATGAGATGTATCGATAATTTTTCACAAATTCAAGTAATGTACATGTTTTCCTTTTCGTTCCACATGCACATTATATTCACTGTTACGCACATCAATTTAATTTAATTATTGAACGAGCGGGGGGGGGGGGGGGCACAGTGCAACAAAAATGTAAAAAATTTCTTTGCAAATTTGCAGTCATTTTCCAGCTTTGTTTCGCGTTCGCCAAAACGAACGGTGATTCTTAATGAAATAGTCAAACGTAGATTACCTCGCGCTGCTCCTACACGCTGGATTTTCAAAAGTCGAACTGTGAGCACACTATTTGAACACCAGGATTCTTTCAAAGAATGTTTAGACAAAATTATTGACGCATATTGGGATGGATTCAGTTACTATTAGTGAAGCAAGTGGTTTATTGAAACATTTGAATTGCCCGAAATTTCTCTACTGCTTGAAAATATTTTATTTCATCATGCCACGTTTAGAAATATTATTTAATCAGACGCAAAGGCGCGGGATTGACAGTGCTCAACTGCAAAAGGTAATTGAACAATTGAGAACGCAATAATGAAGAACTTGCAAGGAAAAGACAAAAAACGACAGCTGGAGATAACAGAGCTGTTATTGCAAAGGAAGTATGTGACACTATTTTAAGCCAAATTAGCGACCGATTTGATTTTAGGGATCACTTAAGTACAGCAAAATTATTTGATTCTCAAAATTTTAAAACTTAGGTATAGTCATTCATTTCCACAAAAACATTTTGATGAAACTGTGAAATCTTATCCTATGTTGCTAGTGTAAAATTGAAAAGTGAATTTATGGACGCGATGACATGTGTGACGTAGGTGTTGCTTTGCCACTTTTAGTATTTATAACAAACAACAACTTAAAAGGGTTTTGACGGAAACATACAAACTGTTGGATATTATTTGTACAATGCCCATGTTGACAGCAGAATATGACCCTCAAACGCATTAAAATTTTTCTGAGAAGCACAATGTCAGTAGGTCGACTGAACGCTTTGACGGTCCTATCAATAGAAAAGAAGTTCATGCAGTCTATCCCGTATTTTGACAACAAAGTCATAGACGTCTTTTCCAGCAACAAAAATAGAAGAATGGCATTTATGTACAAAAAATAGGTAAGTTGTTTTTGTACCCACCCTCTTTCATAACTCACGAGCCGCCACTGAGATTGTTAGAATTCATGAAAATCACTGTAAGAAAATATTACATAACATAACGTTGGCAATTTTGTGACCAACGTTATGTTATGGAATTTTTAAATTTACTTGATATATTATGGAATTGCTTTCATTGACTGCTTACTGAAATTTACATTGTAAATAGAAACCGCTTTCAATGCCCGCTTATAGAAAATTACATTGTAAATTTGTATAATTAGTGAGGATAAACTTCTTTATGAAATTACATAATTACGTATGTACATTCACACAGTAAAGATTCATAACGGAATATGATTATTTACATGGTAAAATTTTTGAGTCAAATATGTACATTTACATGGTAACATCATTGACTATCCAAAAATACATAAATTTCCTAATTATTTCGACTTAATATATATTATATTTGATGCATCAGAATAATCAAAAAACAATAGTTGTAGCAATTATATATAAGTGCGTGTTATTTTGATTACCCTAAATATTTAATACATCAGATATAATATCTACTATGTCATAGCAATTATGAAATTTATGTTATGTATGTATATGCAGCTTCTGATATCTAAGATGTCTTTTGTAAAAGAAAACGAATCATGGACAATAAAATATTAGTTCCAAGTGCGATTTCAATCTGAATGGTAAATAGTTATTCTAATGTGTTACATTTAAAGCGGTAAATTATAGAAATTATTTAATATGTTTTTCTGTAATTAGATTTAAGGGTTGGCTGGATAATAAACTAAAACATAATTTTTATAAAGTATAAATATATTTTATTCTTAATTTTGGTAAACATTGAACGACAGAATAAATAAGTTATTCTAAACAAAATCTAAACTAAGTACCAACAAGTGCAATTCATACAGTGAAACGTAAAATAATTTTTAAGTTAAGATATTTATTCAAGTAAAATTAAAAAGCTCTGCATTTATTCATAACATTAAAAACCTTCTTTCTAATAGGATTAACGTTTTTGATTTTGATCCGTTGTCTGGATGTATCTTGAGTACCAGTCTTTGAATTAGCTCTAGGGTTGCAATACATGATTTGGGTAATTGTATATTATATATAAAATATAACGAAAATTTTTGAAAGCATCCAAGTTTATTAGTTCTTGATCCATATAAATAACGTATATAGGCGGGATATCTTGTGTCCTGCATAAAATATAAAGCCATATTTAGAAAAATGTACACCGATAGAAAGTTTATAGTAAGACTATTCTTCTATAATAATTGCTTTGACAATAGGGAATTAAAGATATTTTGCGTACAAAACTTTATTTACAAATTTACCTTTTCGTATTATACATGGTGCAGATGGCAGGTTAGCCTCACTGACATCATCTGAGGGATCCTACAAATAATTTTTATATTATTTTTATAAAATCATGTAAACCTAATAACTATTTTACCTTTTTAAATCTGTAAATAGCACCAAAACTGAAAATATTTTGTAATTGCTTCTAAAATTTCTTTAGTAGAAGCGCTTCCATTTTCATCAAGTGTTAATTTTTATTTTTTATTTAATAACTCAAGCTATCTCTCATGAATCAGACAATCAAGGTCAAATTGATGTAGTTTATACGGATTTCAGCCGTGCTTTTGATGTGATAGATCATGGTGTACTGCTTCAAAAGCTTTCTGCGTTCGGATTTAGTGCCAAACGTATTTGACGGGCAGATGCAATTGTTTTTTTACAATGATTTCGGATCTCGTGAGTTCCGTCCCTCTTTCGGTGTCCCGCAAGGATCCAATCTAGGACCACTATTTTTTAATTTATTTCTAAACGAATTTTGTCAGCTTTAAAAAAAAATGTTTTAATAGATGAAGATGCATAACATGTTATGTACTTTTTCTATATTTTAAAGAACATATTATTCTAAAATTCATAATACGCAATTAGTATTTGTTATTTATGATGTATTTGCATAGTATATTATGTGCTTTTCTTTAATCCCATTACAGTGATGAGAAATAAATTTAAAATAATTGATTTCATGATGAAGTTGTATTGTATAAGTTTGCATAGTTATTTATTTTTAGACTTTATCCGCAAGGGTTCTTCAAGGTCGAAAAAATGCCTACCTTTTCTCAGAAGGTTTCTTCAACTTCTTTAGTGGTTTAAAATAATGACATTCAGTTTCGGCGCAAACAATGATTGAAAAAGAAGTGATTACCATTTTGTTTGCACTGCGTGAAGTGCTGCAAAGACAAGCTCATCACAAGCATGTTTGGTCCTTAGACAGAAAATAAGGAACCATCCCATTGCTGCAACCCAATAGATCAATGTATAGCCTACTGGAGGAGTGTGGTAATAACTGTTCCCCAGACTAATTGAAAAAAAAATGATGAGAAAAACAGAAGAACAGCAGAACATATTCAACGCGTCCAAGTGCTCACAATTGCTAACTTTCTTATTATTGAAGCTATGAAGTTGGTTAAATATTGTGATTATGATAATTTTCGACCACGAAATTTTTACAGATATCCACGTTTTGAAGTCCATTGACACCAAAAAATTATCTCCCCCTCCCCCTCTCTCTCTCCCTCGCTCTCTCTGCAATAAGTGTTTCTTCAAGCTTACGTCCTTAACATACTTAATGCAAATGTATTAAGTCTGGTGACTTAGATATATTTATATATATTAATATAGTTTCTACGTTTGTAGTTGAGTACGACTTCTTGGTTTCTGGATTGAAACTGCGTTGTTGTCTTCTCTTTTGCCGTCTAGGTTTCGTTCAATATTCTAGGGAATATTCCAGCGCTGTTGCGGCTTCGAGTCAGTGGCGGCCGGTGAATACGTTTTGGCGGTGCACGTACATAGACAAAACTTATTCGTTTATTATCGGTGATATACTAGGCATCTGGGAGTATATCAGCGATAATAAACGAATAAGTCTTGTGTATGTACGTGCATTTCCAAAACGTACTCACTAGACGCCACTGTCTGACGCTGAGCGTTTTCTGGAAGAGGTTTGTAAGCCAGCTAAATTTGATAGGAGAAAAGACGAGAACAATGGTAATACTAATAATGACGAAGAAATAAGAAAGTCCTTTACAGAGTTGATGGAGGAAGATACTTGGAAACACCCGCTATTACAACCCGATGTTCTTAATGAAATAAAAGATACCAGTTTCAGTAGAATCGCCTGCATAACACTGGTATTTTAATTGATAGTTGTCATTTACATTATTTTCAATTGCTTCAGATATAAAATAACACAGCTACAATAATGTATCAACATTTACAGTTGTTTGTCGTATGTCAGAAAAAGTATTCAGTAATGGAATATATACTGAGTCCCTAAAAAGTCATTTACATTATTTTCAATTGCTTCAGATATAAAATAACACAGCTACAATAATGTATCAACATTTACAGTTGTTTGTCGTATGTCAGAAAAAGTATTCAGTAATGGAATATATACTGAGTCCCTAAATTAATAATTGTTCAGGAATAGTTCCATTCATGTCAATCCGTAACGACACCACGTGTGATACTGAATATTCATACGTATTGTATAATTATACCACAGCGAAACTTACGTCGATTATGCTAATTCAAAGCCATGACGTTATAGTTAGAAGTTAGAGTACTGGTATAGAGTGCTTTATCAGAATGCAGGACATCCGATATTCGATCCCTGAACAAGGATGGGTTTCTACAATAAATTTTGGCACAACAGTATAAATCTGTATTCGACAGTATAAAGGAGAACTAATAGCTATGTGGTGGGCTATACGAACTTCTAATGTAAATGAAAGCTTATCTTTTCTAGCATTAAAAGTCTCCATCCTAAGTTGATAAATCTAATGATGTCGTCAACAAAGAGCTATTGTTGTATTATTTATATAATTTCGATATAAAACACTAATTATACACTGTACTATAATTATTTATTTGCAAATTTAGTACAACTGCTATCACATAAAATAATTATGTAAAATATAAGAATATATTACTTATATATTAATTTATTTACTCTGTTTTACTTTCTAATGTGCGGTATAAGGGATGACGAACATTTTGGACATCGAGAGTTCTGCAGATGTCTACGTTTTGAAGCCTCCCGATATGAAAAAATGGTTTTGAAAAATCGCGCTCTCTCTCTCTCTCTGATCACGATAGTGGCCAAACGGCTAAAGCTATCAATTCAAAATTTTATATTTACGAGTCTCTTGAGGTCAGTGAAATCGGTAAGCCTGAAGTAGTAGTTTGCTTAAGTAAACCAAAATTAAATTTTACCAATTCCGTCAATTACGAAGTTTAAACAAATTTATTTAATTCGAGAAAAAAATGAAAAAAAAGCCTTTTACTCATAAGATTTTTTTGCGTGTATCTCATGTGTTACGCTTTCCAAATCGATATGTTAAGAGTATGAAAGTCTTTGGAGCTTGATTTTGAATAATTTATGTATACAAAAAAGTCAAAATGCTGACCTGAAATAGTGCTTTCGCTCTTACTTAATAGCACTTTTATTTAATATCTCGCAAATTATGCATGCTATATAGATGCTCGATTTAAACAATTTTTGTTCAAAGCAATTTGAAAGTTCGGGCTGAAGGTAACACTTTTACCCCTATCAAATCCAAGGTTTTGCATATATCTTAAAAATTATGCTTTCAAAACACAATCAAAATAAACACCTAAGTCACGGATACCGTCAAATCTGGAAATAGGAATAGCATTGACAGTGCAGTAAAAAAAATAGTGGTGATAGTTTCCGAGTGTAGAGACAACTTTACATTTTGAAACGTTAAGTGACGCTTCAAAACGTAGACATCTGGAGAATTCTCGATGTTCAAAATGTTCGTCGTTACAATACTACTTTATACCACACATTAGAAAGTAAAACAGAATAAATAAATTAATATATGTTCATAGTAATTAAGAAAATATAATTACTATGAACAGCGAGCAAATTAGACAGAAGCTCTGCACAATCTTTCAATGTATTTATAGATGTTAAGGTAGTCAGCGAACATTAATATACAGGGTGTCCGGGAAAATGTGAGAAATCTCTTGGATGCAGATAGAACATGAACAAATAAGATGACAAGTTCCTATAAACATTTTTCCTACAGGCCCCTCTTACGGAGATTGGTCGAACTCGAAACTATGGTCAGGCACTAAGTTATGGAACACTCTGTATAATATAATATATCACGTGCTTCTAATGAATGTCTATCTTAGCAAGAAAACCGTTTCCAAATAACTTTTCTCATAAAGTCACAATTTGCCTTACCCGCGGAGATGACTTATCCTGTATATTAGGTAAAATTGATATGGAACCAAAACATTGGATATGTCGCCATTTTTTAACACTGGATATTTTCTTGTCTTGCCTTGATATGTCATTTGGCCGTTTATCCAGAACTGCGGTTGGAACGTGTACTTGTGTGGCGTGATTGTGTAACTTTCCCAATATTTACATATTGTATAGTTAAAAAATTGTGATCTCGTTTTTTAAATCAAAACGAAAGCGCGTGTAGTTAATTTCCGTTACAGTGGAAGAGTTGGAAGGATGAATACTTATTGTTAGTGTAGCTACCGGCGACGGCAGCGAGATTACACATTTGATATTATGACGTCGTTCTACATGGACTTTGCAAATTCACATTTCAAGCACGAACAGGAGACAACCCGTGCGTACTATTTTTATGTGACATGCACATCATACTTATGTGCTCTGCGGAAATAATTCATAGTCCGCGAGATGGCACTTTTTTGCTTGTGCGCTTCGCAAAGAGAAACCGACAAAAGGATGAAAACAAGGGCCGCATGCGGGTTTAACTAAATGAAACAACTGTTCTACCAGGAAATTTAGTGCGAAGACATCAAAAACAACATAAAAGAGTAATAATAAACGGCGAGAGATGCCATCAGGATTTAAAATGTAATTAATTTGTCAGAGTAAATCAGTGGATTTCATTCAGTGTTTCTTGTTTTAAAACTTGATAATATATTTATTCTATTTTACAAGATAAGATGGGAAGTCGAACGCCAAATAGATTTACGATCTTTTTTTCGGTTTATATTAATTTATTTATAGGCCTATTTAATTAGAAATTGATGAAATAAAATTTCACAAAGAGCTCAAATACTTTTAATAACTTTAAAATACACAACGGTCGTTTCGCTCTACAAGAGCTTCATCATGTGATGAAAACTTATAATATAGAACTGTACATAACATGATATTTATACCTAAACTAAAAACTAAGTATGTGGGAAGGAGGGGGGCGGTTTGTGACTTAATATGATCTATTGAGTTTATAGGTTGGGTAAATATGCTATTAAGATAGAAATGATAATGTACAACAAAGTGAGACAAATACAATAACAAATCAAACATTGGTAAAAGTGAATTTCATATGTTCAAGTTTAATTATGTGACATAATTAAAATCAAATGAATTTATAAGTATGGTAAATATGCTGTTAAAATAAAAATAAAGTATTAATACTATACAACAGATTGAAACTAATACAATAACAATTCAAGCAATGGTAAATATGAAATTTATATGTTTAATAAAGGGGAATAATTCACGTCTAATTGGTGGTTTAAAATTAAATTTGGTCTATTTAATCTATTTATTTCTAAGCTTACTAACAAATTTAATTTCTTACTCCTATCCTCTATGTGTAATATGTGAAATTCATGGTTAAATTTATGTTTGTGTTCAAGACAATGATTAGCATAAGTGGGGTCTGTTTTTTGTAGCTTAAAACTTCTCTCGTGCTCTTTTATGCGTGTAGTGGATGATCTACCAGTTTGTCCTATATATGATTTACCACATTCACAATTTAATTTATAAACTCCCGACTGTAAAATCTTATCCGTTTTTTCTTTATTGTTGTTAATGTTATTATGAAGTGAGTATTTAATTCTTTATCGTATCATCATCTATTAAGTTTATTTTATGTTAAACATTTATTGATAATTATTGATACTATAATATTACTAGGTTATCTTGGTTACTCATAATACGTCAGATACAAACTCATGTTGGTTAGATACAAAATTATAATACAAATTTGTTTTTGAACTTGAATATCTATTTTGTAGCAATTATTAAAGATAAAAGATATGCCGTTCGTGTTTGCGATCGCTAGATCTTCAGTTTCTTTACTATTTGCATATGGTGAACATTCCATTGATTTTTTAGTATTTGACACATTGCTTAGTGAAACGTTCAAGACCTTGGACCTTCTGCGCAATTGAAACTTTAATCAGGTATTCTTCTAAATACTATCTAGAAACTCTGCTAGACTCCCATTAACCCAGTTTCTGCAAATCTAAAATGTGTCCACCGGCATTAACCAGCAAAGTTGCTGGAGATCTTCCAATACAATGACCGGTATTCATATTTGGATTTTCAAGTGTGAGAAATGTAGTGATTTCTTCAGGTATTTTAGAAAAAAAATGGATACCAGAAGGCCTAATCGTACACTTGCCATTTCTGTACGAGATAAACAGTCTTTTAGTGGCAACACGTGACGGCCGTATAGTATTTCTTAAATACCGTTACGGGATTAATATTACTTTCAGATATAAAATCTTTTCTTGTAATTTTTTTTAATTACCCTCTAAAATCTCAACATCGCCCATAGACATTTTCACTAATTTATTACTTCTACAAGCTCCATCAACTCCAATCAAAAAAACTACTTTCATCACCAAAAATACCTCGTCGGGAGCCGTACACCAAAATTCATCAACTTGGCTCCCTTATGAATAATTTAAGATTTTTTAACTCTCTATTGAACATCTTCTTTTTGATAAATCCTATCAAATCACCATACTTGTCGATTATCACGGTTTCCTTCAATTCCAAACAAGCCCGGAACATGGAATACTTCGGCCATAAAGATGAAGGAGAATATTCATTTGACAAAATCAGCGAGTATAATCGTTTCTCAAACACCTTGAACTTGTTCTCTGTCCACTCTTCGCTGCCTCTAGAATGCTTTCAAGAATATCAACATCTTCCATGATTTTTTTCAAAAGCGTGCAAACTGTTACGTATTTTTTTATTTATTATAGAAGTGACATTTATTGATATGTTGTTTTGTTTACTAAATCTAAAAGAAATCATTTGACAATTTTTTTAACTATTCCAACATTTCCTGTGTTAATGTTAAATTTTCTTAGGTAATCCCATTAAGAAAAGAAGTAATTGACATAGGTGTCCGTTGATTGTTCAGTAAAGTTAAAAGTAACTCTGTAATAATAAGAGCAATTAATATGTCAACGTATACCTCCGCTATTCACGGAAACAAGTAGAATATTCATTTCGTACCGGGTAATGACTCTGCGGAAATTTTGGAATTATTATTTACCGTAATTCCTTCTTATGCATATTATCCATCAAACGGAATCTTGTCACGCGACACGACCACGAGACATTATGATTTCTTTCTTGCCATTGTGGTTGGTATACGAAGAATTTGAAGTATATCTTTATTAGCTTTTGTATATTTTATCCATTAAGATAAAGCAAGTGAAACAAAATATCAAAAATAATACACACTGGTCAATATAATAGGTAGGTTTTTTTCTCGTTTATGGATTTTGTAGTTATTATTATTTAACGGCATCTAAGATCAATAGGAATCTATACAACTGAGGAAAGTTTATATATATATATATATAGTTGATATGTACCTAATCAAGTGCTAACTTTGTTACAAAATTGTTTAAATTAGTTAAGTAATAGTATTTTTAACGCTCATTAATAGAAGAATGCTAAAATCAATTTAGCATCATATTTTCCAAATTTCAAGTGAAATATAATGTATGTTTTTTTTTCTATTACAACTATTTAAAACAAAACAAACTTTTCCTCAACTATATGTAATAAAAACCAACTATATAGGAAAATAAAAAGTGCAGCCATTAAACTTTATTAAAAATATGTATATATACCGGGTGTCCAGTTTAAAATGCAGTACTTGGGGATATTGGAAACCGTTGGAGATACAATGTCGGTTAAATGGGAGAAAAGTTGCGTATTCATTTGTCCATGAATAATCCGACATCAGATTTTGAAATTTTTGTTTCATTGGGCAGATACAGGGTGAAAAAGAAAAAAATGCATTTTTGAAAATCTTCCATATTTTGTTTCTTAGAAGAGATAAATTTACAAAAGTTGTATGCTAGGGATAACAAGTCATGAGGATTTTAAAAATGATTAAAAAAAATCTAGGTCTACTAGATTTTGCGTGACAAAAATCAACTTTTGTTTTTCTTATGACAGCCATATTGGATTTTGACATTTTTAATATCTTCAAAAAAAATGCTATTCAATGATGTATAACATGTTTATGTTCAAGATAGTAAAAACATGAAAAATAGAGAAAGTAAGATTTTAACAAGTAGGCCGTGGAACTGTGGATATCTTAAGTGTATACTGATCAAAAAACAAAAAATAACAAGTCTCCAAGTACTGTTAAAATATCTTTAACATTTTATTTATTAGTATTCATTAAATAAAGGTGGTTAGGTAGCTGAATAATTAATGTAACAACTGTTCAAATAAGCCACCGTTCATTCGTATGCACAATCTACATCGTGTTAGTACTGCCTCACAAGATTGTCTAACCATGTTCGGTGTCATTCGATCCACATTTTCATAAGATCTCGAATACACCTTGTTTTTCAGATAGCCCCATACAAAAAAAATCAAGAGGTGTGAGGTCTGGGGACCTAGCAGGTCACCCTATTGGGCCTCGGTTACCAATCCAGTTATTGTAATTTTGATTATTTAAATAATTTGTAACCAACAAGGAATTGTGTGGATGCTGAAAATACATATTTTGCAACGCGGCAAGTGGAAGTTCTTCAATTCGTTCAGCAACATGTGTGCGCAAGAGTTCTAACTACCTTTCAGAATTTAAATTCTCATTGAAAAAGAATGGACCGATAACATGGGTATCAATAACGCCGATCCAGACATTAAATCCCCATCTGACTTGCTGTCTAATGCCACGAACTAGGTGTGGATTTTCATCGGACCGAAGGTAGTATTTTTACGATTAAACATTCCAGAGTTAGTAAATCGACTCTCATCAGACCAATAAATTTTCGCAAAAAAGTTTGGATTGACAGAATTGTGCTCTCCGCATTTCGTCACCATTTTGAAGCCCTTGACTGGCTCTTTCACGATAAGGTTTGAATTTGGCACGCTTTAAAATGGTACCAGCTGTTGACCTAGCGACGCCAAGTGTATTTTCAATTACCCGTAAAGACGTACGGGAATTTTTAACTACTGCTTGAAGAACAATATTTTCATTATTTTCATTGTTTTGCTTTTTTTTGGGTTTGACAAAACTTCCATGCATTATCAAATTATCACGCAATCGCCGAAATGGCTGCCCCCTTTCAGGGTATCTATCGAAATACATTTCTGCAGCCAATTCATCATTTCTTCCACACAAAATAAAACACTCTAGCATTTGATATTTGTCACTATTTGTAAAACGATCCATCTTAGGTTTGCACAGTACAGATACTTATAACAATACAATGAGATTAACAATAAGATTACTGACAGTTCAGAATAAACTTCACAGCTTTTAGAGTTGTTTAATACAAATGTCACATTTATTATCACGGCCTACTATGTTAAAATCTTACTTTCTCTATTTTTCATGTTTTTACTATCTTGAACATAAACATGTTATACATCATTTAATAGCATTTTTTTTTGAAGATATTAAAAATGTCAAAATCCAATATGGCTGCCATAAGAAAAACAAAAGTTGATTATTGTCACGCAAAATCTAATAGACCTAGATTTTTTTTAATCATTGTTAAAATCATCATGACTTGTTATCCCTAGCTTACAACTTTTGTAAATTTAGCTCTTCTAGGAAACAAAATATGGAAGATTTTCAAAAATGCATTTTTTTCTTTTTCACCCTGTATCTGCCCAATGAAACAAAAATTTCAAAATCTGATGTCGGATTATTCATGGACAAATGAATACGCAACTTTTCTCCCATTTAACCGACGTTGTATCTCCAACGGTTTCCAATATCCCCATGTACTGCATTTTAAACTAGTATATAATAATTAATTTATATAAAGAAATTACATTACACATTTTCGATCTTATATGGTTTTCTTCATTTTCATTTTTATTTTCTATGTATGATTCTACATTTGATATAATTGAATCTATTGGCAAATTATCTTTCCCTGTAAAATCAATAGTATGTTTTGGTCCTAAACTTAAAGTATTTATAACATTCTAAGGAATGGTACATCCAGACAAATTCTCCAACCAAACTGTTTCTTTATTTAGAAACTGATCATTAGAATTTATTTGATGGTTTAGTTTTTTTTTTATTTTGTCGTTTTGCTTTCAATTTATTAAATACAAACTCATATTTACTTTCTAACATTAATATGATTTTACTGTAAGATTCTAAGTTTATTTATTTTTTATTAAGTTTTAAGTAACTTTACACAATCAGTGATTACATAATTTAATATGCAACGTGTAAAACTACTAATCTTTCTTTGAAAAATGGTATGCAACTTCTTGTCTATGAAATTAATATGTTCCGCTTTAAGTTTCAAAAACGTAGGTGTTAATCCGTTCTGTTTACATATTATTAAAAACATTTTTTAATTTTTGGCATTAGCAAGCTTGTTATGTGATTTAGAAATTTTCTTGATTCTATTGTAAACTTCTTGTCCAAAATCATGTTTAATTGATGTCCAATTGCATGATGTATTTCGATTACCCATATCTTCCTCCATTGTTATATTAATAAATAAAATTCATTCTTGGTCGTTTATAATAAAATATATAACTTTCTCTTGGTATTAGCGACCTTAAATAACTCAATAATACACAGTTTTAAACGTTTCGACAATATTTTATTGTCTTCATCAGTAAAACTGTAAAGAATAAATACAAATTTTAATTAAATACTGAAACGTATCACATCTAAGCTTTTGAAACTTGCCTTTAAAATTTATTTTTTTATGTTATTATGTCAAAGTATCTTCAATACCATAAAGCAAACTTTTTATTAATTTTGTTAATGTTAGAGCATTTATACATATATGAAATTAAACCAATCTTTTTTGAAATACTGTCAAAAATCAAATTTAGAAATTAATGTCAAATTGAAAATTTGTCCAAAAGCACACTACAAATATATTACATATATTAATATGTTTACGTTATAAAATATGAAAATAGATTTTTGATAAACCATCAATTTCATTCCTATCATTAACTGTTGATTAACGGTTTTAAGAATTTAAACATTTTCAAGATTGAAATTGTGTTTCATCTTATCTTTATGTTTCTTGAGTGATTAGGTATAATATTGTTCAGTTTGACCATTATATATTTTATTACAATCATTACATGGAATGCTATATACAACATGTGATCGTTTTAAATTTGGGATATGATCTTTTGAATGTGTGTATAGATGATTTAAACTATTATTATTACGATATGCCAATTTTAAATTATAAGGTTTAATAATATTATTTAATTTCTCGGATAGACCTGCAATATATGGAATAGGGATGTATGTAATTTCTTTCTGTAATTGCTTATTTTGACTTTCCCATTGTACTTTATTATATATTTTGTGTAATCTTTGTTTAATAATTCATTTAATAAATGATCTTGGATAATTATTTTGTTCTAATACGGTATAAACTTCTGTTCATATTTCTGGTCTATGTTGTGGACTTGTTAAGCATATGGCACGATCAACTAAAGCTGTTACATCATTTCTGTTGTAACAGAGTGGCACACTCGCTCTATAATTGATATATCGTCCCGATGATGAAGATTTACTGTACCACTTAGTTTTAATTTTGTTATTGTTTTTGATTATAGTTAGATCAAGAAAATTTATAGTATTATCTTTTTCTATTTCAATAATAAATTTTAATTTTGAATTAAAAGAATTAAAATAATTTAATATGTAATCTACTTTATTCTCTGATAGCAATGTAAGACAATCATCCACATATCTTTTAAAAAAAGTTGGCTTGAAATTTAAATCTTTCAGCACTAATTCCTCAACATGTTCAAGTACTAATTGAGCAGTTTGTCTACCTCTATTTGATAAATGCACATACAGGGTGTCACGAATTAAGCATATTTCGGTTTTATATATTTATTTAGAAATTATTGATTGTCTCAGAGTAAAATATTTTTTCCCCTCAGTTTAAAAGAAAGAAAAACTGGAGGGGGGACTTTGTTTTTGCACAAATCAGGTCGACCTAAAAAACGCCAAAGAAAGAAAAAAAGGAAACTATATATATATAAAAATGATAACAATGAGACTCAAATATTGCCTGACAACTTTTTGAATCAATAACGTAGTCAGTGTTACATTGTCAACAGTTTATATATGCACTAAAGAATAGAAAACATAATATTATTATTAGACTTATGAATGAAAATTCGGTACTCCTAAGAAAATATCCAATTTAATCCATATTTTGCTGTTCAGTTATGTATTCATGTCCTTGATTCAATTTTAATTAATTACGTAACAGATCATTTTTAAAATCTACAATAATTGTTACAATGTAGTCTTATTCTGCAATGTACAAAACTTTGATCTTAATTCTTAAGGCAAATGGGCTTAGAAAAACCATTGAAACTGAAATTTTCCTGAAAATAATTAAATTAAAAAAGGGAGTAAGTTTTAATAATTATCTTCACAATCTTTGATTAGGTTCAGCCTAATTTATCAATTCATATATTCATCACATCAAAGGTCAGCAAGTCAAATACATCAAAATTTGCAAAACTGCAGAACATAAATATTCATTTCATTTCATATTCGGCAACCTAAAAAATGATTTTTTGTACTCACCGCCTGTAAAGTGATATTTGGCGCATGTGTAGCTCGACTGGGAAATACGTTTTCCCGGTTGAGGCGACTGTAAAAATTGAAAAAAACACTGGCACTTTGGGACATTTAAAAAAAAAACCAACTTGGTAGTAATAAAATTTAGTCTATAAAATACTACTTCCCTCCACTATTCTTCACTAAAAGTTGGGGAAATAGGAGTAATAATTAAAAATTCTTCCAAAAGAATTGTGGCGCCATCTATTTGACGATATTTTAAGCGAGATCTTAAGCAAGATTCAAGCGCCATCTATTTGAACCACATCGACATTCATATTGGCAGTTCGGAATTGTTTGAGATCTTAAGCAAGATTCAAGCGCCATCTATTTGAACCACATCGACATTCATATTGGCAGTTCGGAATTGTTTGTATTTAAACCAAAAAACGCAATAAATGTACTATAAATTTATAAATATAAGAATAAATACCTCATGTTTGCCATGTGTAAGAATATAATAACTTAATTTTAGGGAAAGGTGAATAATAGTTCATACATGAAATGCTTAAATTAATTAGGTAATCTATTTTAGGTTAGGTATGATACCAATGACATTAATCAATAATATTTTTTTAATTTAATGTTCGTACAAAAAATATTGTACAAACCACTTGCGTGAAGACATCTTCCACGCATTCGCGCAATTAAAAGCACTCGCTTCCTCCGGTCGCTCGTGCTTACAATGTGCGGTCATGCGGGAAAATAGTCTTCCTGCACTTGGTTCGTAAATAACTATTAAAGCATTCCAGTGTTAGGTTTCTAATTTGAACCTCCTTTCATATTTGGTGGCCAGTTCTAAAACTTATCGCAAAATTACGGAGGCGGCCATGACAATCAATTTCAATAACCCATTATTGAAATACGGTATCACTGTATTTATTCTTAAATACCTACGTTGCTTTTGTTCTTTATTTTTGTTTAAGTTAACGATATTTTGAGATTCAAAGCGGATGCTTCTTATAGACTAACCCGCGAAGGGCCAAACTATGCTGCCCTTCTGGACAAAGTGAGTGTTGCATTATCGAAAAACGCTCGGCCATGTATCGAAAAAAATGCTTATCCATCATGACTATGCGGGGTCACACATCAGATGCATTGTTCGAGAAAATCTGGATGAGGTACGATTCTAGGTTTTGCCCCTAGCACTTATACTTAACTTCCACTTATTCGCAAAAACTCAGCTGTTTCTCGGCAGAAGGCAATTTAAGACAGACGTGGAAGTTATTGCAGAAGTAGAGCATTATTGTAACTACCTTGATGCTGATGATGGTATATCATTGCACTGCAGCATCGCTAATCTAAGCGCATTGTTATTAAAAGGGAATATGTTGTACTGCAGGTATATACCAATAGTTTTTAAGTGAATTTAACATAAGCGTGTTCAGTACACACTGCTGATATAATAAAAACAGTAAATAAAATTTTTAAATACGGGTATTTACTAATAATATCATCAAAGTTGTCTAAACATATTTCTATTTTATTTATAAATCCATATTTGATATTGTATTTTATTAATAAAACATTGTTACATTTAAGAGGAATATTAAAAATATAAATGCTCAATATATATTTATTATTATAAATATGTATACGTTGTTGTTGGGACAGACCGGAACTACTTTCTGTTGAAACCAACCCGTTAACCATTTACCAGCCGCCGTTAAAATGTAATTTCTGGATCAAAAGCGGTTTTCAGAGAGCAATAACGGAGCTTGGTCGGTTCATTTCTAATCAGTTCACGCGTCACCGCTTAAATAGAGATAACAACATGGATTACAGTCATAAATCAGAAAAAGAACACAGATGGTCACGTGTCGAAATATCCGCACACACATACATACATGCCACACCATCATCGCATTTCCCCCGTTCGACAACAAACACCCCGACACTGTTTCTGTAATCGTTCACATTTACGTCTATTGCTCCTGTTTATATGTCTATATAGATTTGATGGTACGAAATGATGAGACGATTTTCAGTTATAAAATATATATTATACGTACCATATACAGGTATGATGTTGCTTAACAGTTCTTTCTTATTCTTATTGATTAATTTGTACTATGATGATGAAACTACACAGGTAATAAATAACAGATGTTTTATACACAATGGTTTACATACTCACTTTCAATTACACAGTTCGCGTTTGCATTTTGCTATGTTTATCATTAAACACAAAGGTCGGCATTATTGCCTTGTAATGTTTTTGGGTGATGCCGTTTTTGATAAATGATATCTGCCTACTGCCTTGGCAAATAGCTCCATATCATTTATTTCTGCTCAAAAGCTAGTTTCCTAGGCAAATGGTATCTTCCAGCTGGGTTTTTAGGCAAATAGATCCACAACAAGACAAATGTCGTGGGCGAAAAGTTATTTTAGGCAAATACTATTTGCCAACAACATTTTTTAGGCCAATGGGTTTTTAATTTTTATTTGAGGTTATGTTTATTCGTGTTTACCTAATGAATACCTAATGTGTTTCGGTTCTTCATTTAGCAGTTTTCTACCTATAACATGTAAGTTAATATTAACACCATGGTAGATAAAGATGAATTTTATTTAAGGCTGAATGCAAAGTACGAACAAATAGCAATTAAAAAGCCGTGGACCCTGCAACGAACCAATGAAATTAGTGCGATTTTAAAAAGTTTTCATTCAAAACAAGTTCAGAATAATACTCTGGCCCTCCCAGCAAAAGAAAAATATTATGGAAATACATATGACCTCCTGGAGATATCCAGCGAATCAAAAGTTATTCGGAAAGCAAAATCTGTTAACGACGACCTTATTTATGTTACACCAATTGAAGATTTTTTTGATAAAATTGACGAACAACACAAAGCGACAGGACACGGGGGAAGGGACAAAATGCTTTAAAATTTTAAAAAGAAATGTAACATTCCAAGACTGGCAGTTGAAGTATACGCAGAATTGTGTAACACTTGTAACTTGAAAAAAAGTTTGGTTGTAAAACCGATAACATCAAGAGATTTCAATCAAAGAGGACAAGTTGACTTAATTGACTTTCAATCCTACTCAGATGGTAAATATAAATGGCTATTAAACTACCAAGACCTTTCCACAAAATTTTTATATTTGAGACCATTACAAACAAAGAGGGCTGCGGAAGTAGCCAACGAATTACTGAAAATTTTTCTCGAGCATGATGTACCAGTGACCCTGCAGAGTGATAATGGACGGGAGTTTACAGCCGAAATAATAAAAGAAATGGGTTTTGTTATGGCCAGAATGCAGAATCGTACATGGACGTCCCAGGCACCCTCAAAGGCAAGGGTCCGTTGAAAGGGCAAACCAAGATGTTGAACAAATGTTAAGAATGTGGATGGAAGAAAATAAATCTTCTCGTTGGTCGATCGGGTGTTACTTTGTGCAATGGTTGAAAAATACATCATATCATCGTATCATTGGTATATCACCTTACAAACGTCTATATGGTGCAGATCCGAAAATAGGTTTACGCTCTACAAATCTGCCATCAGATCTTATTGATAAAATACAGACCGAAGAGGAGTTAGAAAGCGTAAACATAAACGAAGGTGAGAGTAGCAGAGAATGTTTATCACATGATGGCAGTGTTACAGTACCGGCAGAAAGTCCTGAAAATTGTAAAGTTGAGAACCCTCATCAAGAAGAAAATTCAGGCGAAGCAAATATAGTACACGTTGCCGATTCTCAAATTGTACGGAGGAGAAACCTTTGAGAATACTCCTACGGTGAGCACATTACGGCAGTTGGTTTAGGCATTGATGAAGACTGTAACACAAGCCTCGGTGGCATAATATATTTCTGTGTTTGCGGCAACGAAAGTACAGGCGCTCACGCTTGTTCAAAGTGCAATAAAGTACTGCACGTAATTTGTGGTGTTACTTCTGAAAACGATAAAGGGTTTGGAAGCCAAGTTATTTGCAGACTCTGCATCAATGAGGAAAATATTAGAATTAATCGGAAGAAATCCTATGAAGGACAAGCCAAAGCCGCAGAAGTAATGAGAAAAAGGAGCAAAACCATCTTTGGCGAGATAGAAACAGGTAAATTTGTAACTATACCTATTGCAAAATTTGACAGACGACCATTAGATAAAAAAAAATATAGAAGGAATTATAATTGAAAAGAAAAATGATGTTTACCGCATTGGCACCAAAAGTGGTATTTAAAAAACACCTGTTTCGTCAATTAGTTTTACTTATGATGATGTTCCCCAAGATTGCTTTATTTCCTTAAGAGAAGCCTGCTCCAAGCAGTCTATGTTTTCGGGTCAAGGATTTTCAAAATGCCAATGTAGGCCTTCAAAAACCCAGTGCCATACTAGACGATGTGTCTGTTTCAAGACTAGAAATTTGTGCAACAGCAGATGCCATTCCATCAATACCTGCCAAAATAAATTGTCCAATTGGCAGCTTCCTTTGTCCAAAAATACAATCTTCCTGGTTTACTTGTGTTTATTTTATTGTTTATTTCGTTTTAAGAGAAGATGGCTTCTTTTTTTTTAAAATTTCTACGTTTGTATTGCAACTTAGTAGGGATAAAAATACAGTTTCCCTGATTTACTTGTGTTTATTTTATTGTTTATTTCGTTTTAAGAGAAGTCTATTCGCCTACGACATTTGTCTTATTGTGAATCTTTTTGCTTAAAAACCCAGCTGGCAGATACCATTTGCCTAGGAAAATAGCTTTTGAACAGAAATAAATGATATGGAGCTATTTGCCAAGGCAGATATCATTTGCCTAAGCAAAAGCTATTTGCCGAAAATGACTATTAGCCTGCGACATAGCCACTACGTCATGTTGACAGATTAGTTTAATGAATTAATAATTAATATTTATATTAGTCCTCTTAATAACGTAAGTTCATTTCTACTTATACAATTAACAATGTTATGTGACACCGCTCGAACAAAATAAGAAAGTAGATGCAGTCTTATTGGGTTGTTAATTCTTAATTCGATTCAATTCTTATAACTCCTCTAATTCCAGTCAATTATGCGTTAAATGATCATAATATACAGTATAACATAATAGTTTTTATGTTACTAGAAACAATTGTGTATATAACTAAATAAAATGATGATTTGTGATTTAGATAACTACACAGGAGTTTTCCGTAGGTCGAAGCAGACTATAAGCTCTCCGGATTTTGAATGGGGATACAGCATATACATACATATACTTTTATTTAAGTACATGGATATCCTCTACAAATATTAATGTTAGATTTCAATAAATAGATTGTTGTCGGAGGAAATTACAATGTCAAGGACAGAAAGCGTTTGAAACTGATCTGCTGTGAATGATCATTGACCTTCATAGTTCCTCTTTCTCTTTAGAGAGCGTTATTTAATAACGTTGTTATTGAAAGGGAACGCAATATACTACATACGTGATATGTTGAAAATTAGATTTTTTTGAACTGCGCCACATATTGTTTTATTTAGTTAATTCATTAGCTGTATGTATAAATTTTCCGGAGTTAGAAAAATGACATAAACAAGTAATGAAGTGCTAATAATAAATTTATGTAAATTAGATAACGACCGACGCTTTTCGAATGAGTATGTAAAGAGAACGTAACGACTAGTCCCCTCTGTCTTCTTATCATTTATACTGTTTAAATTAGGAGTTTATCAAAGTTTATTCTGTAAATATTTGTTTTAGACAGAACCATATATAGCACATACATTTATCCGTGCCCGGAATTAAAATGTAGGTGTTCTTAACCTTTATGCCAATTTAATTGTTAAATAATATTGTAACTTTAAGCCCATCAATCCAGACCATGTACGCAGAGTTACTGTATTAAAATAATTTTTTGTCACGTATAAAAGTAATTTGAAAGTGTATCTTTAGAAGTACGTAATTTGACCAACTATGTAATAGAAGTGTTTCTATATATTATATTAGCATTCACATTTGAAATATAATTTTTGTTTGTGAAGGAATATGATTTATATACGTTTAGTCTTTGATTATGTATTCTCTCAAGAGATTAGTTTGTGACAACGGCTACCAGACGGTTTGCTGTACGATGTACAAATTCATATATAATAATAACATCTTTATTGCATTATATATACATTTTATACATGCAAAGGTCAAAAATAGGAGATTAGACACATATATGTCTCCAATAAATGCAAAAATATTTACATAAACATACAGTAACTTACAATAATATACAAAAATCTACGAGTAAATAGAGCAATGCAGCACTAAGAAAATCCATAATAGCATAAGGCTCTAAATTACGTAGTAAATTGAAAAGCATTCTACGAAAAATATGTGGACTGACTTAATATGAATCGGCAACTTGTAAAATCTCAATGCTGTGTACATTGTTGTTTTCCGTCATTGGAGTAATAGAAACTGTTACGCATTGTGTAACTGTGTGACGTTAAATTGTTTTCAAACGCTGATCGATCTTTGAAATAAAATGTGTAAGATTATTTGCTCGAAATAGCCCACGACATGACTGATTATAATGCAGCCGGTACATTGTACTTAGAATTCTTTTTTGGTTAACGAACAGACGGGACAAATCCGCACTACCACCCCAAACAACAATTTCACATCTCAATTGAGAGTAGCAACAACCCTAATAAGCAGCACGCAACGAACTTTCGTCCACGAAGTCCCGCAACCGACGGATCGCACAGCAAGTAGCGCATCCGATACGTTCCTTCCATTTCATGCGTCCATCAACTGCAAGACCCAGCAGACGAACAGTATCTAAGACAGAGTAGAAGTTAAACTTCAGTTGCGATGGATAGGATTGCGACTAAAAATAATAGTGTTGTTCGGTTAATAATCAGGTCGTTATCTTCCAACAATTCTTCAATATCATGTAGATATAACAGAGGAAACTCTTTCGACAAGATTACCTAAATCTTTACCATCCACAAGTACAGTCGTATCGTCAGTAAAATTTAGAGTTAGAAAGCCACCGTCAAGGGAAGGGCATGTAATGTTGTATATATCGCAGGCTAATAGTCATTTTCGGCAAATAGCTTTTGCCTAGGCAAATGATATCTGCCTTAGCAAATAGCTCCATTCCATTTATTTCTGCTCAAAAGCTATTTTCCTAGGCAAATGGTATCTGCCAGCTGGGTTTTTAGGCAAAAAGATTCACAATAAGACAAATGTCGTAGGCGAACAAACTTCTTCTCTTAAAACGAAATAAACAACAAAATAAACACAAGTAAATCAGGGAAATTGTATTTTTATCCCTATTAAATTGCAATACAAACTTAGAAATTTAAAAAAGAAGACATCTTCTCTTAAAACGAAATAAACAATAAAATAAACACAAGTAAACCAGGGAGATTGTATTTTTGGACAAAAGAAGCTGTCAATTGGACAATTTATTTTGGCAGATATTGCTGTAATGGCATCTACTGTTGCACAAATTTCCAGTCTTGAAACAGGCACATCGTTTAGTATAGCACTGGGCTTTTGAAGGCCTGCATTGGCATTTTGAAAATCCTTGACCCGAAAACATAGACTGCTGGCGCAGGCTTCTCTTAAGGAAATAAAGCAATCTTGGGGAATATCATCATAAATAAAACTAATTGACGAAACAGGTGTTATGTCACTTCTAGTCAGCCAGTTTTTTAAAATACCACTTTTGGTGCCAATGCGGTAAACATCATTTTTCTTTTCAATTATAATTTCTTCTAAATTTTTTTAATCTAATGGTCCTCTACCAAATTTTGCAATAGGTAATATAGTTACAAATTTACCTGTTTCTATCTCGCCAAAGATGGTTTTGCTCCTTTTCCTCATTACTTCTGCGCGGCTTTGGCTTGTCCTTCATAGGATTTCTTCCGATTAATTCTAATATTTTCCTCATTGATGCAGAGTCTCCAAATAACTTGGCTTCCAAACCCTTCATCGTTTGCAGAAGTAACTCCACAAATTACGTGGAATATTTTATTGCACTTTGAACAAACGTGAGCGCCTGTACTTTTGTTGCCGCAAACACAGCAATATATGATATATATATCATTAAAGTAAAGCAGAAATACGAGTGGACCCCAATATACTTCCTTCAGGTACGCCCCTACTGATAACTGATTCTTTTGAAATCCTTGTTGTTGTTTTGGAGTTAATGCGCACCGTTTGCATTCTGTTTGTTAAATAAGACCGGAACCATGAGAGAGCTGTACTTCTGATTCCATACCGTTCGATCTTATCGAGTAGTCTACAATGTACTATGCTGTCAAAAGCCTTTGACAAATCCAGTAGAATTACACATGGAATCTTTTTGTTTTCAAAGGATAATAAAGCAGCCTGTATCAAGTCAAAAAAAGCAGGTTCGATGCTTTTTCCTTTGAGGAAAACATGTTTATACTGACTGACGATATTATGTTCAGTAAGAAACTTATAAAGATGAGTATATATATTTTTCACGCTAAATTTGTTAATAGGAAAAACAATTTTCTTGTAATAATTCAAAGAAGTCAATAGGTTCGTAATAATCCAATTTCGACAACTGTGTTTATTAAAATTTTAGGGATATTTTGCTTTATGCTTGAATACATTATTTTTGTTCAATTAAGGAATTCTGTCAATTGCAATTTTTGCAAGGAGATTGCTATAGCGCGAATAAGCTGTTGTATTCAATAATCGATAAAATGTAAAGCTGGATGAAAGTATGTACTAAGTTAATTATATAATACAATAAAATACTTTAAGGTTCAGTTGTACGCGATTGGCATACGAGGCAACTTGTTAGCTCCAGTTTTATCATTCTTAAATGAAAGGCATATGAAGTTAGAAGTGCTGAAAATTACGTAAAACTTGGGTTACCTCAAAGATCTATATTGGGACCATTTATTTACACTCTTGAACGATATTTGCCATCACGTGACTGGTAGTCATCTGATACACTTTATAGACGATACATCTATTGCTATGGTAGAGAATAACTTGCAAGATGTAAAAAACTCAGTTTCTAGGATTGAGTATGCTTTCGATCAGGGGTGTAGTAGGGGTCGGTTAGTGTTAAACAAATACAACAGATTGAAGTTTCAAGCAATCTATATACGCGGATTCAAAGCGCAGTTGAACTGCACAAACTGAGAGTGTTGTGTTACGAGTGAATAAAAGCTACTACACCATTCTAAGTTCAGAGACTGTTTTGATCATGACTGATTGTTGCAAATATATTACTTCATGACATATTCACATTTGGCATACAACAATACTTTTAGGGAAAATCGGTTAATATAAACAGACTTTTATCGCGAAAAATATAGTGACTCGATTTACAACTTCATAGTTGCCGTTTCGTTTGAACGCACATAAGGCTGACATGTACTATAGTAGAAAGCTCTTTACTAATTTTATCAATGTTAAACGACCATTTTAAATTAATAATCAATTAATAAATAATACACCTATTTTTGTATTTTTTAAATTAGGTTGTATATTGTTGCAGACCACTTTTTTTGCTCTATCACGCAAATACGATTCAAACCAATCATTTGTAGTAAGAAAATCGAATGATGTACGCAATAGAGGGCACGGGATAAGTTGATGCACATAGTCATGCAAGGGCTTTCTGCTGTCGATGAATCTATAAATGTTTTTCAAAAGTTGATAAAAAGCGGTATAAGTAGAATGGTTGGGACATGTTGTTGAGCCGACAGAGTATGAAAATGATGTAAATAGCTAATCAGTCTTTTGTTAAGAGTATATTCAAATATTTTAGCAAAAAACTGATAGTAAATCAATGTGGCTTTCATTCATGTCGCCTTTTTTGAAAAGGGGTATGACAATAGCATGTTTTATTACAGAAGGAAAAATACCTTTGTCAGTAGAAAAATTCAGACGAACAAGATGTATTAAGTTTCGAAACTGCTTCAATAACACCCTTCATATGAGTAGGTTAGAGAAATAACGACAGCCTCATCAGGATTTATATAATTAGCACTTAAACTTTAACAAATTATTGTCCAAAGAAAAAATTAATATTGAAAACATTAGAAATACCATTACCAAAGGAAGAACCCTTAGGCGGAGTAGATTTATTGGAATTGTTACCTCTATCGTATTTGATAACAGACCAAACAACTATTATAATTTTTTGCTTTTGCACTGATAATTATTTAATTAGGTAAATTTTATATTAAAAATTTACCCACGGACGAGATTCGAACCCAAGACCTCCCGGTCTCTAGTAGGTTGCGCTACCTCCGCGCGACCGCGGGTGTCTGAGTTAGAGTCTTTAAATCATATTGAATCAGATGAAGTAAGAGACGGATATATGTATTGTCCGCAGTCCGACGTGTATACTAAAATTAAAATTAAATTTAATAAAATGTAACTTCTGCCCCCCGCACCAATAGCTTACAATACGTGGGATAATAACTTTTTTGTATAATTAATCGTCGTTTTGTTAATATGTTAGTTATATGTATATATATAAGCATAAATAATAATTTAGAATTAGTGGCCTTGTTAATTACATTAAGTGTCAATGATTCAAATGAACATAACAATTAAAAAACATATTTACACCTTTTGACAATTTTATTCTTGTCTTCTTCAGTATACAACATGAAATTCTAAAATATATGCTACTAAATTTCGTTTAGTGGTAATATCAAAATTAGCATAATTTGAACTTTCAAGAAAAATAAAAACAAAAAAAATAAAAAAAAATGTATTCACATGTATGAATGCGTAGTTTGTTAAGAGAAATCGTTTGTTTTAAATTAGTGAACACACAAAAGTTTAAAAGAACCCAACCACAATATAACGAACAATAGTTACATAGGAAAAAAAGTCAAATTATGTTAATTTTGGTTTTACCGCTACACGAAATTTAGTAGTATATATTTTAGAATTTCATGTTGTATACTGAAGAAGACAAGAATCGAAACGTCTAATTATGTTTTTAAATTGTTATGTTCATTTTAATCATTGACAATTTATGTAATTAACAAGGCCGCTAATGTCAAGGCTATATATGCTTTTATTATTATAAACGGCCAAGAAACAGAATTTAATTATATACATATATATATATTTTCTATTTCAATAGTAAAAATAAATGTATTTGCTATATTGTTTTCTTAGTCAAAATTTTATATAGGTAACTTGGTTTCTTTTTCTTTTTTTTTACGTAGGTGGTAAATAATAATTAATTATTGACGTTCCCACAATTTTTTATTGTCTTCATTAAAATGGTAATTTACTTTATAATTATTAACAGTGATAAAAGAAATTTATTATTTAAACATTTCGTTAATTTTTCTTGAACCATCTTTTATTATTTACTATTTGTCAACATTGGCTTATATTCGTTTCTAAACGAACTACGGAGTAGTTCGTTGAAAAATTATAAAGCAATTACCATTTTAATATGTTAACAAATATGCTGTTGAAAATTAAAAAAATGTAGCTTTTCATGAAGACAATAAAAAATTGCCGAAATGGAAATAATTAATTATTTACTACCTACATAATAACAGCCGCATTCCAAGAAAAGAAACCAAATAATATGTATATATGTATATATTTGTCGTCATATATGTATACACTTGTGACCCTAACAGACACCACATTGTATCTTGTGTATTTAAAGCTATTATTATTATTTATTTGAATTTTGGGCTAGGATCCGAGGTTGGTAACCTTTCAGTCATTTAGTTCTTTTAACTGTTATAAAGTCAGTAATGAATGGGGTTACGTTAAGCTTTCGCACTCTTATATTACGACGAATATGTAAATTATGTACCATTATGTCTTATTGTGGCCTTGCGTTTTATGCTAAAGATTATTAACTCACTTAGGTGCATCTTTATGTATGTATTATAACGAATGTGAAGCAATGGAATATTTTAAATACACTAACTATTACAGTAAATACGGGAAGTTTTAATTTGAAAAACGTCCTTCGTACAAATAAAATCATGAATAAAATTAAAAAATACCTAAAATTATAAATAATTTTTATAGAAAGGTTCTGAGGAAGCTATTTAGGATAAGATTGTCTATTTTATTTCTCAAATTATAGAAATGTAGTAAAATAAATTTACTCTCGCAACGATTTTGCAATAATGTGGTTTTTTTTTGTAAACTTCCGGATTAAATTTCGAGAACGGCAGATGAAAATAACGCAATTTTTTTTAACTTAATTATATTTCTTTTTGAAAATGTCTAAGGACGACATGTTTTTACATAGAAATGTGATCGACTATTTTACAAAGAAATTACAACAATATTATTGAGTTATCCTTTTTCAACTTCAAATTGAAACTCATTATTTTCACAATGAGAATAAAGACATTTAAATTGGAATCGGTTATACATTCAAATTGGTAATAAACACTTTGAAATTGAAATAGAAGATATTCTAAGTACCTAGAAGCTCTACGCCTACTTGCTGAAAGGTTCGCTTTCTTCTTTAGAGCGTCCTTGTCTTCCTGAAATAAACAATTAAACAATATAATGGGGCTGGTATTATCTTACTTTATTATCTTCGCTGTTGTTTTTTTTTTGATTTTCTACGAATATGTTTTAGCGTATACGTACATTAGTTTTCTCAATCACTCAGTACATACAAACATGTTTTTTATTTCAAATTTACGTTTAAGTTCTTATATACGATTTGCATTTTGTTCTATATACTGAACCATCAAGTCACGATTTTCTTTCATTTTCCTCTTTTCACGTTTCATTGTTTGGCACCTCATCTTGATTTCGGACCCATCAATTGTTCCTTTCTTTATGTCAAGTTTTGAGCGAATCTTCTCCATTATCATTAAACAAATTTGCTTTCAGATGTTTTCTTTGTCTCTTTCATAATATGAGGTGAGATATTAATATATTCTTAGTAATTGAGTTGGCCGATACTTGCTGGACATCCATATTAATTAATAATAGTAGAGAGAGTAAAACACAATTTACAACAAATCCAGTATATTAAAACAACTTATTACCAAGTATATGACATGTTAAAAGTATTTTCTAACAATAGCTTTTACATGGTTTATGATCTTTAGATCTGTTATAGGTAGGCTTGCCAGATTTCTGAAATGTTCAACCGGGACACCGGAATGCCCCCAGCGTCGCGGGTATTCAAGAGTACACACCCTTTGCGGTTTTTTAGTGTGTTTTAGAGGGTAATTTATTCTCAATGCTATGAATAAATGGTTACCGATTAGGAACCTAAATGACATAAGCATATAAATTTAAACATTTTATTAAGTTACTTAAGTAAAAAGAAACACTTTGAATAAGGAATAAAAATCGGAGAATATTTACATGTATGGACATACTTTTCATTGGGCTTTTTTTAGAAAGTCTTTTTTGTTTTTAATCTTGTTGTAAAAATCTACACAAGCTAATCTGATATTAATTTTATATATCATCAAGCCTTTAACCGTAGATTCCTTCATCAAACTCCTATCATCAGTCCATGCGTTGTTCATGAAAGAAAATACTCTCTCAACTGGTGCTGCTGTCCCAAGTAAGCAGAAGGCATACTCAACAATCTTGATCAGATTGGGGACTGCTATGTGATTCTCCTTGAAGTGACCAAACAGCCTAAGCCATTTTTCTTCACTTGAAATAATCACATCTCTGGTAGTCTCTTCTTGCTTCCACTGTTCCCAATTTGACTGCAAATACTCCTTAGCAAGCACAACTTAGTAATTATCCTAAATAATTCTTCACATTTAATTATTTTTAGACTTTTTTGGTCATCTACAAAATCAAATTTAATTTTTACCGGGACGTGAAGTAAACCGGCCGGGACACCGGGATTTTGTCTGAAAACTGGGACTGTCCCGGTCAAACCGGGACGTCTGGCAAGCCTAGTTATAGGTATTTATTTATTGTGGGTTTGGATTTTCACAATACATATTCAAAAGACGTGAATTATTAAGTTCTAATTGTTCATTGAGTAATATGTCGGAATTTTTAAGTTTGTTTATTTCAAGAGACTCTAGCAAGTTTATTCGGAAGCCTTTTGTTTCTGCATGACTTACAAGATATTTGCGAAAAACTGATTTTTGATACTATTCGATAGGAATTTTCTGCCTCTAAAACAAAAAGCCTGACAACATCAAGGATTCCTATAAGATGCAAACTTGTCGTTGACGACAAAATAATACAGCAGGAAATGAAATTCAAATACCTCGGTATAGAACTATCCGGATACGGTGACATTGACACAGAGGTCAGACAGCAGACAACAAAAGCACTAAAAGTAGCGGGACGTCTCAACGACACTATATGGAAAAACAAATATATAGATGTCGAGGTCAATTCAAGAATATATAAAACTGTCATCAGACTCATAATGACCTATACAGCAGAGACCCGACCGGACACAACAAAAACAAAAAGGCTCCTAGAAACAAGCGAGAGGGGGATTCTAAGGAAAATTACTGCTAGAAAGAGAGCGTAGCGATGACATAAGGCGAACATGCGGGGTGGAGAGTGTAAATGAGTGGGTTCTGGGCAGGAAGCACGAGTGGGACGAACACATAGGTGTTGGGAAGTTTGAACAGGCAATTTGCCTAGAATAGAGAGAGAAGAAGAAGAAGAAGATTTTGAATATTACCTTTTAGATACTTTTATGCTCGTAATGTACCTGCGAGATATTCGCAAAAAACTGATTGCAGTAAAAGACTTACTTCCGGTTGGAATTTCGAAAACATTTTTTAATAAAATTCTTTTCAAATTTAATTTTGAGTATATTTGAATCCTTTATAAATTTGCTTAAACTTGGTAGTTGATAAAATATGTATTGGCAAAATTCGATTTATTCATGGAAGTAAACTAGTATTTCCCGTTCACCGATTTTAGTGAAAATATAATCAGATCTCAAGAGGGAGATTATACTCATACATATAAAATTTGTAATTAATAGCTAATCACACACACACATTTTTTAAAAACCACTTCTTAAGTATCAGGAGACTTCAAAACGTGGACATATGCAAAAATCTCGAAGTCGAAAATTTTCATCATCACAATACATCTTTATACTAGGTATAAGAAAGTAAAATACACTGTTGCTATTTACAACTCATTCTTACCCAGTGCTTAAAATGTGTTCAGATATACTTATAGTGCAGAAAATAAAGATACTAATTCTAAAATTATGGGTTTTATTTAATTTTCCCTACTACATACAAATTATATTATTGTTTTTAAATATATAGTGTAATAAATGTCAGAAATAAACTTGATTAGAATTTATTAACATATTATAATTATGAAAATTATAATTTACCCGATTAACATTGATAATTTTAATATCATATTATTATATTATTAATTAATATCATTAGCATAATTTTTTTTCAAAAATCCCTCTGAGAAGAATGTTCTTATTTGCTATTATGTATATTTTAACATCCTGACTAGATAATTAAACAATAAAATCTGTCATTATTACTACAGACAATGCTGATTCATTTCTCGTTTTCCTTTTAAGCGGCGCTCTTAGAAATAAGTCCTCTGATAATTATGGTAATAGCTATGTTATTTCGGTTTAACTAGGAACACACTTAATTAATAAATCAAAGAGAGATGATTCTCGAGCAATGCGGGTAAGTAAATATCAGTTCGAGCTATGCTATACAGCATATCTGAATCAAATTGAAATTGAAATAAATTTCTATATAATTATCTAGTTGGTTGTATGAAGTAGACATCCGTTATTAATTTGAAACAGTGTGTGTTCTTCAATTTACAATTCCTATATAACTCTTGCAGTAGTAGATTGACTTGTTTATTCGTCATTGTGATATTTTAATTAACCGCTCAAATATTGATTTTCTCAATAAGACACTCCTTTCTTCGTTTATTTAAACGTAACTAGTTTTTGTTGCATTATATTTGCTTTATAGATATTCATTCCTGATTGATTCTTTGAGAATTGTGTAGTTTGATATTTATTTTTTTTTTAAATATATTATTTTACTCCTGTTTTTTTTTTTTTAATTAAGAGGCGTTTAGTAGTAAATTATAACAGAATATAATAAGGGTTTTGCATAAAAAATCCTGTTTATTATAATTAATCGAAATGCGTGGAATGTCAGCTTTATTAAAATAATAAAAAATATCAGTTGAGAAGAAAATAGTGCTTGTTTGTAAAAACTAGCATCCGAAAATTTTAAATATGATTGTACGTAAATCTAATAAAATGTTACTTTTGGATACTCTTACAAATCCGAGTTGTGAAATATGATCTATTTCTATTTCTATCTCTATTATGCGGTAGATTATTTGACCCCCTAAACTAGTTATAATTTTAGGAAGAATAGTGCAACTCCAAACACAAAAGTCCATCTACATACTCTTCAAATGGCCATCTATTCTAGTTTTACACCTTGGAAACTGCTATAGTCTCTTAGTTATAAATTTTTAATTACTCAGTCCTTAGACAAAGATGCCATTGACAATCAACACTCAACGTCTTACCTGATAACTCCCCTCTGTACATGGTTTTCAAAATAGGTAAACCCGTCGCCGCTTAACTGAAATGGAGACGGTCGTGGATTTGAAGAAATCGCTTAAGACGATGGATTATAAGGCGCCACCCCCCTTATACATATAGACAGACCGCTGCTTGATAACTTGATCGGAAGGAAATAGATTGCAGGTGAAAATATTAGATACAGTCAAACAAACATAACAATAGCAATGTCTAATCAGCCCACCCCAAGTGGGGATGTCAAAATAGGAAAATATAAACAATGTAGTAAATTTAAACCTGTGTGGAGGTTATGCCAACAATAACTAACCAGTAATAAAACTAAATGAATTTAAATTTGCAATTTAAAAAAATAATCAAATTGATTTGACAAAAAAGAGGTTAAAATATATGATAAGTGAAGTCACTCGTTAAGTAACACTAAATATGTTGTATCTAATGCCTCTTAACAAGGTTGGCAATGTTGTAAAAGAACGTAACGTAATCAGACCTCGTCAGTCGTACTTCAAGTGTGACAAAAGTTCACTTTTGTATCAACTACAAAATTTACATAAGAAACAGATACGGGAAATTTTCGAAAACTGATTAATACTGGATGTAAATCATAAAAATTAATTAGCCAGCACTATGTAATTTTGACTAATAATAAAGCGCAAACTATGCTTGACAGAAATAGTCAATCCATCAAGAATTCGCAAAAAGAAGGATTCATAGTTAGATATCAATTCAACACATACTATGAATACAACTCCCATTTAGGTTATTAAATATTGTTTACAACATTAAATTTATCTTTATCACACCCACAGAGTTCAAATAATTATTAATTATATTCCTTAATGTTCTAAATTCTTAAACCCACAGCCCTTAAAATTACAACTCCTTAATAGCCTAGATTTTTACCTCCATTTGTCAATTACAATCAATTGTACGAAACACAAAGAAAATCAAATACATTAAATATATTAGAAAGTATCAGATACATGTGACATGAATGCCGTAAAGATCTCACCAATCGGCTTCCGGCACACTGTCCAAGGTATGTCCAACTATATTTGAAGTCAACCTACAACACTTATAAAAAGAACACTAAGAAGAGAGATAATAATAATTAGCACGGAAAAAGACAATTGAAATCCAATTATGTGGTATCAAAGAAAACTCACCAAATGATGTCTTTAATCAGAATCACAATATTCAAATGGATGATCATCTTGTCCAAAAAAAACAGATTTAACTAATTCGTACAGCATAATAATTAAGATTGCCACTATTCTTTAAACAGAGACATTGTAACCAAAATTATATGCAGGATCTAAGCAAAACTGGAAGTTACTCTTTATGTTTACTCTAAGAAGACAATCGTTAAAATGGATCGAGATCAATAACATTCCAAAACAACCCCCACCATGTCGACACACGTGAAGTTTTGCAGTTAATTAATAGAAATAGATAAATGAATCATTGACAAAATAGAAAGCAGAAATGGAAGATGATATATGTTTGTACTAAATTGGATAATTACATAAATTACTGCAGCGACAAATAAGTTAAATAAATGTGAAAACGAAAATTAAAAGAAACACATCAACATCGAGATCTGCCCGATTATGAACATCGAATAGTTGAGGAAACACACCTATGGTCAATAGATGGGGCAACAAACTCGAAATACCCACAATCTAAGAAGAACTAATCAGGATTACTTGAATGAAAAATTAAAACTTTTTGTTAGGAACCATAAATGCCACACAGCGTGATACTGTATACAGGAGTAGCCAAAAATAAGGAACAGCCTAAATATCTGAACATTAACAAATAGACCCATTCCACAATGCAAATATTAGGTTGCATAAATAACTTAAATTTAAATGTAAAAGAAACAGAAAGTGAAGTTTAAAACGTAACAAGATACCTTCTCTAGGAAACCGCATTAAGAAAATTAGAAAGTTTAGTTACCTTGAAAAATAAGAGATATACGTCTCCGAATTTTCAAAAAACTTATTAAATCAGAGCGATATTGTGAAATTACCTTAAAATAGGAAATAAATATGACATAAACAAGCGCTTCAATAGTTGGTAGGAATTATTAATGCGAAGCAGAAAAATCGTAATTAATATTTTCAAATACTTAGAAAAACGAATTTAAATATTATTTAACATTCAGTAATACGTCGGACTGTCGGCATAACAAATATGCATTTTGATATTTGTAGATATTGAAAAGGTGGTTTTTAATAAATCTCTCTTTTTCTCTGACCACGATAGCGGCCAAAAAGAATACAAAAACACTAACAAGTGAAATTTAGAAAGATTTTATAAAAAAGCTTTTCGAAGTTCCTACCGGAAGTAGGTTATTTTATCTTATCGAAAACCGGTTTTTGAAAATATCTCGCAAAAATACAGATTTATCAATACAAAAGTATTTAAAGCTCGAGCTGAAACGATTTTGTATATAAAAAGGATCAAAATTCGGACCGGAAATGACACTTTTATCGAATAGTAGTTCTTTGGGAATGTCTCCCAAATTTTGGATTCTCTATAGAGTTGGAACAATTTTTGTATATAAAAAATTTGAAAATTCGAACCGGAAGTAACACTTAGAGGTTTATTTTATTAAGAAAATACCGAAATTAAAACTTAATTTGGAAGAACTTTTGTATACATATTTCGAAACGCAGGTACATTTTTTTTTGCTTTATTACATGGAGTATAAGAAAGTTTTGTAAAGACGAATACTTTCGAGGTCGAGATTTTTGCAGACGACCACGTTTTGAAGTCCCCTCATACAGGAAAAGTGGTTTTTGCAAACATGACTCTCTCTGTCCCTCCCTCTCTCTCTGTGACCACGATAGCGGCAAAATCGATACACCTACCAATACCAAACCTTATATTTACGAGCAAAATCTTCCTGTTGAGATCCCATTAGATTTTCAGTAAAATGGGTAGACCGGAAGTAGTAGTTTACTTCAGTAAAAAAAATAAAAATTACTAATATCTCGTTAACTATTAAGTCAAGGCAAGAATACAAGAGTGCTAAAAAGTAAATTTTGGAAAGAAGTTTTACGAAATTCCTACCAGAGGTAGGTTCCTTTGTCTTACCGAAAAACAGTTTTTTGCAAATATCTCGCAAATTATGCATTCTATACAGATTTATCAAGAATGTAAAAGTATTTAGAGCTCTAATTGGAACAATTTTTGTTCATAAAAAAATGTCAAAATTCGGGCCGGAATTTACACTCTTATCAAATAGCAGTTTTTGCATATAACTTGCAAATAATGGGCTATATAGAGACTTATTAAGGCTGAACGCCCGCTTCAAGCTGAGTTCGATTTGAAATGGGCCTACCACTGTTTTTCGTGCAACTGTAATAAAAGACAAATGTTTAAGGGTCCGCGTGCTCTGTCTTATGCTGAGGAAAAAGATAGAGAAAAGAACTTGTCACCTAATCTAATCTGCCTGTAATTTATGGCTGCGTTATGGTCTCAGATAATCGCCGGTTGGCCCACATGTTTCACAGTTGGGAAGCAACCTCCCCTAAATTAGACAATCTATATTTTTTCAAACACAAAAAAAGTGAAGCTGAATATGTAAAATCACCTGCCGGATTCAAATTTTGAGTTGGAAAATAAAATCGAAATCGCAAAAAGGTCGAAAAATCGTTTTTTTTGTGTAAATTTTAAAATTTTCATTTTCTTCAATTTTTAATACTTATCTCGTGATATCTCAGCAATGCAGAGAGCTAGGGATCTGTTTTTTTAAGGTTATACCCTAAAGTATTTGGAAGATACTAGTGTTTTCGATTTTTCTTTATGGTGTGTAAATTTTATAAAAAAAAAGTTTTAGTAGACGACCAATTTGTGTAAGGTATTTTTCAGCTATCGAATAACTAATCTTATTTTTCAGAATTTACCCATATATATGTGAAACAAAATAAAGCCAACATTCCAAAATTATTTTTTGTGCAAAAAATAAATTTCTAGATCGTTTCAGAAGCAAATTATTGCGAGTCAAATATAATGATTATACTCCCTGCCCGCAAGCCGTGTGAGTCCTAGCATGCGCTTCTAGCAGGTATAGCGTTAGGGACGGGAAGAGATATTGCTTTTGCAAATATTTCTCAATTATGAATTCCATTTAGATTTATTATCTGAATAAAAGTATTTTGAGCTGGATTTGGTATACTTACTTTATAAACAAAATTAAATATTTGGATCGGGAGTAACACTTTAACTGTGAGGCTTATTTTACTAAAAAGATATATAATTTAAAACTTAATTTACTTCTACACGTACGCATACACATACGCATAAGAAAATTGTGTGGTGTCCACACTTTTTTTTTAATTCGAAAGGAAACAATATTTGTTTTAAAAGTGAAAATGTACTTAGTTTTAAAATATTTACAAGACCATATTGTTTTCTGTATTAATTAATACCTGTTTATTATTATATATTTATAATACATAGGTGTAAATACCTAATAATTAATTGCTCATCTTTAGAAATTAAACTATATATCATTTGAAAACTAAGAAAAGCAGTCCTTTTTCTTGTATTATAATATAATGTAATTCAGTAATATTTTCTTTCTTTCAGGTATGTACCTACCACGAACACACAAGTCTAATATGGTAAGAATTCTTATCTTTAAATATGATCAATCGATATCCTTTGGGTCGAACAAAATTTAGGTCAAGAAATTCGAAATTTCATGTTCAAATAAAACGGCTTCTCTCGTGTGCTTGTACAAATAGGTAACGTGTATAGCTTACAAGGATATTTATTGTCAGGAGTCCATACAACTTGCGTTTTATTGTCATATTTAGATGGGCAAAAGTTATGGCTAACTCGTATTGCATTTATATAGCAAATAGGAGATTTATTCGTTCCATAGCGGGCTGTGTCTTACTCGATATTTACATTAGAATCGATTCTCATACTAGTGAAGGTTTTCTGGACGTCACATAAAGTTCAGTAAGTTTTGTGTATGCATTGAAGCGACTCTAG
Organism: Amphimallon solstitiale; assembly: GCA_963170755.1. Taxonomy (NCBI): domain Eukaryota; kingdom Metazoa; phylum Arthropoda; class Insecta; order Coleoptera; family Scarabaeidae; genus Amphimallon; species Amphimallon solstitiale. The sequence continues at coordinate 53,152,387 of OY720680.1, forward strand.
ACCATCCATATAAAATGTATGGCTCTATTCTTGAAATAGGTTGTAGGACATGCGTATACTGGTTAATTCCCATAAATAAAGGATGGATTTATTTTTATGATATTAAAAGTCGACGTTATAAAATAATATTCACTATTATAATTATAATAAATAATAATGCGCAGTTTACACTTACTTCAGAATCCTATATACACGGTGATTCAACACAGGCGACGTGGTTTCTGTATAGAAAACAGTAAAAGTTTTAAAAATTCCCTTTGTTGTACTAGATACAGTGCCATTATACTCGCAGCCGAAAATTATGTGAAGATAAGTTCAAATCAAAGTGATGTCTTTTAAATGAGACAGCCTGTATTTAATGATCTAGTTCAATTCTATACATCAAATTAGAGCAATTTTATGTAAGATACCCTATACCTAAAATTTACCATTGTAAGATATCTGCAATTTTCCACAATTACAGCGTAAAATATACAATTAAGGCATGCTTGACCAGGTAACATTAAAAGCAATAAACAATTGAACTATTATGTGACATGCAACTATACAGAGTGATAAAAAACTCACTAAGTTGCGGATGTTTTCAGATAGAACAGCCTGTATATGAGGGCTTTATCGGATGTAAAATTTAATTGTCTTTATAATTTTTTTTGGTCGTTGAATTAAGTCTAGTGACATATTTTGGACACAGGCCATACTGCTGTTCCAGCAACTGGGTTCAAACTTATAAAACAAGTTCATACATAAGATAGAGAATTAGATGGCTATGAGAGTATATACATGTACAAAAATAGAAATAGAGTAATTAATTCATATTCATTTATAACGAACCGATACCTCCTAAACAAAATTGAATAATTTAATTAATTATACTTTTATTAATATTTTTAAACATATTTAAAATCAATGAATATATTATTGTAATGTTAATTCACATATAGTCATAAGTTTATTATGTATTTATGTATAAGTATCGCGACGCCTAAACATCCGTGTTTATTTAAGATTGGTGTTCCGTTCGCGCGGTGGCTTAACTATGTGTTTGAAAAAGTAGCAGGAAGGCCCGGACTATTTAGAGAGCGGGGAATCACAGGCGTCCACTTATAAAAAGCAAGAATACGTGTTGCAAGGTATGAGTGTATGAGTCGAAAGCTAGACTTTAAGTCGGAAGGCAAACTCCGATATAGACTCCTGTAGTGGGACGGCAACAGCCAGAAGTGTTGTTGTTAATTGTAATTTAAATAAAGAATCGACAAATCAGTGTAAAAAGTTCACCGATTCCAGTAATTACTAAAGCAGCTGTTGAATAAAAGTAGTGTTACAAATTAAAACTTGTAAAATTAACCGAATATAACATATACATACTAAATGTGCAAAGTGTTATATCTTTGTGATAAAGATATTGTGCTCCAATTGGCAGAGTAGGCCGATTCTTCACGTCTTGTTCGTGAACAAAGAAGATTCCGCTAGAAAGCAGCGTAGAAGAAAGAAGACAGAAAAAAGCTTTAATATAAGGTATTATTGAATGTATGTTGATAATAAAGAATTAAAGATATAAATCAATTTTCAAATAGAGACAGTAAACATATTTATCTAGGTGAGATCAGTATGTTCAGTAAATGAATAACGTCTCTAATGTATAAACTAAAATGTAATTCGATATGTCTTAGCTATGTATTGTGTATATAAATATATATGAATCGTGTAGCGTACGTTGTTATTTCTTGCTGAGTTGTCATTTTAATATAACGAATGTTACATGAAAATATTCAAAGTATCCATTATAAAGGTATTTAACCGATATGTTATTTTCTTTGTTGTATAAAAGTAGTAAATTGTATCAGATTTTTCTTTGTCTGTAAAACATGTAAAATCATTGCTTTTGAATATAATTATTATTTAAATTTTAAAATGGTATTTTTTTTATATTAACATCTAATAAACGATTTAGGAACCTTTTCATTAATCATCTCTTTTAATCTGAATTGCTCTCGAGAATCCGAACTGAGCTTAGCTGGCAAAACAATCAATTTTATTTTATTTTAGAATGTGATATTATATTTTTTTATTCAATTTTAAAGCTTCTATTTCAGTAGAGAAATCTAATAGAGTTATAAAAACAATTTAATTTTACGTCCATTACAGCCCCATTTATAGCTTGTTCTATTTAAAATAAGAAAGTGCCGTAAGTATTGCCAAATGTGAATATGAGTTTTTCACACAAGGTAGAGTTTTATAATTATAAAAATTATTTAATAGTCTAATCTTTTCGTTGCATGTTAAATATATTTGTGTGTTTTTAGCCTTATCTGGTGGAATTTTGGAAAACTGCAAATATCTTAAAAATGGTAGATTTTAGGTGTAAGTTACCTAACATAATAACTTAACTCCATAACATAATACGCCATAACAAAAAACTTACTCTTTTCGATACACAGTCCGCGTGTTATATTGTGAATCCCGTCAGTATATACAGTTATTTCCGAATATATGCACTTATATTTTTAGGTGAATTATGTTATTTCGTATGTCCTTCGCCCGTGTTTTCTTAGAGTTAGATTATTGTCAGATAAAAGTGCTGTTGCGTTAAATTATGTGCTTTAGGCTAGTAAAATTATGTTAATTTCAGTGTATTCCATGCTTTTGTTACTTAATATACTCGCCGTTAGAGAGGAAAACTGATGACTTCGGTTAGATCCTCAGCAGCTAAAGGTGGCATGTGAAGATCTTTCAAACATGTCAGGTTTGGTAAAATGACGATTCAATTTTACCTGTGTATTGCGAAGGCGTGGAATTAATTTTTTTTTTGTTTTGACCTTTCTTTTAAGTTATGTGTCATAATTTGCCAACATCAACGTCAAGCAATATTTTGAATCACTTCTCCGTACTATCAGTTAAATAATAATGCCTAATTGAGAATATTGTAAGTGAATAGATATATTTTGATTTATACTTTAAGGAAATAAGTCTATGAATAGGCAATTCTATTATTAATTTTCTTCAAATTCTTCAAATTGGTGTGGATTTTAGAGGAACTAGCCAACCAATTGCAGCTGAAATTTTAACATTATTATCATTAGTTCCGTGTATGGGTCAAAACATGTAGACATTTTTAAACAAAATTTATTTTCAACATAATGGAAAGAGAAGAACTTGACGAGGAATGGGTATTCCAAAAAAGTCTATAGTGTAATTATATGACAGACGGATTGCAGATTTTCTTGTCTTGGGTTTTCAGAAGCAATTGATTTGTTTAATATGGAATCAACGATAGATAATCCAAAAATAAATCCTGTGCACCTTTTGCAGTTAGGAAGGTATTCCCCATAAACATTGATATAGAAAGTTCATTTAAAGACAGAATTAAAACCAATAGAACTTTAGTTAAATAGTAGACGCCTCATGACTTGACATGGTAGCCTAATTGATCAGGCAATCGTATAGCCGATGGAGGTGATCGAAGGTGTCTCTTACCTGCCTGTAGATTCTATAAAAATGTGTTTATCTTAAGATCGATTGATGTTGATAAATCAGTAGTCCTTTTCTTGAATGGTGCCGCGGTGAACTTACAACACCGGGGAAGACTTGATATATGCAATTTAGTCGATAGATATTGGTTTTTGATAAGCTGATAGAGCTAGTTAAAATTCACAGCACGTAAAGAACTACTATGAAAAATCATAATACAAAATATAATAACTGGCAATTTCAATTTTATATTACTATGAATGTTAGTATGCAAAATAGTGATTGTCTATTGCAATCGAAAAAATAATAAATATCGTTAAATAACGTATTAGATATATTTCAAAACGTCGCCTATTACTTTAGTAAAATATTTATACTAATTTCATTGTATTAGGTACTCTTAACCAAATACCGTAGCACAATTTTATGGGATTGGCAAAGCATTAAACTACTGAATATCAAATATGAAGAAAATTAAAAGGAAAGCTATTCACCCTGTTAGCACAGTACATGGGTTCGCCGTCGGCCTTTCGTCCAACCAACTTTGTAACGTTCGCGTAATGCCAATAAAAGACAGTCGCAGTCGAATGAATACTAGTTCGGTACATAATATTAACGCCATTTCCATTGTTAGACGTTGGCTGGTGCCTGGTGTAGATTGCAATATCAGTTAAGAAATGTTTAAAATCTGAGTAATAAATATTAAAGTGAGATAAAAAATCTGTTAATGGGCAATTTTCATCGGTGGTAGATGTTAGATATTGCGTCACGTTTTGGCAATGTTACATGTTCTATGTTTATTTATGTTCTACACTTTTAAAAATATTGTTTTAACAATACATAGGATATTCTTGTATAACATTTTACATCGATTATTACACAATTTTTTTTATTATTATGGGGGTAAGAATGTAAAAGATGTAATTGGATAAAGTTCTTATGGTAAATTTTTTTATTATATTAAAAAGGTACATATTAAATTAAAAGAAAATCGTAAAACACTTCATGCATATCAAAGCAATGAAAATTTCAATTTCAGTAAATCATCAATACACCGACACAAACCAAATCTAATAGTGCTCATGAATTACAATTTGTCATATGTCTATCTAGAGAATTTTAGGAACTAATGAGTTCCGCTTTCACGAAATTAAGTTTAAACTTAGGTAAAACACTCAAAGCAACGATGCTGTAAGAAAAATTAACACGGTACGTATTTTCAATCTATGTATTTGCGTATTCTGCTTAATACACTCACACAGTCTATTAATGTTGCGTCTATGATATGTAGGTGTGATTTTAAAACCTGACTTATTTAAATAGGAGAACATTAATTAAATGAATTAACTCACACGAATTTTAAAAGAGTAGAGATACTTGTAAATTAGTATATTAGCTTGTCATCAATAAATTCTGGTCGATATTCAGTGGCAGTCAGAGTAAAATATGTAGTAGGATTTTATTAATTAAAACGATATTTGTCGACTTGAAAGTTTTTAGAATGTGTTGAGTTAGATACTATCACGGATAAATAATTACTAAAAATAAATCATACATTAATATTCACCGATTTCAATGTCTTTATGCTGGTTTTGAAAATAAATAAGTTATGGATAAGTTATATGAAGGAATATAACTTATCCAACGCTTTTAAGTTTATGTTTGCGATGTTCACAATTTAATACGAATCTTTGTTGACTTTTTGTTGAAAATTTACCACGTTTTGAAGTCCCTTGATACTGAAAAAGAGTTTTTTTAAATCGCGCTCTCTCTCTCTCTCTCTCTCTCTCTCTCTCTCTCTTTCTCTGACCACGGTAGCGATCAAACCGCTATCAATTCCAAATTTTGTATTTACAAGTATAATCTCCCTCTTGGAATCTTATTAGATTTTTAATAAATTCGGCAGGCCGGAAGTAATAGTTTACTTCAGTAAAAAAATGGAATTTTGCCAAAATTTCGTCAACTACTAAGTTTAAACAAATTTATAAAGAACTCAAAATTAAATGTGAGAAGAATTTTATTATGCAAGTTAGTCAAAATTTCTACCGGAAGTAGGTCTTTTACTTCTATTGAAAATCAGTTTTTTGTCAATATTTCGCAAGTCATGTTTTTTAGACAGGTACGTTACGAGTATAGAAGTATTTAAAACTTAATTTTCAATACCTTTTCTATAAAAAAAAAAATTCAAAATTCGGATCGAAAGTAACACTTTTACTCTTATCGAATAACAATTTTTTGTAAATATGTCGTAAATTATGCATTCTATATACATATATTTATCAAGAGTATAAAAGTATTTAGAGCTGGATATGGATATTTTTTGTATAAATGCAATTTCAAAATTCAGACCGGAAGTAACACTTTTACTCTTAGCGAGTAGCACATTCTTTCGAATATCTCGCAAAGTATCCATTCTATACAGGTTTTTTAAGAGAATGGAAGTACTTATAATAAGATTATGAATAATTTTTATATAAAAAAAATCTTAAAATTTGACTATTTAAAACAATTTAGAACAATTTTGTATAATTTGAAACGTTCATACGTATAAGAAAGTCGTGTGGTGGTCACACCTCATTTTTTCTTTCATTTAAGAATTGTTTTTTTCAAGTATTACTAAACGCTGAAATCTGATGTTATAAATTTAACTTTAAAACGTTTATCGGATACTAGCTGGTCTAATAGAATAGAACAACTCTTTTATGGTAACAATTTTGGAGAAGTTTACGATGCTCTGATGAAATAAGCGGACGAAATGTTGAAAATAACGTGTAGAATTTGGCTACATCATTGGCCAGGGAGTTGCAACATTTTGAGTTTGTTCTGTAAGTAAAGTGAACATTAGTAGTAAAATTGTTCAAAATCCAAACCTTGATGTTATTCAATGTTGTGCTCATTTAAATAATCAAAATATATTTTTGAAAGCTTATCGCTCCGATAGATAATTAGAATTATGTCAAAAACATATAAATATATCATACAATAAAATTCGCTATAAAAGAGATATAAACGCCGCGGAATTAGTTCAAGAATTGCGTTACTTTTTTTTTAATAATTTGAGAAAAACAAAACGAAATCTTAAATTATATAACAGTCAATAATTTGATAGATTCTTACCCTAATACGAACGTATTATTTTATGTATTATTAATAATGCCAGAACGTTCTTTTTCAAAACTTAAACTATATAATGAACCATTATTTAAAATTCACCATGGGGCAAAACAGACTAAGTAATAATGCCCCCTCCCTTGGGTAAGCACGGTTCCGAAGCCCCTGATTATTATACGCGGTAATTTACAAGGTTTAACTCAACATTTCCGATTATTGAATGTTGAGAAAATATTAATCCAGCTTAAATATTCTGTTTCCATGCTTATGCAAAACAATTAAAACGAGCGGCACCTTATAACGAAATCGTGCATGCTTTTTCTTATGCTATCGGACATAAAAACTATCATGTAATTTTTGATTATTATCATTATAGTTGAAAAATAAAAGACAGAAGTTAGTAAATCACAACAGATTTTCTATTTCTGTGGTATACGTTTCTAAATATAAAACTATAAAAAGCGGCCAATTAAGTTAACAACTTACTAGTGACTGCTAGATCTTAAAGAATTGTAACTAATCGATTTTCCAGTAAAATTTGAATCGGTATGTTTTATAAACTATGCAATGATTAAGATCATTTTAATACTGTCTGCTTAAAATACAGTTGTTTACTATTATACTGGCTCGATGTCATTAAGTAATGTAATACAACTATGCTTGTATTAATATAGACACATTATCATATTTGTTGTATTGTAATATGTACATACGTAAAATTAACGTAAATATTCCTTTGATTAACTAGAACTTTCATCTAATATACATATAATGGATGCAAATTAATAATTAATTGTTGATATTACAGTGCTTCTGAGGTCAATTCGAACATTAAATTGTTTGCATGGCAATAACACAGTCGGATTTTGGAGACAGTAATTTTCCAAATAGTAAAGTAATTATGCAAGTGGTTATGTGCGTAATTCAGGTTGAAATTTGTTGTGCTACAATAATTGATATGATTTTTATTGGTATTGTTTCTACCTTAATGCTAGTCGTAAAGATCGCCTGATTAAATTACCAACTTCAAATGAAAATGAGACGGTTATTTCTGTACTACCTAATAATAAGATATTTAGGTGGTCCAAAAGTCAGTTTATTAACTTTTATATGAAATAACAAACCGCAATTGTTTAGAACATCGCGTTTTATTAAAAAATATGAAAATAAATACTAGGGATAATTCGAAAAATGATCATATTACATTTGATATATAGGTTTACTACATTATTACATTTATAACACATGTCAAACACCATGGAATCATTTTTTTTTAGTAAGCTTTATTTTAACTTCCAAAATAAAAAGTAAGATGGCGGTCTAATATTTTTATAGCATGATCAACTGGATTTCGCTATTTCTTGCTTGCTGCTCTGGTTTATTGACATTTGACTGATTTGACATTTATTTTGTTTATTTTACGACTTACTTTTCTACACAAATTCTTTTTATACTCCAAATATTCAGCATTTTAATTTATTCCGTGCTACATATTTACAGTAATATGTTCTGGAAGTGAGGGCGTGTACCAGTAGGAAATATATAAGGTTTTTTCCACTGAAAAAACCTGGTCATTGTTGTCATCTAGTTCTTATCAAAATTGACTACACCAAAATGCAAGTAATTCTCAAGGTATTTCAGAAAGTAATAATTCATTATCTTATACCGGGTGGTGCAATAGTGTGTCGGCGGAGCTTAGTGTGAAAACTAATAACGCTGCAGCAATGAGACTTTACGTACGTATGTAGTATGCGACTGTGCATTTTCTAATTTTATTTACAAATATACAGGGTGTTCCAAATTTTCGCAACCACATTCAACTTTTTTATTTTAAATACATTGCTATACTTTCTAGATATTATAATGATAGCCATTCAAATTATCTTTGCAATGATATATGGATATGTGCACTTCAGACTGTTCGTTTTGATTTTATTGATAATATTGTTAAAATCTTGACAGTTGCAGCATCTAACATTTTAAGCTGTAGTCTGTAAATGGGCAGAATGCCTCACGTAACTCTTGTGTCTCTAATTTATGGACTAACACGTTATTTGTTTTGAGGTTGAACAAAGTGAATAAATATACAGGGTGTTAAATATGTCGTGTCTAAGTTATCGATCTTTATTGGTTATTTTCTCGTTTTTTTAAAATCTAACCTATAATATTTTTATAAGTCAGCATATTCCTTGTAAAATCGCCTTTAAAATGGTACCAATAACATAGTACTTATTTCTAGTATTTTCAAAGTTATAACCCTTTAATGGGATATACTCATGTTTATAATATGCAATATGTGGGGCATCTAATAGTTGGTTGGCCTTGGTTTAAAAAAAAATGGCTGTACAACCAAACGTCAAATCTCTACTTCAAAAGTCCATAAAAGGTCGTTTTCTGTATTTTCTCTTTTCTGTAATTGCGTTTTGTTGTTATAAATTAAGTTCGGCTAGTGAATTATTAATTTCCGTTTGTTTGTTAGTAGTTGTTACGTGTTGTATTTACCTTGTTATCAGTTATATCACTTTATTGACATTATTTCTCATTTAGATACCATAATAGTTTATTGTTGTTTTTGCTTTAAAATGAATTTTTCGAAAGAGGAGCTTATAGACATGGTATTTGCTCTTGGCACTAGCAACAGAAATCCATTTTTAACATCAAGAACATATGCGATGGAATATCCCGACCGAAGAGCACCGGATAGTAAAACGTTTGAAAATTTGTTAATAAGGTTTCTTCGAACGGGTTCAGTGAATTACGTCGAACATGAAAGAAGTAAGACTATGATTACAGGAGATAATGAAGTGATAGTCGTCCAGTCCATTGTGGAAAATCCACACGTATCTACAAGGATAATTTCGAAACAACACGGGATAGAAGTCACTGCTGTAAGAAGGATCTTAAAAAAACATAAGTTTCACCCTTACAAAATTCAAAATCATCAAGGCTTATTACAAACGGACTTTGAAAGGAGACTAGTGTACTGTGAATGGCTACTTTTACAATTACGACATGATATAACTTTTCTAGATCATGTGCTTTTCACAGATGAAGCAACATTTGCTAATTGTGGAACCACAAACAGAAAAAATACCCATTATTATGACACTACAAACCCACATTTTGTTCAGCCCATTTTATATCAACAAAAATGGAGTGTTAACACATGGGGAGGCATCATAGGAAACACTATTATTGGTCCATTCTTTTTTGATAATACTTTAAATTGTGCAATCTACACAAATTTCCTACAAAATAATTTACCATTGCTATTAGAAGGCCTCCCAGATAACGTCATCAGGAGATTGTGGTACCAACATGATGGTGCACCAGCACATTATGGTGCTGCTGCAAGAGCACATTTAGATAGGGTATTCACCAATAAGTGGATTGGGAGAGGAAGTTTGATAAGCTGGCCACCACAATCACCAGATCTCACACCTTGTGATTTCTTTCTGTGGCCAACTGTAAAAAATATTGTTTACGCAACACCTCCTACAACGGCAGAGAACATGCAGCAACGAATCAGAAACGCTTTTCTTCAATTAAGTGAGAATAACTTAGCTGAGAATGTAAGTCTGTCGATACAGAGACGGTTGAGAGCATGTGTAGAGCAGAATGGAAATATATTTGAACACATTTTAAATTAAGATTGTTTTATTATCGAAAATTTTCAAAATGTATTTCTAAAACTAATGATAAAGCATTTAAAAAACAGGTGTTTGTTAAAATTACTTTGTTTTATTTTCATGGCCAACCAACTATTAGATGCCCCGCATTTTGCATGTTATAAACATGAGTATATCCCATTAAAGGGTTATAACTTTGAAAATACTAGAAATAAGTACTATGTTATTGGTACCATTTTAAAGGCGATTTTACAAGGAATATGCTGACTTATAAAAATATTATAGGTTAGATTTAAAAAAAAAACGAGAAAATAACCAATAAAGATCGATAACTTAGACACGACATATTTAACACCCTGTATACTTATTCACTTTGTTCAACCTCAAAACAAATAAAGTGTTAGTCCATAAATTAGAGACACAAGAGTTACGTGAGGCATTCTACCCATTTACAGACTACAGCTTAAAATGTTAGATGCTGCAACTGCCAAGATTTTAACAATATTATCAATAAAATCAAAACGAACAGTCTGAAGTGCACATATCCATATATCATTGCAAAGATAATTTGAATGGATATCATTATAATATCTAGAAAGTATAGCAATGTATTTAAAATAAAAAAGTTGAATGTGGTTGCGAAAATTTGGAACACCCTGTATATTTGTAAATAAAATTAGAAAATGCACAGTCGCATACTACATACGTACGTAAAGTCTCATTGCTGCAGCGTTATTAGTTTTCACACTAAGCTCCGCCGACACACTATTGCACCACCCGGTATACATTATAAGGAACATCCTCGGTAAATAGCCATAATTTTGAATTTTTATTATAAAATTAATTTTTGTGGTTGTGCAAAGAAAACATTTTTCTAAATTCTAATGGAAAAATTACTAGTCTGAAGTGAAGCGGCATTGGTAGACATTATAACATTGCCAATTTTTGTTCTGTAATTAGATTTCTATCTGTTGGATAAATAAAGATGCTATAAATATTGATAAAATACTTTCATTATTACCAATAATGTACCTTTCATGGTAAAGTTGAGACTGCAAACAAGAAAGCAAAATATTACATTTTTAACCTGTTTTATTTGGAAATTTTCTATATTTCTTTTAGTGAATATATATTGTATGTATATCGGTTTATTAAATATACCATGTGTTTGCAGGCGACCTGCGTATAGGGCTTACTGTAAGATAAAACGACGACACCGAGAGTTTGTATGAGTTAGTACGAGAAAGCAATATACAAACTGCAGTACAGCTGCTATCTATCCTCGTTGCCCTGCTTAAACGGAGAGTCAGCCTAGCCCGTTCTAGCCTCAGCGTAAATCTACTCGAATCCCCTCTTTTCCAATACTACACTCGACTAAGAAGCAGCTTGTATATTGCTTTTTCGTACTAACTCATACAAACTCTCGGTGTCGTCGTTTTATCTCACAGTAAGCCCTATACGCAGGTTGTCGGCAAGCACACTGTATAGTGAAGATCTTCTTTTATATTTCTTCTTTATTTTATTGTAGATTTCTTATTGTATGAAAGGTGAATAAATTATTATTATTATTATAATTTTATTTTTGAAATTCAATATTACAATTTCCTGTATGTTGTGTCCTTCAACAATCGTAGGAATACTCTGTAATTTCCCATGAAATGTTGCAAGTTTTTTTAATGGCAAAAAAATTACATAGATTTTGCCTCTGAAATTGTGAATTGGTGATGCGGTTTTATTTTGCGATTCATAATAGATAAATTGGATCCAGTTCTTTTTTTTATTGCATCTCAAATTGAATCAACAAGGCCAATACTTGATTTTTTATTTGTTCCCCAATAATGCAATTAGAGAAATCATATAAAAACTGAATTGCTGAAATTATTGCCCAAGTTTGTTGCAGTGCATAAAGTATGCAGGTGAGAATATTGTTTTATTATGTATAGTGAGAATTTGAAAAAGCTAGCTGTGACATCGTTGTATCCTTTAAACCATTGCGGAAGATATCCTTCACAACTGAATATGACAAGGGACGAACAATGAAAATAAGAATTTTAGAGTTGTTTTTAAGCAGAATAACTACCCAAAAAGATCTTGCATATTCTAACGTGATCAGATATAGATTTATAAAGGCCTATCTGAGAGAGATCTATGGTTTCAAACCTCTATGGGTTAGTACATCATGTCGAGACTATCAGATTGACGTAAAATTAGTCATAATGTGTCACCATCTTCTGATGAGGGAATATGATATAAAGATTCTTATATAGATACATTAATATAATCATAATTAAATTTTTACAAACACATAAAATTATATTCAAAAATAATATAAATAAATTAATACTGAAAGTCAATTATAAAAGTATAATTAAAAAGTGTGTTAATTATTTCCATGCCATGAGAAGTATTTTTGAGGCGAATCCGTCAAACATAACCAGAGAAAAGGTGAAGAAGAAATCTATAAAGGATAGAAAACCAGTATCAGTCTTACTTGTATATAAAGTTTATCAAAAAAAATAAATACCTACCTAATAAGCAGCCAGCGTAAACCAAGAAAGTACAGGAAGTTTTAAAGGATTAGAAAAATAATTAAGGAGTTTTCTACAAAAGCGGAAGGCGGTCCAGCTTCAGGTACGAGAGTTGCCGACATGACCCGTGCGTACCTCAACAATCTATTTCATCATAGATATCGAGGACATCCGATCACAGCGCCTATTTCCATTTAAAGTTGGTGCGAACCTTTATAAAATCTCTGCATAGTTATAAAACTTGTTCGTGTGAGCATTTCACGGCCACAAACCTCTGATTTGAAAATGAACTATATTAAAATATAATCACTTTGTATTTCAACTCAAGTTTATAATTCAATGAATAGTTAGTATTTCTAATCGTAATTCAAAGCGCAATTCATCATTGTTAACATGTAATATGACGTTTCCATATTAATTTATTTACAGAGTTTTCGATAATACATCGATTTCTATTCACTCTATTCTACATTCGCTTCTTTATAGCTCAATATCTTCAGAGTTGTTGACAACATAATTCACTTTTGTAGTCCTATCTAATGGACGGAAGTAATTTTATTTATTAGAAAGGGTATAATTAACTTTATATCATTATATTAGCGGTGTTCCGCAGGGCTCTATGTTCGGACCCTTCTTATTTTTGATATTTGTTATACGCTGATGATGTCGGGTGCCTTCCAATATAAGAGGTGTACACCTTTCAACATAATCGATATTTATAAAGAATTAGATGTTCATTTTAACATGCTTTTGCATTTGCTACGCATATTCAGAGTATCACAAATGATGCTTTCAAGTTATTGTTTTTTTTTGTGCGAAATACTGTTCATGTAAGTCCTGCTCTGATAATATATATAGAGAATATATTCTGTTTAGGCTTGAATATTTCTGTGTAGCCTGGATTATATGCACTCAAATTTTCTTTAGCGTATTCAAAGATGTTCCATAGATTTTTGTATAAATGGCATGATACTTTGGTTACATTCCGGTACTAATATTTTTGGTTAACAAAAGATTAAGTTTTGAACTTAAAGTATTGAGTAGGCTTATAGATTGTAATGCACTGCTCAATTTGTTAAATTTTTGTTTCTCGTATAAACTCACGTTATGTTAAGAATTTTTTAATTCATTTCTTATTACATAGACAGCTGTACTTTGGCATGCAAGGACTGGAATTAAACGAGTAATATAATTTGAAACTAGGCACAATAATAGCGATTACATCACTATTACATACTGTGTTCAATTTTGAGTCGCATGATATATTTAAAGCAAACTCTGCAATGTGCCCCTGACCGCCGATCCTTATTCATCACTATCTTGTATATTAATTGCAAACTTGTTTCATATTCTTTGTTCGAAATGTTAAACGCCCTGTATATTAGAGGCTGACAGTTTTTACTTACACACGCCTGATGATCTAATAGTGCACCTGTGAACAATGAAGATGCAATAGTCACACGTAACTTATTCGTATCAGATTGCCACACCTCGACGCTCAGAAGTTAGAAACGCTTGAACCATCATTAAGTGTAACTGTGACGGCGTAATCGCTTTTATTTATTTATACCTTTATGTTTTATTTCAACATGATTTTTTTATTAAATTTAAAAAATGAATTGTTTACCAGCTAAAGTATTTATGATGAAGCAATTTTACGGTGGTAACTAATTATGGGGAAATTATAGGAGATTTTTGCGGGTAATTATCTAAGAAGATTACTTTCTAACATGAATACAATTCGTAACACAGCTAATCGTTTCGAAACAATACTTAATATATTAGCAAATAATAAGAACAAACGCATTCTTATATATATATATATATTGTAGTGACTAAATAAAACATTTAATTCAAGTACATTGTTGTCTGAAGCAACTAAAAGTGAATGTTTTAAATTAAGTTTACACACATTAAAAAGAGTACTTCCTTTGGTAAGTATACAGGCTATGTTGGTATTTCATATAAAGGCGCTTAATTGGATGATTGGATTATCTCTCTTAGTATGTCGATATAAAATCTTGTGCCTGTCTTTATATGTTCTGGATTTCAATATTCATCTTTCTAAAAATAAAACAAATAGAATAGGATATATATGTTAACGTCAAAAAATAAATGATACTTATCTTTAGATATGTATGTGAGTGCCATCTCATGTTGGATAGCTTGTAACAGAATTCATGCCAAATAAGGTAGTTGTAAATGATCTGATCATCATAGCATCTGTGTATAGGGGGTTGAAGCTGGTAGGAGGGTCAACATCGATACGTATAGATGTCATATTGATAGGAATAGACCTATAGTATCATAGAACAGTAACTGTGAAATAAATTAAGCGGGTTGGGGGCTTTGTTTATGAAGAAATACGTATAAGGTAAGTGAATGACGTATATAGTTGTAAATTTAACATCCCTAGATATAATTAAAAGCATTTTATTATGAATAAAAATAGTTTAGCTGTGGTCTGAACCAATAGGTATGATATCCTACATTGTATATGATAGGATTCTGTTTTAATACAAATATAGAAAGGTCAATAACATTAATTCTTAATCTTAAACCATATCATTCATTTTAAAGTTAAAATACGTTATTAAAATCGTTTAATTTATGGATATTACAGTGATTTAAATACTGTTATTTAATAGAGTAAGATACAAAAAATTACAAGGCTTTGGGAATATGATAATCGGGTGTTTATGAGATATGTAAGTAAAATTAGTTAAAAAAAAATGTAATTAAGTAGGATTATTTTCATATTATATAAAAATTGGAGAGATATTTCAAGTATGCCTTGGAAAAAGAAAAACAAGAGAGGGTAGAAAGATGCTACAAAATATAGAAGGAAGCAGAATTTTGATACATAAGAAATTTATATTTTATCATGAGTAGATAAACAAATATATAAGTACCTTAGTGAATAATAAACCAGAAGTATCAGTGCCATATTCTAGAAGTGAAATAAAAGGTATCCACATCGTGGGAATTACACACGGAGTTCCATTTGTGAAATATTCAGCGATCTCATCGTACTTCTTAAGATTTACATGGAAAACTTCTCTTCTTGTACCAATTAAAGGATAAATAATATTCAGAAGCCACATGTATAAATATTCATTGGAATTTAGAGCTAATTTCCCGAACAAAGTTGCAAGGTAAAATAAAAATATACATGTATAAAGTACTAAACCGATATAACATAAGCTTATGAGAAAGATATTATATTACTGCATATTGATAAATAACATAAGGCATATATACTTACATTCGTAGAAATGCAAGAAAACAGAAATATCTCCTTCCAAATAATATTTCAAATTTAATTTAGTAGAATGTCGACCGTTATAGGGCTTATGAAGCCATGTTTGTTTTAAAATATCACTTTAAATAATTTAATTATATAGTTATGTAGAATAGAATTCCTTAAAACGTTGAACTATATTACTTACTGATCTTAAGTAAGTTAAGTAAATATGACTATCGTTATTAATATAATTATCAAATCTAACATGCAGCAATAAGTAATACTTTAACCTATTAAGAAATAAAATTGTATTTCAATATGATACCAATATGTATCTTGAAGCTTCAAGATAAGAATGTAAATTATGATATGATTATGATAGTGATTTTTATATTCCCAAGTTGTTTTTTCATTTCGAAAATAAATAACCTATAATATTTTGAATTTAAAATTCTAAAGTTTAATTTTTTAATAAATAAGATTATGGTAATAATTATAGCAGAGCTAATGTAATGCCTAAGATGAATCTATACTATCAGTCAGAGGATGCCTATTAATTGAAATTGAACCCCCCCCCCCAACATTGAGATTATTTTAAAAGACATATGCTAAATTAAGTATCATTATAAAATAGTATAATCTATACATATGGATTATTTTACTGCTATGGAGTGTTGATTGCTTTTCATACACTTAATTGATATCAATGTACAGAGTATCTATGTAGATACACACAGAGAAATTATTGGCATTAAATCACAAAAACATCTGTGTTTTTTGTACAAGTAAAATATTATTTTATAGAAGATTTTATGACAACACAGTACTAGAAGTTCTATTAAAAAGTAATTTATGCGTTTAGTATAAAGAAGTAGGGCTAAAAACAGTTTTTGACCACGGTTTTTCTTTTCATAGGTAAATTTTCATAAAGACTTACAATGCCAGTGAAACTTTGCTGTATGCTTGCGTGGAACTATATGTAACCCCCCCCCCCCGCAAATGCAAGTAGGTCTGGAATTTGATGTCAGCGCTAGAAAATATTTTATACCTACTGTAGTATTCTTCACATTATTTTAAAGTGCAACCTCTATTATTCATAATTCATTGAATTTAGATTCCCATTCCACTGCAAAATAATTCGCCGAGGCCAGTCGTTATATATGTATGACCCTATGATATATTTGAATTTTCATTTTTGGCATACTTAATTAGAATCTATTTCTTTAATATTCCTGTAATATTATGTAAAAAAAACTTAAACTATTTTTTTTTTAATTTTCAATTTAGAGCAATTTAACATCAAACAAAAAAACGTTATTGATGTTCTAATGATGATCTTCTTCAGAAATAATCAGCATAACCACCACCTACCTATTATAATATTCGTATATTACTACAGTTATCCCTGACCTAAAAGATAAATTGTTAATTTATTTTAGAATTTATTTATTCTCTATCTCCAAACGGATACCATAGAGAAACATCTTATTTAAACAGCATACCCAATACTACCATACTTGTCATTGCAGTCCTTAACGCCTATCAAAAACAAAAACCTCATTCTAAACATGTCTATCATTTAAAATCCATAATTTAATATCACTTAATAACTAAATCGTTTTCATTAACATTTCTACTTTTTACAAACTCATCATATTCCTATACACATTTGAAGTAAAAACTAAACCTTCCTATCTTTAATTTTAAATTTCTTTATTTTCTTCTCATCCATTTCGAACTTCCTAACACTATACTCAATTACCACATCCCCAAACCATTTCATTTACCCTAGCTACGGTTACTATATTACAATAAATCATAATTTAACTATAGGTTTTAAAATCCCATTCTAAAATAGTATTATAATGTTTTTTTGTTTCCTGACAAAATATAATTACATAAAGCTATGCTCCATTTTACCGGTAACATATTTGATTGGAGTAATTAAATTCAAATAATTTTGCAAATTACACCAATTTAATTTAACTACAGTATTTCCAGATACAGTAAAGGTAAAATATAATTGTAATATTATATTTATTTGAAAGCAGCAAGCTAAATATTTCCTATTGACATTTCATTAATAATTAATTTAATGTTAATATGAAACATATTAAAATGCTAATCAGTCAAGTAGATACTTTTCTGAGTAATAATAACAATATATTTAGTACTAGGAAACTTGAAAAAGTAACATTTAGAAAGTATTGTTCCAAATAGTTTGATAACATTTCGTTTATTCTAACCACGGAATTTTTTCAATTGCCTTGCATTACTGTTAAAGCTAGGCGTGTCGCGTAATATTAGCTAATTAAATTCACAAATTATGTACTTCAGTATTAAGATCAAAAGTATCTCATATGATCTTAATCCCCTTAGGTTACGGTCATTGTACGTAATCAGAATTTAACTAATCGAACATTTAATGGAAACCTTCACTTGGTTTAGTTTTTTTTAGGCTTAAACGAGTAAAATACATTTCTCTTTGTTCTATTTACGATTGCGTTCTTAAGCGGATACACATTATAATTTGTTTTTTCGTCTAATTATTTACAGTTGAACTTGATCTCTTTCGGTTCAAAAAAAGTGACCGTTTGAGTTATTATAATATTAAGCATCACATAATGAGAACTATCATTTATATTGAATAAAATTATTAGTATAATTATGGATGAATAAATCTCTCCCTTTGGTATTTTTTATCGCAAATGTAAACATCGTACCTGGTAGAAAGGTCACCCTAGTGACGTCAAGGTGGGCGTAAAAAATATAAAGGTACATTTATAACCAGTTAAATTTGCAAAGATGTACCGAAAATTTTACCCTCAATTTATGAAATGGAATGTTCAAAAAATAATGTTTTATTATGGAGGTCGTACAAAAAATAGTGTATGCAACTCGCATTTAATGGCTATTAAGACACTCGTATTCATTACAATACTCGCCTTCGGCTCGTATTGTAATTTTCTTACTCGTGTCTTAATAGCTATCATTAAATGCTCATTGCATAATATACTATTATATTCACGTTTTTTTATTATAATTCAATAGATATAATTGATTTATATAATAGTTTTTGCTAGCTTTTTTAATTCCTATTTTCCAATAATGTACTCTAATTTGTCAATCTCTATGTCTAAGTACGTCACGAATATTAGTGATTAGAGATGTCCAAGAAAACAGCTAAATTCACAACACGAATAGCTTCAAAGATGGGTACATTTAAGACGACAAAGATCAGCTTCAAATATGTACAAAACGTTAACCTCTAGAAACCCCAAAAATGGAAACAACAGTAATGAATATCTCCAAGGCACTAAGTAGGTATTATTCTATTTAAAATGTATATTGTACATATACTATAGGACTGGCAAAATCATCTTACATTACACAATTAAAGAGTAGTACCAGGCGAACTAAGATTTCATAAAGAAAGAGTGGGCAGGAATTTGAAATTACTAGAATATGATGAATGTGTCCAAAAATACTATGCAGTAAATGGTGCGCAGTTGCCTTTTTAAAAATCACTTCAAAAGGTTAAAAACAGTTACCAAGATGAATTTAAATTAATTTAAGAATTTTTGAAGAACGGTTTGAACAAGTATTACATAATTGCCTGTAATAGACATAGACAATGCATCATATTATTCAGTTATCGTGGAAAGCCTACCTACTTTGAAAAAAGAATGTGGTATGGATTAATGGTTGATATCGCGGACCCATTTGTTGTTTGTGTTGAAAATACTGATAGTGAAAGTGACTCACTATTATTTTGAGATACTTTATGCTTTGAGATAGAATATTAGAGTTTTCCAGAATAGGTTATGTCAATGACATGAAAATTCTTTCAGCATATACGATCACTGAAAATAAAATTACATGATGTCAGGTCGGTACCCAGAGGCTGAAAATTAATCAACTTAAGAAACATTATCGTAATATTTCTTCCAACAAAAAAAAAAAAAAAAATAAATTGACATAATGGATCAGAATATTTTACCTTTGTACTAGGATTTTATAAAGAATAATTTTTGGGTAAATAATTTTTTGAATATTGTTGTGAATTTTCTTGATGAACCTGTGACGCTGGTGATGAGTTTTTTTTTGTAAGAAGTTAACATGACCAGTACAATAGCAGTGACGTAGTACTGACGGTCGGTTTTCTAGATTAGGCGGAAAATAAGGACTATCATCTTGTTGTCGTAGCAGCTCAACAATTTTTTTCATAGTGACGAAGATGTTGGGAATATAAGTCATGAATAAACTAACAACATATTTTGCTATTGCAAAATGCACAGCAGAAAATAATTTCTTTAAATATACTCTGGCATATTTTTACATACCGTTATCACATATATGTAATACCGATCGATAGCACATGAAATACGGTTGCAAGAAATTAAGCGTATTGCGTAATTTCTAGGGACAATTTTTGAATCATTTAGTGATTCTAGAAGGTAGTGGGGGTGCGAGCTGCCTTAAGTAAATATCTGGGCGTTTAAATCAGTTCAACGTGTATCAGTTAAAATCTACCATTTAAAAGGTCTATGTAGTACCTAAAAGATGAAATATTAATCAGTGTTGTAATGTTTTAAAATGGAGGTATAAGAACATATATGAGAGATATGAAAAACATATATTAGTTATATAATTGAGAGTATTGCCTAAAAATAATTCACAAATAATATTTTCTAAACATTTCCTACTATAAATTGGTACTTTGGGAAATACCGTATATAACATGCCTAGGAATTTTATATAAATGCCTGAGTTATTTTTAAATGTAGGTTTTTTTGCATTCTAATGCAGATTATTATTAACACAATATTTTTTGTTTATGTCAGGAAAAAGCACTCGATTGCGCAATGACTTAGGCGATAGATTTTTTGTATGTGATTCGATTATAATACCTCTGATACTTGAGGGTTGTGTTTGTGTTTATTTTGTTTTAGATTTTGTCCGTCGTTACAAATACTTATAACGTTTTAATTCTATTAGCTTGTAATTTTAGGATTTAACACGTAGTCAGATAATAATCAAGGTGGAAGCATATATTATTTAAGAAAAATGCGGAAAAGAAAATGAATTTCACAATGGCTTCATAATTCATTATACAGTGAGCATTTATTTGTCCACTGTTCTTTAACATTTCTTGTATCAGCCCACTAAATCTTCACTCGGCAGCAGCTGCTTTAAAAATTCAGTTTACTAGTTACTTCTATAAATTAGTAGCAATATTTTTTATGTATTTTCATCCGAAAATATATTGAAATCACAATTGGAAATACCGAATTAAAATGCTGTATGGTAATCATACAAAGAAATCGTTCTAGCCATTACTTCAAATTTAATGGACAGCTTTTATTCAAGTTTCTAAATTTAAAATCCGCTGCAGCTTAAATTTCACACGGTTAGAAGGATTTAGATTCCATAATTGGAGATTTTCTTCAGTTTTACCCCGTCATTTATTTTCGAGATACAAGGTTGTTGATGTTTTAAATAGCACGTTCAGTAATAGTTCAGTAATGTAACACATACCTGCTTTAATTTGCATAAATATAGAAATATTTCCTTTTACGAATTCAATTTTGAAGAAAGTAAATTTAAGTTAACTTTTGAAATGACGTTTTTAATCTGTCCTCAACTGTTTGACTCACTTCAACCAGAAATAATAAAAAGAACGCATTTTACTAAAATTGAAGTCTTGTACATTTTAAGAACAATGAAAAAATATTTAAATAGTATAAATATTTTATACTACAAAATATACTCAAAATGCTGTCATTTATCGTTTTGACAGTAATGCCAATAAACCGTTTTCAAAATATTTAGCTGTATCCGTACTTTTTCTCCACTCTGTATGTATAATATGCATAATCTTGCCTAATTATGCTATTTAGGGGGTCGATTACATAGTAATACAATTCCAGATATATTTTGAGGCAAACGCTGCTCCCAGTTGTCCTATAAACATTTAATTACACAAAATAATGCAAAGAAAAACAACACAATATAAACCACCTACGTAAAATTAGATAAATTGCAGCCCCAAAACTTTCATGCCATTTACCGGATGGATTGCGTTGAAATAAAATTCGAGCTCCAAAATTGAGTCAAATGCTGCTTGAAATTGTCTCATATGCATGATCTATCTGTATTACTTATCTGTGGTATTGCTATTGAGATGTCATAAAATAATGTTTTTGTATTCACCGCCTATAAACTGACATTTCGCGCATGCATCGCTTGACCAGCAAGGAGTATTTTCAGGTCGACACAACTGTAAAAATTAAAAAAAAAAGACTGGCTCTTTGGGACATTTAAAGAAAATGCGAACTTTATAGTAATATAATTTAGTCTATAAAATACTACTTCCCTCGACTTTTCTTTACTAAAAGTTAGGGAAATTAGAGTAATTGCTAAAAATTCTTCCAATAAATTTGGTTGGCGTCACCTATTCGACGATTTCTCCAGTAATATTCACATTGACCGTTAATTGTAATCAAACTCAAAAAGCGATGAATTCACTATAAATATAAGAATACCTAAATACGTCATGGTAAGAATATAATAACTTAAACTTAATGGGAGGGTGAGTAATAGGTACGTTCATGCAATGCTGAAATTAGTTAGGTATTCTAAGATTAGTACGATACTAATCACTTTAGTCAGTAATATTTTTTTAATTTAATGCTCGTACAAAAGATATTGTACAAACCACTTATGTGAAAACATATTCTACGTTTCCTTCGGTCGCTCATGTTTACAAAATGCACTCATGCGGGAACATAGTCTTCCCGCACTTGGATCGTAAATAACTATTAACAGAACTAATAGAAATTGTTCCAAAAACGATAGTGTACTGTAATGTTATGTTTGTTGTTACTTAGATTAAACATTAGCAATGTTAGCACACAGGTGTGATTTTACAGGTACTTAGTGGTATCAGTGTTTCATATGTTCAGGTAATAATTCGTATATTTTGGTCAAAGTTATTATATGTGATTTTGTTAGGATGATATTAACTATTTCTGTTGTATCTAACTTCGTTTCTTTGTTTGATGAATATGTATTGGTAGTACCGATAGATTTTCTACATATATAAAGTTCAGTCAACGCCATTAGTAGTGACATAATAAAAAGAACTAACAACAGTAAAATATATTCATGATTATTAATGCTTATTTAAGATGTCAATTTAAACAATACTCAATATATATACGTAGATTTCTATATGGATAAAATTTTACATAATATATTGCATATTTAAACTGTAATAAGAAATGCCGAAGAAAATGATATGTCAAATATTTTGGTGGAATCGCTTTGGGAACGAGAGGACATTATTATTGATTTGAAAAATGTCAACAGAAAAATTTTAAAAACGTGAAGTAAATAAAAGGAATTAAAGTGTTAAAAACTAAATATCATATTAAAGAATGTACTAAGGAAGGAGCATTAATAACAGTCACAACTTAGAAAGAAGCAACGATGTGTTAACAGTAAATAAGAAACACACGAAGATACGACCATTGAATTAGAAGTTTCATGAAAATAAGTCATCCTAACGTCAATAGTTGAAGGAGGAAAAGAAGAGAGCAATTTCATATACATAATACACAAAATTCACACTATAAGGTTAGTTAATTAAATAATATAATAAATTGGGGAAAAATTATTGTCAATGTAAAATTTCGAAATGTAAAATAGTCATGATATGAAACTAAATTTCCATGTAAACTAAAATTAAACTAAACTTTACATATATTGAGGTGGTCTTGAGCCTACTCAATACCACTCAATAATTATTTAAGTTTGTTATTAGGGACGAACCCTTGTACATATTGAAATGTTGTAGTTCTTTTGAGTTACGTAAATAAAGGAGAGATATTACTTGGCACACAGATTCAATCCCATCTAATCGTTTAACAAACAATTATATCGTGATCATAAAGTTTAGTTGAAGAAATAAGGTTAAAGAATTTAGCATAAAAACATGACCATAGTAGTGCGAACAAATTTCAAATACAACAGAAACGCACTATACAATCTTGTACTTATTTAGCATACATTATTTTCAATCTTGCGTTATCATTTTACATTTAGTTTTGACAAAGCATCCTATCTAACACACACAACACATGCATTTAGAGCATACAAATATGGCCGATATAAAAATGCAAATTAGGACTAAATCAAAACCTAATCATAAATTGCACATACTAGGAGTGACACTCCAAAGCTCGTTGAATGTATATCTCATGATTTTAAAAGCACAAATAGAATTAGTGACCTAGAAATTTTCAATAGCATCATTTAATGTAAAGCATGGACGTTCATTCTTAGGACGCCCAGTATCAAGTCAATTGCAATTTAACTCTGTGAGGAAACCAATTTTAATGTGAAAACACAAATTAATTACAACCTTTTCTATATTTAGAACAGATTTTAATTAGGGCATGAATATCAATAGGGCTTTAATTTAAGTACAAACAGCATTTGAAGCATCACTAAGAGACCTAGAGCACATGTCATATTAAAGCTAGAATTTCGTGACTAAATTTAGTAATTGCCTGGTATATGAAGTTAAATACTCAAACTGCACATATCACAGCACAGTTATGATTAGCAATTCTCATGAATTACGCCCTTACAAACGCATAATTACCAAAAGCATCTTTTCAAATTTAGGCCGAATAGCTTCTTTAAGAAATGTCAAACATTAATATTTTAAATGCAGAAAAACGCACGAAATATAAGTATGCATGGCAAATTAATAATATAAGTTGTGTGCATAAATGGATGCCCTATTTGAATAAAGCTATTAACAATTTATTACTGTCAAAACTAAAATGTTATTTGAAATCCAAATAATTAAGTGAGCACTTGATACGATTAAACGCATTTAGAAATGTTAGGATAATTCCTTGAATGGCAAGATATAACTGACTTGATAAAGTTTTGATAAGCTTTTAAGCAATTTAAACCAAAATGACTATATAAAATAAATTTAACTTAAATTTGGAAATTTTTATTATAATATTCACAGCAGGCATTATCTTATGAACGAACGGATTTTAATCAAGTAAAAAACGGAAATAAATTTATATGTATTTAGATTTTAAGATTATTTGTAAACCAGGTCCACAAAATCTATTAATATCCTTATTTTTGGATAAAATCCAAAATATTAGAAAATATCATTATTTTCTTGTACATGACTGTACTGATTTTTCAAAAACCGACGCTAAAGCTGTCAGGCGCATTAAAAATACAAATATGAGCATTCAAAAATTTTACGCACTAAAAATATTTTTTATTAATCATAAATATAAAAATAAACTTTTAAACAATATCCAAATCACGTTTGGATACATAAAATAATAACAATTAATAAAATTATATGAAGCAACTGCTTTGGGTTCAAGGCTTTAAACAAGAGACTACGGTAACATATAAAATAGGTAGACATTGTTGAAAGCAAGGAGATTAAATTAGATAAGCATCCACTAAGGATGAAACATCAGAGTTCATAAAAACAAACAACATCCGTGATTAGACGAACTTGAATCAAACCGACAAGTAGAGATAAATCCCAGTGCGGCGAAACTCTACGCCAACCAGATAGGCGTTCCTTCGATCATCGAACCTGCATCAATAAAATACCACGAGCATAAAGTCCATGGCCTAGAAAAGAGAAAGAAAAAAAGAATATCAACAACGAACATAACCAAGAATAAAGAAAAAACCCCGAGCCGGACCCGAGAATAAATGTCAATAGATTAAACGCAAGAAAATTAACTCACCTGTACGCACATCTGCAACACCGAGACTTGCGGATGCCGAGACTTGAAGTATCAGATACTGCAACCTACCGAAGCGGATTCTGCTACCTGTATTCCGCATACGAACGAGCTGCCCACCGGCGTTACCTGTCCATAGATCCAGAGACATATCCAACCCGAATACGGAAAGATTCCAGGGAGTAACCAGCCGAGATTCCCATACCAGTCACATCCAAGGGATCCACCATAGAGCTAAAGGACATTTAACATAATTAGATGAAGGTATCGTGATATGTTTACAAGTACTAATAAACCGAAAGAAAGGTTCAGTTGTCAAATAACAATATTTGCGTCAAATCATTTTGTAATTCGTGTTTTACGACGATTAAAATCAATGTCAGTATGTTAAAAGTGGTATAATAGTCATTAGTAATCAAATAGTTAGAACTCACATATCAATAATTTGTCTTTCGTGAAAATTAACAAACATTTAAGTCAATAATCAACATACAGTCAGTCACATTCAAGGAAATAAAAACCTAACCTATATTGGTAAACAAGTAGCTCTATACTTTGCTAAGATTTAAATTAAACAATATGAATAGCTAACCTTTAAATTAGATTTGTTGTCGCCAATCTGAACTAATTTTCCTAGTATTGAACAG
The DNA here is from genome assembly GCA_963170755.1 of Amphimallon solstitiale. Classification (NCBI taxonomy): domain Eukaryota; kingdom Metazoa; phylum Arthropoda; class Insecta; order Coleoptera; family Scarabaeidae; genus Amphimallon; species Amphimallon solstitiale. The sequence continues at coordinate 53,178,817 of OY720680.1, forward strand.
ATTGTGTTCATAGTTTCTTTTCATCATAATTAAACTCATATATAGTTCATTTATATTTGCATACTCACATATACGTTCACCCGCTTTGGGAAATTTTGCACGATTGAGTGGATCTGTGTATTATATCTCTCCAGGTCATAAATTGTAATGTATAAGGTATATTGTTGTTTTTAATGAACATACTCATAAGTTAAATTTTATATGTAACAATTGGAAGTAATTATATAAAGAATTAGAAGTTATACCTACCTTTGTGTTTATCATTTGTATTTTGAATTGGCATCCATCGTAAATTCGGGGAGACACATCATTCATTTCATATAGGTACCAGTAGCAGCCCACAACGTGCACACACAGGAGTCCTGGGATCTCGTAAGAATAACAGGTATTGCGTAAGTCACTCTGAGTAGTAGGTATTCCGCAGAACCCCTATAACGGCCCGGAGATAAATTTTAACATAGCGCGCACTGGCGTCATTACATATTCACATAATTCATTGTAGAATGCCGGAAACAACCCCTTCCCCTATTAGAAATAGAACATTGGTCAATATATAAGCGATAGGAAGTCATTTTCAAGCGCGAAATTTAATACAGTTCAAATTTATTATCGCAGAGTTAGTCACCTTTTAATTGAATTGTTAAAGTAAACCCACATATACAGTTAGTAATAATTTTAGATTAAACTTTCACTAGCGTACTATTAGCGTTCAAAAATTTAATTTGGTGAACTTTGTTTTCTTAATTTTTAATCTCTTTTATTTTTTTAATTTACTTAGTCTCATTGCTCTTTAAGAACTTTAAATGCTAAGGGTCATATAACGCTTCACACCCCCCCCCTATAGCAATATGTATATCTATATATAATCAATAAAGGAATCATCGCGGATACATAAAATAAAACAAGAAAAAGAGAATATTGGGTAATTCCGCTGTAGTGCAACCGTAGACACGTGTTTCTGACTAATTGGTTGTCATCAGTACGGTGTAGCCAAGGAATAAGGTGGGATATCCTTGGAGATAGAAGCATACACGGAAGACCATCAGGCGACAGACCACCATTTGCAGCTTCAGTTAGAAGATCTTCGGTTTTGAAGACAACAACTAACATCGCCACGCCATTGTTTTATTTTATGTATCCGCGATGATTCCTTTATTGATTATCTTTCCTGGGTTTCGGATGGCACGCAGGTTGACAATGTCTTCCTCGTGGCGATGTTAGTTGTTGTCTTCAAAACCGAAGATCTTCTAACTGAAGCTGCAAATGGTGGTCTGTCGCCTGATGGTCTTCCGTGTATGCTTCTATCTCCAAGGATATCCCACCTTATTCCTTGGCTACACCGTACTGATGACGACCAATTAGTCAGAAACACGTGTCTACGGTTGCACTACAGCGGAATTACCCAATATTCTCTTTTTCTTGTTTTATCTATATATAAATACTTGTATATTGTTCTTTTATATTCTGTGTAAGAAATAAAACGACAGTACATGCTTTCGAACATCTTCAGTACTGTTGATCTACATGATGATTACTTTAAATTTATGATAAATTATTTTTTTCCATCTCGTGAGCATTAATTGTTAGATATGTGTAGCTAAGTAGTTCAAAACACTACTAAAGAGATCTTGCGAATATTCCGCTTATTACTGCATTATTTACGTTTTACGAATCCGGTTTGGAAACTGTTAAGATGATTAAATACTATACTATTTCTATAAATCAATTTTTACTGTATATATAGTAACATGAAATAATTTTCCAAAAAAGAAGTAATTTAATTTATTTTGTAGCATATATCAAATTTTAATGCTTGTAAATTTTATCAAACGACCAATAAATATGTGCGTCGGTTCTGTTTTATGTTTGTTCCATCTCTTTTCCTCGTTAGATACTGCGAAGGAAAATAAATCAAATTTAAATGTAAATGACTTTTCCATTTTTAATTTCCTCCTCTCGTAGCAGTACGTGAAAATAAAAAAAAGCGAGTGAACGAGCAGAAAACTTACAATAGCTTTGTGGAATTTTTCAGGCGATAGGGATTCCCTTGATTGCAGTTCGCAGCTTTGTGCAAACAGTTAAATCTAATTCAATTTTCCAAAATTAAATATCTCGGAGTGGTCGAATTTTCATTCGTTAACACATACAGTTTTATAAATGTACGGAGCACAAAATAGTAACAGCCAATACAGAGAGGTTGGTTTTCTAAAGTGATATTGCAACTTTAATAGCTTCTGAAATTTAATTCAAAAAATGGCATTCGTTATAATTATTAAATTAAATGATCATATCAATATCCCATAGCTGAATATGTCTCAATAGTCATTTGGAGCGTCCTCAGTCATAATGTTTCAGGAATACTTTAAAATTTGATGATAAGATTATTACTTAATACGAATAACCTACTTTACCTTAATGAAATATTGATCAAAAATGACGGAAATTGATCAAAATACTTGTAAGTAATTAAATTACATTTAAATATAAATCTGGACCTGTCTTAAAAAGGCCAATCTCCATTTATAGTGTTCTGAGATATTAATTGCGCAACATTTAAAAGCAATATGACTATAATTTTAAGTGTGTAGTAATTAATATCGACAAAACACTTCAAAATAATGTATATTTTTTTAAAATTATGTTATTGATTAAAAGAAAATACATTTTATGATTTAGATAGAGACTGGCCCTTTTATTCACTACTGTTATGGGAAATAGTACCCACTTTTTTAGCTTTTTTTATGAAGCGGGGTAAAAGAATAACTAAACAAGAAAATGGGTGTGCTTAAAACCACACGGCAGAAGTGAAAACTTCATCAAGGCGAGGTTAATAATACGAAATCCAACTTTTTTTTTTCGCTCTATATTACATTAGGGTCATCCTGCATCGACGAATTCAGTTGCTGAGATTTAGTGTGCTTCTTTTGACGATATTTCTTCACGCGCGCATTAGACAATTCCCTTTTTCGTTTTAATTTGTCATCGATTTGATTTTCTTCTTCCATCCTGTGTAACAGAAAAGAATTAAATGCTTATAAATTCGTATATAATGAGTAATTAAAGCAATGCTCTATTCTCAACGTTTCTGTTTTGCATTGGTATACAAATTATAGTAAATGCGCGTGGATGTTATTTAACACCCGGAATATACTGATCAGTTTCCGAGTCATCCATATCATTTTAATAAAAATGCTAAAACTTGCCTGAACGCGAAATATTATATTATATTATTATAGAGATATTGTCTCATACACACACAATACATTTTTTGGTTAAGCGTCCGCGACGTTCGGGCGCATGTATATATATATATATATATATATATATATATATATATAAATAGACGATGTGAATACTCGCTTACGAGTCCCGCGCTGGTCTGATGCTAACCTGCCGGCTTCTCACCCGTGCGGCTCGGGATCGAATCTGCTCGGGGACATGAATTTATTTATTCATTTGAATTTAATTTTAATTGAAATGAAATACCTCTATATGATATATTTCTCTCGTTCCCTTAGTCGACTCGAGCCGACTTTACCCGAACGAGCGTTACATAGCCGAGCGTGACGGTTCAGTCTTGTTCAGTGCTCACAAACAACGCAACGCGCCCAAAGAAGTTTACACTTCAAAAAAAATTACAAAACTGTCTCTATTCAATAGGTAAACTTTTATATTTATTTGAACTGATTATAAAATTTAGTAGAAAAAATAAACGAAACTTAATTCTATATTATTATAAACCTTAAACAAAAGTTTCGGAACATTCCAGACATTTTTACAATTAACAAAACTTTAAAATTCATTGTCTGAAGCAGTGAAATCTTCAGGATTCAGAGTAGACGAACGTTGAAGGCTTTGATGAAATGGCTTATTATAATCACTAACATAAGGCAAAAGGTTTCGTAAATTATTATACTTTTTAAATCAGCTATCGGTAATAGTTGATCGTGCAGAGGTTTCAATTCAAAATCACTGTGGTTTTGTCGAATTCTTAACGATCCTCTTCTGAAATCAACTTTTTTAAATTCCCCATCGCTGAAGTCTGTTTTATAAGAAAACTGAATTCTTGATCTTGCTGAAATTTCATCCACTTAATTTTAAGCCATGGGATTGCGTTTCTTTCATCATCTTTCATCAGATTTAAGGAAAGTCCCATAATTTATAAACTCATTTTGAGACATTTCAATCACGCTCATAGGCTTTTTTCTATACACACATGTTTTAATAAAATTAATTAAATCATGTGGAACTTCTATATACATTGTTGTCTTCTTCTTGGCTCGTTCAATAGCGGTATGAATGGTGTCAACCTCCATGTGAGTGTGGCTTGGTTCCATAAACTTATGGTTTATCTCAGCAATTGTACTGGTTAGTGGAAGTTCCTTTAAAATGTAACAAAACATTATGGCCATGTAAATATTTCTATTTTGGCCTGAACAAGAACCGCTGTAAAAATTCAAAGCTTGTATTTTATTTGAATATACGGACAATATAAATTCTCTTATGCAGGAAGCAATTTCTTGTCCGCCACGACCCCCTATCGTTTCGTTCCACAAAATACAGGTTGCCTCATTGCCATCTGTATCTGTTTTGTATACTGTTAGATGTTTTTGTAAAAAGATACGCCGTTTCTTAAATATATGGTGTTGGTAGACATTTTTCCAAATCGAAAGAGATTGTTACAAAACTAGGATCTACTTTGCTTTTCTGTTTGTCCTCAGCCTTACATTTATATGCTTTTTCGGCCAAATCTAAGTGTTCCTTTTTTTAATTGTACCCTCTCCTTTTCTTTATTTTATTCCTGTGCTGGATTAGTGCAGCTGTCAATCGATTTAATTGTCAGATTACAGAGTACAAGATGAAGAATGAAATATTCATAACAATAGGTAATATCAAAATATTATAGCTACTACTTTTTTTTATTATTGCAACTTACCTTGAGTTTTCTTGTCACCACAATTAAGTAAAGATAGAAGAAGTCTTCTGCTTCTTTCAGAATACATTTTAATAAAAAGTCAAAAACGGCACCGACCGTCGTGTGGTACACAAACTTTGAAGTTAGGATTAATCAAGGGGTCAATCTCCATTCATTATTTTGTTGCGGTTGTTGCTAATTATTGCGTGAGAAGGCCCAATCTCCATGTTAGTTGAACATTGGACATTTTAGTTCTTAACGGTTTTGGATATAAGCCCTACACTTAAAATGGTATATCATGTACCCCTAGCAACAGGAGACTGGCCTTTTTTATATCGACAGAAATAAACTCGGGAATTTTAGTGTTGGAGATATCTCAAAATCGATGAAAGTGGAGATTGGCCTTTTTAAGACTCAGGTCCAGAAATATCAGTGTATCTAATGCACGTGAAGAGACAATGTAATAAACTAGAGTTCTTTGTGTTTATGTAAGCGATACGGAGTGGGCAAACTGCAGTGATTATAAGACTGATCTAATATCTCATGCGATAACTGGATAATCAAGGTCAAATGGACGTGGTTTATACGGATTTTGGCAGCGCTTTTGGTACGGTAGATCATGGTTTACTACTTGGAAAGTTTTCTATGTTCGGATATATTATTATCCCTTCCTTGCTTAAACTTTTACATTCTTGTTTGACAAATACTGTTATGGTTTCTTTAACAATTTTAAAGCTCGTGAGCTCTCTTCAAACTCAGGGGTCCAGCAATATTCCAATTTAGGATCACTGCTTCTTAGTTTATTTTATTCTCAACGATTTGCTTGGTTCATTGACGTGTCCTGTAGTTGTGTATGTTGATAACCTCACAATTTACAATTCCATAAAATCTGCGATTGATATATCTTGCCTTTAGCAGAACTTAAATAATCTATCAATCTGGTGTTCCAAGTAAAATTTACATTTAAATATAAGTAAATATTGTATTATGTCTGTTACATGTTCAATAGACTACCATAATTCTACTTACTACATAGAGAGTGTCGCGCTTCAATGGGTAGACGCTAAGCGTTTGTAGGTCTTGTAAAGGTACATTATCATATGTTATTTAAAATGAATAAAATGCTTCAAAGTTGGGCGCCATAATGTAAAGGAACAGCCTTATATTTAATTTAATAAAAATGTAGTTTTAAATCTAAAATAAAATTTAAATAACTTGCTTTGCCGGCTAAACTCAAATCAGATTATCTCAGGGCGATTCTGATTAATAAGAAATGATGAAGTAAACGGTGTTCCTAAACATTAATTATATTTAATTAAAAAAAATACAATTGTAAAACTTTAAACAATTCGTATATTCAAAACCAATGAATTGTATATATAACTACTTTTTACATATAACAAAAGAAATAAAATATATTTAAAGACAATTTTAATACATTTTTACAAATAATTAATGGCCATAGATTTCTTATGTATATTATTCGACGTAGTCTAACATAAACAACGGATGCCAGAATTTACTACGTCGGCTGGTTTTGTGTACTATTTATAAATACACAATATTAATACGGATTAAATTACATTCTCCTTCACAGAACGGAGATGATATATATTTATCAACTTTATTATGTTAATATCAATTTAAAATTTATTTCATAATCTTTAATTCTTCAATATCAAAAATATTTTTATTTACAATAACCTTTTAAAAATACCTTCTAATAAATAAAGCTTCGTTCTTCGCTCTTCGGCGATTTCTATCCTCAGCAAACTCTTCTTTGCTTGGTGTTGTCATCAACGGAATTTTCTTAGTAGTCACGATCCTGACGTGACGAATCTCCTTGCTCTGCTTACTGGAGTACAATATATTTATTATAAACTTTTAACACTGAGCACATTTACTCTCTAAGTGCTACTTTAATCACTATTTTTCAAATAACAATTCTTATGATTGTTATGTAATTTATTATAGGAGTTTTAGGTTCTCCTTTTTATAGAACATTTAATGTATATTACTTGAACTTCTTGCTAGTCGGGGTTTGACGACTTCTTTATGAAGCCAGCCAGTCAAATCCCTCCGACGTTGGAGTTAACTTTCCGACTCAAATCAAGTCTAGCGGTAGACTCTCTCGTTTTTAGCGCGTGTTTCTATTTTATATAAAAGTGTCTGTGGTTCCCCTGTCTCTATATAGTTCGGTGATTTCCACTTAAGTTTCCCATACACACTCTTTTACGTAGGCGAATGTTTATCACAACTGTAGCGTTTATTTCACTGTTGTAAACATTCGGCGACACGGTTTTTACTTAGAACTAAATACACACTAAGCTTATGACTAATATTTACTTAATAATACCATAACATATTCATTGATTTTAAATATTATTTCTCTTCAAAATATTAATAACAGAATATACTTAATTAAATTCTAAAAAAGTAAAATTATAAAATTAATAACTGAAATGGTCTGTACCGTTACAGTCTTCAGTAACCTATTACTTTTTGAAAACGTTTGACAAAATGGAGTATTTTTCACAGGTTTGATCTCCGAAGAATATTTACTTCCAGCTCTCTATTAAAAAAATTCAGCAACGATTTCTGAAGAAGCTCTTCCTCAAAATTACCAGGACGTAACCCTTACGAGGTGTTGACTACACATTTCTATTGGAAACTCATGGTCTACGGTCTTTGAGATACCTTTGTTCATGGAGCTGCCTAATGGATAGAAGTATTGCCCATATAATATAAATACCGATTTTATTTAGATGTAAAGCGTTGGAGAAATAGAATTATTACGCATTTAGAGTGAGAACCTAACTGGATACTGTATGGAAATTGAGAAATATGGACGATATTATTATAATGTGTGTTCTGTGTATATATTATTTTTATTGTTCTTTGCATTTTTATTAGATACATATTGAACGTCAAGTTATGAGTTAAGAGTAAATATTAATTTTGTTTCCTGATATGTATTGTTTGGTCATGTATATGATAATATGAGAAAATGTTTAAATAATATACTAAGCTACGAAGGAAAATAGGTTGGATGAAAGTAATATTTCAACGTATGATCCATAAACGGTTACACACTTACTCCAAATATATTTTTTTAATCAGGCGAGACCTTCTAAAAAAGTCTTTTGATTAAAACGCAAACGTATGTATCTGTCGCTTTTTTTAATTTAGGAAGGAGATAATAGTCACTTGGTGTCAAATCTAGGCTAAATGGTGGTTGTTTCCTATCTACAAAGCAGAACTTATCGATTACTTCACGGACTTGGTGAGCTTTGTGCAGTCTCAAATTGTATAACCTTTTGATCACAATTGCGACGTTCTTTTTTGCTTTATAGCAATCTTCATTTTTCTGACTGTTTCCTTAGATTTATTCTAGATTGTAGAACCATTTTTCAGTCAGTAGGATTCCTTTCATATTTCAAAATATTGTTGCCTTCAGCTTTCCTGATGAATTCTGCGTTCTTGCCTTATTGATGACGACGATTCTTTGTGAAACCACTGCATAGATTAGTATCTTATTAGTGGATCCCAGTGATACACTCATGTTTCATCACAAGTTATACTTTTCGGAAAACGCTTTTCATCTTCAGCTAAACCCACCAAGTTGTCTTCACAAATGTATTTCCAAAACATTTTTTTGTTTGGGAATAAACAAATTCAAGGTCCCCGTGCTGGAAACTATTAATTTCTAAGTCTTCGTTCAAATATTGCAGCTGCCGATATCTGTACTTCATTGGCAATCGTTGACACTGCTATGCTTCGAGATATTATGTTCAAAACCTCAATTTTCTTGGGGTTTTTGCTTCTTCAAACCTTCCTCATCTTCAATTGATCAAAGTCCTCGTCGAAAATTTTACCGTAAAATATGACGGTATATCTTCATTTCCATTCATCATCGTTTGGTGATTGTTCTCGGATCTATTTTCTACCCTTGGCAAGAATTTACTTGCGTTTCTATATTTTAGCTGATTTTTACTTATTTTTTATTAGTTAAGTGTAGACAATAAAATAATAAAATTTGGTCAGTAAACATCAAGATGTCACTTGTTTTCGTCCTGGTTAGTTAGATAATATAAAATTATCTCTTTAGAAATTCAAGGGGCGTTTGTAAGACGTGTATAATTTGCTCAGTACAACTTCTGTTATTATTACATCTAATGCATTTGATTTTGTGAACCTACAACCCTGGTATTATAAGCAAGTTATAATTAAAAAGTTATTGATGCTCTAAGAATCTAGCCAAGCATACATAAATGCAGTTCCTTAGACTTCTACAATTACGACTATATCAGTATGTGAGAGATATCTAATAAAATTGTGAAACAGTTTTCTTATAATTATTTCATCAAATATTTTAATATTATTTAATATTTTAATATTTGATTAAAATTTGTCTTTGCATTTGTTAATTTATTTTGTGACTGATGTGGCATATATGAACATATATGTACATATTCAATCCTTATTTAGAGTGAGCAGATCGAAAATAAATGATATTCTGAATGATTATATTCTCTGTTTGAAGTCCGTTTCGATTAAACATTATTTGCAACAACTCCAAATACTAAATAATTTACACTAACCGTATGTGCGTATGCATCGACTACATTTACTTTCACGACCGAACATTGCACTTATCTAGCACGCAGATACATCATAACGAGCTGTAATTATTACGGCAATAGGGCCTGAATAAGTTTAGCGAATTATTTTATCAATCTCCGTAATGATTACACTTGTCACAGCCGGTGGTAATGTCCGAAATATTCCACTACGCGATTAGATATAGTGTCATTTTTGAGTAGTGTTCTTAATTGCATTTGTTACGTAACGCTAGAGAATGGACTGTAACATACGTAATTCAAGGTCAGCTTAATATGTTGTGAAATAAATTTTCTGTTTTCAGTATATGAATTTGGGATTACCTATTGCCAATATCTGTTAAATTATGCAAAACAGAAATACCCCGATTGTAATCTACTTTTTTTAAACGTGTAAAATTATCTTGTGTAGGCGAGATATATATATTCATTCATACATATTTAATAAATCATTTTAAGATAATAATGGTCAGGTATGTTTTTCTTGCTATGTAAAAAATCTGAAATTTTGCGAATTAAATATTGGTGATTGAAACAATTGTGTATTAATAAGTAAAACGATATATCTTACATAATATTGACGATTGTTTGTTGGTTTTTAATTATTCACACGGAGAGATATATTATTAATCATATCGTAAGGAATAAGTTGTTCGTTGAAACTATAGGTCCACTCCTTTTTTCTTACTAATAATAAAAAGACCTGAAATGTAGCACCTTGAATATTTGCTTAATAGGTTAGAATTTAGACGACTGTTTACTAATTTTGAATAATTTAAACATGTCGTTAATGGATGAGAATATTATTATGGTGTATTTTTCTTATTTTTGTTTTACTTGTCCTTCACAAAATCAAAGAACTTTTTTTTAGTAATTATTTCTGACGGACTACCACTACCAATAATAGTGATAATAATAATAATAATGTATTTATTCCCAGTTGTGTTAATGAAACTATAATAGAACATAACACTATTATAATAAGAGACATAAAACAAAAAATTAGGTGTGGCCACCACACGACGTTCTTATACGTATAAGAGTTTCAATTTATACAATTTTAAGAATTTTTTTATACAAAAATTATTCAAAATCCTATTCTAAGTACCTCTATTTTCTTAACAAATATCTACAGAATGCATACTTTGCAATATATTGGAAAAAAAGTGCTACTTGCTAAGAGAAAAAGTGTTACTTCCGGTCCGAATTTTAAAATGGCATGTATACAACAAATAAAAAAAAAATCGCTATTTGATAAGAGTAAAAGTGTTACTTCCGGTCCGAATTTTATAATGTCATGTATACAACAAATAAAAAAAAATCGCTATTTGATAAGAGTAAAAGTGTTACTTCCGGTCCGAATTTTGATTTTTTTTTTATACAAAAGGTATTGAAAAGTTATGTTTTAAAAACTTTTCCATTCGTAATGTACCTGCCTAGAAAGCCTGACTTGCGAGATATTCGCAAAAAACTGATTTTCGATAAAACACCGGTAGGAATTTTGAAAAACTTTTTTAATACAATTTTTGTCAAATTTAATTTTGAGTACATTTGAATTCTTTATAAATTTGTTTAAACTTAGTAATTGCCGAAATATTGGCAAAATTCGATTTTTTCACTAAAGTAAATTACTACTTCCGGTTTACTGATATTGATGAAAATCTAATCAGATCTCAACAGGAGATTATATTCGTAAGTACAAAATTTGGAATTGATATCTATAGCCGTTTGACTATTATCGTGGTCACACGCACACACACAGAGAGAGAGTGTGTGTGTGAGAGAGAGAGAGAGAGAGAGAGAGAGAGAGAAAGAGAGAGAGAAAGAGAGAGAGAAAGAGAGAGAGAAAGAGAGAGAGAGAGAGAGAGAGAGAGAGAGAGAGAGAGAGAGAGAGAGGAGAGAGAGGAGAGAGAGGAGAGAGAGTGAGAGACATTTTTTAAAAACCACTTTTTCAGTATCAGGGGACTTCAAAACATAGACATCTGCAAAAATCTCGAGGTCGAAAATTTTCGTTATCACAATACTTCCTTATACTACGTTTAAGAAAGTAAAAGAAATGTCAATAGTAAAATCAGAATGTAGCACAACCTTAAATCTCAGTTTCAGAATTTTCTGTGTGCTAAATAACATCGCCAAATTTCCCCCCAAAAAACGAAGACAATAGTGTTTCTGTGGTTGAAAAATTAGATAAAGGAAAATCGCATTGATAGTATTTATAGATCCTATCAAACAACCTACAGACGCTCCTGCATTTCGTAGGTTAACAGTGATTTACTTTCTTTTGTCTCTCTTCTTCTTACGTAATATTGTTTATCTAACCCAGCAAAACTCCTGCTCTCAGTTGCACTTTTTTGATGGATGGGGTAATGAATAAAATAAACAAACGATTACTTAAAGCAATAACACAGTTATATAGGGTTGTTATAAAGTAAGGGATATACTTTAACTTATTATAACTTTTTAACAAATTAAGTTAATATCAAAAACTAAACGAAATTTAATTGTTTAAATAATGGGATTTTGTATGCCCAAACCCAGTTACCGCAAATGTTCAATATGTCCTCCATTTTGATCTTGTAAAATCAGCAACCGTTCCTCTAAATTGTACACTGCATTTCGTAACATTTCTGGTTGAATTGCACCAATTTGCTCCGTAATATTGTCTTTTAATTCTTGTAGCGTTGTTGGTCTTCTTCTAAACACTAAATTTTTTAAATGACCCCACAGCCAGTAGTCCGCTGGTTTAAGATCAGGTGATCTTGGTGACCATGAATTTGCAAAATGTCTGCTTAAAACGCGATCTTGAAAAACGTTAGTTAAAAATTCTTTAGCTGGTCGGAAAATGTGCGGAGGTGCTCCATCCTGCATAAAAATCATGTTTTCAATTCTGTGGTGCTCGTCTTGCAGCTGTGGAATAATATAATCTCTTAACATTTGCAAGTATCGTTCACCGTTAACAGTTACAGATATGGCTTCTCCATTCTGTAGCTCTTCGAAGAAATACGGACCAATGATAAAATCAGCTGTAAAACCGCACCAAACGGTGACTTTCTTGTCATGAAGACATTCTTGAACAATTACTTGTGGATCTTCTGCAGACCAGATTCTACAGTTTTGAGTATTGACTCCACCATTCAGAGAAAAATGTGCCTCATCTGTCAATAAAATACGGGATAACCATTCGGGTTCAATTTTCATCTGAGCCAATAATCGCAAAGAAAAATCGTACCTACTAGCCAAATCTGCCTCCTTTAATTCAAACAGAATTTTGAGTTTATATGGATACATTTTTAGAATTTTGCGTAAAATTTTCCAGACCGTGGTGTACGGCATTTGCAATCGCTTGGATATCGCATTTGCACTGCTGATTGCTAGTGGATTACCTCTGGCTATGTCCTGATTTTCGTGAAGAACCTCTGCAACTTGGACATCACTAATGCTTGGTCTTCCTCATCTCGGAAGGTCAATTACCGAAGCTGTTCTTTCAAATTTTTGTATCAAATTGCGGTACGCTTTCATACGACAGGGCCCCGCTCTCAAACCCATTCTCGTGCGAAACCTTCGTAATCCAGCTGTGTAATTTCTGCCGCATTCATAATAACACTGAACTAAACCAATTCTTGTTCGTAGGTCCATGCTATTACAGTTTGAGTCGTTAAAACTTTACGTTTACTTGAGTTATAATTTGAAAATAAACTCCAAATTGAATGATTTACTTTCAACACTTGTGTCAACAACTGTCATGACAACGCTTTTGTTTTCCATAGATACAACAAATCCCATTCCTTAGGCAACTAGATTTCGTTTACTTTTTGTTGTTAGCTTGATTTGTTAAAAAGTTATAATAAGTTAAAGTATATCCCTTACTTTATGATAACCCCATATTTCATAAATTTACTTTTTCAAAGATTACCATTTTTTAAAGTTTTTACAATCACTGTACAAAATGAAACATCATGTGTATTTAATACATTAAAACTACCAGTATGCCTGAATTTTCTTATGTTAAAATTAATAATAGTTTGTTGTATCTATAATACAATAGATACATATATATCCTTTTTTTTTAATGTAATTAAAAATCTTGAATGAGAAATACCGTTAGAGATGGGGTCATGCTTTTTTTAATGGTTGGTGACAGTGTACTTAATCAGACACAAACGCATAATTTTGATAGTTTGGTTATGTCATGTATGAGTCTATAATTTGAATGTAAGTATGACACTGTCGAAACTTGAAGTTTTCAAAAGCATGTACACCAACATTGATTATTTAATTACTTAAAAAACAGTCTCCTTTAATGAGATAAGATTTTCTGGTATTACTGCATAAATAGTCTAGTATGATTTAAACTACCTTATAAATATTCAACAAAGTAATTAATAAAAATAAAATAATCCTACTCCAAGTTTTACTGTACTTGTTACTTAACCATGATGTTTTTACAGGCACAAATAAGTAGTTCATTCCTGTGTCAGGTCCATAATTCAATCAGACAACCATTCTCTGGAATCTACTTGGAATCCAGTGATCGCATATCCAATTCATACTACTCCCTGCTGGAATTATGAGCAAATACTGTAACTATTCACGTGCGCTGAAATGCTAACACGATTGTGTATTTTCACGCTCAAAAGTGTCATCACCTGCAAACACAATAACATTTGTCGCTTGCACAAACCCTTATATAATGAACCTTTAACTGGTTTATTCTATAAATACCTGCCCAAGTAAACAACTACGCATGAATTAAGTAGAGAAAATGATACGTAAAACTTAATTCAATTAGTCAGAACATTTAGGGAAAATAACGTATAATAAATCATATTGCTCCGAGCTATGTCTTCATCTTCCAGAAGAAGGTATTAACATACCCACCAATAGACCCAATATCTGAATGTTCCATCTTCTTTAACCGTTTAACTGAAACTTCCACTCTAAACGATGAGTAGGTGCTTGGACGGTTCAAGTTAATTTTGTCTCTAATAATGTCCTCAAAGTTCTTTTCATTTGTGTAATTAATGATATTTTCTTGGGTATCATTTTTATTTAGTCGTTATACATACAGCATGTGTCAATTTTCATTAGCCATAGGCGATTAATCCATACAGTACGTGGCAACATAGTACCCCTTCTTTCCTTTCCAATGCCAGCACGACCGATGCATGTTCGTAAATACAAGTTAGCGTGGTTAGCAGTAACTATTCGACCACCGGCTTGGGTGTTTGTAATGCGTTCAGAAATAATATTTACGAGTTGCAAGGATTTGTTTTTCTTTTTCCTTTCAGTAAATGCCGAGAATTATTAAGCTGCGTTCACGCTGCATGACACAAACAAAAGCGTAATTCTAATAAAATTAAAAATAAGGTAAATAAAAAAGGATTCTGAAAATTATAATAAACTACTAGATCAGGAGATCGCGGCGGCCATTTGATGTTTCCCGTTCCAGTAATAAGACGGCTTTTTATTGCAGACTAGATCGCAACGTGTTCGCAGCTAAACATTGAATGTAAAATCTGGTGGGAAGATCGGCGAAAATCGTTGTGATGTCGATTGTTGCCGGGATTGGTGACGGACAGTAGGGGTGCCACGTTGCCATGTATTACTTGTATACGTATAAATCGCACGTAAACATTGAATCCCTATACCTAATGAAAATTGACACATACGGTATAGGTCATTGTATTTGGTGATCGCTTTAAGACTCGTAATAGTAGCAGATCTGGTGATGGTTACATTTATATTTGACTTTCTTTAAGATTCCTAACAACCTGAAAACCAGTTAGTTCAGAGTCAGAAATGTCTACATCGCTTTTCTGATGCTCATTAGTTTTATGAATTTTTGTATACGTCCTTTGACTTGGTACTGTGTCAATATTATTTACATTCATTTCTGCATTCAGGTTTCTACTAGGGTAGAGTGGTCAAAACAATATCTTTGGACCCGTTTCACATGCTACTGATGGTCAGAACTGTCTATATTTCCTGACAGGCTGAAGTCAATGGTTTAAAATATGTATTTCATATCCATTACACATGAATCACAACATTAGATTTGAGATGAAGGTTTTTCGAAATTTCTGCCGGAAGTAGGTCTTTTACTCTTATTGGAAATCAGTTTTTTGCCAACATTTCGCAAGTCATGCTTTTTAGATAGGTACATTACGAGTAAAAGTATTTAGAACTTAATTTTCAATACCTTTTGTATAAAAAAAATTCAAAATTCGGATAGGAAATAACACTTTTACTCTTAGCGAGTTGCACTTTCTTTCGAGTATCTCTCAAAGTATGCATTCAATAGAGATTTATTAAGAGAATCAAAGTACTTATAATAGGATTCTAAATAATTTTTGTATAAAAAATTCTTAAAATTATTTTTCTAAGAAGATAAAACTATTTAAAACAATTTAGATCAATTTTGTATAATTGAAACCCTCATACTAATAAGAAGGTCCGTGTGTTGGCTATATCTCATTTTGTGTTATTTTGTGACAAGATATTCCCTATTATTTTGTAAAATTTACTAACGTTTACTATTATAGAATATAATAATATAACATACTGAATACATTATTTTGAAACTGTCAAAAACATTTTAGCATGGCTTTCTAATAAAATTTTGGGTTTTTTATGACATGTTTGTTCTTCTATTCAATTATTATTATTATGTAAAACGTAAATTATTAGCGTCAGTTAAGTAGTTGCTGCATAAAATTAAATTGTGTACAATATTCAGAAAAAATTATTCTAATTGATTGAGTACACATCAAAGGAAATTCTTCGAAATGAATAATCTGAACGAAGGTAAATTCTCAATTATTATTTTAGTGACTCATTGTAATAAGAACGCCCACTAAATGTATACGCAAGGGTGTGAAACTGCATCTGCATTCATGATAACGATCTAATTATTATAATTATTTGTAGGTTATTATTAATATTATTTTGCCAAAAAAATCTAAATTTTGGCAAAATAAATATGGACATTTGTCTGATATAATTATAAAATAAATAAATTATAATAGAAGTCATCACTTTCATAATAGTTTAAATTCTTGTATTAACCTAGTCTCTTAAGTAGATGTAATAATTAATCAGTTTAGAATAATAACAGGCAGGTCTCTTCAGAATGTGCAAATGCAAGTCACGAATTTCTGGGACTTTTTCATCACATAACAACATATTTTTGCGTATAGTTTGGTGTATAAATTTCTTAGAAAATACTTCTAATATAAAAACGCTAAATTACCCATTTTTATTGTCTTTTGTTTGATCAATTATTTTATGCAGGGATATGTTATGTTTACTTCATACATATTTTCTTTTCTATTGTCATTATTATTCTTGCATTATTTATTAGAATTTACATTAATATGAGGACAATACATTTCTCAACTGAAAGTTGAGTCAAATATTTGCCAATAATTTCCTTGAAAAAGTTTGAATAAAATATTTTCGCCTTGTTTAAATATTAGATGTGGATATTACCTATAGGTATGTTGATCAAATACAATGTTATACTTTGCCCTATTGCCTACATATACTGCTGTATTGTACAAGTTTTGCACGAATTTAGAGAAATAGACTGTGTCTATAATACATAATTTCTATTTTTAGCACTATTTACAAGGTATGTAGGTTAAGTAATGAGAGTGGCAACATAGCTTTCGATCTGACATTACTTTGGACGAGGGAGGGGCGGTAGGTGAACATGTGATATGTCTTCAGTACAAGATCGAATTCGCTAGAATCACTTGGTTATTCGTAAAGATTTTTTTCGTGAAACAGCTTTTTCAGTGCTTTCTAAGAATACGTGACATCAATTTAGAGCAACAGTGTGATATCAAGTTTTACTTCAGACTTGAGCACAGTGCAAGGGAGAATTTTACAAAACTTTAGCAGATCTACGGAGTCAGCGTTTTGTCAAGGGCCTAGGTTTTTCGGTGGTTTAAGCCATTTTTAGAAAAAAGATAATCCATTAAAGATTAGTCACACAGGCAGAGGCTTTCATCTTCAAGAATTAATAAGAATGCCAACAGAATCAGGGATCTTGTGCGTTCTGATCGTTGGTTAACAGTCAGCATGATCGGGAAGAAATGAATTTCATTTCATTTGTTTGAGTTCATCAGATCTGATCAATAAATTGGGGCCGAGTAAGCATCTGCGAAAAAATGGTTCCAAAAAACCTTTCGCAGGACCAAAAGGAGGGAGAAGTGCATTGACTTATTGGAATCGATTGGAAATTATCCCAGTTTGAATCCAACATGTAATTACTAGTGACGAGTCTTGGGTGCTTCAGTACGAATCGAAAATCAAGCGCTCTAGCTTGGAATGGCACACTTTACCACTCCAAGGACCAAAAAAGGAAGAATGAGCAAGTTGAAGATCAAATACTTGTTGATTTTCTCATTCGATAGCCAGGAAATCGTCCACAGAATTTGTGTCTCAAAGCGAAACTTGAAACAGTTTTACTAAGAAGTTCTTGAAAAACTTCATGTGGGACCAAGCATCAAGAACAACTGAGTGTTGCATCACGACAATGCGCTTTGTCGCGTAAAAATTTCAATGAACTTGTTTTTGGCCAGTAAAAACCTTCCTGCTATGAGGATTGGAAGAACAGTCTTCAGCAATGTGTGGATTTCCAAGGAATAAAAAAATTGAAGAAGAAAACAGTCTCATTACTTAATTTGCACATCTCGTAAATTATAAGTATTTCATTGGGTTAAATAAAAACGCGTACGGAAGAATTAAAACTAGATTTGAAAAATTGTAGAAGAAATCAATGATTGATGGTTGGATTGTGAGGAATAATTTAAATATTTTTTTTGGGGAAAAAATAAATTAATATTGTTTTTCACTGTAGTGCAGCTCGTCAGCGTAAATTGTACACACAAGGAATTTAATGAATTTGTTAAATCATCACTTCGCCATTAGAGAGGAAATTGTTGAATTGTATGCCGACCAGATAAAAATCCAAAAAACTAGAGAGAAATCAAACAATAAAATTGTTAAACTAAATATTATTTGAAAACTTGTCAAAACTAATGACCAGAATTTCTGTCTACTCTTGCCATATAAATGACCTTAAAATTACTAGTACTACTTGCTGGTACATAAAGTTTACTAATTTAATAGAAAGATCATGACCTAAAAGATGAAGAAGAAATTTTGCACCATGAAATGCAAAAATATATCGAACGACCAAACTTATATAATTTGCCTCATGCCGAGAATATATAGTGCTAATTTTAGATGGTGCTGAATGTGGATACTATATTATCGCTGTATGTTACTATGAACAGCAGAGTAATACCACAGTATATACCGTAAGCATCAAATTTTAATTTCGGTTTGCACTTCTATCATATGCAGAAGATGATCTTATCATATACAGCGATGCCTGCTTGCTAACAGTGGAGGGAGAGCAACGTAGTGGCGGGCGACCCCCACGCCTTACAAATGTCCAGTGTGGCAGCCTCGCTTATGTCTATCTTTAGTTTAATTCGTCGCGCTCTTTTCCTCTTACCACTTTCCTATCAGAAATTAAAATATGTCGACCTCGGTATAGCTATGTAATAGAAACAGTAGTTTCTCTCGAGGGAAATTATTGTCCTCCTACCGACGACCTTGAACCGACGCGTGCGTGAAAATTTCTGAATGCGCAGTAGTCAGCCGTCAGCTGTTGAGTTGGCGGGATTATTTGATGCGACTGCTGGGCATGCGATTTGTGAATGGCCGTTAATATAAGTTATGCTGTACACCAATTATACAAAATGTTTGACAAACAATTTATTATGAACACTAATTTTACAAATTAATGGGTAGTTGTACACAGATTAAACAAGGCATTTGTAAAACTAAATTATACATTCTTTTGGCATTTATAATTAACGTCAAATAAATTTATTAACACATTATTAATTTAGAATTTGTGTTTAAAATGTGTGTCAAAAATTTTTGTTTGATTATTGTGCACTTCCTTGAAACATTTCCATATAATTTAATGGATGCTGACGTACTTCCAACATTTTTGACAAACAAATTGTTTTTTTATAATTAGTGTGCACGCAACATAACGTTTTATCAATAATTGTAGTGTTTCGTTTCGCGAATACTTGGAACACAAATGCCCCATTATTGTTGTGCACCTCGGTGCAAGAATAGTTCGAACAATTCTAAATTAAGCTTTTTCAGGTTTCCGAAAGAACCAATGCGGTAAGATTCCCAGGCGCATTAAAATGTCCTCAACTGTTAAAATGTGCATATTGTGTATTGTAGTTGTGAATAATTACTCAAACTTCATGACAAATTCACCACCACCAACGCAAAATTTAATTTTCGAAGATTGATTACCGACAATGGGAAAATATAACTGAACAAAATGCCTTCACTTATTTTATAGGTTATTTGGGACACAAATGTTTTGAAAAGCATAGTTTTCCAACAATTATACGTTTAAAACACAAGAAATGAATGAATTCAAATTTTACACTTATTTTAAGGCATGTCCTAACTTTGTGAAACAGCTTTACTAATTTGGCAACGCCCGACCATAATTTCAGTATACCTATATATAAATACCGCATTAGGAAAAAGCCTTCTGTGAATTTTTTTCTTCATTTTCCTTCGAACCAAATGTTAGCTTTAAATTAAAACAGAAGTTGGAGGAGATATCATATAAACATCCCTGCGAAAATTTTCCTACTGAATTTTTGATAAAGCTATTTATTCGTATAAGAATTTTTTACACTTTGAAATTTTGCAATAGAAATTTCAAAGTTAGT
The DNA here is from genome assembly GCA_963170755.1 of Amphimallon solstitiale. Taxonomy (NCBI): domain Eukaryota; kingdom Metazoa; phylum Arthropoda; class Insecta; order Coleoptera; family Scarabaeidae; genus Amphimallon; species Amphimallon solstitiale. The sequence goes on from OY720680.1 coordinate 53,199,135, forward strand.
GGCAATTCAAATAAAATAACAATTTTACAACACCATTGATGAATTGTGTCAAGAAATTTAAGTAATCTTTAGGTTAGAGGAGCCTTTTTTTGTGTTGTACGTATAATGTATTACATTTTAAATGCGTGTGTAATATGTACTTAATAAAAAGCAGTGTTTTATCATCGTTTTTTGTATTATTGATATAGCTTTTTCATAATTTTAAAAATAGATTAACATAATTATCTCATAAACGATTTGGTTCTGCGTCACTGGCTTATTCCTGAATAGAAAAATTTACTACGCCTCTGGTTGCGTGTGCGTGAATGCGCAGTACTATTTTGGGACACAAACATCAAAGGTGCCGACGGCGAGAGAAACTACTGTGTCTATATAGCTCTATACTGTGGTAATACCGCGAGAACAAAATTTATATTGATAAAGGTTTGCCATGGAATGTAAAACGTCTGTCTTGAGTTATATCATTAAGTGTCATACTGTCATTATATATTTACAACATAATATAGTACTACAGCTTATACCATTACAGTTGCGAAAGATCTAACATGCAAGTCAAGAAATGTACAGACAAGAACAAATAGCGGGTTTGGAAAAGTAGACTGGCAGAACATTATTGTTGTGCACCTCGGTGCAAGAATAGTTCGAACAATTCTAAATTAAGCTTTTTCAGGTTTCCGAAAGAACCAATGCGGTAAGATTCCCAGGCGCATTAAAATGTCCTCAACTGTTAAAATGTGCATATTGTGTATTGTAGTTGTGAATAATTACTCAAACTTCATGACAAATTCACCACCACCAACGCAAAATTTAATTTTCGAAGATTGATTACCGACAATGGGAAAATATAACTGAACAAAATGCCTTCACTTATTTTATAGGTTATTTGGGACACAAATGTTTTGAAAAGCATAGTTTTCCAACAATTATACGTTTAAAACACAAGAAATGAATGAATTCAAATTTTACACTTATTTTAAGGCATGTCCTAACTTTGTGAAACAGCTTTACTAATTTGGCAACGCCCGACCATAATTTCAGTATACCTATATATAAATACCGCATTAGGAAAAAGCCTTCTGTGAATTTTTTTCTTCATTTTCCTTCGAACCAAATGTTAGCTTTAAATTAAAACAGAAGTTGGAGGAGATATCATATAAACATCCCTGCGAAAATTTTCCTACTGAATTTTTGATAAAGCTATTTATTCGTATAAGAATTTTTTACACTTTGAAATTTTGCAATAGAAATTTCAAAGTTAGTGGCAATTCAAATAAAATAACAATTTTACAACACCATTGATGAATTGTGTCAAGAAATTTAAGTAATCTTTAGGTTAGAGGAGCCTTTTTTTGTGTTGTACGTATAATGTATTACATTTTAAATGCGTGTGTAATATGTACTTAATAAAAAGCAGTGTTTTATCATCGTTTTTTGTATTATTGATATAGCTTTTTCATAATTTTAAAAATAGATTAACATAATTATCTCATAAACGATTTGGTTCTGCGTCACTGGCTTATTCCTGAATAGAAAAATTTACTACGCCTCTGGTTGCGTGTGCGTGAATGCGCAGTACTATTTTGGGACACAAACATCAAAGGTGCCGACGGCGAGAGAAACTACTGTGTCTATATAGCTCTATACTGTGGTAATACCGCGAGAACAAAAATTATATTGATAAAGGTTTGCCATGGAATGTAAAACGTCTGTCTTGAGTTATATCATTAAGTGTCATACTGTCATTATATATTTACAACATAATATAGTACTACAGCTTATACCATTACAGTTGCGAAAGATCTAACATGCAAGTCAAGAAATGTACAGACAAGAACAAATAGCGGGTTTGGAAAAGTAGACTGGCAGAACATTATTTTGGCTTGTGTAAATTTGTTTTGAACTAGGAAAATATAAGCTTTCAATAACCGCACTACAATTATTATCTTGGAGCAAGGATGATTTTTTGTCACATAGTTATATTCTGAAAAGAACATAATATCTATCTAATATATAAATGTAACACAAATATTACCTTATGGCAAAAATATACTTAGCTGCTTAGTAACAAACCTTCAGAGATTCACACTGAATGCAACATGTCATTACGTTTAACGTATTTTGTGTAAAAAGGAAATTGGCACATTTTCAAGCACTCAGAGAGTTATGTTGACTTACATATTTTTTTCAATTTATCATTATTTATTTATATGGTCAATATAGAGTTTGATACAGACAACACCGTTGCAGTGCTAGAAATTTTGAGATCGTCCTTGATACATATACAGACGTAACAAAGTAAAAACATATAATTCGATTTTTTATGTATATTAAAGATTATTATGAAGACATTGGATGTATAACTGTTTTATGAAACATAATTGGTTATATTTGTATGAGCCACCGCGTGAGAAATGGTAGGGTTGATACGAAACTGATATAATTTTGCAAGAACCAAAGTATGTATGTTTGATAAGATTGGATTCGTAGAAGTATAAATATACATAACATCAACTGGTTTATGTTGTTATTAGAAGGAAATATGTAATAGCCACAACATTCGTGATAGTCGATCTACATACATCTTTCACACTATAGCTTCGAACACGTAAATAAAAATGAGGCGTGGTCACTACATGACTTATACAAATTAAATTTTACATTCTGTCCAAAAAATATAAACATGTGAGTAAAAAGTGCTACTTGCGTGTCGAATTTTGAAAATTTTTGTATAAAAATTTTTATTTAAACTAACTAATATACAAGAAATCTGTATAGAATGCATAATTTGCCAGATATTTGCAAAAAACTGCTACTTGATAAGAGTGAGTGTTAGTTGCGCTCCGAATTTTGAAAATGTCTTTATACAAAAATTCAAAATCAAGCTTTAAATTTTCTGATATTTTTAATGTATGTGTTTAGAAAGAATAACTTGCGAGTTATTCGTCAAAAAATATTTTTCGATAAGAGTAAAAGACCTAGAAGTAGATCTTTCGAAAAAGAAATATCGAAAAATATTTTTTTCTACTCCCATACTTTAATTGTATTATTAGATATGCCGAACCTGTACTTTAATGATGTCCATTACGATACAGATTTTCATTATGATACAAGTTTATATCCAATAGGAATACAGATTTTTCATTACGATACAAGTTTATATCCAATAGGAATGCGACATTCCAATATTCAAACAATATTCATAATGGCGACTGCATATCTGACAGATGTACAAATTAAATAAATGTGACAGTTCTCTGCAATTTACAAGTAAGTACTTAAAATTTGTGCTTTTTTGAAAACATAAACGGTAAAAATGAGGGATAATGACAGTGAAATGTAAAATTTGAGTCCACCAGAAATTATGGAACAAGCCTTAGTAACCACGAACAATTTATTACCAGCTAAATTCGCAAAGGTGCATGGAAAATTTTAACCTCAATTTATGAAATGGAATATTCAAAAAATAATGTTTTATTATGGGGTCGTAGAAAAAATAGTGTATGCAACTCGCATTTAATGGCTATTAAGACACTCGTATTCATTACAATACTCGGCTTCGCCTCGTATTGTAATTTTTTTACTCGTGTCTTAATAGCTATCATTAAATGCTCATTGCATAATATACTATTATAATATCTTTCTCATATTGACTTTTCAGTACATTTGTATCTTTAGAAATTTGTTTAAATTTACTAGTTCACGAAATTTAATTTTTTTGTTGAAGTAAACTGTAGTTGCAAAGTTGTAGTTACCTATAATGCTGTATATGTTTGTTCTGGTATTTCAAAAAAAATACATAGGTATATCACATTTGCAGTCACTTGAACAACACTGACTATACTTGAAGAAGCACAGTAGTTCTTTCAAAAAATGTGGAAAATTATATTTATCACAAAATATTCAACATACACATATACAGAAACTTCAATGAAGTGTTTCTTGAACGAATGTTTTGTTAATAAATACTTTCTGCAATAGCATAAAACTAAATATCGCCAATAAATGATATACGAGACCACAGCTTCCGTATTACTTGTACATTGAATTATACTTATGGCGCAAGGTGTCTTCTACTTAGCATTCTAACGGACTTTTGTCCGTCACTGTATAAATTATCGAATAAATTAGTATTAATGCTTTTTATGTAATTTTAACATTCATGGGTTCGATAATTTAATACAAATATTCTAAAATGTGTTTATTTTGTCTAAAATCAATTTGTAAAGAGAAAGATGATATATTTACGCGTGATACTTCGGCAAGAAAAAATGTTTTGAGCTATTATTTATACCCGTCTAGGCCTATATAAGGCGACGATTTTGTTTGTAAAATCAGAGTTATCCTGGCAGCTAGGAGAATTCTCACCAAACTCTCTGGCAGTCTAGAGAGTACCTAGTACCTATCCCTTAGTCTTTCTGGCAGTCTAGAAAGGCGGTCCGTAAGTTATTTTGTTACCAGGCAGATCGTGGTAAGAAAACAATTCCGTCCTGTAAGTCCCGAGTAAATCTTTATATGGTTATTCCGGTTATTTAAAATAATCACGTCAGATAGATTTTATTAATTTCAAATATACCAAGTAACTTTTAGGTTCACGTAGGATTTCAAAGAAATATATTATTCTCGTGGAATATCTCTTCAATAATACGAACATAAGCACCAGATGATGCATTAACGTTTTTTGCTAGACTTGTGTAGAAATATCACCTTTCTCGAAGTAAATATCATTTATATAATATCTTAATTCCCAAAATATTTATGACCGTATATTTTAATATTCAATGTTTGAATATTCCGTTAAATGTTTGTTGACATACTGCGAATAATTTTTTTCAGTAAATGTTACGTTATTTTTCAATATATGAATTATTGTTGCTTTTGTATATAACAAATACTTTATGATCTTCTTGTAAATATATGAACTAAATTTGTGTAATTGAACTTCTGTTTTATATGTAAATATAAGATTGACATAGTAAGATTTCTTTTACTCTTATTGCTAGAAGGTAATATAAAATGAATATTGAAGTAACAAACATGCTAAAACATTCCGAACCAGAGTTTTCTTCTCCGTAAACCGAACTACCCGTATTTGGGCATTTCTGTTGATCACATTCACTAGACACTTAGAACACTTGCTTTTATCATTACACATATTGTTTTAAGTTTAATACCTAATTATCTGTCAAATATAGACGGTGAAGGTGGATGAATACCAACTGTAGATTTAATAGACGACAATATCACTCTGATGTAAAATATCCCTAAGACTGTACAAGACGTTTAGTTATCCGTTGATAGATGGGAGCACTTCAATTTGGCAATTAGCATTTTTAATTAAGTATTTAACTATTTAAAGAGGGTTTCATGTCGCCGCATTACTAACGAGGACAACATTCTTGTTTTGGCAAAATGCTTGAAAGATTAAATGTGGATGGCTGTTTATGCTGCCTTATGCAATTTTACATATTCATAGAAAATAAATGATTCAAATCGTAAATAGAACTGCAAATTTCGTGAATAACTCCAAAACTTACATAAAATTACAAATAACAATTCATGTTAATAATTCTGATAAGAGTAGACTAAGTATTTACTTACGTGTAACTATAAGGCATACTTGCAGGTTTGTTTCTTCCTTAACCTGATAGGAAATAGGTCTACAAACAACCGGATTTTCCATTTGTAATGTTACTAGTCTTGTATAAGGTAGTAGTCGTGTTCTCGCCAAATATACAAAAATTAACACAGACTGACGACATTTATGGCCGTGACGTCGGACATTGATCGTGAATATGCTCTTCGGATTCTGACTCTTCGTGATCGTTTCTCGTCAGCAATGGAAACTGGTGACAAGTGAAGATTCCTAATTATCTACCAAATCTCTATATCAACCACATGTCCACTAATTTGATCCCTTAGTAGATAATCGCATTTTCTTGTTTACCATTAAATCTGTGTCTAAAAAGTGCACGCTTAGAGTGGTGTAGCTGAAGATTGCACTGGAATGTAGATCAAATTCGAGTTGTTTTCAGTGCCGAATATCGATTTTATTTATATGCTTGTGATGGTCATAGAATTATCAGAAGACGCCGCGAAGGAAGAAATTTACGGTTTCCTGTGCAGCAACTCCTACTCAAGATCTGTGGCTTTTTTTAAATAGTAATTCCAGGTACATTAACGTTGGTTCATCACATCTATAATGCATTTTTGAAAAGTATAAACTTCTTACCTTTAACAACTGGCAAATTTTGTTTCTCAACAGGCGAATGCACGGCCACTGATCATCGGGGTTATTATGGAGGTTTCGAATAATGATCGGCTACCATAATAATAATACGCCTGATATTGAATAGAGGAGTACTGATTTATAACTAGTACCAAACAATGATGATACTCTTCAACAACGGACGATGAAACTTTGGATATTACCGAATATTATTGTTTGGCTAATTTCAAGTATGCCTAATACCTGGGTTAATGTGTCCAGATACATTGCTGGATCCACATTTTATTAATGTTTACATACATTGTTACATATCTGTACATATTTTGTTGATAATTTTATCGTTTCTTGTTGCGTATAAATTACGTCTCTCCGTAAAATGTTACTAAAATATGACAACGTGCACTAGGTGTTCATGTATTTACGGCGGCCAGTATATATAAGTCCAGAAGATATTTATCACTTGTCTTGTCTCGTCGCTAATTTTCCCATTATATGTCATCTTATAAATGAACTGTAGCCTGAAGTAACGTGCTGAAGTCTTGGCAGAAACACAAAAGCATCACAAAACAAATAATGTAAACATACGCATATATGTTTTAGTTAGACTTCTGAAAAAACTCTTTTAGTTTTTATTCCTGATGTATAGTTTTCTTCGCAAGAGTGTTGTTTGGTGTAGTATGTTACTGATTCTCGACAATTATAATATAGATAGATAGAAATAATTGTATATAGTATCAATATTTGCATAATAATATAAATTAGAATAAAATTTTAATATAATTCTTCAGCTTTCATAGCTGTATAGAAGTTTTTGATTTGTATAATTATGCGTTACAATTACGTAGCCTAAGAATGCATTATGATGAAACTTTTCGACTTAGATATTTTTGTAGATGTCTACGTTTTAAAGTCCCCTGATACCGAAAAAGTGGTTTTTAAAAAATGTCTGTGTGTGTCTGTGTGTGACCACGATAGCGGTCAAACCGCTATAGCAATCAATTCCAATTTTTGTATTTACGAGTATAATCTCCCTCTTGAGACCTGATTAGATTTTCAGTATTATCGGGCAGACCGGATGTAGTAGTTTACTTCAGTAAAAAAATCGAATTTTGCCGATATTTCGCGAGTCACACTTTTTAGACAGGTACGTTACGAGTATAAAAGTACCACGCGATCATTTCAATTCTAAATTATAGCAGGCGGGATTTTCTTTTATTAGGTTGTCCAGAATGTCAATTATTGATTAATTAACATTTTGAAACGTCACTTTGACAATTCAAATTGTAAATTAGTACTTATATACCAACTTAATTTAAATTTTACAGCCTGCTCTAATTTAGAATTTAAATGATCGCGCGGTATTTAGAGCTTTTGCAAATATGTCGTAAATTATGCATTCTATATATATTTATCAAGAGTACAAAAGGATTTTTGAGCAGGATATGGAATATTTTTTGGATAAATGCAATTTCAAAATTTGAACCGGAAGTAACATTTTAAACTTAGCGAGTAGCACTTTCTTTTGAATATCTCGCAAAGTATTTATTAAGAGAATAGCAGTACTTATAATAGGATCATTTTTATATAAACAAATTCTTAAAATTCGGCTAATTTTTCTAAGAGGATAAAACTATTTAAAACAATTTAGAACAATTTTGTATAACTTGAAACGCTCATACGTATAAGAAAGTCATGTGGTGACCACACCTAATTTTTTTTTTATGTTGCTGCAACTGATAACTAATGTGGGTGAACATCGAATGTTTTTCAACAGTGTTTTGTAAATATCCACTAGTAAAATATTCTTTATGAAGTGTTAAAAAGTACATATTCACTTTGTAAGCTTACAATTAGTGCGATACAACTTTTAAGTATTTCAGATATCCAAACAATGCCTGCGATTTATTTATATGTCTAACTGTTCTATTTAAAACCCAGGCGACGGTTAGTTGTCATGTTTTCGTTTTAGAAATACTAACGCATTAATTAAAGCAATCCATCACATATCTGAAAAGGCCTACAATTTTACGCATACTTGGTGTCTCAAGATAAATATAGAATAAACATGTGTAAAAGATAAATACGAATTATTTTTAGTGCGACATCCATGGCATTCAATTGGTTCGAAGTTCGTATTAATTGACTTCATTGGCAATTGAAAACAGCCGTCCGATGCTAGTCCGTTCCAACGCCGACTTTAAAGTTTAGTTGTCGTCATAATTACGCGGCGGTCTGAAGTTGCCATGGCTACGACTGTTTGCGTTCATAAATTAGTTCAATGCGTTCTTTTGAATTTTTACAGGAAAAGTATCACGCAAACGACGTTACAAAACAGTTTCTTCGATACAAATTTAACGTTTGAATTGATTTGTATGTAAACATATTAATACACAGAAAAAGTTCGTAGTTGTAAAGAATTATTACTGATTGCTGTAGAGCACCGTGCTGTTAAAAATTCTTGCATTAGTCACTTGTGTAAGGCTCGTTAACAGCACAAATGCATTTAGCTACCCGTTGTATGATAATCTTATAAACAGAATTAATTTGGTCTCTTTCGGGTTGAATTCCACTATCTATTTACATTTAAACCAACATTTGGTTCATTAACAATATTTCTTTAATTTTTTCAATATTAGTGTATGAATTCATTTTTAGGTTAAGAAATTATAATTTTTCTTGCAATACATATCATAATAAAATATGTGAACTAAATGTAATTCTATTTACGATCTCCTATTTCCATTTTCAAGGAATATCCGAAATGTAAATAAAACTGTGTGTTTGTGTTCTTGCGTAATGTGTAAACTTACTTAGTAATTTGCTTTAAGTATATAGAACTTAACTCTGGGATTACAAGAATTACGTAGTGTTTGAGATGTCTTCATTATTTCCGTCCAAATAGCTGTAGCATTAGGGTCGTAACCAAGAGAACTTCCTCGAGAAGATGCACGAGGAGTTTGTCGGGAGAAACAAAATAAGATATTAAATTGATTAAAAGTTTAAAAGACTTTCTTGCGAAATTATTATTAGTTTTGTTTTTGGTCTGTTTTTTTTTTATTATTATTATTTTATGTAAACGTTGTTGAAATTGACGTTACCTAAGTTTCTTAATTCAATGTTATAATTTGTCGCGGTAACATTCCTTCGTCAAGTTAATTATGAAGTTATTAATATCTAATTTGATGCGATATTAGTTTATTCTAAGGAAACACCTGTAATTTTGACTACTCGAATTTCAATGAACTCTTGTAAGATTACATAAATTATGGAAATCATATTTTTAATATAGGATATACATTTATTCCGTATAACATTAAATTATTTTACTATTTTACTATTTAAATTGCTTTATCTATAAAAATTAATTACTTAGTTTTGTTTTTATGGGCTCATTTGTTTATACGTTTTAAAATATGCTTATGTTCAGGTCAAAAAGAAATAAGCTGCATATAATAATATGACAGTTAATACTAAAATTATGACCTTTGATATATATAAATCTCTGATTCTTGAAGGCGTATATTTTAAAGAAACAATCTGCAATACACTGTCATAACTACAAATAGGGTGAGTTTTAATATCAAATCAATGATTAATTATAGTTATTTATTTTTTCCAAAACAGAGTAGTAAGATGGAATGAAAAAGAAATATTCGTGACTAATGCAATTGTAGAGTAAATTTCTAATGCTGTTTAGACTATACATTTTCTCAACTTCAAGAATTTGTCTATTCTTATTTCTCATTTACTTCTTCGGCATTGTTAACAGTATTTAAATCTCATAATTTTGAATTTGTAAATGCCACATAAATTCCTGGGAGCCCTTGTACTAATCTTTCAGTTTTGCCTTTTTCATATCCTTTTTTGAAGTTTGTTTAACTATACAGGCTTGCCGCCGAGGTAACCCAGATACTTCGAATACACATGATTTCAGTGACTAATTCTAAACAAAAATTATGCTATTCACTTTTCCCGAATTCCTAACGATTCTTGAAATATCGGAGTTTGAAGTTGAAGTAAATTACTAGAGTGTTTAGGAAAAAATGTTGTTTATTTTAAGGAAGGCTTAATGACAGTGCAATTATTAAAGCTGCTCAGTGTGACCACCACCTTGTGCAATGCATACCTCAATCCTCCGTCGGAGCTCTCGTTCCCAGCAGTAGTTCTCCATATTGTTTTTCACCCCATAAAACGCTGCATGAATCTTATGGATGAGCTGTTCGAGAAACTCATTTTAAAAAAAAAATTCTCCGCAAATATTTGGACTGGAATAATTAATAATGACGTTATCGGACCACATATCTACTTTGGAGAACGATCTACCAATACTACTTGCGATCATTCATGTGAAGACACTTACCTATTCAACGGGAAAGCATAATAATAGGAACTAGCTCATCTATAAGATTCATGCAGCGTTTTATGAGATGCGAAACAATATGGGGAACTATAGCTGAGAACAAGAGCTTCAACGGAGGATTGAGTTATGTATTGCAAAAGACGGTGGTCACACTGAGCAGCATTAATAATTGCACTGTCGTTACGCTTCCCTTAAAATAAACCAAATTTTTCCTAAACCTTCTAGTAATTTACTTCAGCTTAAGACTCCGATATTTCAAGAACCGTTAGGAATTCGGGAAAAGTTAATAGAATAATTTTTGCTTAAAATTAGTCATTGAATTCATACACCAAATATCTTGGATACATCGGATGTCACCCTGTATATTGACCATAATGTGTTTTCTACGTGCTTGTTGAATTAATGGTACGTATAATAAGTTCATATGCAGATAGTATGTAAATATGGTGTTCATACTGCAGTTATCCGAACTACGTCTTGTCCCTGGAGTATTTAAGGTAAAAGTTCAATTGCCTGTTTGCATTTATATTTAGATTGTATGTGATATATTTTGTTTATATATAGAACGTGCAAACGAAAATAGTCCAGTTTGATTTTGTGACTAAATAATAAATGTTTAACAGGTCAACATTTGTTCACTTGGTTTAACGATTTCTATAATGTAATCGGGTTGAAGTATACCGATTCAGTGGCACTAAATATAGAAGTTAAATAAAAAAAATATTTTATTTATTCAGTTATTTATCCTAGATAGACTAAAAGAGACCTTCTGTAGCGCTACAACTTATAGATAACGCGGTCTTTTAGTCAGTGCTACTAATTATGACAACATAGTTGCACAAACACATTTTTAGTTTTAATGCATTAGTGTGCTAATGGTATTTTTAGTATACTATTTTGTTTAGATCGACTAGAAAACCGAATGCAAATGTCATCACATGTCTCAAAGACTCACTGTAAAGTACGATGTCATTGTCATCTAATTATAAATTCAAATAATATAGTTTTAGTTATTTCTGTTTAAGACTAGCTAGCCAGGCAGACGTTGTTCTGTCCTTTCCGGTAGGTGGCGCGATGATATGTATATATATATATATATATATGGGCGAAAATCTGGGCGATATCGGCTGTCACTATTATATGAAGGTGGAGTTACATTAAAAAATCGCTTGACGTTTCGATATTATTTATAATATCTTCATCAGAAGAAAATAATTTAATTTAAATTGTTTACATCATGGTTTTTCAAGTAAAAATAATATATGACATATAATTTATACAATGACATTTTTCTACATTGAAAATGAACATCACAACGAATAATATTGAACATATGTGTAAGTCTGGTTCAATTTCGGTATTGTTTTTGATGTCGAGATTTTGTCGGCAAAAGATATTGTAAATTGTCTTCTGCTATTTTGAGAATATCTGGGAGCGTGTAATTATTTATTTCGTCCTTTTTGTTGATAATTTGAAATAATTTCTTGCATAAAACAGTCTAAATTTTAATCAAAATTACATATATCACAGCCGATAATCAAATATTTAAAATGTTCTACTTAAAAATCAACATAACCAACTTCAAAAAAACAAAACTTCTAAAATGTTCGCACAAAACATGCCTCTCATTTTAAGCTTTTTTTCAACTTTTAATAACCGAAATAGAAAAAATACTATAAAATACACGTTTCATAAGACATTTTGCGCACTTGTTCTTTAGGAAACTCGCCTAGCGGCTCGTTTTCTAGACTTGAACGCGTGCGCAAAAATCATGTCTTATGAAACTTGTATTTTAATATACTATTATATTGTATATGACTTATTTATTTTATTTTACTTTGTGGCACAGTACTAAGTATTAAAAAATAAAATAAATTACTATTATGAATAATATTGTTTCACAGGCAGTAATATTTATTAGTCAAATAGATTTTCACAGCAAATAAATCTCAATAAATATTCTCTTAACATTGAAGAAACAGACAGAAAACGAAAAATTGATAAAGATAGATGAGATGATGTCTCTGAAAGTGTACATACATACAAGTTATTCGATACTTGTAAGAAGACTCTAATGCATTTCGGACCTTACATTACACGGGGTTTTGCGGCGACATGCAATAGATATTAATATTAATGGATTTTCGAATAGACTGAGTGATGGAAGTTTGTCGACGTCGAGCGCCATGCAACGGTGGATTCTCTTTCGTACGATTTTCTCCTTCCAGTCTCCATGGGAAATTGGTTGGTCGGAGGGTGAATTGATTGAAGATCGAACGGGCGGAATCGCGAATCGTTCATGAAGGGCAATTACAGGGAGGAAATGAATCGCTGAAACAGTGACAAACAGTACAAATTAACGGAAATAATCAGTAGAGGGCGAGTAATGGGAGAAAATACATTCCTAGGTTTAATGTAAGGGTTTCGCCTATTGATTGAAATTTGTTTCCAATTTACTTAACGAATTCCATTCTTTTCTAATTTTTAGTTTGTTTTACATAGACGTAATTATTAGTTAAATAATTCGATGACAATCGTAACTTGAAATAAATTGTAGTAACACATTTCTAACTATTACGAGGGTAAGGTGAAAAATTCTCGACCAACCAGCGATAATCTATGAATCCTGCCTGCGTGCACCTGTCATTAGTTCGTATGACAAGTTTCAAATTCTTCTGTCAAGTAGTTTGTTTACACGAATTTTCGCAGAAGACATCTTCCGTGTTTTTCGTTAAAATGGATAAACTTGAATATCGTGCGATCATAAAATTCTTCGTTTTGGATGGATTAACCCTTAAGGAAATTCATCCGAAGTTGACAAACGTTTACAGGGACTCTGGTCCTTCAATGTCAGCCGTTAAAAAGTGGGCAGGTGATTTCAAACGTGGTCGCATATCCCTTGAAGATGACCCACGTGAAGGACGACCAAAAGCCGCAACCACACCGGAAAACATCGAAAAGGTGGACGATATCCTGTTGGACGATAGGCGCGTGAAGGTGAGTGAGATAGCTGATACCATGGGGATATCGGAAAAAAGGGTGCTAAACATCTTGCACTAAGAATTGGGGATGCGAAAGCTCAGCTCAATGTTGACTTTAGCAGCAACGTTTGGACCGATTAAATAGGGGTCCGATCGATTTTTTGCGGCGATTTATTACCATGGATGAGACATGGGCCCACCACTACACGTCAGAAACGAAACAGCAGTCGAAGCAGTCAGTGGTTCAGCGCCAAAGAAAGTGAAGTCGATCTCATCTTCCGGAAAGGTCATGGCCAGTGTGTTTTGGGATGCGAAAGGGATCCTGTTAATTGATTACTTGAAAAAGGCGGAACAATTACAGGCGAATATTACTCCAATCTTCTTGACCAGCTGGATGACAAAATTCGCGAGGAGAGGCCTGGCTTGAAGAAGAAAAAGTCATGTTTCACCAGGACAACGCACCTGCTCACAAAAGTGCGTTGACAATGGGAAAACTGCGGGATTTGAGGTATGATTTGCTCGACCATCCCCCCTATTTTACTGATTTGGCACCCTCACACGTCCATCTGTTCCCATACTTGAAAAAATTTGTTTCTGGGAAGCGCTTCGCGTCCAATGAAGAAATTGAGAGGGCCGTAAATGGATATTTTAACAGCCTTCCAGACCATCACTTCCGAGAAGGAATACTGATGTTGGAGAAACGCTGGATCGAGTGTGTTGAAGTCAAGGGAGATTATGTAGAAAAATAAACTTATTTTTTAACTGAAAATCGCAGTCTTTCGTCTGTAAAGTCAACTGTCTTAGAGTCAGCTGGGCATTCTTCTTGCAGCCTGTATAAACAGGTAAAAACAGTAACTTAAATTCAACACTTCTGAAATCTGAAACATAATTAACCTATAAACCATTTGCTTTGTTTACGAGATCTATAGATCTTACCTTCAATAAATCTTTAATAACTAATAGAGTCTTTAAAAGACTGAGAATAATAACAATAACAACTTAAACAAATACAAGCAGCACTAACACAAAGAACAATACAAAATACTAAAGCAAAAAGTATACATATATTTCATAATAACAGACAATCCCACTAGGCAAAATCACTATATGCTCACTTGTTCTACATTAGCAAATACGTATTTTCATCCTTCTCTAAAATTGTGATTTTGCCAAGTGGGATGTTAGTCACAGTCATGTGACAAAATCACACAAAGCAGATGATTTATATCGTGTGTTGTAGGATTTGTATGTAGCTATAACAACCAATAGAAAGGCAGTATTAAAAATCATGCGTTGATCACGCGTTTTTTGCTACTGTATTCGTTTAGTGAACAAAGTAATCAATCATTAATTAATTTATAGAAAACAATTGTAGAAATTATGTGATCTAGTAAATATTAAGAAAATGCAAAAATTAGATGTTTAATTTTTATCTGTAATAATTTAATTAACTAATTTGAAATTGTATGTTTATATAAATGTTTAACTGCAATGGTGACACTCGGTGTACAAGTAGATGTGGCGTAACACACAGGTTCAAATATATAGTGATTATGTTTGCTCTTGGTCTATTTTATACCTAAGTAGAAAACAGGTTTACCCATTCATATAATATAGTAAAGCCTATTTATGCAGGCATCAAGTTTTACAATGGCATTAAGAGGCATAATCACTTACCTTTTACTTTTTAGTTATTGTAATGACTACGTGATTTAATTATTATTAATTTTTTGTAGCCCTGAAAAAAGAACATATTTTAATATTGTAAATACAACATACATTCGTACCTTATAATTGCGTAACTATCGGTCATTAGGAAAGTCTATAAGACTAGGAAATTTACAACTCTGCCTACTTAATATTGTTGGGGAATCCAGCATAAAACAAAATTTAATTTAGTTCTTAATTTTTTTCGTCCAATATTTCGCACATTGTGTGTGTGCTTCATCAGGGATTAACTTAAAGAAATTGAATATATCTAGTCAGTAATTATAAGAATGTATAAAAATGTGTATTTATAAATAATAACTGCTTTGAACACTTACAAATATGAACTATGATGTGGACAATATTAGTAAAATACATCTGACACTAACATCAACGCGTACATCTCTGAAATCTATACTAAACAAAACTACGATGTAAATTTTAAAGAATAAATATCGGATAAACACTTTTTTTGGTAAAAAATCTACACATATAAAACAACAAGCACAAAAGAAACATCAACATAAGACGCGTTAAATGGTAAACTTGTAGGTAATAATTATCTGTGTAATGTACACGTAACAAACTTTTGATGATATTTATATACTGCACATCTAAGACAGATTCAGCACAAGCCGGAAGCTATTTCAGTTGTCGTAAGCTTATACAAGTGTACTAAATTTTAATCTGACTATACTGGCGTTTAAACAATGTTTTCGTGACTGGATAGTGTTGAAAAATTAAAATACTTTTCACTTCTCATTTGTCCTTCCCACAAGCTGAAACGCTTTTAGATGGCTGTACAACTCGTTTACCAGTTGACCTTGTTTTTGATGCTTCAAGTTCAAGCCGTTTAATTGTCCTGTGATGTCTAGCAGGAATGCTAAGTCGGATCACGTATTTCCAGCAATAGTTTTTCCTTAATTTCCATAAAATCGGCTATTTCTTTTCGTAAAACCTTTTTCCCATTTTACCTTTGCTTAGCCACCTTACTTCACAATAGCATGTCACATCATCATGTTCTGAAGAGAGGTTATGCAAAAATGCTTTAAAATGGCGGTGGTTAAGTCCGCGAGATCGAATAAAATTGATATCGTTTACTACCACATCTATAACGTTCTTCATTGGAATGGACATAGAGCACAAGTTTTGTTGGTGAATGTAGAATTATTAAATTCTACATTGCATTCCGATATAACCTTTTCGTGAACCCACCATAGAAGGTGCACTATCTGTACAAACTCCAAGTAATTTACACCACTGCTAACCACACGGAAAAAAAATTGTGTGAAAATGTTCTACAATTGTGGCTCTTCGTCATACAATTTGTCCCGTGATTTGGGACAACGATAAATTGTATTAAAAAGTTACAAAAAATTGTGTGAAGATTCGTAAAACAAAATGTGTTAACATATGCTACATAATGTAGTACTTCTTAGTATAATGAACTGTAACCATGTCATATAATATGTATTTTTTCTTTACACAAACAGTGTTATATTTTGAAGCTTTTGTATCCGATATAGTAATACTTTGTATAAAAATTTTATAAAGGAAATAGTGATTTTTCGTATTTTTTGTGTATAAATTTTATAGCAATTGTTTAACATATTTCGAAAAATTGTAATTATCTATAGAGAAGACTATTATATATTCCCTAGCACAAAATGCAACAATTTTGCTATTCTTGTGCTGTTGAGTTCTATGTTGTATGTATAGGGATGTTCCACAATCTTGTCTCTATTTGCTGTATAATTAGTGTTTCAAAGATAATGACAAATTATATCTAAAACTTGTGCGATATGCATTAATTCGTACTATTTGCATATCCAATCCACTAGCATTATATGTTGTATTTGTAGCATTCTTTTCAAAACAATAATGAATAATTTTGTTATTCATTATCTTTGTTTTGACAATATACTTTAATGAAGTAGCGATTCTTAGCACTATTTAATTTAGATATTATGTTGTATGTAGTAGGTATTTCATACAAAACCATTTCAAGAACAATTTTCATATTGTTAAACAATTCGCAAATTTCTGTAACCCATATATACATATACCTACTTTCACACAATTGAATGTTTACTTTGAGAAATGCGGTATTACTTTGATTTATATTATGATTAAGAAGTTTGATAATGAAAACTCTGTTAAAGGAAAATTATTTTAAATAATGATGTGATTAGGGGTGTGTATAGAAATAAAACAGGTATATCTTGATACTTATTTATTAATATACTTATATAAACATAATAATATAAAATAAAATATAGGTAAGTTTTTGTGTAGCAGCAACGTTTTCTAAATAAAAGTGTGAAGAACGAGCTAATGGGTTTAAAGAGCATGTCGCACAGAGACAAAAAGATTTTTACTATTTTTTGACATTAAACATGGATGAACAGCATGCAGTTTGGTCTGCTTTACAACAAAATGGTTTGATAGTATATTAGCTGGTATTGACACCTCAAATGCGAAATTATGTTTATTAAATTTGATAGTATCAAGAACTAAACATATAAAATTAACATCCGTTTCATTAAGTAAACAAATATTTTTGATTATGCCAAATTTAGGAAAGTCTAATGAATTTAACACTATAATAGATTCTAGCCTTGACGCATTTCTAATTTTGATGGTCTCCAGTGTAATCCTGGTTTCTTGTTCACATTCATGCATGGAAAGAATAAAGGCAAAATCGTTAATGTAAACACCTGAAATGATTGCAATGGGAATATTTTATATAAGATAAATGTGTGGCAAAAATACTTACAGCTAGTAATTTCTGGGTCAGCATATATATTTTTATATTGCCCAAGAACTTCTCTTAAATAGGAATCCTTTTTTGCGGTAGTACTGTTTAAAATTGAGTCACACATCAGGGGCCATTTTGCAAACAATCAATTTTACTTTAGAGGATAAATAGCATTGAAGTCTGCTTCAATCTAAAATAAAGTTTCAATAAAAAGAATTAATTTATTTATGTGAAATGAAATACCTGTGAAAAACCCAACTGTTCGCTTAAACAAGGAAATTTTTTAAAATAATTGTGAACAGGGCCACTATTTTTTAACAATTGAAATCTAGTTTTCCTTGTATTTTCCCAGTATTCTTGCACAGTAGTGAACGGTTCTGTATTTTTGTTCAACCATTGCATGTACACCTCTTCATCAACACAATTAACGTATGTGGTTTCAGTTTAGCATACCTCAAATAATTTATTTACATAAATAACAATAATGACATCAGAAAAGTCATTATATATTACCTGTAATTGTACCTATTAGTTTTCTATAGTTATTCCTCAAATGAGTATAACAGCTCCATACCTTTCCCCTTGCAGCCTTTGGTTTTCCTTTGTTATTTACGTATGGAACATAATATATGTCTGGAATTTCGTGTGGAAAGACGTTAGTGATTTCATTTACTAACTGTATAAATCTTCCAGCTGTATCCAATGGACTTCTTTTACATGCTGAAAATAAGATGGGCTTAAAAGTATATATATATATATTCGTATTTGCAGCCTATAATATCGACTTAGTCAAGCAACGCTTACCTCTAAGTCCTTTAACTCGTTACATTTTTTCAGAAACTTGCGTCTGATACCAATTATTGGAAGAAGATCACGTATGTCGGCTGCGTTTAATAACATAAACGCTTCTTCGTCTATACACAGTTCTAAAATCAAATTATTTAATACGTCATTCAAAGATAATAAGATAAATATCTTTTTCGACTAATAATTAAAAGTAGCAAAAATAATCAATATGTTTGATGTGTTTATTTTTTTACATTAATTTGTTAATTTGTTGATAAATAAGCAAGGAGTAATAATTGTTTATATGTAGTTTTATAATATGTACTCCTTCCAATTATTTCTTATATTTTGTAACCCCCACAAATAGGTACAGTCGCCCTTTCTCACATATTGTTCTTTCATTACTTACCAAACACCATCAGGACAGAGTTACCTTCGCATTGCAATATAAAATCGTTAACTTCCATTTCTATTACCTCATGCAAGTAATGCTGATTTATTATTATACAAATGTATATCCATATACGATAGTAAATTATTGTATTTAGGTGTCTAACAATTAACAGAGTCGCCTGTAACTCATACATACACAGTACGCATAAATTGTCCCGTTTAAAAAATAGTCTTTCATGTAACAAAATAATGCATAGTACCTACGCCATTACGCCTTAATCTATGATGTTAAGTTCTTATTCATTGCTATATATGTACCTGCATAATAATGCTAACATGAACAACAACCTATAAGTTATCACAAAAGATTATTTATCTTGAAAAATTGGTATTAGGTTATGCGTTATGCATATTCCAGTCTGTTAATTTATTCTTGACGAATTCGTCCATGACTGGCATTGTAAAACAAAAAGAACGCTTGCATACAGGAATGGTAATATGTAGAAGTACTTACCAATATGTTCAGTATGTGTGTGTGTGTGATAATAAACAAAGGGCACTAAACAATCACGGAACTTACGTACCTAATCAAGGCAAAATGACACTGCAAAATATGTTACGTATTTAACGCTTCTGCTAACACTATACAACCCCACCATTGATACCCATACCACGCCGCAATGTCTGGAGACATTTTTTGTTAAAATAAATATTCAACATTTCCTAATTTTATAACAGAAAATGCACAGCAGGCTAAAACAAATTACCTAAATTTGTAACACAGTTATATTTATTTTTACTTCACACATCTTTTAGTACCAATGTGGACAATATTTCTAACTGAGAGGATAAAATATTTGGCACAATTTTATATCGTATTTTAATAGGAAGACTATCAACGAGTTTAACAATTTATGTAAACCGTTTCTACAATTACCATTGATACAACATTGTGTGAAATTTTCACATACCATTTTTTCCGTGCATATTGCTCAAAAGTACTTTGAACCTCGGCCAAAATATCTTTTCCAGTAGTGGTCCCTTGTAGCGGGCTTAAAGCCAGTAATTCCATTGTCAAAGTAAATTCTTCATCAACACCTCGTATAAAAATAGCTAGTTGAGTTGTATCAGATAAGTCGGTACTCTTGTCCAAAGCAATCGAAAATGCTTGGAAAGCAGTCACACGATCGGCTAGCGTTTTTTTCATATCACCAATCATCATATCTATACGTCGAACAACAGTACGTCGCGGTAATTTTACTTTCCCAAATTCTTTCTTCTTTTCCGGACATAGTTCTGCAACATCTACTATGCATTGTTTGACAAACTCTCCGTCAGTGAATAGCTTCGACGCCTTCGCTATTTTGAAACTAACTATAAAGCTAGCTTTAACAACACTATCCAGATGCAATCTTTGTTTATGGAACATTTGTTGCTGTTTACCTAAATCGGTTATAACTTTTCTGAATTTTATCTTTTCTTAACTCACCCGTGAGTGAGTTATGTTGAGCGAAATGCTTACTGGAATAATGCCGCTTGATATTATATACTTTTAAAACAGAAATTGTTTCATTGCACAACAAGCGGATAGGTTTACCATCGTGCATGATAAAAAAGTATTCGTGTACTGTAGTATAGATGCAGGTAATATTATAATAAATATTGCGGTATTATTGCTGGAAACATGTCAGTAATATTACTGAAATATCTACAATATACTAAAATACCCACTAAATTATAAATACATATAAAATATAAAACACATTTAACAAATATAACAAACTTTAATTCTAAATTCTAAATATCTTTACTCATAATTTATAAAGTCACAATCTGCCTTCCCCAGTGAGATGACTCACCTTGTATATAATTTAATATTTTAAATACGTGTAACTGATTTAGAATTTATATATTCATATATGTAGTATGTGAGTATCATAAATATCTATTTACCTTAAGCAACAGATACAGAAATTACCTAATAAGACAAGGTTTGAAACACAAGAATTTAGGTAAAATTTTAATTCTCAAAATTTGTTACATTTTAAATTTTGATTTGTAATTTTTTAGGATTTAATTTATGATCGGTTTATTTCTGAAACCCCTTGTATGTTAAACTGCAATTAGAATCTTTACTTTGAGTTTAGAATTTCGCATTATGTACTTAATTTATTATTTATTTATTTTTTGGACTTATTGCTCCATCTTCTGATAACACTCTTAGTTGTCATTTGCAAGCAATGGTACAAGACCACCACCCAATTCACTTGCTCTGAAATTAATGATCCCGATCTAATTATTCACGAATTTGATGACTAGTGTAATCACATACAAGCAATAATATGAAAAGGAAGATTATCCAAAAAGTATTGTAAATTCGTCCCAAGAAAAGGAATATTTACATCAAAGAAATAAGGATCAATTATGTAACTAATCACTAGGGCGCGGACATGACCGGTTTAAACTACGACGAAGTTACAACGGAGCAAAGAAATAATGTAAACACACACGCTTACTGAATAGCACTAATTCATATGATGAACTGCAACATCTGTTTACGCCCGAGAAGTGCCCAAGAATGAGAGCAAAAAATGCCCATAAAATAAGGAATTTATGAGTAAAATCCTTTTTTCACCGGCGTAGATAGGAGCGTGAGGGGTTTTTAAAATTTATTATATTTACCTTATATTACGCAAGAGAAATAAAATTTTCATTCATACTTACGTTAGTTTCGTTTTTTCATTGGTTTGACTGTTAATTACGTACTTCGTAATTTTTGTAATAGTCTTTTTAATACCGGTTTATTGAATCGAGTTCTCCCAATTATCTAGACGTAAGTGTGCACTGTATTTCGTTAGTTTCAATAACATACGCGTACATTTTTAGTTATCATTTATTTAGACCTAGAACGTTGTTTATGTTACTTTTTCTGATATGAAAATGAATTGTTAGTGATTCCGAAATTTATAACAAAGTCTGTAAAATATCGTTACAAAATGCCAAAATATCGCACATTCGTCACTTAGCTTTACTAAAACATACACAGAAATAGTTTTTATGCAGAGAATTTCGATAGTTTACAAAATTTCGTTACATGTTTAAATGACGATGCTCGAAGTATTTCTGAGTGCAAGGAACTAACACAAATCCCAAATTTAAAAAATCTGTTGTTATTCCTTCAAGAACATTTTGGAAATTTGCCTAAACTAATCACACATTTTGAAAATCGAAATCTCAAATTAAAAGACGGATTAACCACATTAGACGTGGGCTATTAATAATTTCAAAAGTATTCCATGTGACTTCGGATGTGGCCTTCGGCATAAGTTAGACGCCGTTTTTAATAGAAATCCAGATTTAATAACATTGCGGCAATTGTGTATGCTAAATATGCTGAAATAAAAGAATATTTCCAGTACGCACCTATAACCAGTTGCGATGTAGAAAGGACGTTTTCTATCTACAAGGTTGTACTTAATTCAAAGAGAACAAGTCTTACAGAAGAGAAAATGAACAAATAATAAGGTATTTTGTATTTTATAGATCACCAGTCACTTGTTATCCAATTATATAAATAAAATTAAAACCTCTTTAAAAATACAACATTTCAATAGTGCGCCCATACGCGATGAGTCATCAACCGTAGGTGTCCGCGCCGTAATTATAATATAAAGATATATAAAATTTATATTTTTAGATAGGTTATGCCTGCGATCGAATGATTAACCTTCATCTTTGCCGTTTTTTTAAAATATAATCTATAATACATATCTGACTATTTACAATGTAAGCAGTATTGACTCAATACTATATACTTACATAGGTACATATTTCTATATACCTACCTGTATATGTATAATAATATAAAAAAAATGCTGTATCATGAGAAAAAACTCCCACGTTCACAACGCACACAGGTCCAAATCACCTATTTCAAATTAAATCGGACGATCGCACAAACAAGATAAAAGTTGAATAGGTTACATTCGTTTTCGTTCCACCTTCTTTCTTTTTGGATCTCCCTTTTATCTGACCGAGTATATCTAATGTACAGCGTTTGGTATGGACCGTCGAAGCCATTTCTGCAGGCGATGTTGTCGATTACCGGCGGAATTCTGCATCACGTAATCTCTGAGAGTTAGTGTCTGTACATGAAAAGTAGAACGCATTGGCAATTCACACAAAGCTATAGAAACATTCTCGCATGGATTCAACTAGATAGTCCACCGTAATTTGAACTGGGAAACTTTTATGTTAGCAATAATTATTTAACGATAATTATAAATCTCTGTATACGGCATTGCAGAATTAACAATAATAAATACTCTACATGAAAATAAAACTAGGTGTTTAAAAACATAAGCATATATTCACACAATGTGTCAACAAAGCTGATTTCTTCTGCACGAAATTTATAATCTAATTATTTTAATAATAATTTCTTTATTTTAAACAGACATTGCTTTATTACATGATAAAATATAAAATCTTATTATTATTATTAGGTGATTCCAATTAATCAAAACTAATATTATATAAAATGCAATACAAAAATGAATCAAAAGTTCTTTATACAAGAACGGAAGTTCTACAGGGCAGGAATCTGGGTCCTTTATAATTTTCGATTTTCCATTAATGATATCTCTTTTGTAATGAGTTGCTATGGTTATTGGCAGATGATAACAAGCTATATCTAAAAACTCGTACATTGGTGTTTCTGCATGGGCAGATGGATGTTTTGCCAGCTTGTTGTACTGCGAACAATTACTAAATATAATTTTTCTATTCCGGTGCTATAAAGTTCATTTTACGACATCCGTTTTGGCTGCATAAAGTATTACTTTATCGCACGCTAATTTTATTTTTTTGAAGTTGGTAACAAAAAAAAATGAAACCAAATCGTATTTAAATGTCAAAATATAAGCCTTTAAAGTAACAAAAATGTGCAATAAAATTGTACAAAGAATAAAAAGCACACATGCTAACATTTCACTTACTAATTAGCAATATAAATTGTTAAGCAGAGTTGGATGATAAGTTTTCGGATGCTACTATTGACATTTACTTACCATGTTGAATAGTACAACTGTTATAAAAGTTTGTTTTGATAAATATGTAGAGAGTTTGTGGACGAAAGATTTTGTAAATTGTCTTCTGCTATTTTGCGAATCTCTGGGGGCGTACAGTTATTTATTTCGTCCTTTTTGTTGATAATTTGAAATAATTTATTGTATAAATCAGTCTGAATTTTAAACACAATTACATATAGCACCACCGATATTCAAACATTTAAAACGTTCTACTTAAAAATCAGAATAACCAACTTCAAAAAAGCAACATTTCTAAAATATTCGAACAAAACATGTCTCTTATTTTAAGCTTTTTTGAACTTTTAATAACCGAAATAGAAAAAATAGTATAAAATACACGTTTCATAAGACATTTTGCGCACTTGTTCTTTAGAAAACTCGCCTAGCGGCTCGTTTTCTAAACTTGAACGCGTGCGCAAAAATCGTGTCTTATGAAACTTGTATTTTAATATACTATTTTCTATTCCGGTGCTATAAAGTTCACTTTACGACACCCGTTTTGGTTGCATAAAGTATTACTTTATCGCACGCTAATTTTATTTTTTTG
This sequence comes from Amphimallon solstitiale, assembly GCA_963170755.1. Lineage (NCBI taxonomy): Eukaryota > Metazoa > Arthropoda > Insecta > Coleoptera > Scarabaeidae > Amphimallon > Amphimallon solstitiale. The sequence continues at coordinate 53,223,983 of OY720680.1, forward strand.
AAGTTGGTAGCAAAACAAATGGAACCAAATCGTATTTAAATGTCAAAATATAAGCCTTTCAAGTAACAAAAATGTGCAATAAAATTGTACAGAGAATAAAAAGCACACATGCTAACATTTCACTTACTAATTAGCAATATAAATTGTTAAGCAGAGTTGGATGATAAGTTTTCGGATGCTACTATTGACATTTACTTACCATGTTGAATAGTACAACTGTTATAAAAGTTTGTTTTGATAAATATGTAGAGAGTTTGTGGACGAAAGATTTTGTAAATTGTCTTCTGCTATTTTGCGAATCTCTGGGGGCGTACAGTTATTTATTTCGTCCTTTTTGTTGATAATTTGAAATAATTTATTGTATAAATCAGTCTGAATTTTAAACACAATTACATATAGCACCACCGATATTCAAATATTTAAAACGTTCTACTTAAAAATCAGAGTAACCAACTTCAAAAAAGCAAAATTTCTAAAATATTCGAACAAAACATGTCTCTTATTTTAAGCTTTTTTGAACTTTTAATAACCGAAATAGAAAAAATAGTATAAAATACACGTTTCATAAGACATTTTGCGCACTTGTTCTTTAGAAAACTCGCCTAGCGGCTCGTTTTCTAAACTTGAACGCGTGCGCAAAAATCGTGTCTTATGAAACTTGTATTTTAATATACTGTTTTCTATTCCGGTGCTATAAAGTTCATTTTACGACATCCGTTTTGGCTGCATAAAGTATTACTTTATCGCACGCTAATTTTATTTTTTTGAAGTTGGTAACAAAAAAAAATAGAACCAAATCGTATTTAAATGTCAAAATATAAATATAAGCCTTTAAAGTAACAAACATGTGTAATAGAATTGTACAAAGAATAAAAAGCACACATTGTAACATTTTATTACTTATTAAGTTATTAACAATATAAATTGTTACGCAGAGTTGGATCATAAGTTTTCTGATGCTATTATTGACATTTACTCCCCATGATGAATAGTACAACTGTTATAAAAGTTTGTTTTTAATAAATATGTAGAGAGTTTGTTGGCGAAAGATTTTGTAAATTGTCTTCTGCTGTTTTGCGAATCTCTGGGGGCGGACAATTACTTATTTCGTCCTTTTTGCTGATAATTTGAAATAATTTATTGCATAAATCAGTCTGAATTTTAAACATAATTAAATATAACACCGCCGCTATTCAAATACTTAAAAATCAGAGTAGCCAACTTCAAAAAACAAAATTTCTAAAATATTCGAACAAAACATGTCTCTTATACAGGGTGTAGCACCTAAGATGTCTCGAACCGTAGCTCCTCTATCATACAATATATCGAAAAAAGTCTAAGAGAAAAATTGTCCATAATTACAATCGCAATTTTTCTAAAATATTTTTGGTCATCAGTGCCGTGCCGTATTCCAGTGGCGTATCAAACCTATGTTTTTTTAAATGGAACAATATATATTTTATGGCTGATTCGGAAAGCCCTCGAGGAGTCTTTTTTTTCATATGTAACGTCATACCTCTAACTTTAGAGGTTTCGCTGTTATAACGGTTTTTCTTCGCAGTTAAACCATACTGCGACATTTTTTTTTGGCAAGAACTAGATTGTACCGGCGTTTGGATTTCGAATTTAGGGATAGACTAAGACCACTTCTACCTACTCTTAATTTTTTTTCAAGTGATTTAACGACATTCAGTGCACACTTAGGTCAAGATAATTGGGAGAAGTAGATTCAATGAAACGGTATTAAGCAAGAACTATTACAAAAATTACGTAAGTATGTAATTAACAGTCAAAACAATGAACTAACGAAACTAACTCCCAGTTTATTATCTTACGAAGTACAAGGTAATTTTGAAAAGTCCTCTCGCTTTTACCTGCGCCCATGAAGAACGGAATTTAAGAGAAACATCGTCTTTTTTGCTGGCCGTTTTCGCGACACAGTTCACCATATGAATAGTGCTATTCAGTAACTGCGTGATGTTATACATTATTTCTTTTGTCCGTCGTAATTTCGACCTCGTACGTCCGGTCTATAGTTATAACACACGTTTGGCAAACACGAAATGTACGTTCGATTTTTGAGATTGGGACCATTATAGTTATCTAATGATTCTGTTGCACTAACAAAATATGTATGTTTCATGTCAAGTGTTTGTAACAATAAATTTATTACTCACAACATATTAAAAGAATTTAATTACATCTCTAGAAATACCTAAATCTCATGTTTAGTATTTCGTATGATGTTATTTCAAATGAGTATGATAGCTAATTTGAAATAAATAATACTGGACTGTCGACGCCACGTTGGCCTCTGGTTTCTAATAAAGTTTATAACCAAGGAAACCATATACTGATGTATAGGATTCATATAGTCACGTAAAACACATTTCCGCAAATTACTACCACTGGATTGTACCGACAAAACGCGATGGAATGAGAAACATAGAGATAATACCGCTATCAAAATAGCTTGCTTTTTTTTCCCCAGGGAATCATTATCCGTATTAATTTGAGAAGACCTTCACGCGTGTGTATATCTTTTTGCCATTTCTTTTAAAGATTAGCGTTGTTTAATGGATCTTTTGATGCCCCACCATGTTCGAGTGTTTGTTAGTATGTACTGTGTGTGTGTGTTTGTATTTAGTGCACGCGTATCTCGACTTGCAGAAAATTATGTTCGCCTGTTTCCAATTTCATTCGACTCCCACTGCAATAACGTTGTTGTTGTCGGTGCTGCTGCTGTTGCTGCTGTGTTACTACAACCGCCGCACACGCTTAAAGTCCTATCATACATAAATAAATAACGCTTTGTATCCGGCATCTGCTCATGACCTTGCCCAAGCTGAAAAAAATAAAATTCTCGTTTCGCTGGATCGACGCGATGTTTATTTTTTTTAGGTGCAGTTAGTGTTGTTTTCCAACGAGGTATATAGCCTGTTTTATAGTTTAGAATTAAGGTTAGCTATTACCCACTGCTTTGATTGCAGTTCGCGGAGAAAACTAAATATCCGAACTAATGGATATTTTAAATAACGTAGCGATAAAGGACTACAAACAGAATACGTCTACATTATAGGACTTCCTGAATTTTTAATTAATTTATTTTTACATTCCATGGCAAACCTTTATCAACATAATTTTTGATCTCGCGGTATATTATATTTATTGCCCAACAGACGAGGTCCAAAATAGACAAAGAAAAGATATCAATGCGATCATATATAAATACACAATACAATATAATGCAACAATGTACAGTGAGGAATAAACAAAGAAATATGAATGTATATACCTATATTGTGTGTTGTTATTTGTGAAGCACAAAATTAAAGGTTAACATTGAGTTTGGATACATTAAAAGTACTTCCTTTATATTTCATGTTATATTTATATAATTGCATAACTTCAACCGAAATAAATAGGTTATCTTGCTCGTATATTGAGATAATATCTTATTGGTTGTCTTGATGTACTCTACACTGTAAAAAAAATATGGGGAATTTTACTCCGATAATCGGATGCAACTTTTCTACCTCCGATATCCGGGTAAATTTCCTGAGCTGAGTGATTTTACCATCCATGTGTAAAATTCCAAAGTAAGAAGGGAAAATTGCAAGTGGTAAAGTAAACGTACATGGGAAATTTACCATACAAAGGCAATTTTGTTGCGCGGAGGTGAAATTTAATGCTTAATTTTACCATCAAGGGGTAAATTTACTTCTCATAATTTAACCTTTTATAGGGGAATTTTAACCACAGAAAGTAAAATCTGTCCTGCTGTAGTAATTTTATCCTCATACTAGTAGTAATAAAGTTGCATCCGATTCTAGTAATAAAATTACCCTATTTTACTGTTCACTTATACTGCATGCATTCAGTGTAAGTAGTGATATGTAATGCACTTACAAGCCGACCTTGCACATTCTTTCATTGTCCTAAATCCAATCATAAGTGAATAGAAGTCTACACTTTCTACTGGAAATTATTTTAAATCAACCGCGCATAAGGTTTTTATAAGAACTCCGAATATATAATTATACTGCATAGAATTAATTGACATTTGTTATTCTACTATTCACTCTATTGATGTTGTGAGCAATTAACGAAAGGTGGCTGGTATGCTCAGCTTTCATACTTGATGTCGGTACTGTGTGGGATGACAATATTTTTCCGAAATGGTGATACATTTCCTTCAAGACGAATTACAATACTTTGGTAATAATTTGCAAATACGTTAGAGGTCCATGATAAACACTAGAAAAGTCAGTGATTAATAAATAGATTAAAGTCAAATGGTAACATTTCACTGCGGCCAGAATTGGGCATCATATATATAGGTAATTCCACGAAACTCTTAAATTACCACAAAAATCTGAAAGAATAAGATTGACCTTTTGGTTGCATCAGTTACGTTTAAGTACAGCTCTTATTGCAGTGCGTCATTTACACTATAATTATATAATTTGGTGAGTGTTACATAATTTACATTTTGCCCAATTCTGACTGAAGTATTTTTTTTAATTTTTAGAACTATAAGTAGAGGAACACCTTCAACTTCATTCAACATCGTTTTATTTCTTGTTATACATATTTACATTACACATTATTTCTTAAATAATTCGGTAAGTTTACTACTTTTGCTTGTGTTTTCTTTTTGTTTTTAATGCCTGAAACAGAATTTATTTTCATACAATAATATTGAAAAAATAACATTGTGTGTGATATATCTTTTGGATATTCCAGGTTAAACATAAAATATATAGCAAATAATTGATTTAATTCCTCTCTTAAATATGGGGTACCTTGGTTCAGGTGCTGCTGTTCCATTTTTATGACATAACGATGAATATTTTCATTGCCATCTGAAAACAAAAATATAAATAATTCAATATCACCTACATATTTGTATTTTACCTTTCCTACATAAAATGTATGGTGAACTATTATCTAGAAGTTGCTTTTCGTCCTGGAAGTAATTCAACCTTAAATATTGTTCGGCATTTTATAGTGTCTTAAGGGTTAGCAAAGCAATTTTACGGGAACAAAGGTCTATAAGAGGTGATGGATGATAGCAAATTAGCAACGTTTAAAATATATAAAGAATGTACATGTTATTTGTAATGAAAATTGAGTATTTGAAAAAAATGGGTACCAATTTCTTGTGTTTATCACTGGTTATCTCCACTTACTGCAGATCCTTAAGTTAAAATTAAATTTAACTATCTACATGTTGTAATTTACATACTTACATTGATTTTACAAATAATGAGCTTAACATTCTCTCCAAAATATCTGCATATAACTTTAATTACACATCGTAAAACTCCGTCTTCATCACTAGGAATAGATGATATATATATATTTCCTTTTTTCCCCAAATTCTAAAATTTTAGAAGCTTTGCTTATCATTGCTTCAGAAAATATTTCCGCTTTGTGGTTCATGAGTTTTTCATAGTGCCAATAAGTTCCTGACTGACTCAATAAAATTGACTACTGTTCTTTAATTTCACATAGAGCAGGATAATTCGTGTTTAGAAAGTCTCTTTGCTTTGTATAAGTTTTGTCTAACAATTTTATAACGGTTTAATCAAAAACATCGTTGTTAACGTCTTAGTTTCTCCTGATCATTGTCAGTGTCTTCGTTATTTTCTAGTGGTGGTTGCGAATTGTGACAACCGGATTTTGCATTCTCTTCTTTTTTATTTTACTTGGTGCAGTGTTGCTGTCGTTGGACGGTGTCCTTTTTCTGTTCAGTAATGATTTTAGGTATTTTGCTCGTTCTTATTCGTAACTGTAACATTATCCTCATTGATTGAACCTACATCGCGCTTAATTTTATAAAAATGATATCGATAAAAATGTGTTTTAAAACTACTAACACTTTGAAATAACCCTCTTTTGTTACATAATGGACACTCAATTATTTTTCCATCCCTAATATGACCGTATAAATGAGCTAAAAGAATTTGTAAAGATCAACCGTGAAATTACATACATTGCAAGAAAATGATAGTGGTTTGACTTTTGGCAACACACTTCTATGTGTACGGTAGATGTACATGTTGAAACGTTTGCATTTACTGTATTCCATAAAGCATTCGGGATATTTGCAGTAATACCGAATGTTTCGTACATTTCGATGTTTGTATTCATGTTGGTTATAATCTGATATTATTCGAAGCCTTGAATTACAAACAGTACATTCATAGTTATTATCCATCTTATTTCTACAACAAATAAGTATGTAAATCAATCTATTAATTAGCAGTTATTTTCTTGTGTTATTTAGAGAACATGCACAATTATTTGTAATAGATATGGATATCTTAACATGGCTGCTAAATTTATAACGCAAAAGCACACATACAATAAATATATTTTCTTTTGAAACCAGCTTTATATCAACAATGGACTTTTGTATATATACGTGAGGAATATCGATGCTTCGAAATACTATCAAAAATGTAAAATACCTGTACATAGGCTAATAAAATAATGTACTTAACCCTCCAAACATATCACGTACACACATGAACAAAGCAGGTACTGTTGTTTTGATCTTTTCATTACAGAACATAGTAACTCATATACTAATCTACATTTTCTTAATAAAAAAGATTTTCACATAAACATTATTATTAATACTCACCTATCGTAGAAATCGGCAACACAAGCAGAGTTAACAAAACATGCAAGAGCATACAATAGATTATAGAATGTGTAACGCGACTGTCTTTGAGAGCATGCGTAATAGGTATGGTTTACTTGCAATTCTTCACTCATATTCCACACAACTAAGTTTATTTATTATATGTTCCAGTGATATAAAAATATTAGTACCTATACCACTTCAAATTCTTTAGTCGCACAAAAAACGTTTGCTATGATTTGTGCCTCCGATATATGTAATTGAGTTCAATGAGTGAGATCAGTTATAATGTACATACTACGTTAGATAAAGTGAAATAGACGACTCGCTTGTATATTTCAATACCACATATTTTCACTTATCAGTAAATAATATTACTTTTTGCAGACAGTTTTCCTTGCTATAGATAGGGATACTCCATGCATTCGGGAATACTACTTTTCTTGGAGTAAATTTACTTCATAAAGGGAGTAAATACCCAACTTAGAGCTAAAATTGACTAACTCCTGACAATTTTCCCCATAAATTAATTTTACCTTAAAAACGGCAAAAATTGTTCTGTTTTTCGAGGGATTTACGGGGAAAATTACCCTCATTTTTTACAGTGTAGATTTCAATCTTTATCTTTGGATTAATGTAATGGTATTCTAAAAATAAAAATACGAAGTTTATAGATTCTGATAAATGTTAATATCAAATAAAAATACTCATCTGTTGAAAGGTTAGCCACTAATTCCATGCAGTGTTATTAAGTAGCTCCCTCCATTGTTGAAAAGCTTGTACCAATTTGGATATACCATGGAATATTCGTAACATCTATGTATGGGTAGTTGAGGGTTGTGTATGAACAGTTTTACGTTGAGGGTGACAACTTGATAGGAATAGTAGAGATATAATACATATTAATAATAATAATAATTATAATGATCACAGAGTTATTATTGTAAGAGATATTGAGTACTATAGGGCTTTGTTTTGTATAATTGAACAACATTTATTTATTTTATTATAAATAAAATAATTTAGCTCGGACCAATATTCACAATACAATACGTTGTATATAATGATAGGATTCTGTTTCATTAAAATGTAGAAAGATAAATATTTAACATATTCGTTTTAAAGTTAAAATACGCTGTTAGAATTGTTTAATTTATGGATATTACAGTGATTTAAATACTGCTATTTAAATAGAGTTAGAAACAAGAGGTTACAAGGCTTTGGGACATGATGGTCAAGTATTTATATGATACGTAAGTGGAAATTTGTTATATGTGTAATTATAGATAAGATTATTTTCACTTTTTCAAGTATGCCTTGGTAAAAGAAAACAATTGAGAGTAGAATGATGCTACCAAAAAATTAATGAAGCTTGATTATTGATTACATAAAAAATGATATTCATTATTGAATAAATGAAGGAAGAATAGTACCTTTAGTGAATGCTAAACCTGAAGAACCAGTGCTCAATCCTGTAGTTTAAATAAAAGGATTACAAATCGTGTAAATTATATATGGAATTCAATTTGTTGGGATCTTCTGCGAACACTTCGTGCATCTTATGATTTGGATATAAGAACTTGCACTTTTGTATTGTACCAGTAAAAGGATCTACTATACTATTGTCTTTCTAGCTGAGCTCAGTCGGTAGAAATTATCATCGAGTATGAAAAATAAATAATCTCAGGATTGAATTCTTTTGTAAACGTTATTTTAATATTTATTTCAAAATAATATTTTTTTAAAACACTATATAATGTATGTTGACTAAATAAGTTAAGTAATGATGGAAAAAAACTCCTTCTAACACATAAACAATAAATTCAACTTCAAAATTAAATTCTCCTTAATGAACATTATTAATTCAATAATATAAATATGACTATTCAGATGATGTTCATATAAAATATAATATTTTTTTACAATAAATGAAAGATCAATTCCATTATTCTCTTTATCTTATAAAGATTTTACCTCAATGTTTGATATAAAAGATTATGAAATGATTTTTTTTAAATGTTTATAATTTTACTTTACGATTTTGTTTCCGTCTAGGACTGGTCCTCTTCATAAAATACATCTATCCTGAATTGCAGGTATAGTTTCTTAATCCGGATAATACAGCATATAAGGTTCAAGTTAAATTCATCCAATAGGTTTTTCTCCTAATGTATACACTACTATACACGTTATATGCTTCTTCTATTTCGGTAAAACGTTTCTTATATGTATTTTTCAGTTTATAAATCCAATTCCATTTATTTTTATAAGCAAAATCAAGGTAATTCTGGTTCAGATATCACTTTGGTCCAAGATATGAGTTCCACAAGTTTACGACTTATTAAACATGTAGATGATGATAATTAACATATTAAAATCAACTATTTATTGCTTTTATACCAAATTTTCTATTTAAATTCTTCCTTACTCCAAAAATCTCGTTTCATTACATAATTCTTTACCTTTCATGTCAGAATTCACAAATCATCCATTTGTTTATGAGTAACCAGGATATTTTTACTTAGTTGCCATATACGTATTTGATTTTTCATGATAATGACATTTTCTTGTATAGTAATTTAAGTTGCCTATCTTATGTCTTGACAATATTACTAATATTGTGTCTTTTTAAAACCTTTCAATAAGAATGAGATTACAATAAATTCAGTTCCTATCTAACATATTATATATTTCATTACTATTCTAATAAAATTCATCTATTTTATATACGAATGAACTTTTATTTGTATAACATAAATTAATTTTCTTGAGAAGTTAATTTTGATTTTATACTTATAAATATTGAAAATTTAAATCATTATATTACATCATTCAGGAGCAACAACTAAAGATATTCCATTGAAATTTAGTACTAATTTGACCGAACAATCTACAAGGTAATAAAAAAAAATATATACATGCACGAAATTCAAGGAACTTATGAGAAATTACTAAATTGATAAATACAACTTAAGACATACTTACTCTCACTTAGAAATGTACGTACAAAAAGAAATATCTTGTCTCCAAGGATTTTTAAAATTGATTGGGGTCGAATGTTGACCGTTTATAATTTGCTTATGAAGCCATATTTGTTTCAATATCAATTTCATAATTTAAATATGTAGAACTTTTTAAAACGTGAACTGTATTACTTGGATTTAAGTAATTTAAGTAATTTAAGTCAAAATGGCAATCGTTGTAAATATAAATAATCAAATTTAAAATATAAAGTAATAAGTAATATTAAAAATAAAAATGTATTTCAATATGATCCACCTGTTAAATAATTAATATCTTGAAGCTTCAAGATAAGGATTTGTTGTATGTTAATTAGAAAGATGGTGATTTTTCATGTTCCCAAGTTTTCTTGTATCTGACATAAGTTTAAAAATAAATAGCCTATAATATTTTGGATTAAAAATTTTGAAGTTTAATTGTTTAAATAAATAAGACTATTGTAATGATTAGAGTAGAGCCAATATAATGAATAAACTGGACTAATACTATCACTCAGAGGATGCCTGTTAATTAGATAGAACCCCGCAAAATATTGAGATCAATTTACAAGACATAATATGCTAAATTAAATATTGCAGTAAAACAGCATATAAATATATATACAGGGTGTAGCACCAAAGATGCCTCGGATCGTAGCTCCTCTATCATACAATATATCGAAAAAAGTCTAAAAGAAAAATTGTCCATAACTACAATCACCATTTCCCTAAAATATTTTTTGTTATCAGTGCCGTGCCGTATTCCAGTGGCGTATCAAACCTATGTTTTTTTAAATGGAACAATGTATATTTTGTGGCTGATTCGGAAAGCCCCCAAAGAGTACTTTTTTTTCTTATATAACGTCATACTCCTAACTTTAGCGGTTTCGCTGTTATAACGGTTTTTCTTCGCAGTTAGACCGTACTTCGACATTTTTTTTTTGGCAGGAACTAAACTGTACCGGCGTTTAGGTTTCGAATTTAGGGATAGACTAAGACCTCTTCTAACTACTCCTAATTTTTTTTCAAGTGATTTAAGGAAAGAAGATAATTTTTGATTGGGCTTTACAAATAGTCATTTTTTTCTAAAATATCAAATGGGAACCATATAAAATAGTTATATCGTTGGATAATCGAAATTCCAAGTTTTCCATTTATTAAAAAAAAAACACATTTCATTACAAAATTAAAAAGAAAAAAAAAGTTGTTAGGTCAATTTGTCGAAAAACGTCTTTTTTCAAAGTCAGCTGTCATGATAAAACAATAGAAGTGCAACTGTCAATGCAAACGGAAAAAATAACAATAAACTGACAGAAGCATTATTGTATCTGACATAAGTTTAAAAATAAATAGCCTATAATATTTTGGATTAAAAATTTTGAAGTTTAATTGTTTAAATAAATAAGACTATTGTAATGATTAGAGTAGAGCCAATATAATGAATAAACTGGACTAATACTATCACTCAGAGGATGCCTGTTAATTAGATAGAACCCCGCAAAATATTGAGATCAATTTACAAGACATAATATGCTAAATTAAATATTGCAGTAAAACAGCATATAAATATATATACAGGGTGTAGCACCAAAGATGCCTCGGATCGTAGCTCCTCTATCATACAATATATCGAAAAAAGTCTAAAAGAAAAATTGTCCATAACTACAATCACCATTTCCCTAAAATATTTTTTGTCGTCAGTGCCGTGCCGTATTCCAGTGGCGTATCACACCTATGTTTTTTTAAATGGAACAATGTATATTTTGTGGCTGATTCGGAAAGCCCCCAAAGAGTACTTTTTTTTCTTATATAACGTCATACTCCTAACTTTAGCGGTTTCGCTGTTATAACGGTTTTTCTTCGCAGTTAGACCGTACTTCGACATTTTTTTTTTGGCAGGAACTAAACTGTACCGGCGTTTAGGTTTCGAATTTAGGGATAGACTAAGACCTCTTCTAACTACTCCTAATTTTTTTTCAAGTGAATTAAGGAAAGAAGATAATTTTTGATTGGGCTTTACAAATAGTCATTTTTTTCTAAAATATCAAATGGGAACCATATAAAATAGTTATATCGTTGGATAATCAAAATTCCAAGTTTTCCATTTATTAAAAAAAAAACACACATTTCATTACAAAATTAAAAAGAAAAAAAAAGTTGTTAGGTCAATTTGTCGAAAAACGTCTTTTTTCAAGGTCAGCTGTCATGATAAAACAATGCAAACGGAAAAAATAACAATAAACTGACAGAAGCATTATTGTTATCTGATAAACGTTGCGAAAATGCCTGGAACTCAACAAGAAATGGTTGACATGTGTTTATTCTTGGAGAATGTTTCAAAAATTGTTTGTTGGCGTCACGAGTGTACTCTGAGAGATATCCTCTCAGAACGTGTCCAAATCCACGTGAGTTTACAAAGGTGTTGGATAGATTTACGTCTACTGGTACTGTTCAACGAGCAAAGAGAGTTAGAACGAAGCCAGTTTTGACCGTAGAAAACGAGTTGAAAGTTCTGGAGGCTGCTGTTGAAAATCCTCATATCAGTGTCCGCGAAATTAGTAGGAACACTGACAAGTTCCATCCATTTAAAATTCAATTGCATCAGGAATTGCAATCTCAAGATTTTGAAACCAGGCAGAATTTCTGCAATTGGTTTTTGCAAATAGTCATTTTTATTCTAAAATATCAAATCGGAACCATATAAAATAATTACATCGTTGGATAATCGAAATTCCAATTGCAATTGAATTGAATTTAGCGGTAAAGGCCATTATTGATATCTAATAATGTAGATAGCGAATAATTTTTAATCGAAAAATTGTAGATAATCATAATCTGTACAATTTAACAATTTTTTCATCTATACAGAGTGTTCGACAACGACCAACCAACACAAACTTATGCTTTTTTAAACGGAATGCTATGCATTTTTTTAAATTTTATAATAGCCCTCGAAGGGTTGATTAAACTGACATTAACTTGTATTTGTCATCATTGGAAAACCTTCAATATTTTCTTTGTTATGAAATTCTTAACAATACCAAACAGTAAAAATAAATATATCTCCTGTTGTAAGATTTATATAAAAATATGTGGTGACAGAAAATATCTCAAATATTTTTCTAATAATTAATATAGGTACCTACCTTTACAAACGTATGCAAATAACCGCAACTGCTAATTCCGTGCTTGTGGTTTTCCTTTATATTTCCCAGAACGAAAAGAGTTCGTAACTAGTATGGTTTTCCGAAGTGACACAGCTACTAGCAGACGGTGAAGTTGCACAACTGCAGGAACAATGGCCGAAATTCTCGTTTTTCAAATATCACCATTCTAACGGAGTTTAATATACAGTGATGTGCAAATGTATGGAACCAAGTAAATATCTCTGAAGTTTCTAGAGATGTAGAAATTAAATTTGGTGGGTAGATATTACACTATATTTTGTATTTAGTTCGAATGTTTTTATCGCAATTCAACTTCCAGTTTAACCGGAAGTAATGTCAGCTTGAAATTTTTAAATAGAACACCCTGTATATTATTTTAGTTTTGAATAGAACACTTTATTGCAAGTACATAAATAATGGGTTCGATATGTTTTATTTCATGGCCAACCGTGATATTAACAAAAGAGTGATTTTTGTTACAATGCTAAGATCTAGTATTTTGCGAGTGTAAATCACAAATGTAACAATAACATTAAATACCAAAACTGAAATTGAGTACAACAGTACTTAAATTACTGAAAAGGGCGCTAAACATAGTAAAATAAAACAACAATTATTACATGGACTACCAGATATTATTACATTTTCATTCAAAAATAATTTTTTTTTTGTTAATATCACGGTTGGCCATGAAATAAAACATATCGAACCCATTATTTTTGTACTTGCAATAAAGTGTTCTATTCAAAACTAAAATAATATACAGGGTGTTCTATTTAAAAATTTCAAGCTGACATTACTTCCGGTTAAACTGGAAGTTGAATTGCGATAAAAACATTCGAACTAAATACAAAATATAGTGTAATATCTACACACCAAATTTAATTTCTACATCTCTAGAAACTCCAGAGATATTTACTTGGTTCCATACATTTGCCCATCTGTATATAAATATATATAGTGTGCATTTCCTCGTCACGTTCGACAATTGAAAGAGGAGAGTGGAGAATGTTTTGTTGCGTCTTTGTTTCACACACCTATATGGGAAAATTCTTTTTTTTTATTTCGTGTACTTTATCGCCGGGCATTAATAAAGAAGAGCATTTCAACGATATTACACCAGGCATTTAAATTTTAAATGAAGTTTTCGAGGAGATATCTCATTTTTCCTCACTTTTTTACTAAAATGTTCAACGGAATGTGTATATGTTTGTGTAAATATTTGTTTATTTGTGTGTTTATTCATTACGTATCGTGACTGGCACGAATGAAATGAATGTTTTTGTTTGTTTATAAATTATTACATTTACAATTTTGTCTGTGAAAAATATAACGAAACGTTGTGCAATACTAAAAGTCAACGGAAATACGGTTGAAGTGTTCATTAATTCCAAAGTTCCATAAAATTAGTTCTCTAATATCATATTTTACACAAGTTCATACATATAAAGATTGTACAATAATTAAACAATATATTTGTTTTTACAAAAGGGAATACAACTACATAAGCATATTAAGTTACAGTTAAGAAAATTACCCAATATAATTTATTTTAATGTTTAATGTAGTAAACTCCGAGACTGACATGAAATAAAATAGATGTTATCTTTATCTTACTTCTAATTAATCGGACCAGTCTTTTTGGTAACGTAATTTTTACTTTTTGCACTGACGATTTTAATTAATTATTATGCTGGAAATTTCTTCTATGCACAGATAAAAGTAAGAATTACTTGGTTCGAGTTAGCGGTCCGAATTCATTGTGATACGTGTACTATTTATAACATAATGATATTTTTCTATATTTATCTTCATTCCTTCTTGACATAGAATATTTATTATAATTTTTAAATGTTTTACATCTTCTTTCTTATTATTATTGCTATGTTATTATAGGCGCACTGGTATAATTTTTCAATCCAAAAAGTACTACTGTAAATTGATGCATATTTCCATTAATATTAAATGTGCCATTTTTCTTTGATTTTTCTTCCAAAAATAACACCTGAAAAGCATGTTTTAAATCTATCTCTGAAAAATATTAACTTTGTCCACATATTGATATTAAAACATTTATATTAATAAGAGTTTCAAAACCAGCTTTCAGCCTTTCATTTAATTCCCTTATATCCAAGCAAATACTTAAACTATTATCACTCTTACGTAAAATTACCACTGGGTTAATACAATATGAAGTAGAGCTTTCCATGATTCTTTGTTTTAGTAATTCGTTAATTTATTCTTCGATTTGTTTTTGGTATTGATAAGGTACTGGATAATATTTCCCATTCAATGGTTTATCATTTTAAACAACAATCTCATGTTCTTAATTTCAAGCAAATGTAACTTCTTCCTTCAATAATCTTCTATTTTGCAACAATACTTCTTGTAGTTTGTTTGTTATTTCTCCATCCAAGTCCATTCCATGTATTACTTAATAATAATATAATTAATTAGTTCATTATAATCTTCAAAATTTTTATTCATAATTTCAATATTTCTGTAATATGTATCGTTCCTTCTTCCAAGTGGTCATTTACTTTAGAAATTACGCATCTACAGGCTGTCCATCTCGCTAGACTATTTATGAGAAAAAACTATTTACGTAACTTTGAACAACAATTTATTTAAGAGAATAACGTAATCTACATACAGTTTGAAATGGTAACAGCATATTATCCAGAACGCACCTGGCTGCCAGTGCATTACCATCAGCTAGTGCGTACATGTAATGCATGTCTGCATAAATTGAACCATTTTTTTAAATAATAGTTAATGTTTAATGACTTAAATACGTGACAAGTATAGTAGGTAGATAAATGTCAAAATTGTTTATGATTACAAAATAAAATCTGCTTCTTACTTACTAGATCGTTTTTATCCTTGTTAATACCTAATTTCATAACATCGTGCACATGAATGAATTTTACCTTAAGCGAAAACTGTACGTCAAACAAAAATAAAACAAGAGACCACATTTGCTCAGAAACGAATGGGGAGTGGAAATTATGTACCTGCGTGGAAACTTTTCATTTGTTGAAAATAAAAGTTCAGGACATTTCTGCACTAGATTTTGAAAGAATGTGCTTTCATAGTTTTAAAATAAGGTAGAAATACTTATGAAAGATTTTTGTCTAAAGAGAATGTTTAACATACTGCTTAGAGAAGGTTTGTTATTGACAGATATCTCTTGAAATTTATCGAGTAATCGTTAGTTTTATTTGGAGTTTCATAAATTAAAAATCTGTCTGCAATAAAATGGTCTTCATGCATACGCATATTCTGGGGTAGAAGACATGTTGGCGTTCTACTAACATGAACACTGCCACAATATAACTAGGGTTCGGCAGTAAAGAGTACATTGGTAGAATTTATTTGTTATAAATAGTTATATTTAATTTGCTGTTATAATGTACAAATATAATTCTCAATGGGAAGTTACGCTTTGCTATAATTACTATACATTACAGTTTTTAACTCGAAAGGATCGTAGAAGATATAAATAATAATAATAATAGTAATAATAATAAAAACAAATTATTTTATAATTATGATTACTCATGGCACTGCTATTTTCATGCACATGACTGCACATGAAAGTAGGTTAACCCGGATCACCTTTTTCCAACATATTGCGTTTTGTGGACTTAATTACATTTAATTCGAGATGGAATCTCGTGGTTATGGTTAGGAAGAAATTAAGTAAACCTCTGTGAAATCTTAATTAACATTAAAAAGTAAACAGTCAAAGATATGTAAGGCAACTCATTTGAATTTTCCGCGATATGATTCTGATGACGAAATATCTAAGATTATACAAAAAATGTGATTGCAATTTTGTCAAATGTATCTGGGAAACTATAATTATGTTAAGTGGTAATTATGAATTTGTAATTAAACACATTATGATAAAAGCGTTGTGAAATCGGCGATTGTTGGTGTGACTTGAGGGAAAAGCTAAAGAAAGCATATTGATAATTGATAGGCGAAGCGTATTTAGTACAATTACGGTTAGCGTATATATTGCCTTTATATAACATAGTTTAATATATCTTAATAAAATACAGAAAGATCGTTATATTTGTTATTGTACTTACGTGCGATAATACACTTTAAGTTTATTTTATCATATCCGTCGGCATTGTTCATATATTCATATTCAAAAGAAATAGTAACAATTGATAACACTAATACATATCTGAAAGGTACCACATTTCAATTAAAAATGCACTTTTCCTTCGTAATCTTTTTATTTGTCCGCCTTCTGACACTTAAACTTGACAACCGATCGATGAACGTGAATATATAGTCATTAATGACACGCAAACTCGTCATCATGAGATTTTTTACCGCACTCCCCTGCAGAAAAGCCTTAAATGAGTCGCACCTTCGACAGCGACAGACTTGGCACGTAGACAGTGCACTCAATCGTCGCGGAAAAGTCCACTCTTTTGGTTTCCAACCCTCTTTCCGCGCTCTAAACCTCGACGGCCTGAAATTTCTTCGTCAAAGTGAAACTTTTACAATTCTTTCGGGCGTGCCTGTATACCTGACATTTTTACGATTTTTATTGGTTGTCGTGGGAATCGGTCATGACGTAAGCCATTTTTCTGTTAAAACATCGAATGCACGCTCCTCTTTAAAAGCCCGTATCTTTACAACCGCTCCACTTGGGAAGAAAATCTCTCCGTCGATCGGAAATTCAATGTCGCCCGTATACCCGTGCCAAAGGGCAGCTTTCAATTTCGCGTATCCAGAGAGGAGTTCTTCCCCCCGCGTAAGCAATTTTCGTCGATTTTGACGGTCGTTTGGTAACCATTGGCGACTCGGCTATTAGTATATTTAATTATAATAATGCATTTATTTCAGATCAGCATAATATGCATACGTAAGGAAAATAATTCAACAAAACAAGGGGAAATAAGGATTTAGGATGATATATTTGTTACATGAAAATTATCATTTAAGGAAACGCAATTGATATATCTCATCAATAATTATAATAATAAGAGATTTTATGAAATTTGTAAGGTGGGGATCTCTTGGACTTTATTTGACATACTTTACTAAATGTTCCTTTATTGTCTTTAATTTGCAGCGGACAAAGTTAGTATATGAAAGTAAAAATAAATTAAATTCTGCAGAAAGACCATTTTTATATATAATAAAATTTTTGAAATAGACATTCTTCCAAATCGAACTAGCACAATTGTGATAAAAGAATTTAAAATACCGGGTTATAATGAAATGTTTCTAGAACGAACCAGAAGATGACATTACGCGTGCATGTCGATATGGCCAACTGGATCTCGGTATTGCCGAGAGCTATCAAGGCCGTATTATAACTTCTACTTACATTGTTGCAATTGATTCTTCTAACCTTAAAATATCGTCCATTATATATCTTCATCTAGTAGTAGAAT
The DNA here is from genome assembly GCA_963170755.1 of Amphimallon solstitiale. NCBI lineage: Eukaryota > Metazoa > Arthropoda > Insecta > Coleoptera > Scarabaeidae > Amphimallon > Amphimallon solstitiale. The sequence continues at coordinate 53,242,224 of OY720680.1, forward strand.
ACAAAACCCCAAAAGAACGGTTTCTCAATTTTTATTGAAATAGACTTTAAAATAACACTTTAAACATTTCAGATATTCTATTCTACCAACTTTGCCTGTTAATTGCTTGTCCTGAATGGACCATTGTTCGTACATCTACTGTTAAATGTTCAAACAGACTTTGCCTAAGCACACGCCGCTATTATCAGTCTAAGTAAACATTGTCTGCATTTTTTAATCATTAATGTGGCGCCGGTGCCGCCACGCGAACCGACATGGAGTGCGGATGTATTCTAAGCAGTCGGGCTATTTTTTCACTCATTTGTAGGAAATTAACTTGGAGTCTGTGGCTTAATACTAAACAAAAACACCTTAACCACACTAAATAACAAAAAAGGCTAAATACGTATTTCGACAACTAAGTTGTCATCTTCAGTAGCACTGATTAAAAACCGCATTGTCTACACACCGTAGCCTAACAGAACAACACTGATTTCCAATTTACAGGGATGGCTTATTTTTACTTATACCTAAGCTATTAACTACATCATTAACGGTGCCTGATCACTGTACCGTTTCTCATTTGTAATATTTTCTTGATCTTGATCAAAATTTTATTGTTGCTTACTTTAATTATTTGAATCTTTATTTTATTCTCATATTTTAGTTCTCCTTAATGACTAGATTAATTGCGGTACCTCCCTATATTCATATATAGTGGTGTGTCCTTTATACAAAACAAAAGTCACTTGCTAAAAGAAATCAAATGTATATAAAAAAAAACTCTCGCAGGCATGTGTTATATTATCTTAAAAAGATAACTGAAATATAGAAACTATGCCAAATTATTTGCTTTACACGTAACTTGCATTGTCCTGATAAGCACAGAAAAATCTATGTAAGCTGGTAAACCTCGAAATCAAACTTGGCAAGTTTTCATTAACGATATGAATGTTATTGAAACCTCTCTTTGATCCTTTTATAAATGTTTCTCGGTAAAATATGCCTTCAGTGTGCTGTATTGTATATTGTAGCAGCCCTAGTAATTATAATGTTATTAAATTATTTGAAATATGTAGTGAGATGGTAGTTTACTTTAGCGCTAAATGTTGTGTTTTGACAGTTTATTAGCTTGTTGGCTAGAGTTAACTTTATGAAAATTTATGAAGAATATACGGACTATTTATTCACGTATGTATTGGAACAACTTACATACAAAAGAATTTTTAAATTTGGATCAATATCACTAATCGAAAACTGCTTAAATTTTGCAGTTTATGTTACTAAAATAACTATGGGGCAAGATTTTCTTGTGTAAGTATTTACCTGTTCTTTCCACTTTGTGTAAAATAACCAACACGTAAAATTGCTCACATGTACTTATTTTTAATTTTATTTTTTTTACCAAAATATGTTGCAGCAGTAGTTAATTTTCTGTATAAAACTTGTGCATTTTTAAGGGCATTCTTTTTAATAATCATTTAAAATTACCGACAGGTTGACAGCTATTGTTGACAGCGTCTTGTTTAAAATTTACATTAATAGTGAGATACAAAATACAACTGGATTTAATTTTATCCGTTATAAGTTTAACTAAACCTACTTAAAATTTATTTAGCTAGTTTTATCAGGTCATTGTTAAAAATTAAAATGACAAGTGACATACTGCTATTGTATATCGCATAGCCAGCAACTAGCTCAGTTTTCAAAAATTTCTTTATCTCAGGTTCCCTCAGAGATTGGATCTTCTTGTCTGGAATCGCGCTCATATATCCCATAAAAATAATACAATAAAGTCAATTAATTTTCAAATAACACGAAGACACAATATTAAAAATTTTCAGTTTATTAATATTATTGAAAAAAACAAAAAAATTCAAAAGTACATGAAAAATCTTTCCCCTAATGAAAGAGAAAGATAAAAAAATATATAATGACTTCCGCGACAAAAAAAAACCTATTAGAAAAATTGTAAATTAATTGAAAGAATATTCCCTAAATATAGAAACAAAGAAAACACTCTTAATAGTTATAAAAGCCACCCTCATTAAAATTCCAATTTTTAATGACCAAGAAAAATATTCTTTCGATCAATTAAACACTGATTATAGTTTTAAAAATATAATCAATTAAAATCACTTTACACCAAATAAATTCTATCCATGATATTCATAAAAATTATTTTTTATAAGACGCAATAATAGTAATCTTTATAGAAATTTTTAACATAAAAGAAAATTGCACATTCAGTAAATATGTGTCCTTGAAGAACTTTTACACTATAACCTTTTTTAATAATTATATACTTATCTTTAACAATCCTTAGAACTACACACAATTAACATAACTTTTGATTGAAACTTGTACCGTTTACTAAAGATAAAATTAAAATTCTTATTAAAAATACCAAAATTAATATTTTTATAACACATAAAATTTACCACGAATTATAACTTTCCACGGCACAAATCTTAATAATCTTTCTTTCGTTCGCTCGCATACGATTGAGGTATTCAAGGACATTTTCAACACACTAAACGCACGCTCCTTTACATCGATCTATGCAAAAAACAGTTTTAAATTATTGAAATACATTATTATTATTTTTAATTTTTAATAAATCGATACAACTTCTAAATATTACATGTTCAATATTAATTAATATAGTTTTTTATTAAACACATCTTATGCATTTTCTCCCGAAAAAATCTAACATTTAGTCAATTCACAAAGATATCAATTTTATACAGGGTTAAGCCAAATTAATACTCTAGAGATATCTATATTACTTTAGATTCATACTTTCAATTAATTTTTATTAGATAATAAATTTTCTTAACATTTCATATATATAAAAACCATAGCAATACGTACATAGGCCCCTAATGGGAGTACGCGTGTGGCATGATAGCTCAATTAGAAAAGCATCTGCTGCCTAATCAAACTTCATTCATTTCTTTAAATACAAATTTGTCAATTTAATTATTATTGACATAAGTATAAGATGCAATGCATAATCAAAGTAGGTACATACATATATAAATACACACCGAAGAAAAACGTGCTCTGTGTGATATCGGAGGTAAAGAATTTACTTCGCCTAGAGATGTTCGTCGAAAAAAGCGGACACACGGTACATTAGCGAGACCCATCAGTTCTTCAGCGCATCTAATTGATGGATCGATTTTGTCGCGTTATTAGAGAAAATGTTCGTGACATTTTAATCTGGACGCGTTGATTAATTTGGGAATTTCGAGGACGGGTTTTGGGATCGGTTTTGAGAAACCCTTCGGGTAGTGTTTAAAGTGAGTTAGATCCGTTGACACTTCGTGCGACAAACGACCAGGAGTATAGCACGTTTAGTACCGTACTGACCAGAGGAACTTTGCAGGCCGGGGATCTGGTGTTGCTAATTATGTGGTAAAGTGAACTAATCGCCTATATACATATACATTAGAGCACCAACAAATTTATTAATAATGGACGCTGAAGCAGGCTGCGCGCTATAGAATGTAACACGTACATAATGCATTATGTGGTGCAGTTAATTTAAACAAATTTATTTTAATATGATATTAAGACTATCGTTAACAAGTCGAAGAATAAATTGTCACAATTTATAGTGCGAGTTGTTTTAAATTAATACATTGAATATGTGACACAACTTTGTAGAGAGAACATTGTTTAAGTTGTCTTTCTAAATTTTCAAATCTCAATTCAAGAGATTAAGAAATTTTATATTGTATCTAACTTAAATTCGGGACAAACCTTGAAAGTGAGTTTGTTCACTTCCAAACATAAAAATTTGTGTGTAATACATATTGCTGTGGTTACAACAATGCAACCACATTGATATTAGAATAATTGTAGCATTGCCACACGTTGGGCATAGCCATTAAATATACAGGATGTTCCTAAATATCATGTACATAAGGAAGGGGGTAACTATTTGGTTTATTTTGTGCCTAAAATTTCATATAAACATAGGTCTGCAAACGCTTCGTTACCAATATGCAGGGTGTGAAATTTCAAGAATTTTTCACTTTTTACTGTATAGCTCCTGCAGTTTTTGAGATATTTTGTTAAAATTTGGAAGGTAGGTTACGCTATAAGGCCTGCATCATTAGCCATGCCAAATGATTATGTAAATCTACAGGGTAATAATTTTTTCGGCGTCATGCCCTCTTTTCTCACCCTGAACTTTTTTGCGATGCGCCACTGCTAGATTCTAAAATACGCAATAAATTTTCTGTCTTGTTTAGAAACTTTTTGATCTCTTATATTTTTTTCTTATCTCTGACCGTTATCGAGAAAAAAAATAGAAAACAGTTTTCTGTAATTCGCCAGAGAAAATTAAATTTTTTAAAATGGTCTAGTAGGCTCTGGCTTTATTCAGATAATCACTTGAGTTTATTAATTTGACAATTGACATTAGAAATCGTAACTTGTGTCTGTATAAGTAAAGTTTTAAATTGCAAACTGTAAGGTGTAAAAGTGTTTTAAATACTCGTTATAATTTTGTAAATATGCCAAATTTCACCAATTCTGAAATGGCTGACATGCATTTTATCTACGGCCTTGCGAATGGAAATGCAAGAGAAGCCAGGCGTCTGTACATGGAGCGCTATCCCAATAGAATGATACCCGATCATCGAATATTTTCAAATATTCATAGGCGTCTTGGTGAAACTGGAACTTTTAAAAAGAATACTAATGATGCGGGTAAACCACGTACTGTTAGAACACCACAGATCGAAGAGGCTGTTCTGAATGAAATAGACAGACATCCTCGCACCAGCACCAGAAAAATCAGTGAACATTTAAATATTAGTCATCAAGTGGTTTGGCGTATTCTACGTGTTTCCCTGCTATACCCTTACCACATTCAGAGAGCCAAATTTCACCAATTCTGAAATGGCTGACATGCATTTTATCTACGGCCTTGCGAATGGAAATGCAAGAGAAGCCAGACGTCTGTACATGGAGCGCTATCCCAATAGAATGATACCCGATCATCGAATATTTTCAAATATTCATAGGCGTCTTGGAGAAACTGGAACTTTTAAAAAGAATACTAATGATGCGGGTAAACCACGTACTGTTAGAACACCACAGATCGAAGAGGCTGTTCTGAATGAAATAGACAGACATCCTCGCACCAGCACCAGAAAAATCAGTGAACATTTAAATATTAGTCATCAAGTGGTTTGGCGTATTCTACGTGTTTCCCTGCTATACCCTTACCACATTCAGAGAGTGCAGGCTCTTCTTCCCCGAGACTTCCCTTTAAGGTTTGATTTCTGTCAATGGTACCTTAATAAGCTAGCAGTAGACCGCACTTTTGATTGTAAAATCCTTTTTACCGATGAAGCGAATTTTTCAAGGACTTCATTTATGAATTTCCACAACAACCACACGTGGGCAGATGAAAATCCACATGAAATTGTAGAAACGCATTTTCAAGAACAGTTCTCATTAAATGTATGGGGTGGTATAATTGGAGATAATTTGATTGGTCCTTGTTTTTTGCCTGGTCGACTTACTGGTCAGTCATACAGACTGTTTTTGCAGAATGAATTGCCTTTATTACTTGAAGACTTGCCCCTTTTACTTAGAAATCAAATGTGGTATATGCACGATGGCGCCCCATCACATTTTTCTATTTTGGCTCGGGAGTATTTAAATGAAGTATATGAGAATAGGTGGATAGGACGAGGTGGACCTCAGCCATGGCCCCCTAGGTCCCCTGACTTAAATAGTCTAGATTTTTTTTTGTGGGGACATCTCAAATCTCTAGTGTATACAACACCTGTGAATACTGTTAATGACTTACGAAATCGAATAATCGATGGATTTGAAACGATAAGAAATACTCCAGGAGTATTTGAGAGAGTGCGAGCATCAATGAGAAGAAGAGCGGACGCCTGTATAAGGGTTGAAGGAGGACACTTTCAACAATTGTTGTAGCATAGTTTTCATTGTTATTACTTAGGGTTTTTATTGTTATTAGTTATGTTACTTTGTATTGTAATAAAACAATGCTACGAAAACCGGGTCATCCTATTTTTTAACAGGTAGTAGCACCTTAACTCTTAAAATTAATAAACTCAAGTGATTATCTGAATAAAGCCAGAGCCTACTAGACCATTTTAAAAAACTTAATATTCTCTGGCGAATTACAGAAAATTGTTTTCTATTTTTTTTCTCGATAACGGTCAGAGATAAGAAAAAAATACAAGAGATCGAAAAGTTTCTACACAAGACAGAAAATTTATTGCGTATTTTAGAATCTAGCAGTGGCGCATCGCAAAAAAGTTTAGGGTGAGAAAAGAGGGCATGACCCCGAAAAAATTATTACCCTGTAGATTTACATAATCATTTGGCATGGCTAATGATGCAGGCCTTATAGCGTAACCTACCTTCCATATTTGAAATATTCTTGAAATTTCAACACCCTGCATATTGGTAACGAAGCGTTTGCAGACCTATGTTTATATGAAATTTTAGGCACAAAATAAACCAAATAGTTACCCCCTTCCTTATGTACATGATATTTAGGAACTCCCTGTATATTCTGTAACCTCAACGCTACAAAAATTGCATAAATATTTTTAATGATTGCTGAGAATGCATTAAATATCGTCATATCTTTACCTAAAAGTCTATTCCCTAAAAGCATTTCATTTATTCCTGTGAGTTCTAGCAGTGACCTTTCTTCTTTTACTCTGGTGTGTCTCTTATTTAGCTTATATTTGGATAAGGTCAATAATAAAAATAAAGTTTAAATTTCATGAAAATATTTATAATTCTCTTTTAGAAAAACAGTAATAAAAACATTGTTATCATGTGGTTATATCAAGTACTTTTCTTTTACAATAAAAGAACATAAAAAAAATTTCTTTACACTGATATGAAAAAAAATATTATCCTGCTGTTTTTATTTTTAATATAACAATATTTATTGATTCAAAAAAAAACTTTCCTATACGAAGCTAATTTTTATTTCAACAAAGACATACATTCGCACATAGTGCCTTTGATGATCTAAAACTTCGCAACGAGAATGTCTTGAAAATGACCCATACCAATATTGTGCGAATATTTGCTAAATGCAAATATTCGCACATAGTACATTTAACGGCTTGGCGCTTGCCCATCAAGAACATCCCTGTATATTCGTATTCATTTATTTGAAAACTTTGATTAAGACTGACTAAAATAATCGTTAATGATGCTTAATGATTCACTGAAAGCAAATATTTTTACATAGTACTTCCAGTGCCCTCAACACCATTAACTATCTTCCCACTATTACAAAAAAATTAATCCAATTTAACAAGACAATATTTATTTAAATTAATGAAGCTCAACGCCTTGCTAAAAGCAAATATTCTCACATAGTACTTTTAGAGTACGTCTTACATATCTTCATTTCAAAAACTTACTTAAGTTTATCATACAATTTTTCAAATTCCATTTTATTCATGTCCTCCATTTTGAAAAATCTTATAATACAACATAGAAATGAAATTATTAAATGCAAAAATTTACTAACAATAATAAAACTAAAATTTAACTTGAATTCAAAAACAAAAACTTAATACATTGAAAACTAATAATGAATTTGTAGTAGTGTATAAATGTATTTTTGACTTCTGCATTTATCAACACATAAAACTTACCGATGTGTCGTCTCGAATAAAGAGTACTTTTCCTTACTTGTCCTTTTAATGTTTTTAGTTATCAGAATCAGGTATTTACTACACGTTTAAATATGATCATAAAACTCTCTCATGAATTGAGATTATTGTACATGTCTGGGATTACATTTTATACATTTGAATTTGTTTTCGTCTCGGGCATGCCGAATGTGGCCTTGCTCATACAATTTAATGGCATTTAAATGATTCACTCTTTTTATTGTTCCGTCTTTTAACATAACTTTCTCTCTCTTATTTACTTTTAGTACATTTTTATTTTTGAACAGTGGTCCATTTCTTAAAATGTTTAATGCCACTCTAACGCCTTGTGAGAAATTTGGCTCTGTTTTTGTATATTCAAACCATACCTTGTGGTTGTCTTTTCTATAAAAATATAGAATTCATATATTAATTCATATATATATATATATATATATATATATATATATATATATATATATATATATATATATATATCAGGAAATATACGCTTACTACTTTGTCGTGGGGAGGTCGTCCCCGATGTTTCTTCTCTAATTGTGCTTACACTCTGCTTAATTTTATATTGTTCATAATATTTCTTGCCTATTGCATCAATTTTTATGATCTGTGTTGTTATAATTCTTGTACTATGACATACGATAATTTGCATTTTGATTTTAATTGGTTTTTCTTGTTTCAGGTACGTAGTAGAATGCTTCTGTCGTGCTAAACCAGTTTTATAATAGGTATGTATACATTGAAAGACACTTCTTTCTGAATATCGGTTTTCGGTACTGGCAAATGCGGAGGGACACGACAACTTATATTGCAACACAAGCCACCGAAGCTCTCTGTAATTGAGGTAAAACTGTTGGGGTATATTAAAGCAGTATTTATTGTTGGATCAGGTTTCTGGAAAGCGAACCTTATGTACTATTTGTCTAAATAGAATTCAAAGCGCTAAATAAATTTAGCTGAATTTTGAAGATGATGGGTGTTCGTTATGACACTTTAACAAGTTCAGTATTAGAAAAATGAAGCAAGTGGGTCGAAACAGCTAAATACTTTTTAATAATTTAAGGATATGTTTCTACCAGTACTTGCACCCGTTTTTCTAAAAATTATTTTAGGTTAAGCGCTTATGAAATAAAAAGAAAAATGGATTCTTCACGTATAAATTATAATAGAAGCAAGTAAGTCGTAAAGGCAAATATAATATAAAATTGTGGAAAACTTACGTTCAAAAAACACTTCTTATGTGAAATTTAATATTTTTTGTAGACAATCTAGAAATACGGATATGCTCAGTGGCTCCAAAATGCTACGTTTTTGTAAATCCTGTGGAAAGCAATAAGTGATGGTGGGAATATTGACCAGATATTTACTGAAGAAAACGTGAACAATGTTTGAACTTTCACACCAGTAAATCCCCAACGGAAGTGATGAAGCCATCATTAAACAAGCGCCTCTAGGGATACATTTTTAAATAAAGACCGTATTCGAGGGGAAGCTCTCATCATTGTCGAAAATAGGAGTTATTTAATGCCATAACCAACAACAATGAAATGGAATGTATATACGAGCTTAGTGAAATTTCATTAAATATATAGTGTATAGAATAATCAAAATTATCTAAGACATTTTTTCTTAGGAAATATATAGAATATGCTTTTGATCTGCTGAACTCTGTAAGTGGGATAAAAAAATGTGACCGGTAGTAGTAGAAAATGTGCTCTTCTAAATTTTTTCTTTCTTGGATTTCATGAAACCAATGAAATGTTATAGCAATACTCCTTCGTATATGTGTTTGAAGTTTCGATATTGCTCTTCTAGTTTCCTTAAATTATTTTTTATATTATAATTTTAGGACACAGCTCTTTCGCTTTTCTATCTGCTGTCTACGTTCTACTGTGTTATTTATTAAGTAATTCGCATATTATTATTAATTAAGAAAAATAAAATTGATCAATATATTATTTGTTTAATAAGGAAAACTAAGATTTGCTACGTCCTGAATATCAGGTTCGTTGAGAAAATTAATTTAGAAACCAATGAATACGCATAGCACTGAAATTTGATATTATTAATGGAATAATATATGTAGAGGTGCAATCATCAATAAAAAACATTTCTTGCTGGCATTAATGTAAGTTCAAGTATTGTGGCGCATAACCCAGCCATTAATAGGTTATTAGTGTTTAATTCACTAGAAAATTCAAGTAATTTGATAATTTGAGTGTGTATTTAAAGTGACTGAGTGCATAACGAATCATTTAAATATATTTTGAGTAATTAATCATGCATACGAGTAAAGATCAAATTGAAACGATTATTTTGAATTTTCTCGGAAAGTATTTATTTAATATATGATGCTTATACTATCCCGTTTAAAGTAGCCTCCCTGTGATATTATACACCTTTGCCAACGTAGTTTCCAGTTTGAGAAGCCTCTTTAGGTATCGCTTTGAGATCAATATGCGATTTTGTCTTTATCTCATCTATTGTTGCAAAAAGGTTGTCCTTTAAGTATCCTTTTTAATCTAAACTATAGTTACAGAGTCCCATGTCCGGAGAATAGGGTGGTTGTTTACTGTACGGCCGGTCCGTAAAAATTCATGATGAACTATTCCATCGTAATCGAAGAAGACTGTTAAAACGACTGTCACATTTGACCGGATTTGATGTTTTCTTAGGTCTAGGCTAAAACTTCCACTAAGACGATTGAACTTTTGTTTCGACATCATAGCCACATACTCACCTTTCGTCGTCAGGTATAACGCGTTTAAGCTAGTCTGGGCCCTCAGCGATATCACAAAGCATTTGATTAGCGACGGTTCATCTATGCACTTTTTGTTGAAAATTCAGCAGTTTAGGGACAAATTCCGTGTCTGTCAGTAGCAGTGTTTGTGATATGCAGTTAACGAAATTCAAACGACTATGACACTGACAACTAAACTGTCATGCAGGCAGACAACAATTTTCTAAGGCTAGGCGTTTTAAACAAAATTATATAGTTCTAGAGCAAGCTGTACTTTGAAAATAATCTGTGGTTAGGATTAGGATGACATTTTATTCGACTATGTCTACAAAAAATATAAACAAATTCTAAATACATGTGAGTTTCTTTATTTTAGATAACATTCACAAAAAATGATATACACAACATCTATATATTATTATATATATTAGTGATTAAAAAACTCATAACATTGCGATAAGCATTTGATAAAAAGAAAATAATATTAAGTTGAAATGCTAGTTTTCTTCATCCTTTACACTGTTTTCTGAATCGGAATCATTTACATTAATTATAAAAGGTAATATATCTTGTCTTTCAAAACCTACTTTTCTATCCCACCATTTTTGAATTTCAATTTCACAGTGGTTAACGCTATTTGCCCAAATATCTGGGGTTACTTGTGTTAATCCTCTTTCCACAGTTTTATGCATTCGTCCACTTTTCTCCCATATTTTCCAATGTAATTGTTATAATATGTTTTTGTTTTTCCCCACACTAGTTCTATGGGGTTAAATATACAATATAGGGTGGAAATGGAAGAACTGCGTGCCCATACTTCTCTGCTAAATCATCGGTTTCATATATAGTTTGTGGTTTATGCTTTTACGTAAAGGTATAACTAAATCCAGTAATTGTATTTTTAAAGCAGCTCTGTCATAGTGAATGTTATTATTAGTGAGCCATGTCTGAATTTCATTTTTAGTGGCAGATGATGTTGGACTTTTATTTTTGACAGTACTGTGGTAACTGGCATTATCCAAAATAATTATGGGCGGCTCTTTTAAACTTATAAGAAGTTGGTGTTCAAACCAGTATAAAAAGTTGTCTCTGTTCATATCACCGTGATAATCTAAATACTGACTATTTGTTGGAAATATTAAATCTGCTCCAGGAATAAATCAATTAGAACTACCTGCATTTAATACAATATATCTAAAACAAGAGAATATAATAAATATACATTAGATAAGAATATGTTATTCTTAGAAATATAATGTACCTTTTTCCACCTACTTTTGATGCTTTTGTGGTTTCTATAGATTCATTTTGCCAAGATTTACGAATTGCTCCATCTTGGAAAACCCAAGTTTCATCAAGGAACACAAACTGGCGAACATTTTCATGTTTCATACGAACATAATGTTGCAAGAATGTAACACGTTTTAATACAATTTGTGGTAGTTCTATTAAAGCTCGTTTAGGATCATCCTTCTTGTAATTAAAACCAATATTGTGTAATACTATCCGTGAAGATGACTTGCCACCAGAAAAGAGTTCCTTTTCTTTAAGAGTAATATTCAGTGAAAGAAGCGTGATATGTTGTTCTGTAAAAAACTCAAATATTAATTTTATAAACGTGAATTCTTAAGAACTTACTGTTTCTATACATGTCATATACTGTATTTCTTATTGCACACTGAGTAAAGTCATCACCATTTATAATAGGCTTACTTCTAGGCCGTTTTCGCTTTGGACTAGATGGTCCAACCCCCTTGTTTTGATGTAGATGAATGAAAAATGTTATTATTAAAACGTTTATTGTATAAACTATAAATAACAGAAAATATTACTTCTCGAAATGCTGTTAGAGGTAGCAATGGCGCATTATTATCGCGTTCTTTTTCAAAATACCCGATTAAGGAGAGAATTATTTCTTTCGCTTGTTTACCTAACGGTTTAGGCATGATTTAGTTGTGAAAACAACTGATTGTTAAAAATAAAATTGGCGTATGAATATAGTAGAAATGGAAGAAATACGTATGATAATGAAGTGACTGAAAAATGTAAACAACTATGACACTATGACATTTGACAGAATAAAATGTTACCATCTTATATGTTGCAACGGCATACAGTTCTGGTAACATAAAACGTTATCCGAAGTTAGAATATAGGAAAATGTACACCAAGAGAAATAATTTTCCGTACACTTCGCGGAGATATAAAGTGGCACAGGCATGTTCGCTATATACTAATGCATAATAAACACGCCCATACCACCTTATACCTCCACGAAGTGTACGGAAAATTATTCCTCCTAGTGTACATGAATATATAATAGAATTTTCTGAAGAATCCAGAAATTGAATAATATACAGGATGTTGTATTTAAAATAAAAAAGTTTGTATTGGCCACTGTTAAATAACACACCATGTATAAAAAGTTTCTGTTGAAAAAAATGCAGCAGAACTACAAACATCAATCGACGTGTCCGAGCGTTTTCTCAAACACGCCCCCATTTACGTATTTTCGAATTTATTCCATTTGGCTGATACCAGTGTTGGGATTGCTATTACAATTGTAATAAATCTATTACATTTCCCTGTGTTTTATTACGTCGTTACGAAAGCACATAAATCTATTACGTTTTCGAGGATTTTTATACTTTAATTCAAATCTTGTGACCTGTATTTTCGGAACAGTATCATTAGTAGCAAAATCACTATATGCACACTTGTCCTGCATTAGCAAATTTATATTTTCATCCTTCTCTAAAATTGTGATTTTGCTGCTTGGGATAATACCTGCGCGTGTGATAATTACTGGCGATATGGTGACAATTGTCTTGATAGATTATCTTTTACGTTGGTGTTCATGCCGTTGTTGGTAGCAAAAGTTGTAATTTAAGATACCGGTCATACAGATTATTATGACGGTGTAGACATAATTTACAAATATAAAAGAAACTACACCAATGATTCCCCGAAATGCTATAAACTCGAGATTCGGGGTCGATGAACACTGCACAGAGGCGACTGCGACTAAAATGTAAACAAAAAACACATTAATTTTATTTTTAAGAATATATTTTAGTTTTGTTTTGAGAATATTCTCATGTATTATTTATGTTAAATTTTTATTAGATTCTCTAAAATAAATAATTGCTTTTTTCTATACATATATATTTTTAAATTTCCCGCCCATATGATCTATTACATTTCTATTACATTCAGGCACCAAGTTTAAGGCTGTTCTCTCACAATCACTTGCATTGGTTGGCGGGGCAAGTGTGCGGGGAACAGCAATCGTTGTCTCATGCGAAGTGTCGTTACGTTAACGTTTGAACCCCTTTTAACTTGAGACAGAGATAGTTCGATGTGGAGGAGAGTGGGGTGAATATGCGCTCAATACCTGCGCACTGTAGTTTATGAGAGTGCTTGACAGATCCGGACCGACCGACTGAGGGCTATTTCTTATTCTTAGCAGAGAGAGCGTTTTAATTCGTAAGATTATGGGAAAAAACGATTCTAACTACCGTAGGGGTAACAAACCTCGTCTGCGACTAAATGCGTCAAGAATAAAACGTAAAACATTTCCATTAAAAAGAAAGGTTTGTTATAAGCTTTCGTTCTGAATTACCTTTTCCTATTTTTAAACTAATTTTGGGTTAGGACGTTGAAAAAGATATTGGCGAAATCGAACAACAGGTGTTGTCGTTGGATGGATGTGGAAAATCACGCACTTTCGAATCAAAATCTCATACAGTAAGCATTTGTGGTTTTTTGATTAATGGTAGAAATTATCCTGGGTATGGATCTATATGTATTAGCTAAGATACGAGAGCAATTAGAAAAATTTGCGGCCTAATGCAGAATGAAGTTACTTACTTTTTTTAAAGGCAGTTTATTTGTCTACTTAGTCTCCCTGAACTGTACCGCTCTTTGCCAACGATGACCTTTCAACAAATATATTTAAAAAATAAAGTATTTAATATATTTACATTAAGCTTATCAAATTACCATACAAGAGATTGAGGTTGTAGTGCTGTGAAACTTTTCGAAACATCTTGACCACTGTAGTGTTATATAAACCATACTTTTAAAATGGGTAAAATATTTGTGACTATAAAAGTTTATTTAAAAATGTAAAATTTATATAGACATATTATACAAATGTGGACTCCGTTTTGTTATAAGGGAGGATAGGAGAATTAAAATAACTAGACTGTACCTCTACTCTACCTGTTTTGCGTTCTTTCCTAGCAACGAATGACGAATTCATGCATCCCCAGTACAATCTAAACTATAATTTTTTTTTTATTTTTTTAAATTTACTTGTTTTATTTTAATTGTAACATCTATTTTTTATTGCACTGCCATAATTGGAATAATTTTTAGCTTCCAAGTGATATAAAATATGCTGTGGTTTAGTGGTAGATAGGTATAGTAGAAAATCTAAAATTTTCTAAAAGTAGTCTAAATTCAAACCAACTTAACAATAAATTTTTTTGTTGTATAGTAATTCTATTCTGAAATAAATGTTTCCTTCGCCAATGCGTGTAAATGTGAGAAATAGGTTATTTGGTGGTTTTTCTGGTTCGGCAATTGTTAGGAAGCGGTTTCACTTTAATGGATAAATTTGATAGATACCGCCACCTTTGACAGAAATGTCAAAATTTTCAGTAGAAACCGAATATGAACTGAAAAAGAATGAATGAATCATATAAATGGTCAAAGTTTCAAAATTTCTTTTAGGTATTAAATAAATGCCGGGCTGATACATGATCTCGTTGACACCCGGTATATAGCTTATCATTATACATATATGTATGACTTGTTTGTTTAGTTGAAAATAAACATCATGAAGTCTCTTTTTGAGTTGCACAACCACTTGTCCCAAGTTTAACTGCTCATTAAATAATTAATTTGCGATTGATAAAAGATGAAATCACCGGTTTATATTGCAATATGTGCAATAGAACATTAAAAATACATAGCTCTGACGACAATAATGACGAAGTAAACAAAGACGCTGTGCTTGAGATTATGACAATAGAGTCTGATTTTTCACATTTGGAACAAATTGCATCTTCCTTAGACTTGCCTCGCATGTCAGCCCGTATGTAAAACACTGTTCATGATAAGATTTCTGATGCGTAGGAGCAGAATATTTGGAAAGTATGAGACCAGCAGCTGAGGAAAAGAGGGAGTTAGCCATTGCCGTTGGAGATGTGGGTCAATATGGCACTCCGATGATTACTGTCGTGGCAGACGGCTGTTGGCCCAAAAGATCACATCGTAGTAAATATGATTCTTTGTCGGGAGCTGCTGCAATTATGGAATATCGAGGAAAAAAGTTCTCTTTCTTGGTGTTCAAAATAAATTTTGCACTATTTGTAAGTTGGCAGAAACGGCGGATTCACAATTCTGCAAAAGCTCACAAATGCTATAAAAAATGGATTGGATCTTCTTTAAGTATGGAGGCCGATATTTTAGCAGAAGGTTTCGTTAAGAGTAAGGAAATGTATAAACTGATCTACCATCAAGTAATTGCTGACGGATATAACAACTGCTGTAAGAAAATATTGGAGTCAAATCCATACGATACTGTTGTCGTCAAGAAAATTGAGTGTAAAAATCATTTGATGCGCAACTACTACAAGAAACTCAGAGAATTATGTAAAGACACTACTGCAGGACCATTAAACCTTCGCCAAGAAATTCAGGAAAAAATGTTTCATTGCTGTTTTATCAAGACGTACATACGTGAATTCTCTGCGTGTCTGTCTTGTACATTGCTATGAGCCTTCCTTGTGAAGGGGTAAATCAAAACGCGAATGATATAAAATTGTGTTACGGTCATTGGATATTGAGGCCACAGCAAAAAAAAAAAATTAAAAATGTTAGCAATGTTCAAAACAGAATCGTCAACAGAAGCACAGTAGAGATATTTTTCATTTTAGAAAAATCACTTAAGATTAGGTTGGGCAATAAGTAGGGAGCGGAATCGAGCGAGTCATGACTCATCGCCCATGGGCGCGCTATTGAAATGTTGTATTTTTAAAGAGGTTTTAATTTTATTTATATAATTGAATAACAAGTGGCTGGTGATTATAAAATACAAAATACCCTACTATTTGTTCACTTTCTCTTCTGTAAGACTTGTTCTCTTTGAATTAAGTACATCCTTGTAGATAGAAAACGTCCCTTCTACATTAGCATACACAATTGCCGCAATGTTATTAAACCTGGATTTCTATTAAAAACTGCGTCTAAGTCACTTTTAGTTATTAATAGCCACATCTAATGTGGTTAATCCATTTTTACTTTCTTATACGTAGTATAAGGAAGTAATGTGAAATTTTCGACTACGCGATTTTTGCATATGTCCACGTTTTGAAGTCCCCTGATACCGAAAAAGATGTTTTTAAAAAATGTATGTGTGTCTCTATGTGACCACGATAACCGCTGTAGATATCAATTCCAAATTTTGTATTTACGTGTCTAATCTCCCTCTTGAGATCTGATTAGTTTTTCAGTAAAATCGGTAGACCGGAAGTAGCAGTTTACTTCAGTGAAAAAATTAAATTTTGCCAATATTTCGTCAACTACTAAATTTAAACAAATTTATAAAGAATTCATATGTACTTGAAATTAAAATTGAGAACAATTTTATTTAAAAAGTTTTTCGAAACTGCTACCGGAAGTAGGTCTTTTACTCCTATCGAAAATCAGTTTTTTGCGAATATTTCGCATGTCATGCTTTTTAGACAGGTACGTTACGGGTATAAAAGTATTTAAAACGTAATTTTCAATATCTTTTGCATAAAAACAATTTCAAAATTCAGACCGGAATTACCACTTTTACTCTTATCGAATAGCGATTTTTTGCGAATATGTCGTAAATTATGCATTCTATATGTATTTATCAAGAATACAAAAGTATTTAGTGCTAGATTTGCAATATTTTTTGAATATATGAAATTTCAAAATTCGGACCGGAAGTAACACTTTTACTCTTAGGGTGTAGTCCTTTTTTCGAATATCTTGCTAAGTATGCATTCTATAGCGATTTATTAAGAGAACAGAAGTACTTAGAATAGGATTTTGAATAATTTTTGTGTAAAAAAAATATAGTATAGTTTGAAACGCTCATACGTATAAGAAAGTCGTGTGGTGGCCACACCTCATTTTTTAAATTGAGATTCGATTTTCAAAATATGTCATTAGTTTAGGCAAATTTCCAAAGTGTTCCTGAATGAATAACAACTGATTTTTTAAATTTGGGATTTGTGTTAGTTCCTTGCACTCAGAAATACTTCGAGCATCGTCATTTAAACATGTAACGAAATTTTGTAAACTATCGAAATTCTCTGCATGAAAACTATTTCTGTGTATGTTTTAGCAAAGCTAGGTGACGATATTTTACAGACTTTGCAATAAATTTCGGAATCACTGACAATTAATTTTTATCTCAGAAAAAGTAACATGAACAACGTTCTAGATCTAAATAAATTATAACTAAAAATGTATGCGTATGTTATTGAAACATACATATTATATTGCGAAATATAAGGTAAATATAATGAATTTTAAAAACTCGTCACCCTTGTACCTACGCCGATGAAGAAAGGATTTTATTCATAAAATTCCTTTCAGCAGGCAGTTTTTTCTCTGATTCTCTGGAGTAAACAGATGTTACAGTTCGCCCTATGAATTAGTGCTATTCAGATATAATGTAAACAACACGCAGTTGTTTACATTATTTCTTTTCACGGCTGTGGCTCCGTGGTAGTTTAGCTCGCTCGATTCCGCTCCCTAGCAATAAGCAAAGCAATAGCATTCAGGAAAAACGAAGAAATTCCACTTAGCGAAAAAATAAATCGCTTGAAGGTGATATTGACAATTGACATTGGTTGACAGATTGGTTACTTCTGCGAAGAGTTCTATGTTCCTACGAGCTGCGTAATGTCATCCATTAAAGGAACAAGTATGAAATTCACATGATTTGTAGGCTTAGGCTTGTTTATGTTTAATATGCTTTTTTTAGATTTATATACCAAACTACTGACTTATAAAAATCATCTTATAAGACATGCATCAAGTCTAATTTATGACGTTAACAACAACATCGTTGAACAATTCAACTCAGTCATTGCTAAGTTTGGTAGTGGTAAAAGAATTAATTTTTGCAAGAAAAGTAGGTGCGGCGCCGCCGCCGTGGTAAGCCACAGCACAAAGAGACCAACATATAAAATGAAAAAGCATCTTGGATATGGAATCAGTCCGGGAAAATTTGCAACAGAAATAGAAATTCGAAATAAAGAAAAAAAGCCAAATGGAAATCCACGGCCGTTCGAAAGTACTTCAAAAATAACACAAGTGGGGAAAAACTAAAAAGTTGTGATAAGTATTATGGTGAAAACTGTGAAAAACCTGATATGCTTCCAGGACAGTTTAATTTAGAAAAGACGGCATTTCTAAAAAGGCTACACTAATCTGAAGGTGAAATCAAAGAAATTCAATTTACTAGTCGAGGTCAGCAGCAGTGTGAAGTGTGGTACCTCGAAAGACAAAAAGACTGACAGCATCGAGATTTGGCGAGAAACAGCTTACGAGTTTGTTTACCGTGTTTGCGAACACGGTAAACAAAGTAAGGAGGTTGCCAAGAAAAAACTACAAGAAATTATTGAAAAGCAAATACAGCCGTGCGGTTTTTTCATACACTCAAAGTTTCCTTTCTTGGGAACATCCGCAGAAGGCCTCATAGAAGAGAGGAGGATTGTGGAAATTAAGTGTCCTTGGTGTGCGAGAGAGGTTACTCCTGAAGAAGGAATTACGAAAAAGAAAATATTTTTTTTGACAAACAACTAGCTGAACACCAGTCACAAATGGTACTATCAGATCCAGGGACAGTTACACGTTACTAAGTGGTCATATTGCATCTTCGCAGTATGGACGCCTCAGGCCTTAAAAACAGAAACTATTTCTCGAAACGATTTTTTTTTTGAAAACAGGAATGGGACTTTACCTAGTTTCGTTTTATAAAAATTGTGTTTTACCTGAACTTGTGAATCCAAGAAAAACGAGAAATATGCCTATAAGAAAACCCGATTGCAGAGAACAGGCGATAGAGGACAAGAAGAAGGAGGAGAAAGGCAACGTAAATGTTGACCATTTACAAATATAGATTGGTAGTAGGTAATTTTGATAGTTTGGTTGGCACGTAAATAATAATAGACGTCTATAATTTGAATTTAAGTATGACAACTATCATAATTTGAAGTTTTCAAAAGCTTAGCATGTACACCAAAATTGATTACCTAACAAACTTTAAAAACAGCCTACTCTAATGAGGAAAGTATTTGAAGGCACGGTATATGTGATTTATTAACTAAGAAAGTATACACTCAATGTATTTGTTTTGTAAATGTGAATCTCTTTGGGATAATATAGAAAAGGCGTGGGAAGAATTAGTGGCAGATGAAAATTAACTAATTCAATGTCCATCGTTTAAATAAAGTCGTTGAAGAAAACGGCAGTATGATTAATTTATTAATGTTTTCTTATTTTGTTTTTGTATTTATTTTTATTTGTATTTTATTTTGCGTGTTGATTATTAAATAATTATATAATATAATAAGTTTTATTTAATGTTAATATCTTTACAAACAATAATTTCAAATATAATAATAATCAAGATAAAAGATAATTAGAGCCAATCATTTTGATGACCAATGTCAATAATGAAGGCATTATTTAACCTTTCAAATACAGGATAAAATAAGCAATTTTCACATTGACAAAATAATTACAAAATTAGCAATAAGACATGTACACCACTTTATTGCACAGAACTGTACATGCATACATCAACAGCCGTTAATGTAAAATAAAAAGAATTTTGTATTCCGGTTTGCCTGGAATTTACTAGTTTCTTATGTAAAAATAGCAGCATAAATAATGAACGACACGAAAGTTTATCTTTTGGGCCCCTTCAATTTCTTTTAATACTTGCAAAAGTAATTTCTGGCGAACTCTGCTTTGCATGCAGGGGGCGCCACTTCCCAGTGCCTAAATACTGCCTTGCAACGGGTTCGGGGAAATTTGATTACTGGCTTACTTTTGCAATTTTTTCAATTTTTATTTTGGATTCTTGAACAGCAAATATGAAAGCATGATTGTATAATTTTACTTTTTTTCAAACATATTTAAAACTGGCTTTTTTAATTACACGAAAAACGTTGATTTCCGGTTGAATATCGCATTAATTCAGTTATTAATATTTAAAATCTATCGTTATACAATCATCCATTGATCTTTAAACAACATATTAAGACCAACTAGAACCAAAAATTCACAAATTTGAGTGCACAATTAGTTTTCTTCCAAACGCTTGCAACGTGGTAGCCAATCCGAGCGTAAGAACAGCCTTAAGTACAATCTACCAACACTAAAATCCCAACGCTGGCTGATACTCAGTGTATATTCAGCTGTGTCCCAAGAAATATACTTGATTTATGATTTAGTTTTACATATATATTGGGGATGTATTGCTTCGATTTCGTTTTCATATGTACTAAAGATTAATAGTGATAACGTTTCTTTTTCGCTGGATGTATTTTTATGGTTCTTTACTTTCAATAATTATAATTGTCCTGTATTTGGTATTTGTATACTATTGGGCAATAAACGCTTTTATTGATATGTACATTTCTTCAGTTGTGAAAAATATTTATGTAAATAACACCTGTGAAAATCCAAGTAAAACTTTGTATAACTAATGAAAATTCAGAATTGACATAATATATGAAATATTATTCTTCTTAAAAAGGAAGTTTTAATCTATTCCTATATAAAGTGGTATTGTTTGTGTGTAATTACGCCTGGTTTACAGGAATCTCGTAAGTTGTCTACAACTTTGGAACTGTTGTTATACTAATCTTTAAATATAAACCGTTTTAACTTTCCGGTCTTAATCGAAAAATAGCGGCGACGAGAAAATTTCATCAACTGCAGGTTGAAAAGAAGAAGATAAACATTTCGGTTTTACTATCCACAGAACGATCTGTTTTTGTGCAAGTACTATACATTCGCAAACAAATGGAATACAGAGGGAAACAATCTATTATCTTTGTTTATGACGTTCGGTTGTTTCCTTTCACTTGTTACTGTTCTGTTTCAATTATGTGAGGCTATTAACGACAACCACTCGTTGACGACGCAAACTTTGAGAGCGTTCGCTATCGGCAAAGGTAGATTGGAAGGCAGAGCGTGGAAATGTGAATTTAGGATTTTCAAATGTAAAATATTGTGTAGATTGCATGTGGTGTAAACATGTATACTTAATCACTCGTAGTACCTACCCACTTTTAAAATATTTAGATTTTGGTTCGTTTATATAAATTATAGTATTTGAATATAAGTTCATAATTGAATAATACTTAATGAATTATATATTATTTATACTACAACCACCGGACAGATGCATCTTCAGTAAATTAAAGCAACAACTATAAGTATTTATTATGTCGACTTACGATATTATAAAAATACATTAACTTTATTTCGGATTTCCCATGAAAATTGCAGTTCTAAACTATCAATATATTTTTATTTTTTAAAATATGTTTTATGGCATATACAGTGTGTAAAGTGATGTGAGATGTGGTTTCTTATAGGGAAAAATATGTTAATATGAGTTTTAGGAGAAAAACTTATACTTTATAAAAAAATTTGATTGTATCGAAATTTGGTAAATAAAAAAAACCAGTAATCATTTAAGATAATATAAAAAGCTTGAAATTATGTCAAGTTGTTGATTTAAAAAAAGTCCGAATGTTACATCAGTATCGCATTACCCATGTATTAGTCATTAACCAACGACATTGCCTCACAGTTCAGCTAGCTTCATTTGTGAAAAATGATGACGTTACGTGGCCATTATGCCTGTGGTATCAGTTGTGGAACATCCTAGGATTTCTTTAGGCCAGCGAGTGAACTCAATGTTAATCATACATTTTTGCAAAGAAATTATAAAACGAATAAAATTTATCTATATAAATCTAGATTTAGGCACACCATAGAAAATGCAGATCGCGAGCTTTCAGACTAGAGTTTTGGTTATGAGTTGGTGAGAACACTATGGAACGTCGCCTTTTTTTTATCAGAATTTAATGTTTAGTGAGGAAGCAACGTTTTCGACAAATGATACTGTTTCCTCACAAAATTGTTGATATTGGTCAAAGGATAATTCAAATTTTAGAATTCATGTCCACAATCAGCGATATCAAAAAGTCACTTTTTTGTGCGGAATGTTATTAAACAGAATCATTGGACCCGACTCTTTTAATGGAAATTCTAATAAACACATTTACTTGGAAATGCTTCAGAATATTTTATTGTCATAACTTGAGCAAGAGGAATTGCTATGCATCTACTTCCAACATGAGGTGTTCATGGCATCATGGATTGTAAGAGAGTTCATAAATTTACACTTTTCTAATAGATGGATTGGACGACATGGATCAATACATTGGCAAGCTCAGTTATCAGACTTAACTTCCATGGAGTTTACTTTTTCGGGTTACCTAAAGCAAAAAGTGTACAGAGAAAAAATGAGAAATGATTTAAATGATCTAAAAATACGGATTCCTCCGGACTGTGTTCGAGAAATTAATGTTGAAATGTTGAACAAGGTTTACAAACAATTTAGAAATAGAGTTGAAGATTGCGCTAGATGTGGAGGAGATTATATGGAATAATGTTAGACCTTGTGGTCGTCCATTTTTACAAACACGTAAACAATAAAAGTTTTATCGAAACGAAATTTACCTTTTGTCTAACATTAATAATGTAATCTAACATTTGGACTTAGTCATATTTAAAATCAACAACTCGACATAATTTCAAGGTTTTTATCTTATCTGAAGTGATTACCGGTAGAATACGCTCCATAATATGTTCAGAGTGAGCGTATATCATCTGAATCCAATCACTGATTAGTTCCGTAACTGTTGTGTCTGCTGAATGCGACCATTCTCTATATTGTATTTTGTAAAGCTATTCACGCAGCACATAGAGGTGGAAATGGTTAATAAAACGTGTTTCTTTTACAAATGAATGGCTCTTGGCCGATTGCACCATGAAAGCTTAACTCTAAACTCAACTTAAATGCTTAAGTCTAGTTTACTTTCATTGCACCATTTATTTAATCTTAGCTTAAGCAGTAAGCTTTCCTTAAAGTTAAGCCAGCAAAATTGTGAGTTTAAAGATGTTAAGTAACACTTAAACAAGTATTTTATTTTTATTGCTACTTTATACTACTGCAACAAAAGAATTAAAGGTATGTTTTTACAAATTATTAACATCTACTTACCTTTACCTTTGTCCTATGGATTGTGTAGCCCATATACAGTTTTCTGATTAATAATCGACATTAATAGATCTTTATTTGGATCATCAGGCTCCTTATCGCTAAATCCACCACCTCCTTTTAAAATGTCTTAATTTTCTTTTGCCACTGCCTTCTTAGTTCTTTTTTTTTGAATTCTCAAAGAATTTCTTTAAATTGTCTGCATTTCTATAAACTACTGCACTTGGAGATTTCAGATTGTGAATTAAATATTTCTTCAATGTCTAACCATGCTGCTTCCTTTTCTTTACTACGTACAGCATTTGTTTTCTTGTTTTCTACAATATGCTTTATGTGATGTATTATGTTAAACAGACAGTTTTTTTTCTTCTGCACAAAAATTTACTAATCTGATCCTTTTTGTTGCTGGTTCATTAGACATTTTAATATTTTATTGGAAATTTTTATTTAACAAAATAATACCTGCAATCACATTGAACGGTTACAGCAAAGTACCAAAGTAACTATAGATAGGTATAACAATAATAGTTATTTATGTAACAAGTCAGTAAAGTGATACTTTATCGAACGAGTCTGATTTACGAGCCAAGCGAGTGAAGCGAGCGCGGCGAGTAACAGACGAGTTCGGTAAAGGTACTTTACTGACGTGGTGCATACAAAATTTTATCGCCAACCGTGAAAATTGTTAATTTAAGAAATAAAGATATAATAACTTATGACAGTTTATGACAGTGACAAACGATTTATTTTTAAAGTCATCAGTCATGGCTACGCTGACAGATATTAGCGGCAGGTAAAGTACTTTATTGTACAGTACGATAAAGTGTTTCTTTACCTCCGTAAAACGCTATGGTAACGCATCACTTTACTGACGGTTGGCGATAAAATATATTACTATCACCATGCATTCGCAGTGAACCTTTGGAAAAACCTACAAACTAAAGCAATAAAACGTAAACTGAACATGGCCAAATACATTTAAATTTACAGGATGGTAAACTTATAACAACTAAAAGTTTCATCAAAATTCGATGTTGCCAAATAGTTTTGCATGCTTAACAAAGCAGCGAAATTAAACCGTTGGTGCAATGCATTTGTTTTTAAGCCGAGCTTTAATTTAAGTGGCACTTAACTAAACCTGATATTAAGTAGCGATAATGCAATCCGCCATCAGTGCTGAAATGGACGTTTAAATATGTTTCAATGTCGCTTAAGCTGAACCTCTGCCCGACAATAAAAATATATTCGCTTTGTACCACTCACTACCTGTTTTCCCTCTATCGGGCAAACATACAAGCTGCCTAGCGTAAACGCCTCTAGCTTCTGGCAAGCGTAAAACCTTAGGAATTCATAGGTGGACTGCATTATAATAAAGCCATATCTACATACATGATCACATGATTAAACTAGACATTTCATATTTATTCTGTTCATGATATTCTGTCAGTGCTTAAAATCAGCAAAGTTATATTGCATTTCATTTATAGTTGTCATCTGCTACGAAATATTGGCACCATACGTGACAGCTGGAAAATTCCAAATGATTACAATATTGTTAAAAAATGACATCAGTCACGTTTAAATTGCTTACTTAATAAAAATAGGTCTAATGTATGTTGTAATACAAAATTAATGCATTTCTATCTTTATTTTCTCCAAAAATTCTGGTGAGTTGTACAAATTAAAAATGCCATTAATACGCCTGTCGTAAAATGAGGTTTACCGTCCGAAACACATCAATCTTTTCTAAAACATGGGAATAATGTGTTTTATTATTATACTTAGCAGATACTTATTTTGAACTCAAGATAAATGTATTATTCACGTATACGCACCTTTTGTACGAAATTGTTTTAAAATCTCCCAAGTTAATAATTCAAAATAACTCCTTTTAATTACTACATGTGAGAGCCTCTTTTGTGTTTCCAGATGGTTTAAATTGAAATTGTTCTCATATAGAAACGACGATCATAAAAATTTTACGTAAAATATCACTCAAAAGCCCTAGTTAGATGAACCGTTTGTGAATGTTAATGAATTTATTACCAGGACGTAAAGGATAAAAACCTTTTATTAAAGGTTTTTCATTCGTTTTTAATGCGACAATGAAGGCGAGCGGAAAAAAGAACAAGTCGAGCAACTAACAATAAGTAGCTTAGAAAATATTAATGAAACTGACATGGAGCCCTGACTGTTGCTGCTAAAAGTAGGAACAAACTTTATAAACACATTTTACTCGTTGGCTTTGCTCTTTGTGAAGAGAAATCTATATAAGACCTCTGTTCTGAGTGTGTTTTGTGGGCGTTCGAGCACGGTATGTGGTGCTGCTGGAATTAATTCCGCGACACCAGACATTATGGTGCGTTTAAACTGAATTACGTTACATTGGGGATGGGGTGGGTTTTTTGGCAAGCAACGAGCTTGGGTGCGAGTTGGACTGCGACTGACTCGACAAAGCCCGTTTAAAATGTGATTAAGTTCTTGCAGACTCTATTGTGTTACTTACCGCTTTCTCTTATATATGCACATATAGATGTATGTTGTGCGTGTGTGTATGTCTTAATAGTTTTATTTTACTATTTACTATATCATGTGTTTGCAAAAAAAACCAGCTTATAGCGCTTTTATTTGATATGGTGATATAACAAAGATTTATCAAATTAAAACACTTCCGGCAGGTTTCTTAATCAAGTTAAAGTGACATTTAATTTCAAAGTTGACTTTAACCCTGAATATTTGTTTCATAATGTCACTTTAAAGTCAACTACAAAATCACTTTAAGTTAGGATTTTCTAGCTTTAACTAACTTTAATATTTACTTAAACGACAAGTACGGTATTACCTCACATAATATACTTGTGTTGTTGACGATTACCTTGTTAAATTTGGAAACAGATAAAGTCTGGTATTTATTTCAAAAACTGTATAATAAAACGCATCAATATATGTATATTGCAAATGAGCTCTAGTTCCTCATCAGAAGATGAGGTTGATGTAGTCGTAAGACGACGTAAAGTTTATAGAAATAGGGAGAACAGTTTGAATAAATTCAATGACAATGAATTTTTTGATAGATTCAGACTAACAAAAGAGACAGTTATTTCTCTCTTAGAAAGAATCGAACATTTAATTTCACTTCCTACAAATCGGTAGATATTATCATGAAGTTATTGTATCACTACTAATAAATGATATATTTAAGCGGAGGGTGTATACAGCCGCTCACACAGTTATTGTTAACATTATGGTTTTATGCCTCTGGCAATATGGTTATTGCTGTTGGAGATTTTGTTGGCGTATCCAAAGCCTCATCTTGTGGATAATCAAACGGGTGCCTAATGCTATATGCTCATTACTGCCAGATTATGTTTACATGCCTCGTAAGAATGTTGAAATGGGTAGATTGACTGAAAAAATTTACCTAATTACAAGATTTCCGCGAGTGATTGGTGCTGTTGATTGTACCCTAATAAGAATCGAGTCTCCGGGTCAGGATGCAGACATTTTTAGGTGCAGAAAAGATTATTGTGCATTGAATGTGCAGACTATATCTGATTCTGACTTAAAAATTCGAAACATCGTTGTGAGATGGCCGGGTTCTTGTCACAACCAAACAGTTTTTAATAACTCTAATGTTTAAAGAGATTTTTCTGCCTGGAGATATAATCGAAACTTATTATTGGGGGATAGTGGTTATAGGCTCGAAGCCTACCTTATGACACCACTGCTTCATACAATCATACCAGCAGAAAATCTATATATTAAGGGTCTAGTGAGATCCCGCAATGTTGTGGAATGGCAATATGGTGTGTGGAATCGGAGGTCCCTATTTTAAGTTTGGGAATACGACTGCAATTGCAATCGGCAATCACTGTAATTGTGGCAACAGCCATACTGCACAATATTGCAATTGAGATGCCAGAGGAAATACCTGATGAATGGGAGGCTGATTTAAATGTGCATGAAGCATATAACATAGAGGCAGTTGTTAATATAATGATAATGGAGGGCTAGGAGTGAGGCGTTTTAAATCAATGAACATTTTAATAACTTATAATATGTACATATAACTTTTTCTTCTTCATACTACTCGTATGTTATATGCAATTGGCATTTTCATCTCACTAGAATAATTCAAAAGGTTTTTTGCTAAACCCACAGCATGAAACTTTATATTGAAAGTATAATGACAAATCATACTCAATTTTCTGAAAAGAAATTTACTTCATATAATGTGCAAGTATAGAAATATATTAATATTGTAAATTTATTTCTGCTTTCTAGTACATACTTATATTTCTTTAATAAAAGTAGATTTAAATGTTTAGATTGCTTTATCTTTGTATATCTGAAAGTCGTATGATAAAAAACAAATTTTTTAAACAACTGACAAAAAATTGAACAGTCAATTAACTGTACTCTTAAGGAGTAATTCCATATATACCGATAGAACCACCGGCCATCTGCCTATAGGGAATTGTATGCAGTACACATTTATATGTACATATACCTATGTATCTAGTCCTACCGTTTATCAGAAGCGTTGTCTATGCCGACGCTAGGGATCGACAGTCAACCGCGTCAGTCGTGTCTTGACTGCGGTGGAGTATACTCATAGTTGGTCGAACTTGCAAAAATACGCAAATTCTTGCTGTCTGCATCTTTAGGGTTTAGAATTATTTAGAGCTCAGTATTTTTTTCTGTTTTTTTACCGATATTCATTTACGTATTTACTATGCCGTTAGTTTATAGTAAAGAAGAAAAAATAAATATTATTAAATGGTATTACTCATCTCAAGGAGGTACGCAAGAAGTGATTGGTCGTTTTGTTTTTTCGTTTCCTGATCGTCCAGTTCCCTGCCGTCGGACGATACTAGATATCATACATCGTTTTGAAAAGTCGGGCTGCATTAATGGATGTTCGAAATGCTATCAGAGTAATTTCCATCCTATTTCGGAGGAAAGAATAGAGAAGGAAGTCAGTGTATGCGCCTTTGTAGAATCAAGTGAGCCCTGCTCTAGCCGCCAAATTTCTGAACAATTAGGTATTCCAAAAACCACAGTTAGGCGTATATTACACAAAAAGAAATATAAGTGTTATAAGGTTAGAAAAAATCAAGAAATATTCCCAGATGACCAGTTTAGACGTCTCGAATTTTGTGAGGCTATTAGAGAAAAATGTGATAATGATGATAATTTTACACGAAATATTTTGTTCACTGACGAATCAACATTTTCCCTTCACAAACGCCATAATCCATCTGCCGTTCGCTACTGGTCTCAGAAAAACAAACATTTGAGCAGGGATGTCAACACTCAATATCCACAGAAACTAAATGTCTGGGCAGGAATCTTAGGGGATCACATCATAGGGCCATTTTTCCTAAACGGAACATTAAATGCGCAGTCATATTTACAATTACTGCAAAATCATATTGTTCCTGCAGTGCGTGACCTTGCTGTAAACTTTAATGATATTTGGTTTCAGCAAGATGGCTGCCCAGCTCATAATGCCAGAATAGTACAAGAATGTCTTTCATTGCATTTTCCACATACCATTAGCACTAGAGGTAATATTTCTTGGCCGCCTAGATCCCCTGACTTAACGCCATGTGATTTTTTCCTTTGGGGATATTTGAATGAAACCATTTATGTACACCAGAATGAAAGACCCCGCACATTAGATGATTTACGAATGCGAATTACACAACTCTGTAATAGTATTTCACCTGTAACTCTCTCTAATGTACGTAGAGAATTTTACAACAGACTGGGCTACTGTGAGGCAAACAATGGAGGCTTGTTTGAAAGAGATATTTATTAGCCTCTAGAATTCTATTTTATTTTCTCTAGAATTTTTTTTGTTTGACATCAATTATTACTTTTTGAACGTTTTTTAATTTCTCCATGTTGCTTCCTTTTTAGAATTATTTTTCTTATTTTCTCTTGGTTTAGTAATTTGCAATTTAATTTTATTTAACTAGGTACATTCAGAATCACTAGTTACTACTTCTTTGGAATCTCAAACCTTCGTTTTCATTACAAATCTACTACTAATATTTCTACAACACGAAACATTATGCCGATGATTGATTCTTACAAATATCTACGAAATGAAATGGCAATATATGTGTCATATTTAAAGATTAAATATGCTTTATCGACGGATGTGTATTTATTTCTTTTTACGCCACAAATTATTATTGCCGGTACGTAGATATATACGTAGGCGTATATAAATGTGTACTGCATACAATTCCCTATAGGCAGATGGCCGGTGGTTCTATCTGTATAAAAAATATTTTTACTTAAGAGGAGCGTTTACCTATCGAAAATTAAGGCATTTCCGTTTCGCGGTTTTTAAACTTATTTTGTAATTTTAGAATCTCAAATTTGAGTTAGTGATGCAAAAGGCATACATTTATAATGTCAAGGTCACTTTTTGTACTAATTTATTTTCTTGAGAAAGTTATGTGTTTTAGAAATAACCACAAAAATGCATGAATTTGAGTAATGTCTACTAACTAAGGCTGGTACACAAAAGAAAAAAAACGACCTCTACCCACCAGCTGCACATTTGATGTACGATATAAAGAAAAAAACAAATTTATGTAATTATTTTTAAAGATAAAAAACATTAAACAGTAAACATTGTCACACACATTTTACATGAGGTTTTTCCAAGCTAATCGCGTCGTATATCCACTTTACGGTATCTCTACCGGTCCTAGCGAAGACGAAAATCTATCGGAATCGGTCGGCTATTGCAGATTTAAATGCGAGTGACAGTTTAATTACAAACTGTCACTCGCATTTAAATGTTATATATACCTATAATATTCGAGTGTATAATAATATAATAGTTATTGGCAAGCGAAAATTGGCTTATTATAAAACATCAACAATATCAACAGTTCCGTAAGTACTCATTCTTTATACATTATGTTTCCCATCTGTAGTATTCCTTTATCTATGACAGCATCTGTGAATAAAACCGAAGCGCTGTGACAGAACCGAAAATCGTCTACCTGTCCCGCGAGTAATATAAGTTGCATAAGGTTCTATTTGTTAATAAACGCCCCTCTTAAGATTACACATTTATCTGCACTATAAAGACTGAATTTTTAATTTGTAGAATAAAAACATTCCACTCTACATAATGTTTCTTTTTCCACTTCCTGCACGAGCAATAATTCTTCCTCCTTGCTAAAATTAGCTCCTCTATTCTTCTTTCTTCCCTTTTCTTTGTGGTCACACATTTTGTACAATATATTTAACAATAAACTGCCACTATCAATATCGGAAGCGAATTCAAGCTATAGTTAGACAATATTGCCAAACATAAAAGGCGCTTAAACCTGTCAGGAAAACCAACATAAATTCGTAAAATTGAAGTCAGTTTTTACTAAAAGTAGACTTTGGTTAAAGAGATTTTGGCACACTTAACCGGGCATTATAATGTACTACAAACTCATTGCTCAACCTATTTTTTACTCGTTCATTCTTTCAAAAGCGAGAGATCAATCTCACTCTTCAAATCAACACGCTTTTTTCATCAATGGATAGAGATTTTATTCTGATTAATAAATAACGAGAAATCGTTTCCAATAGATTTTAATTAATAACTAATACATATAGGTAGCTATGAAAACTATGTATATTAATTAATGCAAACAACAGAAATCGATTAATAAATAAACAATTAATTAAAGAAATAACAAATCAATAAATTTCCAAATCGGCCATCATCTTTTTCACGACATTGTTGACATCTAGATACCATTCCCCATATAGCATTAATTAGAATCATTGCTGACATTTCCCGATTAACGTCGACTATTCTGTTTCTTAAAATTTCCACTTCCTATTTGAAGTGTTGTCACAAGTTAAAGGCATCAGTCGCGTATAAAAATTATAAAACGTAAATTCAGCAGAGTGAACAGTTTTGAAATCAGGCAACGATCGAAGTGCTCAAGAATGAATCAGATATTTAAAACTATTCTACAAATAAGAGAAATGAAAAAATGGAATCAATAAAGTCTAGACTCGCAATAGATAATAGCAAAAATATGGGCTCCTCACAGCAATTTATTATTCAAGAGCGGTTTAAAAAAAACAGGAGGATGGTATTTATCAGTCGGAAGAAGATATAGATTGAAGATATTGATAATTTTCTGGCCCATTAATTACGTTGATAAGACAACTGCAATCGTTACACCTAAGAAGATTGCGTACGGTGGAATAATGCGAAAAGAATAGGGAAAAGCAAAATTGAAGAGTTAAAAGAAATCATTATAATGGATACGGGCAGATAGTCCAACACCAAACAGATTATACCTCAGCCCCAAAGTATTAATAAATGCCTGCCATGCAAGAAAATAGTTTATAAAGGTACAATTTATTAATATGGACAGTTTTATGTTATTTTCTCTGTATCTGTAATATGAATAAATTTTAAGCAATAAGAAATAGGCACAGCCTCAAGTAGCAAAGTCTTATTGTAGATCTGTAGTGCTATAATACAGGGTCCGGCAGAAAAATGCATGGATTTCCAAGGAGTGTAAATGAAAAATGGTTTAATTAATAGAAAAAAAATATTTTGCAAAATGTTTATACAATTTTTAAGTTCATTTATGAAAAATTATGTCATCTAAATGGCGTCCCTCGTTGGCGATACAGCTGGTTAGGCGATATCTAAAGTTTTGCATAACGCGCACAAAGGTTTGTAACATGTGGATATAACGAGCGGATGTCACTGTAACAGCTGCTCCATTCTCTTCAAGAAAATAAGGCTCCCACACTCCAAATGCAGACACCATCGCCCAACGATAATTTTGTTTTGGGCATTGTGATCTGGCACTAAATCCAATGGGCGTAGATTGAAACGCAATCTGAAAGCTCGTTGTGTCAAAATGACAGACACGTTATTATAGAAATAAGTTTCAACAACGAACGCACGCTGTTCAACTGACCAAGGCATCGTGGTATACTGAAACATTTTGAGATAGCGTACCTACACAGCCCCACCACACTCTTGTATCCCCACCCATACGAGAACAACAGCCATGCGAAATCCATGCATTTTTTCTGTCGGACCCTGTATTACTAATTTTGAATTGTGTTTTCAAATCCTTTCTAATTGATGTTTTACATTAACGTGTTATATATTGTCAAATATTTATTGCTTTTCTAAAACGTGTTTTCCTTTTTATCTTATGTACTGGAGAATATGCCCATTGCGATCAATGGAACAGATTGCTTGACAGAATTATAGATTGTTTATTCAAAAAATAACGTTGAATGTGCGTTTATTCATTGTATTTGTATTTTGACAGAAATAGTTAGTGTTACAGGAACATGCGACTTAACTAAAAACGTGTACGGTGCCGCGTGGAATATTTATTCGTATTTCAATAAACTGGGTGTAGTTTTGACCAAGAATCCGCATTAGTTTGTGTAAGGTGATAGCCGGATATCGGCGATTTCTGTACATAATTGATTATTTACATACGTTATATCCATGGACGACTTAAATAATAAATTTATTCGAACGCGCGTTACAAAGAGACTATTTTGCATTTCAAATTAGATTTCAAGCAAAAACGTACACATTTCGTTGAGATCTGTACAGTCACTGATGATATTGTTCCAATTCGACGTTATCGTTGTACATTTTCCCCTTATTCAATCACATTGGAAAAAATGAAATTTTCATATTTGTTTAATAGCTGTTTTCAAATTTTCAGATTCTTTGTTTTATTTTAAATACTGAATTAATTAGGACAATATTTCGAAATACGTTTGTTAGAAAATTGCGGATAATTGAATCTGTATGAGTCTTCCTTAACAGTAAGACATGATAGTTTAATATAATTATACTACACAAAAAACTCTAACTCTCATTATTATCAAGCTCAGACATATTTATCATGATTTAAAATTCTATAACCTCACATACAGGCTCTTAGAGATACACATAGGGTGGCGCATTAATGTGTGAAAGCCCGACTTATTTGACATTATAAACGTTATTAAAAACGTTTTTTAGGTAACGTGTAGGTATTTTTAAGCTTCATATTTTAAAATTAGGGACATATATACAAGGTGTTTTATAACGCAGTTGTAGATCATTCCAGCGAGATGTGTCGTCTTTAGCTTAACAACTTCCATTATTATTAATTTGGCGACTTTTTTAACATGTTCTGGAATGGTCATTTCGATAGGCCGCCCTGACCGTGTGGATCGTCTTCAAGCGATCAAATTTGAGGGAGTAGGTGTTGGATCTAGAAGTCATTCTAAACGAAAAATTTGGTTACAGGGCCGGAATTCCACGCAACTTTCAAATCTTTCGTCCTACTGAAGCCATAAGGGATGGCTTCGAGCAGAAAGTCAACACTGGGGCGATCTTTCCTTGATTAGTGACAGTGTTCGGTACCGCCTGGTATGATGGGCTGATTTTAAAACTCATGAATATAGGTGTCAACCCCAACTTGGTTTCTTTGACTGGCTCTTGTCTCGAGGGCAAAACATTCGAAGTGAGGGGGGAAGGCATCCTCTCTTGCTCGTATTCATTTTTGAACAAGTTCCTGGCCTTGAAAAATAAGATCGTCCTCATGATTTGGGGCTTGAGTTTGCTTGACCTCCATACGAAGCTTCTGTTGTATAAGACGGTTCTGACGCCACAACTTATGTACGGGTCTCTCGCGTTATACATTGTTGGGAAATCCGTATTTGTTTCTCTAGAGGTTATCCAAAATCGAACACTAAGGCTCATCGTCGGAGCCCCGTAGTTCGTGTGAAACAATGAATCTGTCCCTGCAAAATCTCTTGGGCCACGTGAAGAGATTACCGATAGCCACCTGGGGCCATCCCACCATCTCCGACAACCCCTTGTTTTTGTCACTTAGCAATTCATTTAGGACTGGCTTTGGCCGAGAATTCTGGTCAAACGGCTCAAGAACCTTCCTTGATCACCCTAGCCCTGAGGACACTCGGCCTTGGAAGCCTTTGGAGACCCACGTAAAGAGACTAGCGACAGTCACCTGGAATCATCTCACCATCTTCAACAACCTCTTGGTGGCGTCACTCACCAATCCCATCCAGGCTGAGGATTCGGGTCAAGCGGCTAAAGGATCTCCTCCGATCACCCTAGTGCTGAGGATACTCGGCTTTGGAAGCTCCACCTCCACCGGTATTTTCAGTACGCAAGGACACTTGGACCACATCTTCCAAACCACTCTCTCAATAGTTAAGGCCATCAATTATACTCCATATCTTTAGTCAAGAGACATTAATTAGAGCTTTGGTTTAGCCCTAGGAAGTAATGTTAATGTTTAATGTTAAATGTTTTTACTTCAAATTCATAATTGTAGTCTTATTTTGTGTATACTCTTAAACCACGCATAACTAATATTTACGTATCAAGTTTTATAAACCTCATTTTAGTCATCGAGCTTTATTAATCACGGTCGTAGCGAGTCATTAATAAAACCAGTGACTAATAAGTTTACAAAACGAGTTTCATCCTATATTTTTTCAACGACAGCAAACATTAAAATAATACAAAATTACTTGTCTGTTGTCGCGCTACGTCGAGGTAGTTTGACGGACCGATGACAAGCGCCAACCATTTTGTTTGAGTTTCAATTCAGTTTTGTATTTAAAAAATCTAGAGAAAACATCAGCCCGTGACTAAAGTTCACAAAACTACGGCCCGTCAAGCTGTGTTTAGAAGGCCACTTAGCGTCATGTAAACATATGCGATAAATGGTAATTCAAACAAGCGAGTAGAAAAAAAATATTTATGAGTTGCTATCCTACGTGGAGCTATTTTGCTGGTTGTTTGACATTTTTGGGGGCGCTTCGGGGGTTTGAAGACAACTAATACCTGATATTATCGAGAAGGTATATAATATATATTTACCTTAGCCTTTGGTTACTTTAACCCCAAAGTATAGTTTTATTGAGATAATAAAAGGGAATGTTTGTGATACGATATAACAGATTTCATCTCAGTACTGCTTATTCTAGATTTTATTTTCATTAATGATTGATGAAAATCACGTACTGACTAATTTAATTTCCCAGAATACAAGGGTTTAGATACTGTCAAACAAGTATATGTTTAGGTTTAAAAAAATCATTGTTATAGTCATACTTCAGCTATCAGATGGAGCAGTATTTTTATCCACGTTTTGCAACGGCAAAAAACCAAATATAGATGGCGCTGACATCATAAATTAGAGTTTTCAATAATAGCAAGCAAATAGCGGGCGATTCAAAATGTTTTTGGTAACGTGAAATTCAGAATAAACTTTATTCAAATTAGGGTTTAATACATGGTCACAATACTGTTATCATTTACTAGTTTCCGTAGTAATGAGCGATCATTGCAAAGGAAAACAGGATAGAGTACAATATTTAATTATAATGCTATAACCACACAATAACGTTTTAAAGGAAAAAATGACTTAAATAACTACACTTTAATACTGACATGTAGAAAATGTACAAATTACATTTATTCATGCCTATTTGCTGTTGCCAAGTTTCGCTCCTAAATAATAAAACATAATAATTACAACTACCCAACTGATCTAATCTAAGGCATACACTAATAAATAAGTTTAGCTACTGCCTACTAGATGTCGTATAGATCTGTTTGTTGAAGGTGGATTTAAAATAGGAGTTCAAACTTACCTTAAACTCAAACTAGACGGCTTCATATTTGATTATTTTCTCAATACAATTATAAATTGATACGTCTTCGAAATTTGAAAAATATGTTAAATAATCTTTGTCGAAGTATAAAATAAATACTTGGGTCATTAAATTATATGTCCTATAAATTGTGTTCTATGAAGAGGAAAAATTCGGAAAAGTTAATGAGGAAAGAACTAGTATTAATCGTTTTTGGTATCACCTTAGATGGAAATGGGAAGCATATTCGCTATATATTCCACAATATTCGTTCCGAATCGTTATTAGGTTCTCAAGAACGATAACTTTACCGAACGAAATCCACTTGTTTTAATAAACGTGTTCGAGAATTCAACGCTCCATAGCGCCAGTTACTAAATTATTACAGCAGAGCGGGGCAATCCCCTTAGTCCTAAGACGTGCATATAATTCTGGACTCGACGTAGTTCGCAAATCGATAAACTCGCACACAACTCACATTACATACATATATAGACCAGAAACCAGGGTATTATTAATGTTTTAACATGTTAAACGCCATTCCATCGTAAAACAAACGGGCGAGAATGGATCACATCCGACGATGTTAGTTTCCCAGAGAACTAGGGTTCACCTAATGCCATCTCCCTCTCTCTCTCTTGCGTTATCTTCGTTTTTCCATTTAGTTATATACTACTAGCGCTAACACAAAGTCTCACATATTAAAGTATATGCATGTACATACGTGTGTATATATATGTATATACAATACATACACATGTACATACATACACATATACGTGTGCCGTATATCTTCACTCTCTCTGTGTGCACAAAGTATGGTTACACGTTTAGATTGGCCGATACCGCCGAGTATCGTGACCCTAATGTGGCACAGATATAGAGAGTGAGTGAGTTAAGGATGACTCGGATTTAAGTTAAGCGATCCCGAGTCGCGTATTAAGGGATTACCGCTTGTAGCCGAACGAGTACGCCAACACTGACTTCAGGAGATTGATGCGGAGACGTTATGGTATATATGTCAAATTATGTACTATATTTTTAAACTGCAGTTTCTCTATCATAAGTACTTGACAAATGTAAAACAACGTGAGAATTTTCCCTAATATATATTTCAATACTTCTAAACTTTAATATAATTATACTCAAAACAGCATTATTTGTTACTTTTTGTGAAAATGGTTGTCCTTAGGAGCTAAGTTAAATATTGCTAGGATATACCGCATGTGTCAAATATCATTAGGCATAGATGATCAATGCAAGTATTACGTGGCAACGTGGCACCCTTACTGTCCGGCCCAATGCCGGCGACGACTGATACCACAACGATTATCTTGCGAATATAAGTTAGCAGTAACCATTGGACCACCGACTTGGGTGTTTGTAATGCGTTCAGAAATAATATTTACGAGTTCCTTTTTTTTCAGTAGATGCAGAGAATTCTTGCTGCGTTCATGCTGCATGACACAAACAAAGGCGTAATTCTAATAAAATTAAAAAATAACTCTATTAAAATAAATAAAAAAGGATTCTGAAAATAATAATAAACTACACTCAAGAATTCGTCCCTGCACAGCAAGACATTGTCCTAGGCCCTAGGCGATCGTAGAAAAACTCTTACGTTTGCTAACATGTGAGCAGTTATTGAATTAGCAGCCTCAAATATTTTTTCTCTCAAGGCAACTATGTTTTCTGCTATACCAGCTTCATGGGTATAAACAATATTTTTTAGATATCCCCACAAAAAAAAAGTCATTTGGAGATAGATCAGGAGATCGCGGGGGCCATTTGACGTTTCCCGTTACAGTAATAAGACGGCCAGGGAAAGTATTCCCTAGAAATTCCTTTTCCCTGACTGCATTATGTGCTGAACAGCCATCATGTTGAAACGAAGCGATTTCCTGATTTATTCCAGTGTTTTGAATGGCGGGAAGTATTTTATTTTGCAATATTTGAGGTACTTGTCGGTATTTAATATACCATCCATAAAAAACGGTCCTATCAAATGGTCACCTAAAATACCTGCCCAATCATAAAAATATTGCAAGTCCCAATTTATTGAAAATTATTCTAAGTTATTATTAAATATATCGGAAAATATTATAAGTCCCAATTTATCGGAAATTATTCTAAGTTTTAAATTTTATTTAATTCTTAATAATAATTATGTATAAGTATAGGCACCAGTGTTTTGTTTTTAAGAGCGGTTCGCACCTGCTTCATAAAAGTCCTCAAATTCTCGCGTTTCACCATTATATTAACATTTATCTTATAAAAAAACTTAGACATGCTCTATACCGGCTATCTTCCCACTTCTTAAAATGTATATCGACTTAACTGCCTCTTGCGACTAAACGATACATCTCTCGCTGGACATGTAAACAAATATTGATTTAAATGTTGACGTGTTTACGTCAATTATAATGTACAAAAAGTATTAAAGACATCAATATGTAAATGTTACAAAGTTATTCTGTTATTTACAATATATAATCTAAGTATTTATTGCCATTTATGTGTTACACGTTCGTAATTGTTGATAGAAAATGTCGAATATACTTCGGGCTAATCCATCGAACGGTCTCCCACATCAATATCTTTTTCCCGCTGAAGTTACGGAAAACACTTTAACACGCTCAATGTTAGCTGAGTAACATGAACACGGTGTGACATGGAAGTAAGGATATTAATATCGTTTCACATCGTCATATCAAGGTCACGTTATGTTAATGTTGGAGCGGTGCGTGTAACTCGTATAATTTTCAATCACACTTACACATGACTAAATCACGCATTGTATTTATTATCATCTACGTACAGGCACGCATACATATTATATACACACATACGCGTTCTAAATCGCAAGTATGTAAATAAATATACACACACACATTAGTAGCCTATCTTTGCCGTACTCATAAGTATATCATCACTTTTTTATGAATGGAAGTTTACTATTTAGGATACAGTGACGGCAAACAAAATTTGCACGGTTATTTTTCTACTCTATGGGTGACCCAGATGAAAGGTTGCTTCAACATATTGTAACGTTTTCGGGTTCCAATAAACAACTCGTGCAATTATTTATTTAAAACAGTCTGTATATTTATGTACTTAAAATTATTTAACAATATAAAATATAAAACTAACTTATCACACTTAAACTACTACAATTTAATTATCACAGGTATTTATTTACTACTACTAATATGTCCGTATTTATTTACATAACTATTTATATCACACGGCACTACTATATTTATTTTTACGCTACCACTACGTAAGGACTTTCTTTATCCCGAACTACTCCGCCCGCAATGAATGAATCCCGTAATGAATTCAGCCGCCTTATATACGTATGTGACGATTTCGAGAACAGTCCGGCTTTTTCTCCACATGTATGAGAAAGTTCTAGTTCTCTATGCACGTCGTACGGCGTGGATGACTCATAACTGCATTTACGATATTTACCAGCAGCGCGAGAGATGATTTATGGCCTTTTTTTTGTGCGTGTGACAATTTCGTTTTTATCGCGCCGAGAGATCTGATTCTTTTATTTAATGTAAACACATTTCGTTACAACATTTTTTGTCAAAGCTACATAATATCATGGTACAACTTACATGTATGCATATAAATAAATTAATACTTAGTAAGAATCTATATATTAAGGATAATTTATTGCAATTGTATCGTAATACCTCTAGAAGACTTAAAATTATATGATGAATTTTATTAAAGGTATAAAGTTTATGACAGGGACATTTTGCAATAATTATTGATTTATGTGAAATATAAGCTTGGGAATTATTGCGACATTATAGAATTTTTTGTTACTTCAGCCTCATTTGTAGAACAAATAGAAATATTGTATAAAGCAATTATCGAGAGATTTTTCTATCAAAACCGACTCCAATGGTTATTGTAAAAAAAATCACTTTTGGAGTTCATGCAATGCGAATTAACTTGTGCATTAAATATTGAAATTTGACAAGAAAATTAGATAAAAAAGTTTAAATAATTTATTATACATGTTTGATTTTATTCAAATTTCGAGCCAGTATTTCCAACTCCGATTAAAATGCCTGTAAATTAGAATTTTCCAACACTGGTCGGCGCTAATTATTGATTAAGAATGTGGGTAATCGGAGAAATTTTAACCTGTGTTTGAAGTAACTGATCAAATATTAAACAGCGATTAATTACAGTAATTTACTAATTGACTCACTTCTTTTATAAATGAAATGAACAGTATAATTATGCTTGTACTTCTTGTATATTTAATTAATAGCTAGGATACATTATCTTTTCTGATAAATGAGTTTCGGAAGTTTCTTAATTTCACTACAATTCTGGAAATGTGTCTCAATTCGTTAAGTTCCTGAATAATCTATGGAAATTTATGCTTATGTTTGGTGTGTTTCCCTTTGTAATTGCAATTAACAGCATCTTATTAAAATACAATTTTAGTCGAACGTATCTTGGATCCATGTCTTTAACATATTAACCTGTATTGAAAAATTATAAAGAAACTATAAAAGGGATTTTACAAGAAGCTGGCATGTTGACGTTGAGAGTATGTGCAGACACTTTCGTAGTTTGGCTGTACTTGATTTGGATTCATATTCAGATTCATATTCTGTATTCATCCCTTTAACATACAATAAAATACAGGGCAGGTCATAAAGAAAGTCTGTTTTTTACAACATCTATACAAAAAATAAATAAAATAAAAATAGGTTGTTGAAATATAAAAGAGAACAAGATAAATTTTTATACAGTAAATGACTTAAAACACTTGGCTTGTTTCTCTATGAGTTTATTAACAATATTCTGACATATACGTTTCGGTTGTTACACCATTATCAAAGAGATATACAAATCTGATAATGGTGTAACAACCGAAACGTATATGTCAGAGTATTGTTAATAAACTCATAGTGAAACAAGAGAAGTGTTTTAAGTCATTTACTGTATAAAGATAAAAATGTTTCACCAAGAAGTGTCGGCTACAACAGTCAAAAAGATATCTTTTTAAAATATACAGGGTGTTTAAAAAAGATGCGGCAATATTAAAGGGGTTGATTGTCCAGGTCATTTTATACAAAAAAGTTTATAATAAACAAGGTCCGCAAATGCTTCGTTACCGATCTACAGCGTGTTGAAGTTTAATTAAAAGAAACAGTAAAAATTAGATTTCTCCAAGACGGCATTAAAGATCATAATGAAATTTTAGGCGTGTTATTTTTCAAGAAAAAAATAGGACGCCGCTGATTTCTCTAAAAATAAAAATATGTTTCTATTCTTTGTTCAATTGTGAAGAAAAAAGCTCTCTTAACTTTTTATCGTACGACGTAACGTTTTTTAGTAAAAAAGAAACACATTTTAGTGCATGTACATTTATCATGCTTACAAAAATAT
The DNA here is from genome assembly GCA_963170755.1 of Amphimallon solstitiale. NCBI lineage: Eukaryota > Metazoa > Arthropoda > Insecta > Coleoptera > Scarabaeidae > Amphimallon > Amphimallon solstitiale. Next base: position 53,284,120 of record OY720680.1, read on the forward strand.
TTTTAAACAGTCCTGTTTTATTCACTGACATATTGAATGACATATGATTAATAATTTTGTATGTGTCGAATTTGTTGAATTTCCTTATCATGAATCGCTATACAAATGCAGAGATGACCGACATGCACTACATTTATGGACTTGCTGATGGAAATGCATTAGAAGCTAGGCGGTTGTATACTGAAAGATTTCCTGGCCGTATTGCTCCTGATAGAAAAACTTTCGAAAGTATTCATCGGCGTCTTTATGAAACAGGCACATTAAGACGAAATGGAGGAGCAGGAAGGCGAAGGACAGCAAGAACGGTAGAGCTGGAAGAGGATGTGCTAGACATGATTGAAGAAGATCGAGGTACTTCTACTCGAAAAATTGCTGACGCTTTGGATGTAAGTAATGGGACTATTTGGCACATTCTGAAGGAAAATTTGTTGTACCCATTCCATATACAACGCGTTCAAGCATTACTTCCTGCTGATTTTCCTCCTCGCATTGCATTCTGTCAATGGCATTTGCAGAAAATGGTTCAAATCCCTCAATTCCTGATGTTGATTCTATTCACCGATGAAGCGAATTTTTCAAGAAATGCAATACGCAATTTTCATAATAACCATGTATGGTGTGACGAAAATGCACATGAAATTGTTGAAAATCGTTTTCAACATCAGTTTTCTTTGAACGTTTGGCTTGGGATTGTGGGTGACTGCCTAATTGGACCGGTATTTTTACCAAGGAGACTAACCGGAGAGGTGTATCGCAACTTTTTGGAAAACACGCTCCCTGGATTTCTGGAGGACGTACCATTAGCAATTAGAGATGCAATGTGGTATATGCACGATGGCGCACCAGCCCACTTTAGTCAAGTAACTCGTGATTTCTTAACACAAGCATACGGAAATCGCTGGAAATGGCCGAGGTGGACCACACTTATGGCCTGCACGATCCCCGGACTTAAATCCCCTGGATTTTTTCCTGTAGGGCCATTTGAAGTCATTGGTGTACGCTACTCCATTGGAAAACGTAGAAGACTTAAGAAATCGAATCATTGCTGGGTGCAACTCAATTGAAACCGATCCTGTTGTTTTTGAGAGAGTTCGCCAGTCGATGAGGAGAAGATTGGATTCTTGCATCCGAGCTCGAGGTGGTCACTTTGCACAGTTATTGTAATTTTTGCTTGCTAAAATTGTTGGTATGGTAAAATATTTGTTTTTGCCCTTAAATAAAACCCTTGATATTAAAAAAAAAAATGTCTGTAATAAATGTACATGCACCAAAATGTGTTTTTTTTTACTAAAAAACGGTACGTCGTATGATAGAAAGTTAAGAGAGCTTTTTTCTTCACAATTAAACAAAGAATAGAAACATATTTTTATTTTTAGAGAAATCAGCGGCGTCCTATTTTTTTCTTGAAAAATAACACGCCTAAAATTTCATTATGATCTTTAATGCCGTCTTGGAGAAACCTAATTTTTACTGTTTCTTTTAATTAAACTTCAACACGCTGTAGATCAGGAACGAAGCGTTTGCGGACCTTGTTTATTATAAACTTTTTTGTATAAAATGGCCTGGACAATCAACCTCTTTAATATTGCCGCATCTTTTTTAAACACCCTGTATATGAAAGCAATAATAGTTCACTTAAGGTGGTGAGACTTGGACAATCACCGAATATAATACAGTTGTAATTGAAAAAATTCACTTATTTTATAAAGTGGACACCCAAGGAGTACGTTTTACTTTCTTATACGTAGTATAAGGAAGTATTGTGATGATGAAAATTTTCGACCTCGAGATTTTTGCAGATGTCCACGTTTTGAGGTCCCCTGATACCAAAAAAGTGGTTTTTAAAAAATGTCTGTGTGTCTGTGTGTCTGTGTCTGTGTGTGTCTGTGTGTGACCACGATAGCGGTCAAACCGCTGCAGATATCAATTCCAAATGTTGTATTTACGAATATAATCTCCCTCTTGAGAACTGATTAGATTTTGAGCAAAATCGGCAGACCGGAAGTAGTAGTTTACTTCAGTGAAAAAATCGAATTTTGCAAATATTTCGTCAATTACTAAGTTTAAACAAATTTATAAAGAATTCAAATGTACTCAAAATTAAATTTGAGAAAAATTGTTTTAATAAAGTTTTTCGAAATTCCTACCGGAAGTAGGTCTTTTACTCTTATCGAAAATCAGTTTTTTGCGAATATCTCGCAAGTCATGCTTTCTAGGCAAGTACATTAAGAGTATAAAAGTATTTAGAACATACTTTTAAATATCTTTTGTATAAAAAAAATTTCAAAATTCAGACCGGAAGTGCCACTTTTACTCTTATCGAATAGCGATTTTTTGCAAATATGTCGTAAATTATGCATTCTATATATATTTATGAAGAGTACAAAAGTATTTAGAGTTGGATTTGGAATATTTTTTGTATAAATGAAATTTCAAAATTCGGACCGGAAGTAACACTTTCATACGTATAAGAAAGTCGTGTGGTGGCCACACCTAATTTTTTACTTTCTTATACGTAGTATAAGGAAGTATTGTGATGATGAAAATTTTCGACCTCGAGATTTTTGCAGATGCCCACGTTTTGAAGTCCCCTGATACCAAAAAAGTGGTTTTTAAAAAAAGTTTCTCTCTCTCTCTCTCTCTCTGTGTGTGTCTCTGTCTCTGTGCGTGTGTGTGTGTGTGTGTGTCTGTGTGTGTGTGTGTGACCACGATAGCGGTCAAACCGCTGTAGATATCAATTCCAAATTTTGTATTTACGTGTATAATCTCCCTCTTGAGATCTGATTAGTTTTTCAGTAAAATCGGTAGACCGGAAGTAGCAGTTTACTTCAGCGAAAAAATTGAATTTTGACAATATTTCGTCAACTATTAAGTTTAAACAAATTTATAAAGAATTCATATATACTTAAAATTGAACATGAAAATAATTTTATTTAGAAAGTTTTTCGAAATTCCTACCGGAAGTAGGTCTTTTACTCTTATCGAAAAAAATAAAAGTACCACTTTTACTCTTATCGAATAGCGATTTTTTGCAAATATGTCGTAAGTTATGCATTCTATATATATTTATGAAGAGTACAAAAGTATTTAGAGTTGGATTTGGAATATTTTTTGTATAAATGAAATTTCAAAATTCGGACCGGAAGAAACACTTTCATACGTATAAGAAAGTCGTGTGGTGGCCACACCTCATTTTTTTCAATTATGTCGACAATTTTTGTCCTTTTTTTTTGAAATATTTTGGAACAATTTAAAGCAAACCATGAACAACCTGGAACAACCATCAGATTTTCGATTTTCGAAAAAGAGGGGGCTAACTTCGGGCTCCCATGCTTTTTCCACTTAGACAGCGGCTTCTGTTAGTTAATATTAGATTCAAAATTAATAATTATTATATAGCCTGTAACTATCTATATAGTTTACTATTTGTTTCTAGTTGGTGGAATATATATTATTTCTATTTTATTTGAGGGTATAAATTAATTTTTAAGACATGACAGGTGGTCATTCTGGGAAGACATACAAATTAATTAAAAGTATAATTTATGTGAAAGATATCTCTAGAATAGTGGGAATATTAATGAACGATAAATAAGATGAATTGCACATTTTCTATTTTTGCAAGACAGTACATGATCTTACGAAATACCATTATTTACATACACACATTGATAACGATGGCGCATTCCTTTGTGTATGTTCTTCTTTGGTGTAACGTCAGCACACTTATTTATATTTGATTGATTATCAAATCATTAATGGACATACATTAATGTATAGTATACGGTTTATTAACGAAATAGTTTTAATCGACGAAAAACTGTATTAATATAATTTTAAGAAATTAAATCTGTTTTATGTGAAAAATCAATTATGTTGGAAATGCATAAAATGTTATATATTCAACTGTTCAACGTAACATTATTTATTATAATAAATATTTAAATTTATAATAACTTTATAAAACATGTATACATAAATTGAATATAAAGAAAAAAGTATACATTCAGATTTACATATGCATTCATGTACATAAAAAATTAGGTAGGTATATACTTAAATATAGATGTTAACAAAAGAATTAAAGGTAAACGGAATATATTAAAACTCGATTAGTAACCGTGACTTCAACATCTAACACAACTGTATGGCAATATTCTGTTAAATTTGCATAAGATTCTGAAATTTAAATATGTATTTTCACAACAAAGTTTCCATTATCATATAAAAAAAGGACACGATTCAAACCACTTTCGTCATAAATGATAAACAATTACGTCTGTACTGTTTTATATTTTACTAAATTAATACTTTTATTAATCTGAATTGTATTATATAAGTATATGACTGAGATTTGCTATCTGGCAATCACGACACGAATGACGACAAGAATTTTAAAGTTGTTCCCATATCCTTTCATTAAATATTTTTATTCAGACCTATGAAATATTGTTAATTGTGGGATTGTTGCTAATTGCTTTCTTTAATTATCAATCAATAAATTATACTTAATTAAATATATAAACGTGCTATCACTGATAGAATATTGGGTATCTGTAATTGGCTTACGCATTGTGACTTAGAAATCGACAACTTGGTAACGTTTTCCTTCATTTGTTCTACCGGAAAAATCGGGCTTAAGTATTTAATTTAAAATAAAAATTACGTTATAATCATATGATCATGCTTACGTGCAACTATAATATTTTCTCTATAATGAAAGTAGTAACCTGTAATTTCGAATTCATATTATGTTAAAGTTGACTAGTTTATATCGGTAATTTTCAAAATCACTCATAGAATATAACTGCGCTCACGGGATTCTAATGTCAATTTATTTGAATTCACACAGGATTGTAAAACGTAAAAATCGCTAAAATTCAAATGGCGGCGGCAAAAATCAATTTATCATATTTTGTGATAAATTTATATATTTATATTTTTGCTTTTAATACGTTATCAAAATTTAGTGTTTTCTTCCACTCTTTTCTTTAAATTACTATTTATCGCTAAATGATCTTTTAAATACACCATGACAAGCTGTGACTTCGTGCGCTTTAGTCACGGTCACATGATGGACGTAGCAACGGCCTTTTTAATTACGGCCTGAAGTTAGCTGAAGGCTTTTTTTAATTTTCTATTATTCTGTTTAGAAAAAATACAGTATGAAGCTCGTTATATAAACTCTTTAGTCACGCGTTTTGCTAATCTCTCGCTCCGCTACGGCTCGCTCGTAATTAATAAATTTCAAGACTAAAATTAGGCTTGCAAAACTTGTTACATAATATACTGTTTTGTTACTCAAATATGATTAAAACTTTAAAAAAGCGGAGAACAAAATTGGTCGTTACTGTAATTTGCTCAAACCACTAATCCAGTTAATGATAATTTTAAATGATTAAGGTGTGTCAGAAGTGAAAAGATTGGTTTTAAATTTAATGCTGCCCAATAAACTTCAACATTTACAATCTCTTTTTCTTTACCAGTATAATAGGGGTTAACATACCTATATCAAAAGTTTAGTAACGTAATACTCTCCACAAATAAGCTTTAAAACCTCTGGTGGTCAAACAAATACATTACAAATAATTTATCCATGCGTGTTATCAAATTTAAAACATTTTGAAGAACTACAACCAAAACATAACCTATTGCCAGAGTCGAAATCCGGACGGAATAGAATAAAAATTCTTGGGATACTAACATAAGATGTTTCCAGACATGAACGTCGTTTACGGGTCACTACTGAATTACTTGACAGTAGGTTGGCGAAGACTAATTTTTTATTTTTATAATTTATTAAGGAAATAACTTAAGATGTAGTTTTATTTAATTATTCCTGCAAATACATTTGTTTATTGTATGTTTTCTTTAATAAAATGAGACATAATTTGCTTTTAGACGATTTGGCCGATTAGGCAATCTAAACCGTATGATCTAATTTGGCAAACATTAAGCGAACGTTATTGGCTTAATCATTATTATTAGTTCCGTTATTGTTTTGCTTTTTGTGTGTTTAATTCGTAAATATTATACTTCAGAGTGATTATTTGAAGAAATTGCTATCTGAAAATTCAAAAGTTGAAGAATAGTATTATTGAAATCGTCATAGAAAATTATTAATAGTAGTAGTAATGCATTTTTGGCAGGTATCAGATGAAAATACATCAATTGGTAATTCCCAACAATTCGTCTTGAAATTACAAGATTTAAGCAATGTAGTAGGTATTCCACTTTTGTTAAGTATGATTTTAATCTGCTTAAGGCTGGAATCAGCGCATATGGATGGCAGTGTCTTACAATCCTCATTTATTCAATTCAGTAGAACGGAAAATAGTACTTACATGTAATTGTACCAGGTGCTTTAACTCTAACGAATTTATAAAACACTGAAACAATTTTTAAAACGAAATATTCCAGGTCTTTTATTTAGACTTCATCTAATGATTTGTATGTAATTTTAGAATAACCTATAGAGATACTAAATATGTAGTAGTAGATACGTAGACTGACAATGGCCTAGGTGTGTCTTTGGTGTATGAAATAATAGTAATGTATGTTTTATATATTAAAATGGAAATCAATGAAGCATCTCGGCAAATGTTTGTTTGTGTTGGTATTCTCTCTTGATGTTTCGCAAGAAATGGTTTCTCCAATTCACAAATATTTATTTGCATAATGTAATATTCTATCGGAAAGCTTCACCCATGAATAACTTCGTACTATTTAAAAGCTGTTCTCTATCTTTATTCAAATATACAAGTAATATGAATCAATATTTAAGCGCTAAAAAGATACTCGTGTATCTTTTGGAATTAGTTTGTTTGTTATGTAATTTGAATAGAATATATTACCACTTACTATAAGTGTCCTTCACTTATTCATATGTGCACTAAACAATTTAATAAAAATAGACAATAAGAACGATTGTTTTTTGGAATTCCCTGCTTCACTAATATATAATTCTATCAAAGAATTATGTCTACATCCAAATAAGAAATACTATCAACTTGTATAATAAGGAATGCATAAGCGAATGCATTTGTTTCCAGTGCCATGCAAGCATGATATACGATTCATAGAATTTATTTGAGCAAGACAAAGACAATCCCTTTTTTATTATGCCCTGTATTATTTCATACATTTCCGTTTAGCGCTACGAGTAAAGAATAGAACAGGAGAGAGACTCCTTAAAAATAATATTTGTCCAAAGTGGTAACTCAATATGGCCGCCGTAATGCATAGGCGTGCATAAATATTTTGTATAAGGTATATGTACACTTCCTGTTTTCTCGATAATCATTTAAAATAGGTTGTTAGTCCAAAAATAATTAAAGAAATATCGTGAGTGTATTATGTTTTCAATTCTTTTCTTCTTTTTAATATAATATAAACGGGTTTAAAGGAAATCTGCGTCAAAAATATAACAAATATCAAATGACTTGGATATGTATGTTACGCGACTCTACACATAATCAGACATGTCAGATATATGACAAGTTACTTAAAATAACATTTTTAAAATTATTATTACCTATGTTGAATGCCAATGAAATAACTTACCGTTGTAGAGAAAAAGTGATATTCTATGTTCTTGCCGCTTCAGAACGACCACAAGCCACACAATTCACCATTATAGAAACACTAAAACGTCATTTTTGACATAACAGGACCTTCCTTAAAGTGGTAACTTCCGTCTAAGAAATACCTATACCCTCACCACGTTATTATCTCCCCTGTTCTATACTTTACTCGTGGGTTTAGCGTTTTGTCACCGTTTGACTTTGACATTAACACTTTGACATGTCTAGTAGTTCGATTTGTAAATTGATTATCTAAAATGTTATCTAATTATACATAGCCTAAAATTAGATCGATCAATCTAACCGGAAAACTTAGATTGCCATCATTATAATTTCCATGTTCATTTTATAGTTTACAGTAGCACAGGGATCATCTTTGCTGAATTCAAGAGTTCAAAACAACTTGTTTGTCCAACAATTTGTTTGATTTGGCAGTCAATTAAGTTATATGGAGAAATTTGATCACAAAAGGTTTTCCTGATCATCGGCGCTTGAAAACGTTTGCATTGTTGCAATATCTATAAATGATGGTATTCCGTTTACCGAAGTAGCTCAGATGGTTAGCATGCTGGTTTAGCAAATCGTGGATAGTATAGAATTATGTTATTATTATATATAGAGTTGCCATTATGTATGGAACCGGGTTTGTTACGCTAAGACAGCTTTGGCTAGAAACCTGAAATTTTAAATAGATATAGGACTCAATTGAAACTACTTATTAAGAGATGAAATTGAAACAAGGTCTAAGGTCCCACAGATTCTTTATTTTAAATTACGGCGACCGGTTTCGTGAGTTTAAATAATACACTCACATCATCAGGCCAAGCTTACAAGAAAATAAGCTCGTGACACCAAGGTAAAAATTACAAAATAGGTGATAAAATGTGTTTAACAAATTAACTAATTAATATAACAAATTGTACAAGTCATATAATGAAAAAATTTTGTTGTTGTTTTTTTATTATATATTATAACAAAGGGTATTTACGTAGGGTCCAGAAACCTTCAACCTGTAATAGCCAAGGAATTCTTGTATGCCGACGACTTGATAATTGCAGCTCCAAATAAAAATGTCCTGCAAAGAAATATAGATGTATGGCACGAAACTTTAAGGAACTTTGGAATGAGTATCAATAAAAGAAAAACGGAGGTATTGGCAGTCTCCAAAGATGATGAAGAAACAAATATAACAATAGATGGTTATCCAATAAAGGTGACAGAAAACTTAAAATATCTTGGAACCATAATCAACCACAAAGGAGATGTAGAGGCAGATGTGAATAATAGAATTAAAATTGTAAACTGTTTATATCATGCACTGAAGTACATATTTTTAAGTAAGAGAGAGGTCAGCAGTGAAACCAAGACAAAGATTTACAAAACAATATTTCTTCCGACACTATGCTACGGCAGCGAGTCATGGGTATTGACTAAGAGGCTGAAATCAAGAATAACAGCGACCGAAATGAGGATTTTAAGGAGAATAGTTGGTGTTACCAGATTGGATAGAATCAGAAATGAGAAGATACGAGAAAAACTAGGTGTAACATCAGCAATAGAAAAAATCCAGGAAAAACAACTTAGTTGGTTTGGGCACCTTACACGAATGAGTAACACGAACCCTGTAAAAGAAATATGGGAGGCCGGCTGGAACAAGAGGAGAAACAGAGGTAGACCAAGAAGAATATGGAATCAGGGGATAGCGCAGCTGCTGACGGACCGGGGAAGTACCTGGAGGGAAGCTCAAGAAATGACTAGGGATAAGATAGGATGGAAAAAATTCTGCAAAGCAGATCGCCTCGACGCCTAACGGCAAAAGAGGATACAGATAAATAATAATAATAATAAATGAATATCTGAACATATAAAATATTGAATTATCTATACATATTCCTCACTGACTCTTACAAGTTCGCAAAACGATATCTAGCCAATATATGTAAATCAAATAAAGACTTAAATTAAGAAGCACAATTAATTGTTTTGTTTTGTATTATGAAGTCTTTAGTAAATAGTACTTTCTGGTTGAAAATACGATAATAAGTTAAAAGAAGATCACATAGAAAATTGTCTTCTGAATCAATCAATTTACTTGTCACACACAATTGTCATTGAATGTATATAGTAGAAATAAATAAAATAATTAATATATTAATTATATACACATAAAAGCATTAAATATGAGTACATCCATTACATATATAAAATTGCATTGGGAGAATTATTCTATGCTGTTGTTGCATTATTCTTTCTGGATCAATATTCTCTTCGCCCATATCATAGTATATATCCTTAATTTTATCCGTTCACAGTGTTACTGAAGCCCAGCAAGTATAAGAAGGTGTCTAGGACTGTTTAGCTAATACAAACATTACCAGTCTACACATATATTTTTCTTATATGTGAAAATTATTATTTTCTAAGTGCGAACGATAATTTGAAAGTATAATAATAATATTAATATTTATTTCAGCAATCGATTTGTATTCACCTGCATTGTCAATAGAAAGTACAATAATTAGTTACTTAAATGAGATAATAAGGCACATATAAAGTAGAAAATATTAATTAATATACATACGGTTTAATCATTGTAAAAACTCTGATGGCGAGTAGTTATTCCCATGACAAAGATCGTGTTTCAGGGTAGATTTAAATTTTGTAATTTACGTTATCATTCTCAAATCCATTGCCAATTTGTTACAAATTTGCACGTAATTATAATAAGTCGACTTTTCATAAAGTTTACTTTTATGGAGAGGTACGCTGAGTGAATATTCATTGCGTGTGTTTTATGTTTTATATAATTACTATCTGTAATAAAGTTATTTTTATTTACTTTTTTATACACAGCACATTCACCAATGTATAGTGACGGCAGAGTCAATATTTTATAAACCGAAAACTACCGTTAACAAGATTCACGGGCCTTCAAAGAGAAAGTGATTACCAATATTATCTTTTGTAGGATGAATAATCTTTTTGCGTGACTAGAACTACCCCACACAATTTGCAAACCTGGACAAGAAAGAGAGAAAAAACAACCCAGGCAACAGCGTATGGATATAGATCAGAGTATGTGTAGATTAAGAACTAGAATGACACCTTTCGGCCATCTGTATCGCAAAATAAATGGGTAGCTGAAGAATTTTACCAACAAAAACAATGGGAAGAAGAAGACCAAGAACACTACGAATTTCAACCACAATGAAATGAACCCACTGAAGCATTTTGATGGGAAGTGCAAGATGAATTTTTCCGGAAGCGGGCTCACCACCGCAAGACCCATCACTGCACTACTACATTAGAAGACCACATCGAATTTAACCACCATGTTATTCGCCTACCATACATTATCATCCATGAAATAAATGCCAAATTCCTTATAGATGCAGGAGCATCAGCTTCTTCCATCTGAAAGAATATTTGCCAAACACTCAGCTTCGGAAATATTCGTTAATGAAATATGCTGTAAATAAACATAAAATTGTGAATCTGATGGCAAATGAACGCTAACAAAAAGAATATTTATAATATTAGTTTTACGGTTACAAATAATTCTTTACAAACATTAGTTGGCACATTTATAACACATGAAGGTAAATTGCCTTTACCGCCATGAGTACATCACTTTTGCGAATTTCTAGTTATTGAATTACTTAACATTTTTAATGAAAATATTTTGTTCTAGTATCGATATTTTCCGAGTTATTTCGTTAGAAATGCCAAACTTCCCTACTTTCCTCTTTTATCGCCTCTATCTCCTTAACCGTTCACTTTTATGGAATCTTACAACTCACACTTATAAATCATTTGATTATCTGCCTCTTTTGTCCGAGTCTTTTTTACCTACTTACAATACTTTGATAGTTATTGCTTAGTTTATCGATCGATCCCCGCGCTATTGTCATTACGCGTGTTCAAGGACGCGCCATTGCATGGGTATAGGTTAGGTTAGGCTAGCAAGGGCAATAACTATCAAAGTATTGTCAGTAGGAAAAAACGTCTCATATAAAAGACATAGATAATCAAATGATTTATAAGTTTAATAATAGGTAAGATTCCAAAAAAGTGAACGGTTAGAAAGATAGAAACGAAGAAAAGACGAAAGTAGGAAAGTTTGGGCATTTCTAACGAAATAACTCGGAAAATATCGATGCTAGAAAAAACTGTTTCGAATAAAAAAGTTAAGTAATTCAATATATATGAGAAACGGTTTCTATAGTTTTTTGTGTAAACCGAACGTTCTCGAGATACAGTAATAGACGCGTTACTCGCGATAGCGGTGCCACACTGACATTCGGGCAACCCTTCAAATCTAGAATTATGCTCAGAATGCACCACTTTAACATATTACGCTACCGAAAAAATTGCGCTATTTTTGCAGATTGATTCACATTTGACTGGACTAAAGAGTTTTTTTTTTGAATTTTGATAAAACACCTCCAACTGACTAGAAACCGTAATAATATTTGTTATGTTAAATTGATAATTATCGGCACACTGTTAATATATAATAGTATATTATGCAATGAGCATTTAATGATAGCTATTAAGACACGAGTAAGAAAATTACAATACGAGGCGAAGCCGTGTATTGTAATGAATACGAGTGTCTTAATAGCCATTAAATGCGAGTTGCATACACTATTCTTTCTACGACCCCATAATGAAGCATTATTTTTTGAACATTCCATTTCATAAATTGAGGTTAAAATTTTCCGTACACCTTTGCAAATTTAACTGGTAATAAATTGTTCGTGGTTACTAAGGCTTGTTCCATAATTTCTGGTGGACTCAAATTTTACATTTCACTGTCATTATCCCTCATTTTTACCGTTTATATTTTCAAAAAAGCACAAATTTTAAATACTTACTAGTAAATTGCAGAGAACTGTCACATTTAATTAATCTTTATATCTGTCAGATATGCAGTCGCCATATTGAATATTGTTTGAATATTGGAATGTCGCATTCCTATTGGATATAAACTTGTATCGTAATGAAAAATCTGTATTCCTATTGGATATAAACTTGTATCATAATGAAAATCTGTATCGTAATGGACATAAGTACCTACAGGTTCAGCATATCTAATAATACAATTAAAGTATGGGAGTAGAAAAAATATATTAACAGTGTTTGTTTTTACCATTGAAATTTAGATCAGCCAATTCGGATCGAAATTGATCTAAGTAATTTCTCTGCATAAAAGTTAAATCAGCGGAGAGTTTAAAGGGGATTGCTTATATGTTCTTCTATCTATCGATAACGGGAAACTCGGAAATATGGTGTGAGCACTACACGACTTTCCTGTACCTATATACGTTCCGAAATGTGTATATGAAAGTTGTTCCAAATTACATTTTAAATTTTGTGTCTTCTTAGTAAAATAAAGCTTACTTCCTGTCCGAATTTTGAAAATATTTTTGTACAGAACTGCTATTTGATAGAAGTAGAAGTATTACTTCCGGGCCGAATTTTAAAATTTCTTTTATACAAAACTTGTTTCAAATCTATGTGGAAATACTTTTCGCTTATAATAAATCTCTATAGAATGCATAACTTACGAGATAATCGGAAAAAAAGCTGCGATTCGACAAGAGTAAGTGTTTCGGTGGTGCGAATTTTGAAATTTTTGCTATCTCAAATTTTTCACCTAGGTATTTTTGCAAATGTCTACGTTTGAAGTCTCCGGATACCAAAAAAGTGATTTTTGAAAAAATCTCTCTAACCACGATAGGAATTCCGAAATGAAGTTTGAAAATGATAGCTTTAGCTGTTTGTCTGCTATCGTTGTCACACATAGACATACAAACATTTTTTAAAACCATTTTTTCGATATCAGAGAACTTCAAAACGTGGACATCTCCAAAAATTTTGAAATCGAAAACTTTTCTATCATCACAGAAACAAAAGCTCCATATCAGTCTTGTTTGGAACTTTAAAATAAATTGTAAATATTCGTAGAGGAAAAGTAGCATTCGATCGACACATGTGTGTGTAATTAATTTTTTTTCTAATTAAGGAGTATCCCATACACACATTAAGAAAATCAAGTAGTTCATAACAGGTCCCTGATTCGATTTGCGGTGACATAATATTTTTTAATAAATATCATGGCAATTAGTCGTGCGTCGAAAATTACTGCTTCTCCAGATAAAATACTTTGCAATTTGTATTTATTAAGTCATCGTATATAACAGTAAATTGCGATATTTTCTTGTTAATCTTGAATCTAATTTATCTCCAGAAGCAGGAATTTTTCGAAACACGACAAGTCGTTGTGGTGGTTAGACACTTTTCAAGTTATTTCTGGGCAATTAGACGTTTGTCGAGAAATCGCTGCTTCAGCAGGTAAATTAGTACTTTGTAATTTGTACATATTTGTACAGAAAAAGGAGCATTCTATCGGCAAAAGTGTGAGTAATTAATGATTTTTCAAACTGAAATAGTACATTACATGCCGAGGTGGAAAGTGTTTCATTACTGTCGCGAGATTAAGTAGTTAACAGAGACGCGAAGCGTCGAGGTTAACTCGAGACAGGAATGAAACTTTTCACCGAGGTTTGTATACTATTTTATTTACAACCATAATTACTATATTTATTTGTAACAAAAAATCCGGAGAAAGTTTTGACACATTGAATTATCAGATCAGCGTAAACGTCAAATAAATGTACGTCAGTTTTTTCGGTGAATAGATTATAAAAGAAATGTTGATTAAAAGAATGTTGAATACTTTACTTCAAGGACTGCACTCCTCTGGAACTGAGGGAAACTGTCCTCCCGTAGCAATCCGGATATCTTAGCTCGAATGGAGAAGGACAAGAAATCACTATATCATCACATCAGAAATAGCAGGGCGGTCTATCTATATGAGTTCAAGCTTCCAATAATTCTAATGTAACAATTAATTTTATTTACAACCATACAATTAATAATTATTTGTGATAAAAATTCCGACAAGGTTTTGACATATCGAGTTGACAGTTTTGTGATTGACATTGAGGTTGGGAAATGAAGGCAGTAATAGAGGGCGGGAAGTAAATGAGGGGAGTAATATAGAGCGGGAAGTAAACTCGAACAGAGTCACACACTTCCAAACTTTTAAAAAGTCAGAAATGCCAACATTACGCGTATGGTTGTAAATAAAATATATCATTCACACATCATTACTAATATCAATTGATATTTCATTTGTGACAATGAAGTGGGTTTTGATTTTTTCATGTATAGTCATTATATTACATGAAATAAACCATCATTATTATTTTGTTTAAATATTTGCCAACATTATTATACAATGGTGCTGCCGTTTAAAATGTAACCCTGTATAATTAATTTGTCACACGTGCTTTCTCTACAGTTAATAAAACACAACTGGCATTCATACACTTAATTACTTTGCCGTCGGCTTTTATAAACGACTACAGAAGTATAACAGGCACACAGATGCTCTTTTAGCTGTATTCACTTACGTTGTCTATTTCGATCTAATCAAAATTAGCGTATTTTGAAAAATTAGAGGTCGTTAACCGATAATAGTTATAAGATTACTGTATGACAAACGTATGATGTAAATAGGTACATATCTAATGAACATGTGTTTATTAATTAACATTGAAAAGCAGTCGATCAGATTTGTTTTATTTTTCCGCCAAATTTAATTTGAAGTGGAAGGACGCGATAACAACAATATAAATTTTAATTTGTTTTATAACATACATTTTAATTCGTATTTATATTTCTCTTAATGATACAGGAAAATACTCGTCGGGATACAGATAATGAGACTATAATTCAAGGAAGTCGCTTGAAATTATACATGCAGAGCATGAAACTAGCAATTATGTCTTCGCAGAAAAAATGTTTTTTCGAGGAAGCATACGAACTCACCTTCGCTTTCTGTGTTTACTTCTATCGGAACAGGATCGACATTCTAATAACAGTTATCGCACATTTCACGTTTGATGTTTAAAATGGTACACATTCAGAGTGAAAAATTATGTTTTTGTACTCACCGCCTGTAAAGTGACATTTGGCGCATGCATCGCTCGACCAAGCAAGAAGTATTTCCCGGTCGACACGACTGTAAAAATAGCAAAAAATGAGGTGTGGCCATCACACGACTTTCTTATACGTATAAGCGTTACAATTTTAAGAATTTTTTTATACAAAACTTATGCAAAATCCTATTATAAGTACTTTCATTCTTTTAATAAATCGCTATAGAATGCATACTTCTTTGCAAGATAATCGAAAAAAAGTGCTACTCGCTAAGAATAAAAGTGCTACTTCCGGTCCGAATTTTGTAATTTAATGTATACAAAAAATATTGCAAATCCAACTCTAAATACTTTTGTACTCTTAAGAAATATATATAGAATGCATAATTTACGACATATTTGCGAAAAATCGTTATTCGGTAAGAGTAACAGTGATACTTCCGGTCCGAATTTTGAAATTTTTTTTATACAAAAGATATTGGAAATTAAGTTCTAAATATGTTTATATTCGTAGCGTACCTGTCTAAAAAGCACGACTTGCAAAATATTTGCAAAAAACTGTTTTTCGATAAGAGTAAAAGACCTACTTCCGGTAGTAATTTCGAAAAACTTTTTAAATAAAATGGTTTTCAATTTTAATTTTAAGTACATATGAATTCTTTATAAATTTGTTTAAACTTAGTAGTTGACGAAATATTTGCACAATTCGATTTTTTCACTGAAGTAAAGTACTACTTCCGGTCTACCGATTTTACTGAAAAACTAATCAGATCTCA
Source organism: Amphimallon solstitiale (assembly GCA_963170755.1). NCBI lineage: Eukaryota > Metazoa > Arthropoda > Insecta > Coleoptera > Scarabaeidae > Amphimallon > Amphimallon solstitiale. The sequence goes on from OY720680.1 coordinate 53,300,488, forward strand.
AAAGGCAGATTATACACGTAAATACAAAATTTGGAATTGATATCTACAGCGGTTTGACCGCTATCGTGGTCACACACACAGAGACCCACACACACACACAGAGAGAGAGACAGACAGACAGACACACACACACACAGAGAGAGAGAGAGAGAGAGAGAGAGAGAGAGAGAGAGAGAGAGAGAGAGAGAGAGAGAGAGAGAGAGAGAGAGAGAGAGAGAGAGAGAGAGAGAGAGAGAGAGAGAGAGAGAGAGAGAGAGAGACATTTTTTAAAAACCACTTTTTTGGTATCAGGGGACTTCAAAACGTGGACATCTGCAAAATTTCGAGGTCGAAAATTTTCGTCATCACAATACTTCCTTATACTACGTATAACAAAGTAAAAACACTGGCACTTGCGGACATTTAAATAAAAATCGAACTTGATAGTAATAAAATTTAGTCTATAAAATACTACTTCCCTAGACTCAAGGCCAACTGTATCTGATATCGCTGCGCGATATAAGGCCGTCACATAACTTCGATTTACATTGATGATTTTGATTCTTGTAACCTCAAAATATTATCCGTATGTGGCGCCATCTAGTAGTACCCAAAAGAAATACTTTCTGAATTTTTATTGAAATAAACTTTAAAATAACACTTTAAACATTAACTTTAAAGTGGGTAATTGATATTAATAATTTTAAAATAATTAAAAAAAGTGTTGCTGATAATAAAATTGTTGGGTAGTGTCAAGAATTACAATTTTACTTACGTTTCTAACTTCTTATAACAATTCAAAGGGGAACACTAATTAGGATTCAATTACGTTGTAAAGTGTTTGTTTAACGTAATCGCCGCTTTCAACAGTATTGGAAGATTTTGAAGTTTTACTATTCCATATCGCAATACTTATTGCCTTATAAAATATTCAGCCACTCTGGCATCGGTGCTCTAATTTGCACCTCCTTTAAGCTTAACATGTGGTCTACAGAATCGCAACTAAATGATCTTGTTAAGACAAAATAACTTTGTTGTACAGTATACTCAAATATTACAATAAACTGATATACATACATGCATGTACACTTATTAAAAGAAATATAGAATATTTCCAAATGACATTGGTTAAGAAGGTAATATTCAATAACCTCTTTTTTCTGTGTATTTCGGTACATATTTGATGTACTTTTTTCGATTTTGGCACTACTACAATTTGCTAATTTAGTTATAGCTGTGCACTCTTTGGTGCTGCCTATACCAAATCTGTTAATAACAATAACACTAATCAGTTTCTTGTTGGCACATCTCAACCTTACGATGATAACAAGGTGCATTATTGGTAATAATTAGAGCACTTTAAACATTACTTAAGCATCTTTATTTATTCAACAGGTACAAGTCTAATTACAGAACAAAAATTGTCAATGTTGAAATATTCATAATAAATCCACTTGTATACTTTTTAAAATTGTTCTAAATCAGCCCGCAAATACCTTAGAGTTCACTTATTCACACTTCTTATTAATATTAGTGACCAAATAACGTCTAGCAAAACTGCTTTACTTCAGCTCCGCAGTTAATTTTTCTAGTAGAATTTATACAACTACAAATATTAATATAGAAATTTAACCTAAAAATGCAAAAAATTATACCTATTTACCAAGAATCTTCCTTATATTACATTTCGAAAAATCAATTCTCATTTTCCGAAGTACCTTGCGAATTACTTGCCTTTTAGAGCAGACTATTGTGGTAAGAACTAAATATAGTTTTCTATTGGTACTCGACGTAACTTCCAAAATATATTGATAGTAAATATGTAGCACACATTAAATGAAAGGATTCAATATGTGTAGTATTTAAATAAATGTCATATCAGTCAAATGTCAATAACAGTAGATTTGATATAATCCAATCATATTGCATATTTTTATCACGTGATTTTAAAAATATCTACGAACTACAACAGGTATCCGCCAAGGCGATAGTCTCAGTCCTTTGTTATTCAATACAATCATGGACGAGATGGTGAAAGCTGTAAAGAACACCGTACTAGGATATCGAATGGGCATGCATAAAATAAATTTATTATGCTACGCTGATGATGCAGTACTTATTGCGGAATCGGAAGATGACCTCCAAAGATTGTTACAAGCGTTCAACAAGCAGGCAGGAAAACTTAATATGAAAATCTCCACAATCAAAACCAAATGCATGACCATAGCAAAGGAACCTCTGCGCTGCAAATTGGCAATAGAAGATAATGTCATTGACCAAACCATGTCAATCGAATACCTTGGATGCAAAATTACAAGCGCCGGCTTCCTGGGGGACGAGATGAGGAAACGAGTTAACAAAGCAGCAGCAATATCGGGACATCTTAGATATCCAATATGGAGAAACAAACACCTAAATACAGAATGCAAATCAAGAATATACAAAGCATGCGTACGACCAGTGATGACATATGGGGCTGAGACGAGAGCGGAAACAACGATAACAAAGAGATTACTAAGGGCAACTGAAATGAAGACCTTAAGAACTATAACGGGACATACATTGAAGGATAGGCGGAGAAACACAGACATAAGAGAGAAGTGCCTAACGGACGACGTGGTCAGATGGTCGAGGAAGAGAAGAAGAGAATGGAACCACCATGTTAGCCGAATGATCCCCGACAGAATGGTCAGGATAGTTCGAAATAACACACCTCATGGAAGAAGACCTATAGGACGACCACCAAAGCGATGGCGTGACAGCTGGCAATCAAAATCGCAAGAATCACCATTGCAAAGAAACCGGAACTAAACAGGCGATACGCCTATTAAAAGAAGAAGAAGAAGAAGAAGAAGATTTTAAAAATGCTCAGCGATTACCAAGCATTTTAATGTGCTCTGGGTAGATGGCGCCACATACGGATAAACATTTTGACGGCCTTATATCGCGCAGCGATATTAGCATAATATTAGATACAGTTGGCCTTGCCTAGACTTTTCTTTTGGCTCCATCTATTTGACTATTTCTCAAGCAACATTCACATTGACAGTTAATTGTAATCAACCCAAAAAGCGATGAAATCACTATAAATATAAGAATAAAAACGTCATAAGCAAGAATATAATAACTAAAACTAAATGGAAATGTGAGTAATACTTAAATTAATTAGGTAATCTATTTTAGGTTAGGTATGATACTAATCACTTTAATCAATAATATTTTTTTAATTCAATGCTCATACAAAAAATATTGTACAAACCACTTGCGTGAAGACATTTTCTATGCATTCGCGCAATTAAAAGCGCTCATGCGGGAATATAGTCTTCCCGCACTTGGTTCGGAAATAACTATTCTATATCCTTGTAATTTATTAAATGCGTACACACACTCGTGCTTAATTTACTTTCAATTAAGAAGACTTGCAAATACGGTAATAGTTGTAAATACTATGAAATAAAAATTGTCATTACAACACATAATTTGCATTTTAATTAACTCTACCTTGTCCTAAACCTTTTAGAGTCGATTATATTTTTCAATAAACGCTTTCGTAACCGACTAACCGCACCTGATATTTAGATTTATAACTTTAATTTGAAACGAAAACATTCACTCAAATGTTTATTCCTTTATTGCAGTAATAATTTTTGCTGAACTGTTGACCAATATTTAAACAGCAGAGGACGTTGGCTTTCAGATTGTCTTGTAAGTCGAATACTATGTAGATTATTGCCACGGACAGCATAAATTAAGTTCGAACATTCAAATTGGAAAGGGATACGTTCACGTGTGTGTGTACATTCATTTTCGAAAAAAAAAAATCATAAAATAGATTGTAAATTCAATGGAAAAGTTCTAAAACGTAATCCCACTACCTATATTAAATTACTTACACCTAAAAAGTATTTAGACATATTAACGAGCAAACGCCTTTGTTATTGGTAGTAACTCAGTAAGATAAAAATTTTGAAGCTGCATAACTATAGAAGTAAGGTAAGCTTAAGAATAAAAGAAGAATCACAATTTAACTAACACTTTCTATCTAAAAAAAACGCAATGATCAGAATCAGTGTTACTTTCTTATACGTAGTATAAGGAAGTATTGTGATGATGAAAATTTTCGACCTCGAGATTTTTGCAGATGTCCACGTTTTGAAGTCCCCTGATACCAAAAAAGTGGTTTTTAAAAAATGTCTGTGTGTCTGTCTCTCTCTCTCTCTCTCTCTCTCTCTGTGTGTGTGACCACGATAGCGGCCAAACCGCTGTAGGTATCAATTCCAAATTTTGTATTTACGTGTATAATCTCCCTCTTGAGATCTGATTAGTTTTTCAGTAAAATCGGTAGACCGGAAGTAGCAGTTTACTTCAGCGAAAAAATCGAATTTTGACAATATTTCGTCAACTACTAAGTTTAAACAAATTTATAAAGAATTCATATATACTTAAAATTGAAATTGAAAATAATTTTATTTAAAAAGTTTTTCGAAATTCCTACCGGAAGTAGGTCTTTTACTCTTATCGAAAATCAGTTTTTTGCGAATATTTCGCAAGTCATGCTTTTTAGACAAGTACGTTACGGGTGTAAAAGTATTTAAAACATAATTTTCAGTATCTTTTGTATAAAAGAAATTTCAAAATTCGGACCGGAAGTAGCACTTTTACTCTTAGCGAATAGCACTTTTTTGATAATATCTTGCAAAGTATGCATTCTATAGAGATTTATTAAGAGAATAGAAGTACTTAGAATAGGATTTTGAATAATTTTTGTATAAAAAAATGCTTAAAATTCTATAATTTGAAACGCTCATACGTATAAGAAAGTCGTGTGGTGGCCACACCTCATTTTTTTTACTTTCTTATACGTAGTATAAGGAAGTATTGTGATGATGAAAATTTTCGACCTCGAGATTTTTGCAGATGTCCACGTTTTGAGGTCCCCTGATACCGAAAAAGTGGTTTTTAAAAAATGTCTGTGTGTCTGTCTGTCTGTCTGTCTGTGTCTGTGACCACGATAGCGGTCAAACCGCTGTAGATATCAATTCCAAATTTTGTATTTAGTAGTATAATCTCTCTCTGGAGAACTGATTAGATTTTCAGTAAAATTGGCAGACCGGAAGTAGTAGTTTACTTCAGTGAAAAAATCGAATTTTGCCAATATTTCGTTAGACTAATTTATAAAGAATTCATAAGTATTTAGAACTTAATTTCCAATATCTTTTGTATAAAAAAAAAATTTCAAAATTCGGACCGGAATTATCACTTTTACTCTTACCGAATAACGATTTTTTGCAAATATGTCGTAAATTATGCATTCTATATATATTTATGAACAGTACAAATGTATTTAGAGTTGGATTTGGAATATTTTTTGTACAAATGAAATTTCAAAATTCGGACCGGAAGTAACACTTTCATACGTATAAGAAAGTCGTGTGGTGGCCACACCTCATTTTTTATGTATATATTTTAGGAGGACAAGATTCTTTTCATAATCATAATGTAATGCTTGTTCATCACATGCTTTTTGGCATATTTAATCACCTATGTTTTTCCTTCATCTCACGTACATCGTTGCATTTCTGGCTCGATCGTGTCCTCACCTCCTGCCTTTGTTAGTTTTATATTCGATAGTGCCTTTTCAAGTTTTCTTTATTCATTTCCTCCATTTTAATGATACTTTCCTCACCTTTTCTCGTTGTTTCTTCTGACCTTCCATCAATTTTTCTGCATAGTGAGTTTTCCGTATGTCTAAAATGTCGTTTTTGTCTACTGTTCTTTCATTTTCGTGATTTTCATCTTTTCTAATTCTTTCATGATTTCTATCTTTCCCCAAGATTACCTTGAATTATATATGTAATTGTCGTTCAGTCAAATCCAAATCAAACACATTAATACCCAGTCACTGAAATGAAGGAAAATTTTGAGATATAGACTTGATATAATGTCTTTCATTCAATTTTAACAATAATAAGTGGTCTGATATTCCATACTTTCGAAAAAAAAAAGAATTACTGAATCGACTTTTAACACCTACATATATATGCGTCGTTACTACTCACATTCTATTCTTCTCAGAATGGATATTAAATCTTAGTAATTTCTTCGTTTGCTACTAACGGGTGTAACGAAAGTTTTCGGACTATTTTGAATGAAAAATATTACACCTTCGGAAAGCTTACTATTTAGAATTTTTCATGTAACATTTAACTTGGTTTGTGTGTTGTAAACTTAACATTATAAAACACTTTTTCTACTCCCATACTTTAATTGTATTATTAGATATGCTGAACCTGTACTTTAATGATGTCTATTACGATACAGATTTTCATTATGATACAAGTTTATATCCAATAGGAATACAAATTTTTCATTACGATACAAGTTTATATCCACTAGGAATGCGACATTCCAATATTCAAACAATATTCAATATGGCGACTGTATATCTGACAGATATAAAAATTAATTAAATGTGCCTTTTTTTGCCGAACTTATGTAAATATCATTCTTCTCGCCGTAAATGATGTGTATTTTATATTTCACTTAACAAATATTCACGACGTATTATTTATTAACTGATGTTTGGGTATCCCGTTATATGTTTATTGACATTTTGCAAACAGTATTCAATAAATGTAAGGTTAATTTCAATGTAAGAATTGTAGTTGCTTTTGTGGACAGCAAATATTATCTGATTTTCTTGTAAATATATACCTATGTGAAAATTTGTGTAATTTAATAACTGTCTTATATGTAAATAAAAGGGGTAACATTGAAAAATATTTCGTATTCTCTTAATGCTAGGAATTAATAAAAAAAGTATCAAAGAATAAATTGATGCTTAAATGTACATTACCTTAGTTTTTTTCTCCGAAACCGAACTACCCGTATCAGAGGATTTGTTGTTGATAAATTTACAGTCACTAGACACTAAAAACACTTATTATTAATATAACACATTTTGTTTTGAGCTTAAGATCTAATTAACTGTCATATATAGAAAGTGATGGTGGACGAATGCCAACTGTAGTTTTAATTGATGACAATGCCACTCTCATGTTAAATATCCTTAAGAGTGTACAAGACATTTAGTTATCCGTTGTTAAGTATAGATGGGAGCACCAGGCCATTCAATTTGGCAAATTAGTTACGTTAATATTTAACAAATTTAAAGGAGCGGCACATCATACAATATCGTTTTCAGTAGTGAAGAAGTCCATCTTGATTTATGGCTGCAGCAAACTCTCGTAGTCGGCCACTTTTCGGTAGGTTCTGACAGGGTATATCCTTCTCGCACTCACAAATTGTTTGGTATATGGTACTTCGAGAAATATTTTCATTCTCAAAAAGGTGTACAATTTGCTGTTTAGTCATTTTGCTAACTAAGTTATAAATATGCTTTCGTGGCTCTAATTTTTAGGACATATTGTTACAACTGGGAAGAAAATGTGTAATAAATATACTAGGAGGAAAGAATAGAACAGAAGAGATAATAAACTGGTGGGAGAATGCGTATTATTTAGACTGAAGTTACCACTTTAAGGCAGGTCAGTTATGGCAATATTGACCAATAAGAATTTATAAAATGGGTATTTTGAATAACTTGTCATATATCTGACATGTTTGATTATGTGTTCAGTGGTGTAACATACATATTCTAGGCATGTTTTTTTAATGTTTCCTTTAATACAGTTAGAATAAATGTTACTATATTAAAAAGAATAAAAGGATTGAAAAAATAATGCACTCACGATATTTCTTTATTTATTATTGGATTAAGAACCTATTTTAAATGATTTTCGGGAACATACGAAGTGTACATATACCCTATACAAAATATTTATACACGCGTATGCATTGCGGCGGCCATATTGAGTTACCACTTTGGACAAATTTTATTTTTAAACACTCTCGTGTTCTATTCTTTCCTCGTAGTAAATATACGATGTTCCCATAGTAACACATAACCATACTTTACTCTTCAAAACTGTGTTTATGTATTCGAAGGAAACGTTTTATAATAGTCCGAAAACTTGCGTTACACTCGTTATTTGCTAATAATTACCAAATAGCTTTACAAATTGCTAATTTCCTTATGCATTTGTACAGTTTTCCACGTCTTTTTATCCACATACATTATTAGAAACATTGTAACTAATAATAATAATAACAGCAATTAGCAATTACCATTAATTAGAATTGCAATTTAAACTTCTAAATGTTTGGACGTATTGCCGTGAACTTTACCTTAGAATTTAAGACAATACTGTACATAAATATATAATGTTAGAAATAAACATGATTAATGTTGACACCAAGATATACTAGTACATTTAGATTAATATTAGCAATAAGAAAACACACTCGTAGTTTAAGAAACATTTATTTTAAAATAAATTTTATTAAGCCATACAATAACACAGGTATGCACATAGGGTATAAGCATTTTAATTAAGATTATATGTATATAAACACTATTTAGATATAAGTGAGGCAAAACCTCAACAATAATAGTAAATGTCACAAATGAATATTTATTTTCAGAAGTGATAAACCAGAGGTAATGTTTTATTTAGAAAATAAAGAACCTGACTACAGGTTAGGAACAAAAAGAGCTCTGAGTATATTATGCAAAGAACCTACATTTAAAAATGGAAAGACCCTTAAAACCAACAACCGTGAAAGAGTGATGTTAACCAACGGGACGATTGTAAGAGTCAATCATATAAAAGCAATTAAATTATACTCAGAGAATAAAATAAGATATGCTCGTAATGAATATGAAGAGGCTTAATGCACTCATATAACTTAAAGATAAAATACATACAGTTGCGATGAAAAGGATATTAAAATAAAGTATATCATAAAGAACAGCACAGAATCGTATAATATTTCAATATACACAACAAAAAGTATTAATTCTCTTCGCAATACGAATAACAGAAGTCCTTTTCATGGTTCCAAACTTTGTGCACATACAAATAAACATCTATAACCAAAGAAATAAGCAGCATTATTATAAAAGCAATGATTCATTACAGCATATTAAACATACAAAATTCTCCAAGAACGGAAAAATGGTTCGAGGAAAGAGCAGCACAGACGGAGGGACTGGCAATTGAAACAATAACCAACTTCTTTCCATTCTTTCCGATCAAAAGCAACAAAACAAAGGTGCGAGTAAGGCTAGCGCTCGGACGAAGAATCTACCTGAAAAACAGTAAAAGTAGCAATGAATACATTTATAAGTACAATAAATATTTACGATAGCAATAAAAGAATAAAATAAATATCAATATACTTACTGTACATTAGATATAAATAAATAAAACAACAAATGCCGTCGTTGGTAAATGTGGAGAAACATCAAATGTCAGAAATAAACATAATAAAAATAAACGCCAAAATAAAATTTGAGAAGAATAAGAAGAGATATGGAATAAGTATCGAGATATCCGCTAGAGGCGCCACGACGAACAATTTGAAAATAAAAGCACGCAAAGACAATCAAATAACGAGCGGCATTTATTTTCAACTATAAAAAGGGAGTTTTTAAAGAAAAAGAGTTAGTTGTTAGCTGATACCTGTGACTTTAAAAACTTCCAATACACAGCAAAGTGATAGCATCTTTTAAAGTATATAATACATTTATGCGTCAAGCGGGTAGTGGTTAAGTGGAGTTTTTACACACTTACCATTACTATCGCAGTGTAAATAAATAAACAAACCAACTAACAACTCACAAACTAAGAAGAAGCATACACGCTCCTTGAGGAATAATTCCCAATTGTTTTATCGTCGCCATATTTACAAGAAGTAAGCGTCACCAGTAAAATTATAGAAGATTCAACGGAAGGAAGAATCAACAAGAATGGACAAACAATTTCAAGCAGAATTCGAAGAATTGTATGAATCTACGCAGTGAGTAGTTAATAATATTGTCATTACAATTAAATTCAATCAAAATACACAGGTTCTCTCCAAGCACTCCATTTCTTTTAAATAATTATTTATTTAAATAATAGAAAGTAAATATAGGGACACAATATTTATTAAAAATAAAGAACACTTGTCTTAATAGTGTACTGTGTGCGAATACTTGCACAACGGACCAGTGTTCAGTAAAAAAGACATTAGTAAGCACAGCTTTGAATAACAGTCAAACTTTTACAAACAGGAACGCCTAAAAGCTTCGCACTAAGAATCTAAAGACTCCGTGAGAATAGAGGTTTAGACAATTAGTTTGTGATGCATTAGGAACGTACCTGGGGTGGTGATTGATCCAAGCTTTATGTAGTACGTGTGAATGTTTGCATAAAGCCGATTAGTCAGTACCTTCATTATCAAGTCAACATAATTTGGACCTAATATACAGGCCTTTAGTAAGAAAAGAGTGAAGGTGGAGAAACCCTGTACTGACTGAATTCATATTAAAATAAACGATTACAATATTATCATGAAAACTGCTACTTATATAGTATTGTAAACAAGCAAATAAAATAAGTAATATACATGCAACAATAAATTTTAATTATTGTAATTATTAAGCAGATAATACATATTTTTATACATAAATAATCTGGTGTCATAGTTATTTGAATTCCTATCCCACACAACTTTAAAATAATAATAATTAAGGAGAAACAAGTAAGGAAAGAAGTAAATCACAGTAGAACCTACGAGAGATAACAATTTATGTTGTTTTGCCTATAAAGCTAGCATAAACTACAATTTTATTTATTTATCTAACTAATAAATAAATAAATTATATAAATTTCATTTAGAGGCAAATACTACAGCATATATACGGCGCCCAACTTGCTGGCTGTGTTTTTCTTACAAAATAAATTAAATACACAATTTGTCAAATATCAAAGCTAAACTTAAAAACACAACTTGCTGGCTGTGTTTCTTTCCTTGCAAAATAAAATTGTTTCTTTCATGTAATCTTATTCAAGTGGGATAGGATTCATTTAAATTTCTATTAAGTAAAATATTAGATAGAAAGCGTTATTTGTACACAACAAAAATGTCAGACAAAGAACAAAACAGTAGCAAAGGTGAAAAACCCAATATTGAAAAAGAAATAGAAACAAAGCCACAATTCACTCAATATAGGGAACCTACGCAACTAACCTCGGACTCAGAGTCGGATAAGACTGAGACAAAAGAGGATGATTCAGGAAATGCGACAGTTGAGGGAAGCATACTCACAGAGGGCACAAGTAGTACAACAATGGAACAAAAATTTGAAAGCTTTTTCCATAAATTATTCTGTAAAATAGAGGAAAATAATAACAGAATAGAGGAGAATAATAAAACCCTAAGCCACAAAATAGAGGAAAATAATAAAACCCTAAGCCACAAAATAGAGGAAAATAATAAAACTCTAAGCCAAATTCTAAGCCACAAAATAGAGGAAAATAATAAAAATTTAAACAAGAATTTAGAAAGAATCAACTCAAAAATAGACGAGGGATTTAAAGAACTAAGGCAAGAAACACTAGAAATAAATGCCAGATTAGAGGAAAAACTGGACAAAACAGTAGCAGATCTGAGAAAACAAATAAATGACAACACAGAAACGTGCAAGAATACAAGAAAATTCTTTGTACAAGAAATGGTAGAAAGAACTGCGAAGACGCAAGAAAACTTCAACATAGTGAATGAGGAAATAGTAGCTATCAATAGAAAAATAATACACAACGAAGTGGAAAATAAAGAACAAATAGAGAAAATTACACACAAGATGGAAGACTGCGAAACAAAATATGAAGCTTGCAATAACGCTGTGTCTAATCTACAAGGGAAAACATCAACTTTTGAACACACGATCAAACAGCTTGAGGACAAAGTAATGCACGGGGTTCATACACCTAGTGTGTCTTTGCCACAAACTGTGGGAAGCATAGACAATGCACCGAAATTCTCAGGACACTATAAGGATAATCCAATGATATTCCTGAGAACAATTAAGACATACATGAGAGGCATAACGGATGAGACATCCAAACTACACTTTATAAGAGCATGTCTCAAAGACTATGCACTCCAATGGTATCACATGATAATGGATGATGTGATAGACTTTAACGATTTCGAAAGGCGATTCACAAGACAGTATTGGGGTCGAACGCAACAAAGAAACATAAGACACGACCTGATATTTGGAAAGTATAGGTCTGGATTATCTCGAGAGAACTATGTCATAAGAAAATATTCTTTTCTCAAATACATTATACCCAGAATAGAGGAAAGTGACATAGTATCGCAATTGGCTGCACACTTTGATCACAATGTTACTCAGACCGTCGCACTTCAAGGAATGGAAACAATAGAAGAACTCCTTGAATTAGTAAAAAGATTAGACGACATAGATGAAAAGGGCTATAACGTGAACCGAGGGAATGGAAACATGAACAATCAACCTCGAAACAACGACAGCAACAACAGAAACAACTACAATGGGAATAGGCGAAACAATAATAATTACCAGAATACCTATAACCCGGACAGAAATAATGAGGGCAAAAGGAAAGATAATAGCCAAAATTACAAGAGAGAAGAGAAGACAAGTAAAGAAGATAAAAGAATTCAAAATATACAAATTGAAAAGGAAGTAAAAGAAGCAACAACAAAACAAAATCAAGAATCTAGGGGTGCGATACCAAAAGAAAACAGGCATAACTCAACAAACAAAGAGTGGGTGAATGCAGCATATTATTCTGGTGCAACGTCGCTGGATTTTTAAATAAACCAGCCAAGAGAAAACGTAAAATACAAAACATCTATAATTACGATGATTTAAAAAAGATAACCACGGAACTACCACATATAAAAAATCAAGATTGGGGAACAAGAGATAGAAACATTGCTGGATACTGGAGCTCAACTTTCACTTTTAAATAACAATATCATGAACAAAGATATTGAAAGTTTGGGGTGTTATAAACCCATAAAGAAAATAAATCTTATTACTGCAAACAAAAAATGTATGATAACAGTAGATAAAATCTTCTGTATAAATATAAAGATAGATAATTTAAATTTATTAACCGAATTCATCATAGCACCTAATTTGAATAGCGACTGTATATTAGGGATGGACTTTTTAAGCCAGTATGGTACGAAATTAAATATGGAAAATAAATTATTCCACATAAAGGACTCAACAATATCATGGAGCAAAGAAGCCCATGAGGAAGAGATCCTTATCAATAATCTATATGAAGAAGATGCTCAAGAAGAAATCACAACAAAAATGGATTGTAGTTTACACAATGAAGTTAAGAAAAGTGCACATCCTGTGAGGCAACTTCAATGCGGAGACCTCACGCAAAATAGGGATGGTACGAAATTAAATTGTAATAAACTGTATATAACCCATGTGAATTATCTTTTGAGTAAGCATATAAAATTATTTGATGATAGTCCAGGATTAGCCAAGGGTTACGAACATAAACTTAAAGTCGACGAGACACAGCCCTTCAGAATAAAAACATACCCCATTCCAAAAAAGTATACAGAGCAAGTCAAATTAGAAATAAAAGAGATGTTGAAAAACGGCATAATTACAAGAACGGAATCAACGTTCATAAATCCAATGGTTGTAGTAATAAAGAAGAAACTTAATGATGAAAAAGACGTCAAATTACGTGTATGCCTTGACGCCAGATGTCTGAACTCCAGAACCGCACCTAATTTTGAAGCCCCACAAAACATTGAAACCCTATTGACAAAATGTACAGACGCAAAGTGGTTTACGAAACTTGATTTAAAAAGTTCTTTTTGGCTGGTACCATTGCACAAAGATTCCAGGAAATATTGTTCCTTCATGTTTAATTCATTAGTATACTCTTACAATGTGGTTCCATTTGGATTATCGTCAGCTACTGCAGCACTAGTAAGAGCAATGCAGCAGATCCTGGATCCACACGAAGAATACGTCTCACACTACGTAGACGATATTCTAATATTTAATAAAGACATAGAAAGTCACAAAGAATCAGTAGAGAAAATCCTGAATACATTAGCAGAAAATGGTTTAAAAATAAACCTCGAGAAATGCGAATTCTATAAAAATAAAGTGAATTATCTGGGATACATAATTGATGGAAAGACGATATCAATAGAGGAGGAAAAACTTGAGGCGATACGAAAATATCCCAAACCAAAAAATATTAAAATGCTTAGAGGATTCCTAGGAATGATAAACTACTATAAACACTTCATTCCTAAAATATCCGACCAAACTCACACGTTATACAAAATGATCAAGAAGGGAGTAAAATTCAAATGGACCCATGAAAGGGAAAAGGCATTCATCGACATAAAAGAAAATTTCTACAAGGCATTGATCATAAATCTACCAGATTTCAATGAAGAATTCATACTAAGATGCGATGCCTCCAGCAATGCTGTAGCCGCAGAACTCCTACAAATAAGAAATGGGGAAGAAATACCCATATGCTTCCTATCAAGAATTCTAAAGGATTATGAGCAAAATTATTCCTCGTCAGAACGGGAATTGCTATCCATTATATATGGAGTGTCAAAATTAAAATATTACCTACTAGGCAACACTTTCCTACTTGAAACAGATCATTTATCTCTAATATTCTTAATGAAAACAAGGTTTAATAATTCACGAATATACAGATGGTCTCTCATACTATCTGAATATTCATTTAAAATAAAGCACAGGAAAGGTACGGACAACATAGTTGCAGACGCACTAAGCAGAGCCCATGGAGGTAATAAACAATCACACTCATATCAGATAAATGAATATGATATCGAACATGCTCCAAATTTATACAATCGAGAAGATATCGAAGACAGTCAACGAACACCTGAGATACTAGAAATAAAGCACAGAGAAGATAGAGAACTCACGTTAAATAAGAATAAAACATATCAAATAGGAGACCTAGTTGTAGTGAAGAACTATCGACTAGGTAGGAGACATTTAAATAAATGTGCAAAACTGGACCTACCCTACAGTGGACCTTACAGAATAAGTAGGACACTAGGAGATGTAACTTATGAACTACAAGAAGTAGACAATAGAAATATAAAAGGAAAATACCATGTGTCCATGCTACATGACTACGATGAAATAAATGATCAATAAAATTGCATTTGTAGTTCACGTTAGTTGTGAAAACATAATTTACACATTTGTCAATTCATTATTTCATAATGGCAAACCATGGTTTTAACAACTAAGGGATATGCCGTGAACTTTACCTTAGAATTTAAGACAATACTGTACATAAATATATAATGTTAGAAATAAACATGATTAATGTTGACACCAAGATATACTAGTACATTTAGATTAATATTAGCAATAAGAAAACACACTCGTAGTTTAAGAAACATTTATTTTAAAATAAATTTTATTAAGCCATACAATAACACAGGTATGCACATAGGGTATAAGCATTTTAATTAAGATTATATGTATATAAACACTATTTAGATATAAGTGAGGCAAAACCTCAACAATAATAGTAAATGTCACAAATGAATATTTATTTTCAGAAGTGATAAACCAGAGGTAATGTTTTATTTAGAAAATAAAGAACCTGACTACAGGTTAGGAACAAAAAGAGCTCTGAGTATATTATGCAAAGAACCTACATTTAAAAATGGAAAGACCCTTAAAACCAACAACCGTGAAAGAGTGATGTTAACCAACGGGACGATTGTAAGAGTCAATCATATACTCAGAGAATAAAATAAGATATGCTCGTAATGAATATGAAGAGGCTTAATGCACTCATATAACTTAAAGATAAAATACATACAGTTGCGATGAAAAGGATATTAAAATAAAGTATATCATAAAGAACAGCACAGAATCGTATAATATTTCAATATACACAACAAAAAGTATTAATTCTCTTCGCAATACGAATAACAGAAGTCCTTTTCATGGTTCCAAACTTTGTGCACATACAAATAAACATCAATAACCAAAGAAATAAGCAGCATTATTATAAAAGCAATGATTCATTACAGCATATTAAACATACAAAATTCTCCAAGAACGGAAAAATGGTTCGAGGAAAGAGCAGCACAGACGGAGGGACTGGCAATTGAAACAATAACCAACTTCTTTCCATTCTTTCCGATCAAAAGCAACAAAACAAAGGTGCGAGTAAGGCTAGCGCTCGGACGAAGAATCTACCTGAAAAACAGTAAAAGTAGCAATGAATACATTTATAAGTACAATAAATATTTACGATAGCAATAAAAGAATAAAATAAATATCAATATACTTACTGTACATTAGATATAAATAAATAAAACAACAAATGCCGTCGTTGGTAAATGTGGAGAAACATCAAATGTCAGAAATAAACATAATAAAAATAAACGCCAACCTAAAATTTGAGAAGAATAAGAAGAGATATGGAATAAGTATCGAGATATCCGCTAGAGGCGCCACGACGAACAATTTGAAAATAAAAGCACGCAAAGACAATCAAATAACGAGCGGCATTTATTTTCAACTATAAAAAGGGAGTTTTTAAAGAAAAAGAGTTAGTTGTTAGCTGATACCTGTGACTTTAAAAACTTCCAATACACAGCAAAGTGATAGCATCTTTTAAAGTATATAATACATTTATGCGTCAAGCGGGTAGTGGTTAAGTGGAGTTTTTACACACTTACCATTACTATCGCAGTGTAAATAAATAAACAAACCAACTAACAACTCACAAACTAAGAAGAAGCATACACGCTCCTTGAGGAATAATTCCCAATTGTTTTATCGTCGCCATATTTACAAGAAGTAAGCGTCACCAGTAAAATTATAGAAGATTCAACGGAAGGAAGAATCAACAAGAATGGACAAACAATTTCAAGCAGAATTCGAAGAATTGTATGAATCTACGCAGTGAGTAGTTAATAATATTGTCATTACAATTAAATTCAATCAAAATACACAGGTTCTCTCCAAGCACTCCATTTCTTTTAAATAATTATTTATTTAAATAATAGAAAGTAAATATAGGGACACAATATTTATTAAAAATAAAGAACACTTGTCTTAATAGTGTACTGTGTGCGAATACTTGCACAACGGACCAGTGTTCAGTAAAAAAGACATTAGTAAGCACAGCTTTGAATAACAGTCAAACTTTTACAAACAGGAACGCCTAAAAGCTTCGCACTAAGAATCTAAAGACTCCGTGAGAATAGAGGTTTAGACAATTAGTTTGTGATGCATTAGGAACGTACCTGGGGTGGTGATTGATCCAAGCTTTATGTAGTACGTGTGAATGTTTGCATAAAGCCGATTAGTCAGTACCTTCATTATCAAGTCAACATAATTTGGACCTAATATACAGGCCTTTAGTAAGAAAAGAGTGAAGGTGGAGAAACCCTGTACTGACTGAATTCATATTAAAATAAACGATTACAATATTATCATGAAAACTGCTACTTATATAGTATTGTAAACAAGCAAATAAAATAAGTAATATACATGCAACAATAAATTTTAATTATTGTAATTATTAAGCAGATAATACATATTTTTATACATAAATAATCTGGTGTCATAGTTATTTGAATTCCTATCCCACACAACTTTAAAATAATAATAATTAAGGAGAAACAAGTAAGGAAAGAAGTAAATCACAGTAGAACCTACGAGAGATAACAATTTATGTTGTTTTGCCTATAAAGCTAGCATAAACTACAATTTTATTTATTTATCTAACTAATAAATAAATAAATTATATAAATTTCATTTAGAGGCAAATACTACAGCAGTATGTAAAGCAAAAAAGATAAATTCATTAAGAACTTGTTCAATTTTATTTTAATGGAGTAATAAATCTTTACTTTTTTGTCTTGTTTCGATGTTTTGAGTCCATCAATTTTTTCCTTGCATCTGAAATAAATATTGGCAACTCAAGACCGAAATATCAACCATTACGCAAAATTATCAGGTCACCAAATGACGGCTTTACCCAACTGTTACGTGAAACAGCTGGGAGGCATGTTAGTTCGCTATATATTTTGATTGATGATGATTAAGGACGAATCGAAATCTAAATGTAAAAATAATGCTATATAATAATAAAAATGTGTTTGCGCCTAAAGTCTCAAATTGTAATATCCGCCAGTTAATTAAATTATCGTTTCTTATACAATTTTTTAATTCGATAATATTGTGCAATTACGTCTGGATTTAGATGAGTGAAGAGTGAATCTCCGTAGGTATTTATAAAATCTATGTATGTCATCGCAATTTTAATATGTTCTTTAAAAGGTATTTTTTTTTAAAGAATTGAGTACTTATTTATTTTATAATGTTTTAATTCACAGAGATAATAGTTTTGGAATGAAGGAAAAGAAGTATTAAATAACTCTTTTAAAGAGCGCATTTTCTAAGCTTCACAAATACAGCAAATTAATCCCCACAGAAATTACAAACTATTCTTTCACGATTTGATTAGTGACGCAATTGATTTCTCACTGATTCCTGCATTTATCTTGACTAGTTATTTAAAACATTTCCGAACGCAATTTGCGGCCATATATAGTATCGTACCATAAACCTAACCTATATTCATAGCTTAGATTCCGTACCAGGAGAATAAAAGAAGAAATGAATACCCAGTGAATGAATACTCCAACTCCTGATACTCGTAAAATAGTTTTATTAGCAAGTTTGTTTATAATTGAATCTGACGATGATACTACAACCTGTATAAAACTCAACGCAAAGAGGAATAAGTAGACTACAGACAAAGAGGAATAAGTAGTGTGGGTTGTTGAACCGGGTTACTTTTTGATTTTACGAACACGGATGTTTTGACCCGACTGAATTAACGAACGCATTTGTGCTAGCCTTGTTGTAACCCCAATGCTCGGGTTTAATTTTCGAAAACGCATTATGTGTACGGTCTCAAATTGGAAAAATAAGGTGTGGCCACCACACGATTTTCTTATACGTATGAGCGTTTCAAATTATACAAAAGTTGTTCTATATTAAGTTTTAAATACTTTTATCTTAGATTCTTAAAAAAAATAACTTGTGAGGAAGTGTGTTACTTCAAGTCCAAATTTTAAGTATCTTTTTATACAAAAATTATTCAAAATCCTATTTTAAGTACTTCTATTCTATCAATAAATCTATAGAATGCATACTTTGCAAGATATTCGAAAATAGTGTTATTCGCTAAGAGTAAAAGTGTTACTTCCGGTCCGAATTTTAAAATTTCATTTATACAAAAATATTCCAGACCCAGCTCTAGATACCTTTGTACTATTGATAAATATATACAGAATACACAATATACTACATATTTGGAAAAAAATGCTCTTCGATAAAGGTAAAAGTGTTACTTCTGGTCCGAATTTTGATATTTTTTTTTTTATTTAAAAAGTATTGAAAATCAAGCTTTTAATACTTTTATACTCGTAATGTACCTTTCTAGAAAGCAGACTTGTGCAATATTTGCAAAAAGACTGGTTTTCGATTAGAGTGTAAAACCTACTTCCGGTAGGAATATCGAAAAACTTTTTTAATAAAACTCTTCTAAAATTTACTTCTTTGTACATTTGAATTCTTTATAAATTTGCTTAAACTTAGTACCTACTTGACGAAACTACTACTTCCGGTCTATCGATTTTATAGAAAATCTTATCAGCTCTCAAGACGGAGATTATATAAGTTTGGAATTTATAGCTATAGCCGCTTGACCGCTGTCGTTATTGCACACACGCACAGGTATTTTCGATAATTTTCGTCTTTACAGTACTTCTTGTACTACGTATAAGAAAGTAAAAAAACAGTTTATTCGAAAGCTATAACAAATTAATTTTAGGAAACCTTCTGGTCATAATAAATGTTCTTAGACAACATAATTTCAGAGATTTTCGCAAAAAAAATAATTCTTTAAAATTCATACTAACCGCTAAAGTTAAAAATTTAAAAAAAAGAACTGAATAGAACTAAGCATATACCGTAGTCGATAATTTTTAGTTTCTGTTTATACTTCTATACTAGCTATCTATCTCATGCATTGTAAATGTAGCGATGCCTGCTTTCCAATAGTGGTGGGAGAAGCACAAACAGTCGGAGGGTATTTACATTTCATAGGAAACGTTTGCCGGGTGTACTTGGCAGCCTCGCTATATGTTTGTCTTTACTATATTTCGCTGTGCTCTTTTCCTCTTCTACTTTCGTACCAGAAATTAAAATTTGTCGACTACGGTATATTTCCATGCCACTCAGAAATGCTAAAAATTTTTTAAATACATTAAGTGAAAAACTTGAAAACTTGTAAAATTAACAATACATTGAAAATATCACAGTTTCTATGTATAAAAAATTGATAAAACTTCAAATTTACATTTATAACTTTTGTTGAAAGAGAAAATCGTCATTATGGCATTACAGTTCCCACTATGAATCAAAAAATTATAGCAAATGTTTAGAAGTCATCTGAAACTCGACTTCAAATATATAAAGGATAAAGCGATACTTTCAAACATTTATTATTAATATTATTTACACATTTTTTTAACAATATTCCGTTATTGGATGTAATTAGTATTAACTTTCCGTCGGGCGCGGGGTTTGGAGTAACGAGAACGGGCGCGGTGTATCAAAATGATCACGCTACGAAAGTGTTAGTTTCCTGGCAGAATTTTCTAAATAAATTATCTATTTAACTTGGAAAGTTAATTATATTACGAAAAAATTGGAAGGAAATTATAAGAAAATGCACAAGAACATGAAATAACGCAAAAAAGGTATATTAAAATAAAATAACAAAATCATATTTTTCTTTACAAAACTTGAACTCTCTTAACAATTTCTTACGATAAAATAACTGAAAAATAAACAAATTAATTGTAAAAACATTAAATGGAAATTATACTAAAAAGATAAATTATAGTTATAAAGATAGTTATCAGTCAATTATTGTTCTCAGCTTCATTCCGCTGCTGTAAATTCTTCACAAATTCGCTGCATTTTGAACAGAAAGGTTCAATATGCATCAAGCAAACTGGATCCTTGCATTTCTTGCAATTATATTTAGTCAGCCGATGTTTTACCGTGCATACCTTACACCGTTTTCTTTTTGTTCCACGTTGATTTTCATCTTGCACGTTGTCTTCTTCTACATCATCAGATAAATTTGGCGGTCTATATTTGCTGAGTCACTGTACAAGGTCATGATGCAATCCTACAGTGTTTACACTTCTCCGAACAATATGAGGTAAAACTAGCTCGTGAGACAATTTTTTCAAAAAAGTCCTCCTCCTGATGTTGTTTCCTTCTGTGATGTTGTTACTCAAATAGATGACCTGAGCGTTAATTTCGCTCATATTTACCATTGCGAAAAATATGACCATTGGCCATCGTCGCACGTTCCTTGCGACATTGTAGGAAGCACATAGTTTGTCTGTGGTGTCGACCCCCCCTTTGGTCTGATTATAAAAGGTTATAATGGATGGTTTTTGTTTATCTGCACCGTCGGGATCTATTTCATTATCACCATGCAAACTAGATGCCAAAATAACAGCTTTGCCCTTTTTTGGAACGTAAGAGACCAACGCGCATTCGTTCCTGAATCCGAATATACTGCTATTGACTTCTCTTTTTTTAGCTGTGGTAAATTCCGGTGGAAGCTCTCGTTTGTTCTTTTTGAGAGTTCCAACATATGAAAGTCTTTTTTCGCGCAATATATCTATTAGAGGAAAACTGGTAAACCAATTATCCCCAGTAATATTTCGGCCTGATTTAAAAAGGGGTTCACAGAGACATAAAACTATGTCCAAGGGTTTATTGCTGAGACGAAATTGACCTTCAGGTTGTAAACCTGCATATATTTCAAGATTGTATACGTAAAATACCTTGGCATCAACAAGTGCAAAGATCTTAATACCGTACTTATTCGGCTTGCTCGGTATATACTGGCGGAAGCTACATCGTCCTCGGAATCCTTCTAACTTCTCATCAATTGTTACGTTTTCGCCTAGTGTATAAGACTTTTGGCAGTTTTGAACAAAAATCGTGAATATTTCGCGAATATGTGTAAGCTTGTCTGTTTGTTTTCTTTCATTCCGTGTGATTCTGTTGTCAAACCGGAGACATCTTGTGATAAATTTGAAACGTTTAAATATTCATCACAAGGCGAAATTTTTCAATCCCGTCTCCTTCGGAGCCCCAAAGATCTTCCAAATTCTGCCTGTTACTCCGGTTGAGTCCGGCCAAAATTAGGAGCCCTATGTAAGCTTTCAGTTCAATTGCGTCTATTAGTTTTGAGTCCCGGTCACGTTCAAATGATCCTTGTATAGTTTCGATATATTGATTAGTATATTGGACAATAGAATCTAAAATGTCCTCAGAAAAAATGCAGCTCCAACATTCAAGAGGCGTTCGTGCATCTTTTGCCTTCCGTATTGTGCCTGGAAGTTTTTTTGTAATATTGAAACTTCGGTGGCTTACTCTTTGCGACAAAGGATTTTTATTCCACTTTGTTTCTTTATCTTTCCCTAAAAATAACTTTTATCGTCTTCAAGTCTTCTTTCGTCATCTTCAGGTGCCGCTTCCTCTTCTAGTTCGGATTCTCCTGAATCTTCTGGAATTTCTACGTGGTCTTCACCATCCGTGTCGCTCTCGTCTTGAAAATCCTCTAGTAATTCGTCGTCTTCTTGTTCTAAAAGCAATCTTCGTAACTCTTCAACATCGCTGTCTTTATCTAAATTATAACTATTTTTGTATTTAGCCATAATCGGGGTATGATCAAATCTAAAACATAAAATACACAACTACAGTCTTAGACGGGCGCGGTGTATCAATTTGATATTTGATCAAAAATGACGTCTGAATAATTATATAGCTAAATAATACGAATTTTACATGCATAACTACAGTAAATGTACTCACCAAAATAAGTAAACAAAGTTTAAATATAAAAAATATAAAAAATTAAATTATGACGGGAACGGGCGCGGTGTATCAAAATGATCAATCTTGATCTGTCGTGATTCTCACACTGCTGATCGAATACTAACTGTTGGCTTCGTACAGGGGAGTGGAAGTTAGGAAGCTACTGTGACCGGCGCATTGATACGTCCAGTTTGAAAAAAATGCTGGTACAAAATATGCGCGTTGTATCAGTTTGATCGACCGCGCCCGACGGAAGGTTAATACGATAGAGTAGACAAACAAGGTGCAAAATATATACTTATATAAACATGAACATAACTAAATGCTTATACATAAAAACATAATATAGCAAGAAAAATAAATGTAGATTCTTGCACCGAATAAAAGCAATTTATCTGCAGAAATTTTTTTTTAAATTCCTGGGCACTCCCCAGAACTTGTAAAGCTATTTGGTAATTTGTCAAAAAGGTGGCACCGGTGAATATTTAATTTATTATTCGGCAACCTAAAATCGTTTTTATGCCCAGTACTGTGTGCGTGTATTTCAGAAGAAAGCAATACTTAAACATTTATTAGTTTTGTATAACATTCTAAACTTTAAATGTATTTGTTTTCATGTTATACATTTTATATATTAACGTAGTAACAAGCTAAACTAATAATATGCCTTTCATTTTGCTCGCATTCTTTAATTTGTTAGGTTATGACACAATAAATGTGATATTTGTAAATAGTAACCTATACTATGTTTTCAAGATACTTACTTCTCTGTAAATAAAGTTGAAAACTTGTACTGATGGTTTTACTTTTTCAACTGAAGTTGAAAACGTAAGTTTGCCGTTTTGACAACTTTTTGGTGCTCATGAATAATTCCTGATTTATCCAACTTGGCACTTCGAAAGTTTTAGAAAGTTAACTACTTATACGTAAAATGAAAATATTATAACTAACTCTTTTCGATTAATTTTGGTCATGTGCAATCCAAGTCGTGACAATTAATATTTTTAAATTAATAATTCGTAATCGGGCTTATTGAGATATAACATTTACAACATTCCCATAGATGGATGCAAAAGAGTAATTTTAAATAGTAAATTTTTAGCACCTTTCATTGCTATGTAAATATACCATTAATTACTTTTTTTTACAAAATATTGAACTTCAGAGCGGTATGTAATTTTAAAAAAACATGCATTGAAATATCGAAACAATCATTAAATTCACGTACTGAAAAGATATGTATATCTACTAGCTGAGCCCACAATAGGTTTTTCATCATTAATTGTTGTTTCATAGCAATTCTTTAAAAGTTTTACATTCTTTGACAAAACGACAGCTGAAAAATCTAATAGCACAACGTTTAATCAGCTCTTAACGGCCTATTATAAAACTTAAAAACTGTGAAGCATTTCATTAAAAAAAACATAAGTTTGTATTGGTTTGTCGTTGTGGACCACTGTATAAATGAAAATACTTTTAATTTTTAAAACTTATAAGTATTTACAATTTTTGTATTAAAAATTTTTCGCTATCTATATTATTAGGTTCCAATAATGGACTAATGGACCTCTTTGCTGGGACAGCGGTATATGTCAATTATTACAATGAAAATTATTATCCATTTTTATGGAGAGCTAAATAATAATTATAGCGTTCCTTTGTTTAGTTTTATTCTGGTTGCATTAATCTCTGGCTTCGCATTATTCTTTGATGTATAATTAGAGCTCGATCTGGAAAAACTTCCATTCGTTCTTGAAAGCATATCTCCTGAAATCCTACTTTTAAAAAGCTTCTCTTCCATTCTGCGTTGACGATGTATTCGATGGACGAACTTTGCTTTATTCAGGTCGGTTCTATATCTTCAGTTAACTATTTAATAATTTAATAATTAAATATTTCTGCAGATACAACAGAGGCTTTAAATTCTCTATATTCCTCTCTTTTGTTTTTAGTTATTTACATTATTACAACGTGCTTAATATTCTATTAATATTATTTAATTTATTATTCGGCAACTTAAAATCTTTTGTATAATTTGAAACTCACGCAAGTATAAAAAAAAAGTCGTGTGGTGTCCACACTTAATCTTTTTAAAGATAATATGAAGAGTTTTTATATACAACGCAAGATCATTCACACAGTATTTACAAAGACATAAAATTTCAAAATCATTCTTCAGGTGAGATTTACCAAACACTGTTTTATTCAACGGAAGCATTCAGTACAATTTTAGCAAATGTTTTCGATCATACTGAAGAAACGAAATCTTTAAACATACTCTTTATAAACGTGCGAATATTATCTTTGAACTGACATCTGGGACATGAAATGTATGTGTTCTGTTTTTGGCATAGCCTACTTTTTTTCTTTAAATCCATTATTACATATCTTCATTTTGGAGTTATATTAA
The DNA here is from genome assembly GCA_963170755.1 of Amphimallon solstitiale. Lineage (NCBI taxonomy): Eukaryota > Metazoa > Arthropoda > Insecta > Coleoptera > Scarabaeidae > Amphimallon > Amphimallon solstitiale. The sequence goes on from OY720680.1 coordinate 53,325,804, forward strand.
AAGCATATTGTTCATCATTCATCTTTTTTTTAAATACCTAAAGGTATACAAACGTATAGAGGATGACTAGAACATAAATAAACGTATATCTCTTAAGGCGTGTTAGTGGAGCACAATTGCAATTCATGAAGCAAAATATAAAAGTCAACAGCTTCTTTTAGAAGCCTGCTACATATTCTTAGTAATATTTAAAACTAAGGAAAATAATAAAACTTGTTTTCAATACTTTAGTTCCCCTCACTAGATATCACATTCCTTCTCGTTGTGCATGAAATATTATGTTAAATTCAATGAAGTAGAAATACAAAATCTATAACCTCCATATGTAAAAGAAAAATTCCGTCAGTTTGTATAGTCATAAGTAGTTGTTTTTAAATGTTCATAATACAGTAAACAAACATATACTATATGATTATAAAAAGTCTTTTGTTCTATTGCGTTCCAAAATACACGAGTATAAAGATTTACTTAGCCTTACAAGAGGAATGTGTACAATGTTTGTAAATAAAAGTTAACCTTTTTTTATAGCTATTATATATTTTATTTAATCAATCATCGTTACTTTTGAAACTAATTTAATAGTAGTAACTATACTTCTAAAGCATCATCCCATTTCTGTTTTTGTCATTCTATTTGCAAGATTATTGGGGTGAAGTTGGTTCTGGTTCTTTAGTTTTATTCATTAATTGCTTGTTTTATGTGCTTTCATAAAGTTTAGGGGCGTTCAATCAGGATTCTTGATCAAGCTGTGACATCAGTCCTTTTCTTTTAATCCACTGATTTTGAGCACAATTCACCCACCAAATCCTGTATATCTTGGAGATACCATATGATGCTGCCTAGTAACTCCAAAAAATTATTGCGAAAAAATTCTCATAGGTTACGCAGTTTGAAACTCACAAAACATGGATGCACAGTAAAAAAAAGGTTTGAGGTTTAACACTCTAGAGTGGTATAGATAAGTCCACACTCATGGGAGCAGTTTCACCAAGACTTCTCGAGTGTAAATAAATGTAAAAAGCATTCTCATGGAAGGTAATTTTTCTCAAAAATCGAGTGTCAAATATAGACCTCATAATGTATATTATAGGCTCTATTAATGAAATTATATTTTTCTGAATTCTTTTTATATATTTATAGTTTTTATTTGAATTGAGTGTCAAAATATGTGCAAACATTTTTCTCTTGTACGTAAGTTGTAAAGAATAGTCATCTCTTTTTTCTAGCAAAACCAAGAAGTTAATCATCTGAAAAGCTAGTGACTTTTGTGGAACGTACTTATATTTTGCTAACTCAGTTGCAATTGTTCTCTACTAATATGTGCTCCAATATACAGGGTGATTCTTAATATATGCGACAGACTTTAGGAGCTGATTCCTGGGGTTATTTTGATCATAAAAGTTCATAAGAACATATGTCCAAAACCGCTTAGTTCAGAAGTTATACAATGTTTAATAGAAAGTTAAAATAATAAATGGTTTTATTATAAATTAACAAAATAATTAGTAAAACAAAATTAACTTATAGTAACTGTTTAAATTGACCGCCCCCAACTGTACTACAAGCTGCTATCCTCCGTCGTATTGACTGGCGAGTCCGTTCGAAAATATCAGGGGTATTTCGAATTGTTTCAAAAGCTGCTATAATACGATTTCTTAGTTCATCGACATTTTCCATGGGAGTCGTGTAAACTAATGATTTAAGGTGGCCCCAGAGAAAAAAGTCCAATGAATTTAAGTCTGGAGACCGAGGAGGCCACGGTTGTGGACATCCCCGTCCTATCCACCGATTTGGATACGTACTGTCCAGAAACTCGCGAGCAAGTAAACTAAAATGCGCTGGAGCACCGTCATGCATAAAATACATTTGTAATCTTAACTGCAACGGAACTTCTTCCAGCAGTAGTGGTAACTCCTCTTCAAGAAAATTGCGGTATACCTCGCCATTTAACCGCATCGGTAAAAAATGTGGACCTAACAAGTGATCTGCAACAATTCCGGCCCACATATTGACAGAGAATTGATGCTGATGACGGGCATTCATTATTTCTCGCGGATTTTCTTCGGCCCATATGTGATTATTATGAAAATTAATAATCGCGTTTCTAGAGAAAGTAGCCTCGTCGGTGAAGAATATTTGAGCCAAATGGTTAGGGTTTTTGTACGACTTTGTGTTGCATCCATTGACAAAAAGCTAATCTTTGTGGAAAATCTGCTGGCAATAGAGCCTGCACCCGTTGAATGTGATATGGATACAACAGTTGATCTTTCAATATTCTCCAAACTGTGGCCTGACTAATGTTTAAATCAAACGCAATTTTTCTGGTGCTTGTTGTAGGATGTTCCTCAATTTCATTTAATACCATTTCTTCAACTTGTGGAGTTCTCACTGTAGATGGGGGCCCGCTATCAGTCGTCCGTTTTTTAAAACTTCCCGTTTCACTAAGACGTTGATGAAGACGGGCAAACATGGAATGATGCGGTATGATACGGTTCGGGTATCGTTCTGCATAAAGACGTCTAGCAGCACGCGCATTTCCATTGGCAAGACCGTAAACGAAATGCATATCACACATCTCAGCATTCGTATAATTCATTTTAGAAAACAGAAACTGGCAATAAACTGAATGAATACTCTGACACTATTGACAAATATTGAAATGACAAATAAACAATTCCAAAATACCGTACATAATCACAACACGTGCTTCTTGAGCAACTGGTAAACACCAACTGATTAACATCGACAACGCGACCACTACGCATATTAGAGAAACAGGCACAGACTTGTTTACGAGCTTGTATTACAGTTGGGAGCGGTCATTTTCAACAGTTACTATAAGTTAATTTTGTTTTAATAATTATTTTGTTAATTTATAATAAAACCATTTATTATTTTAACTTTCTATTAAACATTGTATAACTTCTGAACTTAATTTTGTTTTACTGATTATTTTGTTAATTTATAATAAAACCATTTATTATTTTAACTTTCTATTAAACATTGTATAACTTCTGAACTAAGCGGTTTTGGACATATGTTCTTATGAACTTTTATGATCAAAATAACCCCAGAAATCAGCTCCTAAAGTTTGTCGCATATATTAAGAATCACCCTGTATAAGTTAATGTACCACTTACTCTGTATACGATGTTCCATTAAATAAAATTCAGTTTTTTCTATATTTGAAACACGAAACGTTCAGTTATTTTTTTTGATTGTATTATTGTAATCGTCAGAAAAAAAGCGATATTAGCTTTAAAAATTAACTAGTTTTGTAACTTTAATGATAACAAAGTTAGCAATATTATCGATTTTAATTAGAACAGATTGTATAGATAGCATGTGGTGATAATTACTTCCAATTTATTAATTAGTTAAAATAGATTGCAAACACTACTAAAACGAGCACAATGGAAAATAGTATAAATTTTTTAATTAAATGTGAATTACCCTTACCCAATAAACTATAATTGTTTAGTATTTAAAAACGAATTGCAACGAATATTTGCTTAAATACATAAATTATCCTTTTACTAACAGTTCATGCATTTTACGCTGAAGTGTATTCGATAAATTTGATAACACATCTTGCATTCTCCTTCTGTGACATATGATTATTTCATGTGCGTCATTTCAATTTTGTCCTGTATTTCTAAAGTATTTATAAGTATGAATATTTGCCAACAAAAATAAATTTCCTCCATTAGCAATTTTACCGTGAATACGATAATATATCGCAATATTGATTCGCTATAATATCGTCTCTGGTATTACTTGAGACTATCCAGGTCTGAATTCTTGCGGCATATATACGCGTATGCATGATATATGATTCCATAGCTAGCTGTGTGAGTTATCCGGATTTGATAGTTTATTTCATTGGATATATTTGCTTTAAATTTTTATATTGGTCGGACTTTATTATATGCATATAATAAGTTTTATGAGGATAAGAAAATGGTCGTAAAGTGTCCGTTATTCCCTTTGGCAAATCGGAAATCTAAATTTATGGTGGGCTATTGAAAAATAATCGTGAGGTTGATATACGTCACCGCTCTGAATTGTATATCTTTTCGGTTTTCATCGCAGCTGGATTATATTTAGAGCGAGCAATGTTCATTTATTTTCTGGTGTAATAATTGTACTTATTTCGTTGAAAGTGAACTAATTCAATGATTTTTTTCTTTGGTAATATATGGGTAGGTTGTATATAGGAGAAGAAATATGTTAAATTAACTAAAAACAAAATAGGTATTGAAGCTTTGAGTTAAAAGTCCTTGGATTTGTCTAAAATAACGGAGATGTCACATTAAACTGAGTTGCCTGATGAAAAAAAAATCCGTTTAATTTAATTTCTGATTAAATACACATTGAAAATTGTTAAAATTGAATATGTAATTGAGTTAAAGGTACCGTCAGAGTTAAATTAACAAACCAGACTTAAATTTACTGCATCTTTATAATTGTTGTATTATTTTACACGGAATATAAGGATTTTTTATATCATATTTCGATAAAATAGGTGTTTGTCACAGTATTACAATTAAATAACCGAACTTTTAATTTTAATCATAGAACACTTATCGCCATCTATCAAACGGTAGCAGCATTAGAAACGCATGAAGTTCATGCATTGAAGTTCATGCAAATCGGATGACAGCTTATAAAGTTACATGAATTTTAGTGATTGTAGGTTAGGTGCTCATGTCGTAAAGTCAGAATGGAACAAAGAGCGAATATTAAATTTTGTTTTAAAACTGGGAAAAAATTTACTGAGACGTACAAACTATTGAAAAAAGTTTATGGTGATGGTTGTATGTCTCGCACAAGAGTTTATGAGTGGTTTACTCCATTTAAAAACGGTCGTGAAGATTTAAATGATGACCTGAACGTCCAGTAGGTAAAAATCGCGCTGAAGTGGTGCAAAAAATTCAAGAAATAAATTTTGACTATCGATTTGGGTAAAAGAAAGATGTGTGCACGTTTTATTCCACATCAATTAAATGAAGACCAAAAAATCGCTCGTGTAGAGCATTGTAGAGACATCATTAAAACTGCTGAAAACGACCCAGATTTGCTTGATTCTATTATAACCGGTGATGGAGACATGGTGTTTTAAATATGACCCTGAAACTAAGCGCCAATCTGCACAATGGAAGTCGAAAGGCGAGCCAAAACCACAAATGTTACGCTTTCAGAAGTCAAGAATCAAGACAATGTTGATTTGTTTTTATGATTCTAAAGGTATTGTCCACAAGAAATTTGTTCCAGAAGGTGAAACAGTTAATGGAGAATATTATTTAGGAGTTTTACATCGTTTGTGGTCGAAAATTGTTCGAGTTAGGCCGGAATATGCAGCAGCAAAACAGCTGTTTTTATTGCACGATATTGCACCACCTCACAAGACTTTAACCGTTCGTGAGTTTTTAAATAAAAAACAAATTTGTCTCATCGCCCACCCACCGTATTCGCCTGATCTATCACCGTACGACTATTTTTTGTTCCCGAAATTAAAAAACTGCAATGACGGGACACTTTTATGATGATGTTCCAACGTAGTTCCAACCATTCAAGCAGCCGTGACAGAGGTGCTGAAGAACATCTCAAAACCCGACATCAAAAAATCGATGCATGCATTAGTCACCCGTGCCATATGCTGTATTGAGGCTAATGGATCATATTTTGAATAAAAAAATTATTTAATTATAATAAAATGTGTATTTCATTCTATACCTAAAAAGTTCCGTTATTTAATTGTCATACTGTGTATTACATTCTTATACGTAGTATCAATAGTTTAGTAAAAAAATCAAAATTTACTAATATCTCGTCAAGTACTAAGTTTAGACAAATTTCTATAAAATACAAATATACTAAAAAGGGAATTTTAGAAGGATTTTATGAAAAAAGTTTTTGAAATTCCTACGGGAAGTGATCTTTTTTTTTTAACGAAAAAAGAGTTTTTTGCAAATGTCTTGCAAATTATGCTATCTGTACCATCTAGCGCAAGTAGCCACTTTTAAGCAATTTTTGTTTGGTCCACCACACCCATCGCATATTAATATGGGTTGTTCACCTTCAAGTTTAGTCTAGGACAGACAATGAAACAGTACCGAGCTAATTTCGCTAGAACCTTTAGAAAATGGATTTCCAGTCTACATCTACATAAATGTATTTTCTTTAGTTTGCTTTTCTATAGATTTTCTACAAAATACAGATTGCAGATGTGTATAACTGACGGCTATAAAGGCATTTTGATCGGGAACTTTTGGCAAAACCTTTATGAAAAATACTTCGAAGAAATGTATCTTTTACTTTTAGATTCAAGTTCTCTGTTTCGCTGTTGTACGTTTTTGACATTTTTTTAATGTTCAACTCGGAGGGAAGATAACGTCTGATTATAGTTGAAGATCTAGTACAAAGAGCCTCCACACATTTAAACTTTTTTATAAAATCAATTACTGCCACCTTTTTATTTTTAATATTTGATATATTTAATATTTCACTTGGTGATTTGCCTGTCATTTTATAATGTTTTGTAACAAATTGTAGCCTGTGTTTTTTAATATACAAGATATTCAAAAATGTGGTCTGACAGATTTGCCACTAGATCTGCTTTTATGCTTACAAAACATTTGGTGGTAAAAGCTTTAGGCATGTTGAGTTGGTTTTTTAGGCAACTTCTTTTACACGTTAATATTTTGCAGTACTTCGCCAAAAATGCATCTTCCAACAGAAGAAGCATAGAGGTCACGATGAAATTTAGCAATATCAGACGTTTTTAATTTTGCACATCCACATGACTTGGTAATGTGATTGCATTTGGGAGAATCCGGGAGTTGTACAGGTGCATATCTGCAAAAAAAAAAAGAAAACACATAGCCCTTTTCTAGTAAAAACGCAAGTTATTGTGGTATAAGCTAATTACTGAGAAAAAAGCAAATTTATAAACACAACCTTACCGTGGTTACTTTTGTATATTTCTTTTCCATTTATGCACTTGTCTGATTCGTTTGCGAGCATTTGTAGATGTAACCGGCATTGCTTGGGTCTCCATTGTTACTCAAACAAGAATATTTTAACAAAGTAAACTAACTTGAAAGCACATGATTGTTGATTGTGGAAATATTAAACGTCTGAACAATTATGTGAATGTTAAAAGACGCAATTTCACACGTGGTCGTTCGCTGATTGGTCAAAATGGAGCCGTTTTTTGCAACTAACAGCTTTAAGGAGATTGCCGGTTTTATTTCTATTGTTAAACTTAAAACGTCAAATTTAAGTGATATATTACTGGTTTTGCCGTGTAATAATTTTACTTACTGGAGATATGCTTGTAAGCTATTGTATGCAACCTTTAACTCAATTTTACCGAAAAGTGGAAATTGCCGGTCTTGCAAGCATTTTGTATTTGGTAGACCAACAAATTTATTTAGTGGTAACTTGAAATTAACCTGAGATTAATATACATAGGTACTTCGAAGTTATTACTCTAACAAGTATAATAGATTAACATGTTCGGAATAACATAATAATAGTAAGTTTGCTTTAACAGAACATGATTTGTTAATTTAAACACCTTCAACATTATTATACCAATAAAAATAAAATAACACAATATATGTTGTTAAATTAAGAAATATTTTTTTGTTGTTAAATTAACACCTCTCTTTCTCTATGTATAAACATATAAATTTACATAACTATTTTTAATTGCATTTTAAGCATCTCATGTCATTAAAAGAGACCGCGATATCGTGATGTATAAATTATGGCGTTTTCATCTATAATCGGAAGTGTCACGTTTACCTAACTTTTGATTGGTTATGGTTTTCAATCAGACCACCTAATTAATTCGCAATCGCTCTAATAATTTAGGTTAATTACACGCAAACGTGATAATGAAGTTGTCGTAATTTACAGGTTATTTATGCGCATCTCTAGTTTATTTTATTATTACAAATTAGCATCCAGACAACATAATATAGACGTATTGTATGTATATATAGAACCTGTTCTTACTATGAGGAACGTATTATATCTACCGAGTTCCACCTGTGCAGTAGAATAAAATTGTTCGTCTGTTCTTAGCAAGACCGCTCTTGGCTCTTTACACTTTAGTTATTACAATCTCTGCAAGTTCATTCTCTCTTCTGGATATCGACTTACAAAGTGAACGTGTGTGAATTTAGATGTTTATGATTTCACGAAGCAATTAAACTTGATATTCAGTTAATAAAATAAATACGCCAACTATGTGGCGTAACTATTTTTGTTTTATTATGTTGTTTATTTTTGCCGGTGCATTTACATAGTTGCACATTTTAGTGTTCACATATATACCTACATGTGTATATAGTTAAATAGTGTGTTTAAATTAAACTGTCTAATTCGTACCTTTGTAAACATGAAAATATTATATTGTATATCATTACTTTAGCTCTTTCAGTAATCATAGGTAAAATGTACTACAAAACCGAATTTCTTGGGGCAGTGGTCCTCAAAATGTACCACAATTTAATATTTTTTTGAAGTTACTGTTAAAAGGTCTATTCTGTAAACTAGTGTGAGACAAGCTGCTCACAACATTTCAGTGGTCGCATATGGCCATTTATGATGTAGCTATCTTGTACACCAAGAGAAATAAGTTTCCGGATTCTCGTGGAGATATAAAGTGGTATGGGCATGTTCGTCAAATACCAATGCATAATAAACACGCCCATACCACCTTATATCTTCGCAAAGTATACGAAAAATTATTTCTTTTGGTGTACGTCATATTTATTACAGTAAATGCATGTTTGGGCATTCTGTAGCAAACAAAAAAAAATGTAAGTCAAATAACATTGATTAATCTTTGATTTTTTAATTTCATTCTACCCTGAATCGAAAGGTCCATTCGAGGGAGAAGCAATTGTTGACGAAGGCACGCTTTCATCTCTAGTTCTTAACGTTTCAGACAGTGATTCAGAAGATTATTTGCCCCTTGCGACAGCTTCAAAATCGATTTCAATTAGAAACAATCAGATTCTCTATAATCCAAATATTCCTAATAGAATTACGAACTGGTCTAATCTTAGTTTTCCAAGTCAATCAAGAAGATCCAACTCCTTGTAAGTTATTGTAATTATTCTGTTTGAATAACGTGCTCCAGTATATAGCTAAAATGGCGAATCTTAATAACAAGATGTAACATATGTGAATACTTGAGCATAAGCAGCAAGAGCTGTATCGTCCAATACGAATCCCACATCTAAAGCGAGAAAGTGTCGCCTATTGTTGGTGTCGCAAGACTTGTAATAGAGCCTAAAATATTGATCTCCCTATAATTGTTGGTTGAGGGACTGTATTGTTGGTTGTATCTCTACTAGCATATAAATGATATTTATTCCACTCAGTTATTATATCTTCACTGATTTATATTTTATTCTCCATTTTTTAATGAATCTTTATAGTTTTCTTTCTTGCTATTATAACAGTTTATCATTCTTAACCATTACTTAAAATATATGCATATTTTATTTATTCATTTTAAGATGATAGTTATGTCAGGAGTATTCAATACAATCAACGTATGACATTATAATTTTTTACTGATAGTTCAGACTATTAAGGAAAGAAGGCTGGAGTATAGAATACATGTCAATCGAGGTATAGCTCGGTTAATATCTGATGGCACCCAGGATGCGCGAGGCGTGGCTAAAATATGTATTATGTGCATTACAAACATCTGTATCGAAAGTAATACACTACGATAGACAAAGTGTCATTTGTAGCGAAATCTATGTCTATTTCTCACGTTTCATGCTGCGCTCTTTTTTTTTGTCTGAAAATTGTCATCCATGCAAGTGACATCAGGTCTCAACCGAGCTATATCGACATACTAATTTGATAATTATAAAATGTTTAATGAACATAGAAGTATGCACATGCAAGAACTAGCGTTCTTGTGCATTAATGTTTCACAACTAATTTTCAGTTTTAATGCCATTATTATTTATAACAATAGTAAAGCTTGGTTAACTATTGTAAAGTAAGGATTGTATTCTAAATTCGTTTTTCACCATACTCGTATTTAGTATTTCACTATTTACAATGCTCAGTAAGCATCTAAATGCACAAACTCACCTTGTTATAACTTTCTCACAAATTCTAAGGAATAGACGGAAATGAAGGTCCTTTGTTGTGTATTATAGCAAAGCCTGAAGTGAAAACAATGCAGATATATTTGCATTTGAATGTACATATCATGTGCTATAAAAGACTATCCGATGCTTAGAAATGTCATTAAGAGAATACAGGTCTAAAAAACGCAAGATCCTGAAGCCTTAGTTAGCTCATGCATATTGTAATGTATGTAAATTGTATTAATCTTTTACTAAAACTCAGCTTCTAGATACATTACAATACACTTAAATTACAAATATCACACTTTATTCACATATATTTGCAGCAGCATAATCAACGTACAAAGATGCTAAATGTGAGATGTTCAGTGTTGCCCAGAAAGGTTCGGAGTTAATATATTTTGTAACTGGAATACAAAATATTATAACATCTCGACAGAGTAATTTATAAAAAGCGTTATGGGTAGGTAGCAGAAATAAAAACTGATGGGAATAACTGACATGGACACTTTCAGAACGATAGTAGGAAAGACAAGGAAGAATAGAATCAGAAATAGAAATAAAAGAGAAAAGTGGTATTGGAGATGAAGATATCGTTAGTGAGAGGAGAAGAGAATGATTGGGCAAGTAGAGAGAGAGCTGATAAGGAAAGACTAATAAAAATAACACAGTTCACAGAGCAACAGGAAACATATATTCCAGAAGACCATTAAAAAGATGTATAGAAAGCTTGGCCTCCACATCAAGCGATACGCCATAAGAAATATATGCGTGGTATAGTAGTAAACTTGGTGAAGAAAGTTACATTTGACATTTTCACTCCACCATTATTTCTAAGATAAAATTCAACGTTCTTCTAGATGTTTAATGGGTATAACAAGTGTCAGGATATATGTTTTGACCGTCGTTCCAGGTTTGTTTTAAATTGTTCCAAAGTATTTCAAAGAAAAAGAACGTAATTGGCTGAGTTAATAGGAAAAGCGATTTTCTTACAGCCCCTATTTTTGAGAAAATTGATATTCTGTTTCAGGTTGTTCTAGATTTGTTCGAAATGCTGTTCTAATACATCAAAACCGTATATCATATATCAAAAGATATTGCCAAAAAACTATATCCAAAAGTGAGAAGTTAGCCCCTCTCTTTTTCAAAAATCGAAAATCTGATCGTTGTTCCAGATTATTCTAGGTTTGTTCTCAATTGTTCCAAAGTATTTCAAAAAATAAATCGTAATCGGCCGAGAAAATGGCAAAAAACAACTTTTCGCAGGCGCCCCTTTTTTCGAAAATCGAAATTCTGACGGTTGTTCTAGGTTATCCTAGGTTTGTTTTAGATTGTTCCAAAGTATTTCAAATAAAAAATCATAACTGGCTGAGTTAATAGGAAAAAACGATATTCTTACAGCCCCCCTTTTTGCGAAAATTGAATTCTGACGGTTGTTTCATGTAGTTGTAGATTTGTTCTAAACATTTTTCTAATGCCTCAAAACCGCATCTCTTATAGGTATATCAAAGGATATTGCAAAAAAAAAGATATTCAAAAGTGAGAAGTAAGCCCCCTTTTTTCGAAAATCTAAATTCTGACAGTCGTATCAGGTTGATCTAGGTTTGTTCTAAATTGTTCCAACGTATTTCAAAAAAAAAGTCTAAATTGGCCAAGATAATAGGAAAAAACGATTTTGCAAAGGGCGGAATGACTTGCACTTTCCGCACATTACAGTGTTCAAGGAAGTCTTTGTATCAGTGTTCAATAACAATACTCTATTGTGATTTATAATAAACATCTAATATAAGCAGGAAATATTAAATATATATTTTCTCAAGTAATATAATGTTCTATTATTACAAAGCGATATTATTACCAAATACTGATAAACTATTACAAAGAAAAAATCAAAACTGAGATAATAGGAAAAATCGATATTTTTTCAGTCCCTTTTTTTTAAAAAAATCGAAATTCTGGCGGTTCCAAAGTAAAGTCATATCGCCCCATATAAATAAAATTAAAATCAAAGAAACCGGGTTATTTTATTTTGTGAATAAGCCTAGCCACTTTTTCTTTTCATGTTTTTTTTCTGTGAAGACAACACGTGTGTCGACATTTTTACGGCGTGCGGCACAAAAATACAACTATAACGGGTAGACTCTGTCGCTCCTTTCGCTTTCTGCACGTCCGCTTCGTAATGGATTTGTCTATACGTCCTAGCAAGCTGCACTATTTAGAAGAAAATGCGCTCTCTCTACGCACGATTCGCACGAGCGTACAGATGCCTCTTAAGTTAACTTTCCATTCTTTTTCTCACCATGCCTTGTCTTTGGAGTTTTAATTCCTTGCAATTGACATTTGAAATGCTTTTATGAAATCAACGTTTTAAAGAATATTCGAAATTCAAAGACTTAATAATGTAGATATTTGTATTGTAATTACATACATGTTTATATTTAAGTTAAATTTTATTGTTTTGCCTTCTTATTAACTTTTTAGAAGTAATAATTATGATTTCTTTTGAAATTCCCAACACGACCAACTGATTAAAGTAAAATACCGTAAAATATAATTTATCTGTATTACAAGGCAAGAGCATTTCGACAGATCTTTTGCGTGAATATTGGACGCTGAGAACCAACGAACAAGCCGAAGAGCACCAATTGTGGCGAAAACATTCATGCATGACATAAACGGAAGACAAGGAAGCGTAGGAGAGCATTGAACCGTGCGGCGGGAGTTAACTCTGACGTACATAAGATTCGTTCAGACGGTGCAAATAGAAGAAAAGGTTGCAGCGAGTGGATAGATCCAATATCGCTACCGAGCGGTCGTCAATCAATCAGGTGAACTCTTCACGTCCTCGGATTGCGTTCGCGTATAGATACATGCACATGCTTGTGAGTTTTCGTTTTAGTCACTATTAAATTCCCGCCTGAAACAGTTACTTTTACTTTTGTTCGGAGACGTTATTTGAATTCCAATGATATATAGAATATTGTGCTTGATTCTCTAATTTTTATGAATGACAATTTTCAAGTAGTTAAAAAATCAAAAAAAAATTGTGTGTAAAGGTACTATCACTTTCCAATAATCATCTCACCCTTAAAGAGAACTGTACTGTAACCATGACAACCATAGTATGTCGTTGTGTCAACCATAATATGTCTAAAATTAAAAAGCTTTTATGGCACCTTTCATTAAATAATAACATACTCACATTTAAGGTATTTTTAATAAAACAACCGTTTAATAATAAAATGATATTTTTTTAAAATTTTCAATGAAATGAACTTTTTTCACAGAATTTGATATAAATTTTTTTTTAATTCAATGATGTAGCACAATACAGTTTTTTGTTTTATTTCAAGTAGTTAAAAAATAAAAAAAATATTGTGTTTAAAGGTACTATCACTTTCCAATAATCATCTCACCCTTAAAGAGAACTGTACTGTAACCATGACAACCATAGTATGTAGTTGTGTCAACCATAATATGTCTAAAATTAAAAAGCTTTTATGGCACCTTTCATTAAATAATAATATACTCATATTTAAGGTATTTTCAATAACACAAACGTTTAATAATAAAATGATAATTTTTTAAAATTTTCAATGAAATGAACTTACGTATTTTAACAAAAAACTGTCGACATCTGGATATCACACCTGACACGTAGCATTCATTAGGACTTCTTGAGACATTTCTTGACATGCGTCAATTATTCGATTTCGCAAAACATCGACTGTAGCAGGAGGTGTGGCATAAACCATATCTTGCAAATAGCCCCAGAAGAAAAAAATCCATTGGGGTGAGATCACAAGAACGAGCTGGCCACAAAATAGGTCCGTATGTTCCCATCCAACGATCTCCAAATTCTCTATTGTAAATTCTCTATTGATTATGGCGTTGTGTGGAGTAGCTCTTGTTGAAAACTAAAGTATTTCTTTTATTTAAGGGTCAGGAACTTCTAGTAAGTCTTCACTTAAAATTTTGTAATAGTTTTGCTAGGTAAGATTTCCATCGATGAAGATTGGATCTATAATTCGTCCATCTAATATTCCACACCAGACATTTAGTGAAAATCTTCTTGTGGAGCGGTGTGGATTTTGCACGGGACAAATGGTTTGTACTTATTTTTTTTTAAACTGAACACACATTTACTCTGGAAACTTGTAGATTTCAAGCAATTTCTCTTACAGAAGTCCAATGATTCTTTTCAACACACAGTAAAACGTTCATCTCTAAATTTTCATCTCGAAATTTCCATTCTCCATAGACCTTTCCGCACTGTTTTTTTGACACCCAAAATAAATTTCAAGCATTTCCATGAACTCGTTACTCATTACGAAATGATGACAACTGAAAGAACTAAAATTGGCAATATTACTTTCAGTTATTAAATACTTATGGGAGTAATTCATGGTACTTAAAGTTTTATATATATTCATTACATTATTGATTTTAATATTTTTATTTCCTTATTAATTATAACAGTTATAACTGGAGTTCGGGATGTGGCAGCCAGATGAAATTAAGTAGTCGCGCAGGAGTGATCAGATTCACGGTTTATGGAACTCTATGGAATAATATCTAGAATTAACATCAAACATTGATGCTTTTGACTTATTGCCTTTTAATTATCTATTGCCCTCATCTTAATAGTAATTTTTAAATGCAACTGTTACAGAATTGCACACATTAAATTGGGAAATTGCACCTAATGTTTTACAAAAATTAGAAATTTTAATAACTGTCAACCAAATATTTTACTGTTATATCAGGTTTTATGAAATGTAATTGTTAATATTTAGGATGATCCGATTAAATAAAACAATTCTATTTTCTAAGATTCTTCAATTTTCTAAATGTGCAATATGGGTGTTAATATTAACTTGAAATTATTTTTAATGAGCGTGCATAAAAAAGTATAATCCAATTTAAAAATAAAAGACATTTCCTGTTTTACCGGGCACGATATTTTCATTCATAATTTCATTATATTGAAAGTTTTTCGACTTAAGACTTATAAATTGTATACCTATTATTTATTGCCGCTACAGTCAGAAGATTTATTAATGAGAAACTAATTACCCCGCAAATAAAAAGAAAGTGTATAAGGTTGTGTTCGCTTATGTGTAGCTCGTTTATAATACGTATTTTTGAAGTTCAGAAAATAGGTTGGCGTGAAAGTGTTTCTGAAGTCGGCTTGTCCCAAAAAGAAATTTTGATAACTTCTATCATTTTCCCTGAAGAAGATTTCTACAGTGTAAATATGATTCTTAATACAGATTTTAGTATATGGAATGGAAAAGGTGAATAAAAACACTTTTTGTAAATATACTAATTTATTATTCATAGCTTGCCACGTACGAAATGTTAAGTGGTCTGTGGCAACAATAATTATAGTATGGCGCTAGGTAGATTATACGCAAAGGCAAAATAGATACAAATGAAGTTACCCAGATGAATTACGACTTCTATATCCACCTACCTGTTATCCTCTTCATTTAGACTGCCGCTACTCAGCGAAGATGGGGCGGTTCAAAACGTTGTGAAGCTAAAACTACCAGGGCGCCACCGCGTCTTAATAGCCTATCCGAGTTAAACGAACGCGGATCGTAGATGTGAAAGAAATCAGGTGGGAATAGGAATAATAACTCGAAACAAAAACAACTCAAATTAAAAACATAGGAACTAAGTTTAATTGCCACACGTAAATATTCAACATTCAAAAAAAAATATTTAAAAAAAAAGAGTCAATTAGTGAATTAATGGCATCTAGTGAGATGAATTTAAAATAAAAAGTACCGAGAGAAAAATTGAAATTATGAACACAAGAGTATTAAATTACTAATTTTTGAACTGCAAAAAAAAAAAATAAACAACAGATTATAATGTCAAGTGAAAAGCAGTAATTAAATTCAATTATCAAATACAAGAATCGAGCACATCTAAAATTTAAAAATTCCCAAATAGAGGGTATGAACAAATTTGCAAATTGGTTCGTTTACAGCGTAGGTCAAACGACCACTTAAACTACTTACAATTTTGACCAAATAATGAAATTCACAATTACTGTGAGCTTAAATGCTTATTACTCAAATAATAATAATAAAAAAAAAGACATTACACAAGGTATGCCATGTACAACAATTATTTAAATAACAAAAGAAAATTTAAATACATTTCAGAATGAATGTCAAAATCTAAATACACTCTGTATACTATCAAGAGAAAATTACATATACTACAAATTAAAGTAAAAATTCCAAATTCATTCTGTATACCATCAAAAAAAAAATTAAATATACTACAAATTAAAGTCAAAATTCCAAACTCACTCTGTATACTATCAAAAGAAAATTAAATGTATTTTAGAATGGAACTCAAATTTACCAAAATTAATTTAAAAACACCCGAAAGGGTATGCTTATTCACAAAAATATTATTAACTGGCGATTCATCAAACTTATTAATTATTAAATTAAAGAAGTCATTAAGACCTTAATCTGGCGGGTATACACTGGAATCATTAGTTGGAACCGCAATTAGAAGGGGCAAACTCCACCCGTTGTCCAGGAGGGGGAAAGTAGCTATTTCCAGTGAAACGGAAGGGTTAAACCATAAAATACGTCCAAAATTAATTCGTCAAGATAATTCCAATAAAACGTCTACGGAATTTTACATCTACGGATTTTTTTTTACATCTACGGTTTTTTGCATCTCCGGAATTTTCCCTAGATAGAGACAATAAGTTAGCTCTAACGAAAGAATTTTAAAAAAGAAAATCAAACAATAAGGTTAACAAAATGAGTCATTAAAAGTTCCAATAAAGTGATTGATAATTAAATAAGTACCTGACTTAAATGACTGTCCTTCTATTCAACAACGTGTACCATAGCGACATCAAGGCACAAACAGATTTATGCGGAAACACGTGTAGCTAACCAAAAATAATCCAGGTCAACCGATATTAGAAATTATACTTTGAAAGTATTCCAAAACAAGTACAATATCATCAGATCTGCAATACACTTCTTAATAATCCGTCATAACAGGCGATGATAACGGATTAACCATTTCCAATCAAAATTAATAAGCGTAAAATGCACAGGTAATTTAACACACGATATCACCAGATAAAAGATCGGAACAGAAATAATGACATAGTACCACGCGCTAACGAACTTGATTGACAAGCCGGTAAGGAAAAACAATATGCAAAAGAAATCCTAGCGAGGCTACCTTTATGAAAAGTGGAATTTCAACTTAAAATGCCACCGAATTATCAACAAGAAAAATAACAAGTAACTTGAAAATAATTATTAAAAATTAATCAATTAATTTACAGATAACTACAACAAAGGTCGGTACACAGATTACTGTCTTAACACCAACATACTTAACTTACACGGCTCGAAGCAGATGGCGCTACTTATACTTTAAATACACAAATAATATTAAAATATATTAAAATGATTTTTATACCGTTACCAGCTTCAAATTCGTAGTTTTGAATGCCTAATAGCAATACTAGATTTGTTTGGAAACCATTTACATTATTTACAAATTTTTACCTCAGTTAGATGTTTCAGCATAAATATTTTGTGCTCCTTGCAATCTCCATTTCTTATAAAACCAACACCAAATGCTCTCTCCTTCTTTCAGTTGGACAAGATAAGCCAACTAGGCCACTATCTGATTTTTCGTACTATCTTTGGATTATTAATAATTTATTTGGTTCCCTTAAATTGTCTGATTGTTCATTTACCAACGCTTCTTCGAATGTTTATTGTTAAATAAACATCTTGATGCTCCAATATCTTAATAATAAATTTGAGACATACCGTATGTGTCAATTTTCATTAGGTATAGGATTCAATCTTTACGTGCGATTTATACGTATACAAATAATACATGGCAACGTGTGTCACCTCTAACATCCGTCACCAATCCCGGCAACAATCGACATTACATCGAGTTTCTCCGATCTCCCCACCAGATTTTACATTCAATCTTTAGCTGCGAACACGTTGCGATCTAGTCTGCAATAAAACCCGTCTTATTACTGGAACGGGAAACATCAAATGGCCGCCGCGATCTCCGGATCTAGTAGTTTATTATTATTTTCAGAATCCTTTTTTATTTACCTTATTTTTAATTTTATTAGAATTACGCTTTTGTTTGCGTCATGCAGCGTGAACGCAGCTTAATAATTCTCTGCATTTACTGAATGGAAAAAGAAAAACAAAACCTTGCAACGCGTAAATATTATTTCTGAACGCATTACAAACATCCAAGTCAGTGGTCCAACAGTTACTGCTATAACTTGAGCTTGTATCGGTCGCGCTCGCATTGGAGAGGAAAGTAGGGGGTGCCATGTTGTCACGTATTGCATGAATTAATCGCCTATGGCTAATGAAAATTGACACATGCTGTATATTTATAGGGAATTTTTTATTTATTTTATGCTAGAGAACACATACCTATAATAGTGTCGTGCAATTCCGAAACACGCTGTATATTAACGAGAAAGCCTTCTTCATGTCGTCGCAATTTAATCAAAAGTTCGTTGTTAACTCACCTACAATTTAGTATCAAATACAGAGAGTCTAATTCTTAATTATACTGAATACACTAGTAATATTTCTTAAATTATTTCTAGCTATTACTTCTCTTATCGATCTAAGCCTCGCATTTCCACAACCGATACTTTACTTAAAATCATGTATAAACCGTCTAATGTCACATTTATCGACTGCCGATATTTCCTTTCTGATTCTACCCTAAATAAAATGTTAACGATTAAACGCCAACGTAGACTACCGTTTAATAATTCATCTCCTCTTTTCGTGTGCGTTAGCCCTGCCCAACGGCACCAGGCATCACTAACAGAAGGCTCGTGCACGACGCAGGAAAACTTGTGATTCTGTTCCTGCTGGAAGTAGGTAGTAGTAACTCAACTGGATAAGAAATGACGGTGACGGTCGAGAAAGACGGAGGACGATAATAGGGTTAATGCGAGTGAGA
The DNA here is from genome assembly GCA_963170755.1 of Amphimallon solstitiale. Taxonomy (NCBI): domain Eukaryota; kingdom Metazoa; phylum Arthropoda; class Insecta; order Coleoptera; family Scarabaeidae; genus Amphimallon; species Amphimallon solstitiale. The sequence goes on from OY720680.1 coordinate 53,344,949, forward strand.
AAGAGAGAATAAGTATGTGTTCGTGAAGAGACATGGCCGCCTGTGCAAGTTTGAATATGTCAGATCGTTCAGTTGATTGATGACGTTTGGACTGAAGGAATGTTTGCAGACGAGGACGGGACGTTTTTACTGACAAGGACGGAAAAAGGGGTGGCATTATACCGTAAAAATATAAAGAAATGATAGGAGATTTTTTTCGTAAAAAAATCGCTCGCAATTCCCATGGATGTAATGACGAAAGCGAGGAGGAGAGAAAAAGAACGGCCATGCCGAATGGGAGAAAGAGTTTAAGTAAAGAAAAGTTCGCCATAAATGATGGCGTTAGAGTCCGCTAAAATTCATTAAAACTTTCTTTGGAAAAATGTTTGGGTTGTTTTCCTTTGATTTGTCATGCCAGATAAATACTCGCACAATGTGAATTAAACGAATAAATACGTTGGACGGATTTTTTTATGAAAAAGAAATTCAAAATTGAAGTAAAATTGCAAACGAACGTTCTGCTTCAGGATGTATGTATCATTTACAGGTTAATATACCATTCAAAGTAATTACTCTCTGAGGACTCTCACTTGAATAGGTTACAAGATATAAATATGTTTTAAATATTTTATTTGCCCTTGGTATTAAAACTCCTTCGTAACTTTTTTTATAAAATCAATCATAAGAATATTCTCCGGGCGGGCTTGTTTTTATCAAATTAGCAGATAATAGTAGTGTATTTGAAACTCCTAGTCATGACTTATTCAGTTTTACACTCTTCTGCGCTTACATCACATCTATACTAATAGTTAAAAAATAATTCTGTTGTGATTTACAATTCGTGAAAATTACCTCAGAAATCGTTATTGTCAGAATTGTCCAGAAGATATATATTAGATACTTCAATTAAATATCTTCGCATATCTAGTACTTTCCGTCTGTTGATGCTGATGACGATGCGACACCCGACAATATCAATGATGATTTGTTTTCTATTTGTAACGGTACGGCATAATATAATGATTTTATAAATTTTAAATACGCATATGAATTGTATTTTTAAAGTTATGTATTAGAAACCAAATGATATAATTCTTTGAACTGTTTATCCTAAATGTATATCTAAATTAAGCACTAGTTAGATAAGCAAATGTTTATATTAATTATAAGATTTGTGGCACCAAAGTGTCATTGCCGAAGTTCTGTTATCGCTGACTTTGTGTATATGTCGCCAGTGCATGATTGAATGTACGTGAAAGAAAAGATAAGCATGGGCATTCTAGAAAAAAGGGGAACCCTGAGACTTGAACGAAAAAAGTGGACAACTAGACTTTAAGTAAAGAAGTCGACTGAGGGCCTTCGAAGAGATCGGTCAGCGGCTTTTAAGAAGACCGTTAAAGTAAAAGTAATAAGGTCCTCTAATTAAAAAGTAAGTCGACCCACACATAACGGTCAATAATGTATTAAATTGTTGTTAGAACCTTGAAAGTAAATAAACAGGTTCTTTGTTTACATAAGGATCGACCGCCAACTAACTGTAAAGTCTAAAGTTTAACATATCTTTCTGTAAAAAGTCACTGTTGTACGATTAGCGTTCAAAGAAGCTACAGGCGTCTCTACCGTCGAAGGGGAACTCCCACTAAGCACACCGAACCAGGAAGATTCTCTTCAGCTGAAGAAAGAGAACAATATATAAATGGTATTTAGAAACTGTTATTAAGCGAGTGCTAGATAAAAATAAATATTAAAATTTGTTTTAATGTAGGGACGTAATTATTTAATATAATAACCTAAGATTAAAAACATTTTTAATAAATTGTCTTAGATACAGTAATATTCCAGTATTTGTAAATTGTTTGCCAATGTTGTTTTAAGAAATATCATTTGCGCTGTAGATAGATATATATTATAATGATATAAATTTTCAGTATTTACAAGTATAAAATCAAAATTAACTTCTCAAGAAAATTAATTTCTATGTTATAAAAATGAAATGTCATTCGTGTATATAATAGAAGAATTTTTATTAGAATAGTAATGCAATGTACAGAATGTTAAATAGGAAACTAAATTTATTGTAATCTCAAACTTAATGAAGATTGTTAAAAGTCACAAATTAATCATAACTTACAAGATGTAAGATAGGCAACTTAAATTACTATATAAACATAACATTAACTAGAAAAATCAAATACGTATATGGAAACTAAGGGAAAATATCCTAGATACGGAAAAACAAATAAGTTGGTTGTTGATTTGAAAATAGAAAAGCAAGATTCATTAACCAGAAGCCAAATTGTAATTTTAAAGAAGAATTATAAAGAAATTTTATTATCAACGTCATAAATACCTTAATTATTATACTAGCATAATCTTAAGAAGATATTATGTTATCCATATCACTAGAGTATCCTGTTTCCATTTGTTACTCTAGACTTATCCTGACGATACCTGTAACATAGGACAATAATTTATAACACTGACATACCACAGTTTCCGAGAAAAATTACCAAGAATAGAAGAAATACAGTACGAACAATCCACAGAAACAAATTCTGGTAGACGGAATTGCCAAGGAAGCAGATAAGCTGTTCAAATTCTGAAAAGATTACCTGGAGTTCCAAGTTCAGAGTTGTTTGAAGAGGAGGAATAGACCTAAAACGTAGGAATAAAACGTTAAGTAACTCATATTCAATTTAAGTGAAATTTACTCATAATAGTTTATACTAGAACATTTCAAAAATTATTACATTTATTGACTTAATTATAATTCATTGTTTTTTAAAACTTATGAGTTCTTAATGATTGATCAAAATAATATTTTTTCATTAAGGATGAGAGATTTCAAGAAAAGCATTTATTGAAATAAAAATAAATAAGCTAATTGGTTGTTACTTACCTTGTTTTGTATTATCATATTGTTTATATAATTAAACTTTATCACAGATACAAACTTTGTATTTTGTTAACCTTAAATTGTGACAGAATAATCAACCGTTGAAATCACAACATACAAATAATTTAATTTTCGGAAATAAATATTACAAGATTTAAATTTCTTTAGATGAAAAATAATGTTATGTAACTTTCACATAAGAACCTAAACCTGAGATATGAGTTTATTGTATATTATAAAGCTGACTCTGAGTAAATTTGCATTAAGTAGTTAACCGGAGCATATAAAAAAAAATACAAATAAAGTATTTGAAGAACGACTAGAAGAATCATGTTTATAATCGTACATAACTATTTATAGACAGTGCAGTGAGAAGACGAAATAGCTATACAGAAATTTTAAAATTCAATTTTACTTATCAGTTAAAATTTTCATAATCTAAGATATATTATTGCTAGCCTAGAAAGAGAGTAGTATAATATATCAATCTCGGAGTAGGTTGTTTGTTTATTAGTAAGGCATTTAAAATCAATCGATCTATGACATATATAACTTTGTAGAAGTGATAATACTTATAAATCACAACGAATATTTCAATATTTAAAGCGATATGAAATTATTTGATTAATGTATTTGTTCTAATTAAAATTGGTATTATTTTACGTATGTTTTTTTTGTGTTTGTATTAATATATGAAAGAATCTTGGTTTCTAATACATATATTATTTAAATTAATATAACTTTGTTTATTTAATGGTGCCAATTAATGCCCAAAGATTATTTATTGTTAACATCCCTTAACTTAGATCGTCCTGGGAAAATGAGCTAGTCCGGTAAAACCATTCAATTATTATATTTTATTTTATTTAAAAAATATTGAAATATGCATTGCAATCTTAAGAGGGCCATTACATTAATTTTGGAGCCGTTATGAATAATTAATAATAATTTAAGGGGTTCCTTTACAATATTGTCAGTTGATCAAAAGTAATGTTTAGAAACAAATTCAAGTAACTGATAGCTTCTTTCATATTTCTTTTGTAGAAAGCTAAATAACGCTTACGTCCTCGATTAGGAGTTAAATGCATGTTACACTTTTCCCAATAAAAAGTTAAAAGAATTTAGGGTCTGTAAGTTGACTGTAATGTTAAATTCAAAGAACTCGTAAATGTTAAAAAAAATTTAGCTACCTTAAAAGTTTATTAGAAAAATAGAATGCTCGTCAATATCGTCAATTAATGATACTGTGTGCGGTCTCACTGGTTTTTTCTAAGTTTAATTTTGCAGACCTAAATAGTAGTATGTACTTACGCTACGGTCACACGAAAATGCACCTAACACAAAATTGTTTTCTTTGGCTGAAGAAATAAGGGTACATTTCGCTTGCTTGATTACTGCTTAAATATGAAGAATTGGCTTAGATTGCACTGTTTTTATTGTAGCATGAACTTGAAACCACATTTTAACTGATCCAAGACATTTTTGCACGTTCATTGGAGAGAGAAAGAAAATTATACCCGATAACTCCCAAAATTTCTCTTCACCAGCATGGTTTTATGGAGAGAAGATCTACAGTCTCCAATCTAGCAATTTTTACTGAATATGTGACTAAGGCGCTGGATGGCAGACTACAGATGGACACCATCTACATCGACTTTGCTAAGGCATCCGACAGAGTGCCTTCCAAGTTTAAAAATTTTTGGATTTAGCGATCAGTTAATTCAGTTGTTTGCTTCGTACGTAACTGGTGCTCAATAAACAACTTACCTCTTAATCCTACTAAATGTAAATTTATTACTTTCTCCAGAAGGCAGGAGACTGCTCACTACTGCTATTTGCTGGGTCATGTAGAGCTGGAAAGAGTTCAGATGGTCAAAGACTTGGGGACTACTTTCAATACTAAACTTTCCTTTAACGCACATGTTCATTGCATAACTAGGTAAGCTAGACAAGCACTGGGATTTGTCATTCGGAACAGAAGGGAGTTTCCTAACACCTGGGTACTAATCACTTTATATACACTGCTGGTGAGGATGAAGTGGGAGTATGCCAGCCTTATCTGATATCCGTATTATACTGCTCAGCAGCGCCCCGTGGAGCTTGTGCAACGACGATTTGTCAAAATCCTATGGTATAACGTTGATGGTGCTCATCCTCCTAGAGGGTCGGACTATTCCTTACTCCTCTCTCGTTTGGATACCCCTTCCCTCTCTTTCAGACGTATCTATAATAGCATTATCTTCCTCTACAAGCTGCTACATGTCAAGGTCGACTCACCTGCGCTATTATCATTCCTAGACTTTCTAGTTCCGCAATTCTTCACCCGTTTCTGCTGTGGCCTTTATCTTCCATTTCCCAGGATTAACGCCAGTTCCAAATCTGACAATCTTGTTTTCCCTAGTGCAGACATCCGCTTCGATTCCCCTCTTTCCTTCCAGAGCATTATCTATGACTGTATTGATAGAATCTCATTTTGGTGTTAACAATCTTTCAAGTGTTTGCTACCCTTGCCTATTGTTACTGGTGTTGTTGGTCGGTGTATCGATTCTAATTTTGTATTATTATTCATTTTTTTAGGTGATAGGTTTATTTTTACATTTTAAGTAAAACACCTGTGTACTTATATAATTCTTTTTTTATTATTATTATTGAATTGTTGCTTTGCATATTCTTTTATGAATTTGTTGTATGGCAAATGCTATTCAACTGTAATTTCTTTATCATGTAATTGGCATTGTTTGCTGTCAGATAATAAAGACTATTATTATTATCAAATATCAGAATATCGTCCTTAAGTCTGATAAGATTTAAATTGGGTTTAAAAATACACTTTGTTTTTGACTTTAAGTAGTAACAATGAAGCGTATTTGAGAAAAGACTTGAAGAAAACAAGTTCTCTTAATGATTCGCGTATATAGTGTTTTGGTATGTTCACGCATAATTTCGCAATGCGTAGGTATATCAATTTGGATCAATCTTTCTTTGCTTGAAAGAGAATACTTCCCAAGCTGCTCTCATATATTGTACAACAATAAGACTCGAACACAAATTTATTTTTTAAAATGGGTTTTATTTTATTCACAAAATTATACTATTATTTAAATTAATAGGAGTACATACGTTAATTATTGTATCGGATAAACAAAAAGAAACATTCTTCAAGTTGCCGATAAGGTGCCTGCTGCTAAAGAGAGAAAACATCAACGGTGTTTGTATCTTTTAGATAATAAGAAATATTGTAATGTCCTTGAGATTTATTTACACATTTAGAATTCAATTGAAATTCTATTCTTGTTTAACAACTTATATTTTTTACATTAATGCTGTTTGTTCTAGTTAACATGTTATACTTTGTTATACAGAATACGAGGTGTGTTAGAAAATTAATGACACTGATTTCTTATTAACAAAAATATTTATTTTTTCAAATAACAATATTGTCCCCTTCAAAGTAGGTTTCTTGGGCAGCTATACACCGGCGAAGTGGTTGTTCCTTGTCTTGGTAGCAGCGCTGGAAGGCTGCAGTCTGTATAGACATAACTGTCAAATTTTTTGGATGTTCTCCAAAGTCCCAAAATGACGTCCCTTTAAGACACTTTTTAGTTTGGGGAAAAGAAAGAAGTCACATGGACCAATATCAAGTGCATAGATGGGCAGAGAAACCGCAGGGGCTTTCTTTTGATGTCAAAAACTCAGTGATGGAGATGGCCATGTGATTTATGGGACATTATCTACAATGAAACTATTCAGTTGTAACTGATCACTCGTCATCCTTATTGTTAAACCACGGTCTGTCGTCACACGTTCGATGTTTTCGTTGGTTTTTGAACTTGAAGGCCTCCCTGAGCGAGGTTCAATCTTCCACCTGTTCTTGTCTGCCCAAAAATGATTTGTGCCAGCGAAAAACTTGTACTCTTGATAAGCAATCTTCACCATAGGCCAGCTTCAACTTTTCAGAAGTTACACTCGCGCATTTCCCAAGTTTGACACAAAACTTAATGGCATAACGTTGCTCCAAATTTCGCTGTTCCATTTTGTGTGACACACAACTTCGCTAATAGTACTCTCAAAATTCACGTGGCAACAGCAGGAGGTTCAAATTTGGACTGAGCGTCAGGAACAGACTATAACAAAGATGCTAGTGGAGGAGAAAAACTACGGCGTTGCCAAATCGCTCGCAATGGTGTGAGTCTAATTATATTTCTTTCACCTTGTATATATTGATTTCTTGTCTAAAAATAATGTTTTCCAATATATTCTTTCCGCACTCTGCTATACGTCATATCCATAGCTTGTGTTTAAATTTTATCTATGAAAACAAGAAGGAATAATTATATTGAACACGAACAGACTATAACTGGTGCAGACTGAGTAGACGCTTATATAGTATCGAAAACAATATTAAACCTGGTCTGCATTGCTACATTGAATTTGGTATCATCGGTAGTGTTAGTTACCTGTACAGAATAATCTTGCATAGTAAAATAAATAATTTCATGTCAGAACTATTCAGTGAAGAACATAATGGTTTGTTGTTGACAGTTCACATCTTACAGGGAAATTAACTGTTAGAGAAGAAGGCTGACTTTTATAAATCTCTAGATGGAATATACCATTACCCTACTCTCCAAATTTCAGACACCATTCAATAGATTTTAAATTAACACGCAACTAATTGAAACAATTCACGAATTATAAAGAAACAAGACAGTAAAAATATTATCTAAACCCATTCACGCGATCTGAAGTTTTAGACAAAGATACAATCTCTCGCTGATGCTGTTTAACTTATACATTGAAGTGGTTCTAAATAAGTGGAAGATATATTGGGATATTACTGGAGCACTAATAGAGGAACATCGATTGTATATTTTACGCTCCATGTGTCCCAGTGGGCTCGTTCAAATTAGAGTTTATTGTTAGAAAGCTATTATGTATGTATGTCAAGAATAATGATCGTAAATAAAAAGAATACTTGCATATTAATAGCGACACAAGATTCGAAGCCTTAATTAAAGGTAACTCTTTCGTTACGCTAGTGCATAAATTTAAATAAATATTCAATTATTTTATTTTCTGTATTTAAAGAAAAAATTTCTTTATAAAAAAATCAAAATTCGAATCGAAGGTGGCACTTTTGCTCTTACCTCACAAATTATGCATTCTATGCAGATATATTACACCAAAAATAATACATAAATAAAACATTCACTAGTAACGGTTTTACTCAGGGGTTTATTTATTAAGAAGATCAAGGTGTTGGAATAACTTTGTATAAAAAAGTCTAACGCATATTCATATCAGAAAATAATTTTTTTTATTTCTATATAATCTATCGTTAAATTTATAAATTTTCAATAGAGTGCTTGTTGTGGTGTTTATTAGTATTGAAATACGAGGGCTGTTTTCATTCCACTGAACTTGGTTAAGGCGGAAGGTGGTGGCCAAGTGTACAAGACAGATAAAAGTATCGGAAAATTATTCCTGTTTTTATAAACAAATTAGAAAACCTATTTCCTTTTTTTGAAGTAGTATATTACTTAAAATGCTCTTCTAAAGAAATACCAACATCTTACTTTTTTTTATTTTTTTTATAATAGTTGAGATATTTTCGTCGTGTGAGGTCAGAACTAGCCTAACTCCATTTTTGTAAAAAATCAGCTTATGTCACCAAGCGAATCTTATCAAGGCCTTTCACATGGTGACGAAATATCCTAAGTGTTCTATCAGGAGTACAGAAGTGATGTGTTTAGAAAAGTTTTAACTTAAGTGTCATAACATCATTTTGGTTTGTGCATAAATATCCTATGTGTAATAGTTTGAACATAGGCTATTTCTGCAACAGTTTTTGTTTAGTTAAGTGGAGTTAGGATAATTAGTTCTTTCAAAGTGGATAACGTGCTGCTCGTCGCTGAATTATTTTTACAACAAAAATGGGGTCAAGAACAAGACGAATTTTACAATTAGCTACTAATGCTTTAAGTCAGGATAAAAACGGTAAGTTAATCAATCTAGAAATCCTTTTTTTCATGATGTCGGCGTAATTCATGCAAATTTGAGGTTATGTCATTACAAATTTAAAAAAATTGCATTTGTGATTCATTTTTAACGCTACGAACAATAATAATAATTATTATAGTATTGCAAGTCTGTTTTATGACATATTATAGCTGAAGTAGTGTGTACTTCAAAACCAAGTACGCTGAACGATTTTTCTGTAACATGAGTTTACAGCATTAATTATTATTATTAATATTGCTAGTAGTCTATAACCTCAAGTAGTACTCATGTATATTTAATGTAATTTTCATATTTTTACAGACACAAGTAGTATTGGCGGCTTGAAAAATGCAAATCAGACTCAAGATTCATTATTATCAGCAAGTCAAAACAGTGAAACAAATTGTGAACAACAAGAACCTTCAACTCAAATACCTTCAACGTCAAAAACCAACTTTGATAATGAAGATTTTCCTATACATTATTCTGAAGATGAAGATTTATCAAAATCCGATCCTTATCAAACTGATGAAGATTCTAACTACAGTGACAATCATCATGGTGGTAGTAACTCATCATCTAGTGATTCTTGTGAGGATTTGCTCAACAATCAAACCACTGGCCAAGACGAGAACATTTCTAGCAGAAACAATAATTATTTAACCAACATTTCTGAAAATAATAAGGGTGGCAAGCCAAAAAAACGAGTCCGGGATGAGAGTAAATGGAAGAGAAATGTTATTAAACGACTAAGAAGCACCGGCCAAGAATATCTGAATTGGAAAAGTAAGAAAATACCAAAACGTATCATGAAGGAAGCTTGTGTCAACTGTCGTTTAAAATGCTTATCTAAGATACCTGAAGATGAACGAAAAGATATATTTAAGGAATATTGGAGTTTGGGAGATATCAGTAGGCAGCGTGATTACATAAGTCGTTTTGTTGATTTTAATAAGAAACAGCGAACAAGATGCCCCCCTTCACGTGTGAATCAAGAAGAAACATCTGCTGAGAGTCGAAGGAGTTTAACGTTTGTTTACCATTTACCACAGAAGACCAATGGAAGCACGGAAAAAATAAAAGTCTGCCAAAGATTCTTTCTGAATACTCTTAGCATAAGTCACCAGATTGTCAAAACAGTTTGCAAGAAGACCACTGAGACTGCTCTTCCGATAGCTGATAATCGTGGCCGATCGGGATATCGAGCTGAGTCAGATGACAAAAAAAACTCAGTAAGGGAACACATAAATAGTTTTCCCTTAATCGATAGCCATTACTGCAGAAAAAGTTCTACAAGAAAATATCTAGAGACATCACTACATAGTGTGAATAAAATGTACGACCTATATAAGAGTTGGTGTCACCAAAGAAATGTGGCCTGCGCTAGTATTTACTCCTATAGGTACATATTCAATCACGAATATAATCTATCTTTCTTCAGACCCAAGAAAGATCAGTGTGATTTCTGCCTGAAGTATAAAAATAGTACTGGATTGGAAAAAGAAAGATTACAAGCTGATTTTGACAAGCACATGGAAAATAAAACTTTGTCTAGAGCTAGAAAAACAAATGACAAAGAAAGGGCCAGTAAATCTGGCAACTTTTGTGCAGCAGTCTACGATTTGCAGCAAGTTTTACCTTGCCCAAAGTCGGAAGCCAGTCAGTGTTATTACAAACGGAAGCTTGCTGTATACAACTTAACAATATATGAGTTAGGAAACTTGCAGGGTCATTGCTATATGTGGCACGAAGCAACTTCCTCTAGAGGTTGTTGTGAAATCGGCAGTTGCGTACTAAAATTTATCCAAAGCAAAGTGGAAAGTGGTGTGGAAGAATTTTCGTTTTACTCAGATAATTGTGGTGGCCAAAATCACAATCGCTTTATTTACTGTTTGTACATGTATTGTTCATCTAAATACAACATAAGAATCACCCATAATTTCTTAGAGAAAGGCCACACACAAAATGAAGGGGATTCGGTACATAGTACCATCGAGCGCGCCTCTCGGCACGTAGAAGTCTATGTTCCTGAGCAGTGGTATACTATAGCTCGAATGGCATGCAAGAAACATACTTATAAAGTGGTGGAAATGAGTCAACAGGATTTTTTTGATCTTAAGAAACTATTAACCGAAACCACTAAAAACTGGGACAGAGATACAATCGGAAATAAGGTTTTATGGCAGAAAGTAAAATCTGTCTACACAAGCCCAGAATATCCGTATAAAATTCAATTGAAATATCATTATGCTGAAGAATACTTAACTATTGATACGAAAGAGAAATGTCGAAAAAAAATTACTGAATTTCAAGATCACCATCTTCAGCAATTGCGTGATGATACAGTTGCCATTCCCAAGTTAAAACATGAAAACTTGATGTCTCTCTGTGAACAAAGAGTAATACCTTTAGAATATCACAATTTTTTTAAGAATTTGAAAACATCTTGCATCGAACGGGCAACTGCTGCAGATGAGGAGGACCAATCTGAGGACGAAGATTAAAACTTAATTCGATTCACTATGAATAATAATTTTTAGTTTAGGTTTTAATCATTAAAGTAGTTCTTTTGTTCATTCTAAGCTTGTATCTATGTTTTTCGTTGTTTACAAAATAATAAATAGTTAAAATAAAAAATCTGTTTATATTGATGTTAAAAATTGTGAAAGCAAAATAATCCTAAGTTTTAGTGTTTTCATGTTTTTTGGGTACAAAATTAGCTTATGTCTAAATGAGTGAGATAGGATAAAAATGTGAAACAAAAAAGTAATCCAAACTATCCTAAGTCCACAAAATCAGTGTTAAAGAAAAAATTGTGTAAAATTAATTATACACCCTTGAAAGGGTGTTAAACGTAAGAAAGAATATATTTTTTCTTAATTTTTTTATAGCTCCTGAAAAATAGTATTAGGATAGAAAACATTAAATTAGCTCTCCTGAAAAATTGCGATTTTGGACATAGGCTACTTCTGACCTCATACGACGTTTTGTTTAATTTCGGTATTTAATGTTTTTTTTAAATTCTGTGAAAGGGCGCATGTGAAGAAAATATTTTTAAATATTAACCAAAAAAGAAAAAAATCTGATGAAAATTACCGCCCGAAACGCAAATAGTAATTTTCTCTCATGCTTTTTTTCATGTAGTTTTTTGCAGCGAACGGTGTTGTGGTTCTGTTCCATTATGCGTGATTATGAGACAACGATTTGTGGAAATGTCTACGTAAATGTTTAGTGGATGGATCGTTTCATAATTTTTAAAATTATACAATAGTAAAAGAAGCAAATATGGGACAACTGTTTTGAGTTACTAAAATAGAACAGTATGACTTGATTAATGGAATTTATTTAAATTAATTAATTAAATAAATAGTGAAGAAAAATAGGTTATCCAAAAAGGCTATAGTCAGACCAATTACCGGCTTTGAAAATTCCTCGTTCGTTTCGCACTCAGGTTTTCAAAACTAGTAACTATGATATGTTTTATAAGAGCTTATTTTCAAAGCATGGTGTATACTACATTTTTTTAGATAGGTGGGTAATTCTTAAATTAAACGACAAAAACACCGTGATAACGTCATCTTCGAAGCAGCAAGTATGGTTTGTTTTCATGTTTGGGTATTTATGTACGTGTGTTACTTGTAGGTGTGTTTGTAGTAATTTATCAGTTATTATCATCTAAGAATGCGATGTCTTGCAGTTTTCGGGTGCTCAAATTACAACCGGAAAATTAAGGGAACTAGTATACAATATTTTAGTTTCCTGAGAGATGTGGAATTGGCAAATAAATGGATAAGAGCCTGTCAGTCAAATGATAAGTTCAATTTAAAATATAGGAGTGTTCAGTGCTGTTAAATAATTTTAATCCAAATTGGTTGTATTACAATTCGACATGAAGGTTCCTTTCACATCCTTTTAGTGCATGTAATTTTAATTCCTTTTTGATTTTAGCATGCATACACCACTAGTTTTGAATTTCGTCTGAAGCAGCATGTATTGAATTATGAACAAGAAAATATTCGCAAAATAAAAAACAATGCCAGTCAACACTTTGTTTACTATCCTCATCGGTAGACTTTCACGAAAACTACATTTCGAATAAACAACATTGACAAAAGATATCAACAGAAATTAGAGCTCTACAGAACCTGTTAAACTTTGATGGCAAGGGTTTTGGTGGAAAATTGGAGGCAATAAATTCTGTGGTTTCCTTACATTCATGCTCCTGCATTTTCTGGGGATTAAAATTTCGGGCAAGAGAGCTTTTTCAAAAAATATATATTTTCGAAGCATCTTGTTTTCCCATAGTTTCTGGTCTGGAAAAGCTCATTCAACATGTATGGCTTTCGGGATCCACACAACAAATTCACAGAATTAATTTTTTTGTTACATGAAGTTGCCCTTGTACCTGGTAATAATAATCGTGTACGTTACGAGTATAAAAGTATTTAGAACTTCATTTTAAATACCTTTTGTATAGAAAAAAGTTTCATAATTTGGACCGGAAGTAACACTTTTACTCTTATCGAATAGCGATTTTTTGCAAATATGTCATAAATTATGCATTCTATATATATTTATCAAGAGTACAAAAGCATTTAGAGCTGACTTTGGAATATTTTTTGTATAAGCGAAATTTCAAAATTCGGACCGGAAGTGACACTTTTACTCTTAGCGAGTAGCAATTTTTTTCGAATATCTCGCAAAGTATGCATTCTTTAAAGATTTGTTAAGAGAATAGAAGTACTTATAATAGGATTTTGAATAATTTTTATATAAAAAAAATATTTTCCTAAGAAGATAAAATAATTTAGAACAATTTTGTAGAATACGAAATGCTCATACGTATAAGAAGAAGGTGGCCACACCTCATTATTACGTTTGGCACTAAGTCGAAGATGGTTTATTCCCTTAGTCGAGTATCTTTTATCCATGTTATTCCTGTCTGTTTTATCACTACAGAACTGAACTCAGAACTGCGAAAACTTTAAATTGATAACTTGTATTGCATCAGGTGCGTGACAGTTTTGAATCAAGAAATGTGGTCACGACCGATCATCGTCATCTCGCGCGTCCTGATAGGAAGTGGTGAGGGGTGTAGAGGGATGGAAAAATTATTAAAATATGCGTTTCGGACGTTAATATTCACAGCAGAAAAACAATCAAAACACTAAAGTACTGTTACAATTATTTTTGTTGTATTTTATCTCTTAATTGATTATTTTAGTTTTATCGTTGGATACTTAAATTATCGTGGTTAAATAAATCATCATTCTGACTCCTTCTGCCACCTAGCGGAGAGAATTCCATAAGAGTCCTACCGCTGTGCGTTTTGCATTACTCATGTGCGTAATGTATACCTTTCCTGGCGGGTAGATAGCGTACGATGTTTTTTTAATAGATTGGGTATTTTAAATATTTCTAATTTAGTTTTGGAGTTTCTTTTTGGGCTTAGAGTTATGTAACAAATTAATTATAATTATTTTCCACTTTTCTATTGTCATTTGAATCTGCGTTTATGTCGTGTGTGTAAAATATCAGTTTAGGTCTCGTGGGCTTTAGTCCTAATGTGTTGATAACGCTTAAGATCGCTAGATGACAAGTGGATTCTTTCTCTTTTGAACGATAACTGTCGTAGAAGAAGCATTAAACATCACAGAGCAGATGCAATCTTCTTAGTCACTAACTACTTGAGAAATGTTGGATGTTAAGTATATCGTGTTTAATCGCTAGTGGAAAGCCGATAGTATAATAATTCTCAAGGTTTATTATGGATTTGGCGTTATAAGTATAATCTTGTTGAGGATATTGTTGTCGTGGCTTAAGAATTGTTTAACCGCTCTGTTAGTGCATGGCATAGACCTCATTTGAGCACTTTTGTTGGGTTAAGTCTAAGAACCACGTGCCTGATGTAATTTTACGGTTCCAAGGGAATTAATTGCTGTATCCTGCGGTGAAGACATAATTTGAGGTGCAGATAAATGAAATACTGTAGCCTTCCTACGCTAATTTTCCTGAAGATGTCGTTAGCCGAAGATATGTGAGGCAGTTTTCCTTGTAACGAGTGGGATCCGTAGAAGGTATCGTGTATGGTAGCTGTGGATGTGGTTTTCTTTAAGGTACTGTGACTGTGTAATTTTCCTGATATTACCCATAACGCGGGAATTATTGGCCAAACAGTTTTGGTAAAATTTATGTCAATTTCGAGTACTTCGTACAGTAAATTTCAATTTTCCGGCCTAGCTAATCAAATAAGTCATCGTAATTTCTTAAATTAACTTCTTGTGGCATGTGAGCCTTTATAATTTGAATTTATTAAATTAACGTAGTTTTATTAATAACAGTGATCCCAGTTTGGGGGTTACTTTGTCATTTTTGGAGACGTTACGTAGCCTTTTTATTTTTGGATTTAGAACTTGAACAAATTTTGGATGTGTATTGGCGTTGTAGCCTCACATCTGTCTTGTGTAAATTCATAGCTTGTTATTTAGTGTAATTAGTCAACCATTTAAATCTATACTTGTACAATCTTGTAAGAAATCATTGAATTTAATTTTAATCACGTTCTCTTATGTAAAGCATAGTTAACTAGCGCTAATATTTATAGTATTAGATACCATATAACTTAGAGTCTGCACTCTAATGTCGAATAGATTGTCGGTTGCCTCTGGTATACAGAGTGGTTTATTTTGGTGTTGACGTGTTGTAATCACGATCAAACTGTTCGACTTTGGAGGGACTTTCGGCAAGTTGCCTTATAACTGTATGCTTTTGGTAAGAATATTGTCGGTTAATTATTTTAACTTTAAGGTTGTTTCATGTGTTCTCCATTTTGAATTTCTTAAATTTTGTAATTGTACGTCATTGATAATTTGAAGTTGTGGATCACCTTGGGTGACCATTTAAGATTTTATTCATTCCTTCAGAAGTTTATTACTGGCAACTGAGTTGCGCTTTTGTGACGCATATTTCATTGTTTTGTGCCTTTGAATATCTTGTTGGACAAGATTAGTTAGTAATAGCCGGTTTTGTGTTCGATATTTGAAACGAATTGTTTGTTCCAATTTATAGTTTTCAATAAACCGTATGTTAAGTTTGAATGAGTGTGTGTTGGTCTTATTTTTCTTATCACCTGGGGAATCTTATATTGGATCTTGTCCGGGGTCTGAATATCTGTTGGGCTCAGCATATTTTTACGGATAGGCGCCCTGACAACGTAACCTTCGACTTAGTACTGTGTTCGAACTCGCCCTAATTCTGACTGTAGCTGGAGGCGGTGCTGACTCCCATATTTAACATCGACCCCTGGGAAGTAAGAGGTAAGACTTGAGTGTTATAAGTTGGTGATTATTTAATAGACAAGCGTCTTCCTAAATTTAAATAGAAGGTTAATTACCGTGGTGGTGTCTGACTTACTACCTTCTTGGAATTTGGGTACCGAATCTGTTTAGGGCCTTGGCCATTTATAATTTAAATACAAGAGGGTAGCAGTACATAATAATTAACTCTACAACGTCGCCCTTTCTCGAATTTTCTTTTTGTCTGTTTTTTTGGAAATTATTAAATATTCTTTTATAGAATAAAATATAAAAAAAGTAAAACATTGTATCATTTCTAAATACACTTAACTATATATACAATCAATAAAATTCATAATATATTGTATAGTTTTTGGAAAAAATGGCAACTAAAATCAGCGCCATCTCTCGTTTCCGAAACACATTAAATGCATTTCACCTTTCGTAAATCACAATTTATGGAAAGAACTGATAAATAATTTAGTCGATTGTACGACATTGTTGTTCTACATTTGTTTTCTGTATACGACACCCTAGAGAAAGAGCGTCCCGCTTCACAGCTAGTGACTGACAACGTTAAAACAGTTTTTAAGATAGTATAGAAATTTGGGAAAAAATCAACAAGTTTCTTTTCATAAATTAACATAAACATTTCACTGCAAGAGGTGTAAGACTCTAGCTTAGACTGTAGTAAGTAAGATTTTAACTGAATGCATTCATTCACTAAATGTAATATTACGTACACTTTCCAGATCTATGTTTTCCATATTATTGTTTTGCAAATGTATTAAAAATTTGAATTTCTTACTATATGTCTTGGTTTCTTCTATTTAATCCATAATCAGCTTATCCAACGTAACGTTAAGCGTGTCTCTTTTATTTTTTTCTGCACCGTATACTGAGTCTATATCTATAATATTCTATTCCCATACACTAGGATTTTTTAGCTTTCTCCTCGTATTCCTTTAGTTTCTGATCTGATTGGTGTCGTATGTTGCTCACCAACTAACTCTTTTAATGATATCTTGTTGACTCTGCATTTTTTGTTAACTAAATTGAATCTCTCTAAAATTTGTTTTGCCAGTTTATGAAATAAATTTCCTGCCTCTGTTCGATAATCAACTTTCTCATCCTCATTTTCATTTAAACTTTTGAAAACCTTCATAATATCATCATAATTATTTTTTAAAGCTTTGACAGTATCATAGTGACAAGACCATCTGGACTGGCTTAAACTTTTTAAAATAAATTTCAGTTTTGTTTTGCTATTTTGCAGTTCTCACTTATGGGTCGAAGCAGAAAAGAAAACGTATATTTTTTGCACTACTCTAAGAAAGTTTACTATTTCGGTTGCAACCTTAACTGATTCTTCACCAACTAGGTTAAGGGCATATAATTCACGGATTTATTTTTTTGTTTTCGTAGTACTTGTACACCATTTTAGTGATTTTAATGATTTGTGTGAAAATAACATGCCAATAAAGACAACGACAATTTAGGGTATTGGGGCGATTGATAAAATGAAAGTGATCGAACGTGGGTCGAAGCTCAACCTATGATCCGTAATTTTTCCACGGCGTACATTTTCTGACACACACGTATCCATATACATACACACATATAACCACTAAAAGAAAATATCCTCTTAATTTTATTGACGAGGGTACCCGTCGTAAAAACGAAACAGAAGAAGAGCAGAAAAACCGCAATAAAATAAAATTTAAAACACTATCGCATGAAAGGAAAAAGAAAGGAAAAAGGAAAGGCAAAAAAGCGAAACAACAGCCTAAAGCCCGTTCCGTTTGTTTAGGATATAGAACGAGAGTAGTGTGTTATTTGTGTCTGTTCCTTGGGCGTAGGGATCGCACGTAAGATGAAACCGAGAGAGATGGAATTATGATGATGAAGGCGCGAGTTCGGAATAACAAACTCGATCTATTTTAATCTGAGTACGCGGAATTCGTTCCGTTCGGACTGTCATCGTATGTATCGTCTTTCCCGGCTCCTTTTACTTTTTTTGCCATCTTTATTGTTTTCGTTTTCGTTATCGGTGTTGTTACCGGATTCTTACGATGCCTTCTCATGCCTAAGGATTTTAGATTTTATATGTACATCCGTAATAGTAAAATAGAATATGTGTTTTGACTTCATCTCGAAAGCAGCAAGTTTTATTTGGTAAATATACCTTCTGCAATAAGAATTAATGAACATTCTAACTATAAATTAGATACACAATAATAATAATAATAACTTTTTGTACTCACCGCCTGTAAAGTGACATTTGGCGCATGCATCGCTCGACCAGAAAGGAATATTTCCCGGTCGAGGCGACTGTAAAAATTGAAAAAAACTCTGACACTTTGGGACATTTAAAAAAAAATCTAACTTGATGATAATAAAATTCAGTCTATAAAATACTACTTCCCTCGACTATTCTTCACTAAAAGTTGGGGAAATAGGAGTAATAATTAAAAATTCTTCCAATAAATTTGTGGCGCCATCTATTTGACTATTTCTCAAGTAACATTGAAATTGACAGTTAATTGTAATCAACCCAAAAAGCGATGAATTCACTGTATATACGAATGAAAACGTCATAAGCAAGAATATAATAACTTAAACTAAATTTAAATGTGAGTAATAGGCACGTACAAAAAAATGCTTAAATTAATTAGGTAATCTATTTTAGGTTAGGTATGATACTAATCACTTTAATCAGTATTTTTTTTTAATTTATGCTCGTACAAAAAATAATGTGCAAACCACACGCACTTGGTTTTACATTTAGGGATCAACGGTATTCTGTGTACATTCATATACTTATAACACTATTTCATTAGTCATTATCATAGAAAATATCTTCATAATGTAAATTTGAAAAGACACATTCTGACGAGCTGAGAACCTTGTTGTAAATTGTTCTCGAAGAGAGCTAGCAGAGTGGAAGAGGAAAGAGCGGGTAGTTTGGGAGTGACAAAGTTTAGAGAGAAATGGAGATCTGGACAGTCTATCCATCCATCCGTTGGATAGCTTTCTTATAAACCCCACTCCACGAATATCGTGTCGTTATTTCAAAGACTGAAGGCCATGAGTTTTCAGTAGCAACGCGTAGTCAGTAACTTGCAGAGTCTGCGTCCCGGATATCTCGACGGAGAGACACTTCAAAAATTGCGACTGAATTTTTTCATTGGAAAGCTGCAAGTAAATATACTGCGTAGACCAAACCTGTGAAGCATACCCTATCTTGCTGACCACAAAACAAAAATACAACGCTTTCAAAACTAACGAGTTAATAAAGAATCTACGGCAACGCATAGTAAAACTCTTGAGGCCGATGCACAAATATGTTTTATATGGCTGGAAACATTAAATCTGCTATTGACAATGACCCCAAGATTACGGAAATGGTCTAGTCTTGCCAGCAGAACACCTATGAATATCTATATGAAGTAAGTAAAATTGTGATGGCCTACTTTACGTGTAAACAAAATAAAACAAAATATGCGTATATTTAAATGTAATTTGTACCTGGAACACCAGTCTGACAAAATGTATGTCTTGCTGAAGGCAGGAAACATCATCAACAGATTTTATAGAATTATAGATTTTGAGGTTATCGACGTACGCAAGTACAGGACACGTCAAGAAACCAAGCAAATGTTTGGAAATAAATTGAAAAGTAATGGTTCTAGATTGGACCCTTGTGGGACACCGGAAGAGGAACAGAGCTCCAATGAGATCCAAAACCATTGTAAAAAAAAACATAATTGCACCTATTTCTCAAATAAGAATGTAAACGTTTAGGACACACTAAATCCTTGCACAGAAAGCTCTTCAGTAGTACACCATGATCTATAGTATATATAGCATCAATTTGACTTTGATTGTCCAATTCATGAGAATATCTTGAGTTACAAATATCGGATTAGTAGTTGTTAATCGACCATTCAGGTTTAGTATTAAAGTATATCACTGAATAAATTACGCTTTTAAATACTTTGGCAAAGATGCAGAGAAGAGATATTGGTCGATAGTTTTCAACACTGATCATATCATCTTTCACAAATATTGAACAAAATTCTTCCACGGTGCCATCGAGATTTATTATCAAGATCAAGGGTTTCGCTAAAGCAGATCTTGCACAACGAATTGGTAGACTGGAAATTAAATCATCACTCGCACCAAGATCATCAGGAAAAGTTGACATTATGCTAATTAGCTCGTCCTTATCGACACTTTACAAAAAATGAGGTGTGGTCACCACAAGACATTCTTATACATATTGCTGTGGCAACATAATTATTTGAATATGATAATAGTATCATTGCCATACCTTAGGCCTTGCCAAATAAGTTATGTTGTGTGCTGTTTCAACAACATAAATAATTAAAATGATGATAATTTTTATTATCCTGATCTGTATTTTATTTATTTTTAACAGCACGTACTTTATAAGTATTTATGAATCCTTCAGTGTATCAGAATTTCTTCCCTCTCGTCTAATCTCTTGTTTTTATTTAAGATTGGGATAAGGTAATAGCTTATTAAAAATGAAAAATCAGAAATCATATAACACATAATTGTCGAATTTATTTAACATTTATTACATAAAAATAAATATAGCATTGCTATACTGTATTCACTTTATTTATTTAAAAAGAAACATAATTATAAGAAAAACGTTTGTACCTCGTCCTAGGTTGTAACGTTTCTTCATGATACGAATATATTTTCTTATACTTAATTAAATAAAACTCTAAAAATATTTTCCTGTTTATCAACAAATAAATCCAATTTACTTTTGTATATTGTTTATTTTATAGTCAATGCTTGGAGAAAAGCTCGAATCTGATTACTATCTACAACCATTCGCACGCGTTATAGCTAGCATTTCAGAGTCCGGTACCCAGAAACATTTTCCTTATTTATTGTAACTATTAATGATGCCAAATACTGTGCCAGAAAATATACATTTGCACGCTATATCCTCTTAACACTCAACACCATTAATAATTTTATTTCTTATGAACTTGAAATTAAAGAATGCTTATTACTATCCGAGGAAAATATTTATTATCCCTGTTGCATAACGTTATACTGAATATACGTTCGCACGATGTATTTCAATATTCGTATAGCTACATTGATAAGTCTTTGCCTCTAACTTACTTTGAATCGTTGCAAATCTTTTTAAATTCGATCATTTGCATCTCCATTATAACACAAAACAATTAAACAAATAAAATAAAATAAGTGAAACTTGAATGAAAATAAAATTAATACGCTAATACAAAAGAAATAAATGTGAATCGTGGTGTATCTAACCCTACGATTTATATAACTGTATATAATAAATGAATTAATATTAGTCAAAGAATGCTTGTTGATGAATCAAATCAATGAATGTTTGTTAACTGAATGAATAAAAATCAATGAATGTTTGTTAACTGAATAAAAATCAATGAATGTTTGTTAACTGAATAAAAATCAATGAATGGATCGTGTCGATTCTTGTCTTCAATTTATATCTCCGGAAGAGACATGTGACCGTTTTCAACGCCATCTTCTGAAACTACCATTTACGTTGTCACCCTGCATCTTCAGTGCTCCTGACTTTTAAGTTGCCGTAATGTTTTGAACACTCACAAACACACGCACTCGTTGTCTTTTTGACAGTTCTTCACCGCGAAAGGTCAACACCCCAAGAATTGTCTGTTTACAATTTAAAACTTCCTATAAATTGTACAGTGTTTCTCCAACGTAGGTATACTTGTTTTAATATAACTCTTCTTTATAATTGTCTATAAATTTATTACCTTCTTTATTATCTTTCACATATTTCCTCTTTCCATTGGCTAGTACAATTCTTATTTTTGTTCTTTTTCCAGCTTTCGGCAATATAGGAAAAACATTGCAAACAACAGGTATCCTTTTACTAAGATTACTTGCTCCACCATGGTCCACTTGGTTTGCCCCTTCGTAACCTCCTTCTATCCAAGACTTCTCCAACGGTGATATGTCTATCTGTAATAAACTACACACCAAGTTTACATTATATTCTCTTTTTATTTTGTAGGTTATCAAGAACCGTACAAGTACCTCTCTACTGTTTATGATACATGATATTACATATACAAATTCCTGAATGTATTCTATTATTACCAGCTGTCGTTTATAAAAACACTACTACTGATATCTCAGAATAATTTTATTTATATCCTTTTTTTATTTATTTACTTATCTAGTAATAAATTAAGGTAAATATTTATTCTTTCTGCATGATTTATTTAATAAATTTTATTTATTACCTTATGCACGTTCTCAAGTTCATCTAATTATTCAATTATTTTTGTCTCGTGCATATCGAATTCTATTTTCCTCATACATTTTTACTGCATTAAGATGACTAGTTCGTATTACACTACCATCCATTAGCATGACCCTCTCTCGGTTATTTGCTTTCATTTCTTTTTTATTTTTAAACAACGGTCCATTATTTAAAATGTTCAGTGCAATTCTCACACATTTTATAAAGTCAGGTTGTTTTTCATTGTACACAAACCATACATCTTGTTTCTCTTTTCTATAAAAGAAATATATATACATCTTAAATTCTATCTCGTGTTTTATTTTTAGTACTTATTTAAATTGCAAATATAAATTCAACTAGCTGTCCATCAATCTCTTCGAGCTTGAATCGCCTTTCGCGTCCGCTTACAGTTTTATTACAGTTCGCTGTAAAACGCCAAAAAAAAAATCATTTTTGATTTTCTAAACTTTTGGCACACCTTGTATAGACGTATATTTTTGTCCACGAAGTACTGTCACGGTGACAGGTGGAACGACAATTTAAAGCATCTTAACGTCTTTTCGTTGTTGGAGTTTGAAATTTAGATGCTATTTAGCGTAATACTAAGACTTGACACTAAAAGATTCATAGTTTTATTAGTTTTACACAATGAAAGGACTAAATCATTATTGAAAATGTAATATCAGATTTATTTTAATTTTGCATAATTTAACCTGCCAATTATCATGGCCCGCAAACATACTTTTGACATACCTTTTGAGCTTTGTTATAATGCAAATTTGTGAACAGTGCATGCCCATTACACAGAAGAATCAAGTTTTAAATAAAATGTTGGTATAGAATAAGTATGACTTATTACTTTTATTTATAATAGTGAATTTATAACTGGCTTCCATATTAATAATTAGTTTCATTTGTCTGCTCTGAAATTGTTCCTGTCAAAGTGAGTTTGCAGTGGCATTGAGTCGTCGCCTGTAGATCGTGCTCTGGCTATCTCGGTTGCTGAGACGATCCTATTATAATTTAAATATTTAGTAGTGACGTTGGTAGTTGAACTAAAAACAATAACCAAAAATAATACTGACCGACGTTGGAATATCTGTGTAAACATTTTGCTTACACACACTGTAAAAAGAATATAATTTGTAATTGTTGGATCATTTTGTGATTTTTATTAAGTATTTAAGGAAAAATAACACAAAAAGGTAGTTCATGATTACAACCAATCCATCGAAATAAGAGCCACCAGCCTGGGACACGATCATCATCAACCATCACCAGAATGTTTGATTAACAATTTGATTTAATGGTGTATTTTCAAACATATCGCATTAAATGATTGAACGCTGCCCATACTTCAAACTTTCTACTGACAATCAAACTATTTAGTAGAAGTAATTGTTGAATTAGACCGGAATATTTACTTTAGTAAATTGAATAGTTACAAAACAATTGTCATTACATTGGAATTTGATTCGTCTGTCACCTAGTAATAATAATATAAATCATATTTTAAGGTAATTGTCTAATACCGTGCCGTCAAATACTTTCCGCATTAGAGTAGGCTATTTTTGAAGTTTTTAAGTAATCAATGTTGGTGTACATGCTAATTTTTTGAAAACTTCAAATTCTGACAGTTGTCATACTTAAATTCAAATTATAGACGCCTTATTTATATGACATAACCAAACTATTAAAATTATGCACTGTCACCAACCATTAAAAAGAAAGCATGGCGGTCTCTAATGCGGAAAGTATTTGAAGGCACGGTATATAGGCAAAACTAAAATGGATCTGATAGCACTTTTCTCATTAATATTTTAGTCATTTCGCTGTATAAAATTTGTAATTTCATATCTTTTTGTGTCAAGGTCTACAATAAATATCGATGAAGCTTAAAAACATGAACCATGAAATATCAGACAGATGTCAGGGTGTTTAACCTTTTTTTTGGAAATAATTGTCATCATGAAAGCAGTTCAGATTTCATCACGAACTGAAATCGATTGATCGTTTTGACGTTTTATAACCTGCAATTAAATTTTTGTGAAATTGCCAACATTAATCGAAAGTCAGATGGACTTTTTCTGACAATTCTGACGTTTCGTGTAACATTTAAGCCACCTAACGTGAATGTTGAGTTGACCAACATTTCGCGTATGCTCTAGTTAAATATATCGGTGT
Organism: Amphimallon solstitiale; assembly: GCA_963170755.1. Taxonomy (NCBI): domain Eukaryota; kingdom Metazoa; phylum Arthropoda; class Insecta; order Coleoptera; family Scarabaeidae; genus Amphimallon; species Amphimallon solstitiale. The sequence goes on from OY720680.1 coordinate 53,369,613, forward strand.
TAAAATAATAATAGATGAGTAAAGATGGCTACACCCTTTAACTGTTACTTAATTTTATTTTAATAATATACTATGTTCACCAATTTTGATCAGCATCTGGGGCGTAATGCTTAAGTTATTTTTTCTAAGGAAGGGATGCTTTTGTGTAATAAAGTAGATCGCGATCTTAAAGTAACTGATAATTAGTGAATTACCATGTATGATAAATTTTTAAATCGCATTCTCTTTATATGTAGTAGTAGTTCCATGTTTAAAATTGTAATTACATTACCCTTTAAATCGTTAGATTAAAGGTGATATGTGTGCATGATGTATTCGTTTCTTTGAATTACAATTAACGTAGGGCTTCCGGGACAATAGTCAATAGAAATAAATTTATATGACGTTCGTTGCAAATAATCAAGCTCATCAGTGCTCCATAATGTTTGTCATAAAATGTCGATATAAGTCATCAAGTGCTGATTATTCAATTTACTCTTTCCCCCTTTTTTTTTTTTTTTATTTAGGACACAATAATTTAATAGAATACTTGCTCTTTTTGTTATTCCATGTAACCTAAGATGCTTGTATGATCAAGATTTGTTGTATCATATATAAATTTCTTTGTTTTTTAAATTTGGTAGTACTCTAACTCTATTTGTCTCAAGTTTTATGGTAAACGTTGCCCATACGTTAAATTTTCTTGCAAACTGTCATCGTGGTGACAGTTCGATCTATTGCGAGAATGAATTGTCAAATTGAATGTCATTGTAGACATACCGTGCCTTCAATTATTTTTTTTTTGAATAACCTACGATTTCAATATTAATTTGAAAACACTGTGGAACTTTTCAATTAATTGACTTAACTATGACAGTAGTCAAAATGAAAAACATTACTATAGCACAGTATTCCCAAATTAATATTGATATCATAAGCTACTCTAAATTTAAATTAAAGACGCAGTATGTATATTTGTATGTAGAAAGATGACAGAGATGTGTCCAAGACATTAAAGATACGATAAATGACCGATACAATAGTAATAATAATAATAATTGATAATGCAATAAAATGTAAATATTAACGGTTATAATATTTCTTTTAGTCGACGTTAAATGTTATTAATCGCGCCTTTGCTTTAATTTTTAAAACTACGATATTGGAAACTGTACCCGAATGACCGACAATGTAGAGTAATTACAACCGCAGTTCAGTTTCTTCTTGTTTATGAATGAAGACGCATATTAAGCAAAATGTCTCTTAGAAATAAATTAAATATTATTGTGACATTTATAATTAGTGGCAAATGAATTTATTTATTAAGACTTTGCCCACAAAGCGAACAACATTTCTATATAATTTACTGAACGCTGATATTTAGAAAAAATTTGTTGACATTCAGGTTTTGTATCAATTGTGTGCATCTTCTTCTTCTTCTTCTTCTTCTTTATTGTGGCTTTGAGTTAGACTATTTAGTCTTTTACTCTTCATCTGAGTGCGGTGAATCTTGGATTGTTGAAGTTGAATTTGATTAGCTATTGTTTATCTTTATTTTGATTAAGAATTAAAGTAGAACCATTTTAGGTCTTTTGTGTTTGAAATTTTCATTTCCATCATATGCAAGTGCTCTTTTAAGATTTTGATTTGAGTGGTTTTCCATCTGGTTATAGAAACTGAGCGCTCTTTCCTTGATGTAGTCAATAATGGTTGGGGTATTTGTTTCATTCATTATTTGATTATTTCTCATATACCATGGAGCATTTAGTATCATTCTAAGACTGGTGTTTTGTATTATTTGCAGTTTTTTGATGTTGGTCTTGCACATATGCACCCATATTGGGCATGCATATGTGAATATTGGACCTAGTACTTGTTTGTAACGTAGAATTTTGTTGTTCGTGTTCGCTGGCTTTTTCTGCCTATAAGAGGCCATAGTTGACATCTTGTTTGTTTGGTTTTGGTTATCCTTTTTGCTATGTGTGTGTTATAATTGAGCTTTATATCCAGGTATATTCCCAGGTATTTAATTTCTCTACTCCATGGTATAGTGTTGTTGTTGATGGTTATTTCGTTGTCTGTTGTTTTCAGATTCCTTTGAAAGATTATTGCTTGGGATTTGTCTTCGTTTATTGTTGTCCTCCATTGTTTGAACCATTTTATCGTGTTGTCTAGGTGCGTTTGGAGTTCCTGTACCGCGTTCGTCGGACATCTTGATGATGAGAGCAGTGCCGAATCATCTGCAAAGGTGGCCGTATTTAAATATCTTGTAGGATTTGATACTGGTATGTCGGCTGTAAATATTGTATATAGGTGAGGTGACAGGCATGAGCCCTGGGGGACTCCCGCTGTTGGATGTTTTATTGAGGAAAGTGTGTTCTGGATGCTAACTTGAAAGCAGCGTCCTTAGAGAAAACTGTTCGTGATTTTTATGATGTGTGTTGGGTAATTGTGTATTATCATTTTATATATGAGTCCCTGCCTCCAGACTTTATCAAATGCCTTTGCTATGTCGAGAAATACATCTGCTGTCACTTGATTTTTGTTGAATCCTTCTTGGATAATCTCAGTGACTCTTGAAAGTTGTGTTATCGTTGAATGTTCTTCTCTAAACCCATGTTGATCTTCTGGTATTATGTCTTGATTGTCAGAGTGGTACTTTATCTTCTGTAGGATTATTTTTTCTATCACTTTGCTAATGGATGGTAACAGGCTTATGGGCCTGTAGCTGCTTGGTATTGTTTTATGGTTTTCCTGGTTTAGGTATAACTATTACTTTGTCATGTTTCCATATCTTTGGGAATGTTTGGAGTCTGATAACGGAGTTTGCTATTGCTAGAATCGACATTATTGCTTTTCGGGGGAGGTTTTGTAGTGATCTGTTGGTGATGTTGTCTATACCAGGAGCTTTTTTGGGATTTAATGCTTTAAGGATTGCTTTTAGGTTCTCGGCTGTGACTGGGTCGTTGCTAGGGGAGTGGGGTTCACGTATTTCTCTGCTTACTACTTTGTGAATCTGCACTACGTGTTGCATGTCTAGTTCATCCAAGTTCGGAGTGAATTGCTCTTCTAGTGATTCCGCTAGAGCTTCTGCTTTTTCTTCTGCTGTGATTTGTGTGAAGTTATTGAATTGAAGTGGTGGGATTTGTATTTGTTCTCTTTTGATTGCCTTGCTTATTTTCCTATTTCTTCGAGTGTTCTTTGCCATTCTACATTTTTCAGTTCCAGTAATTCCTTATGTACTTGATGTTGAAGGTTGTTTAGTATAGTTTTGTCTTCTCCTAGCTCTGTTCTTTTCCTTTATTAGTTCTTTAATATGATGTGGTAGACTACCTGATTTATATATCCTTTCTATTTTGATGGTATTATTTTTAACAGCGTTTGTTATTTTATCTTGTAGTGATTTTATGTTCTGTTCTAATTCTGCAGTGTTTTGTATTTTAGGAACTGCAGTGATGGTTTGTTCTAGTTCTGTTTTGTAGCCGGCCCAGTCTGTCTTGAAGGTGTGTTCTTTCGGTTATGTCTTCGTTCCAAGTTATTATAATTGGATTGTGATCAGAGCTCATGACACTTTCAGTTTCTATCTTTATGGTTTTGTTAATGTTTTTACTGATTGCTAAGTCTAATTGTCTAACTGTGTGCTTCTAGACCAAGGTGAACGTCGACAGACAAAAAAAAAACCAAGACGGTTCGGCATTTAAATGTTGTTTCATGTTATTCGTTCTATAAAATTGGTAGTACCATGCCTTGTGTCAAGTTTACGATAAAAATAGTGTATACTTCAAATTTTTTGACAGACTGTCATCGTGACACTTATACGACAATGAAAAGTTGATGTTTAACCAAATTGTCGTTCCACCTGTCATCGTGACAATACTTCGTCGTAGTGTATTCGTTCACACATAAACTTGTGAGATCGAAATGTCAGACGGACAGTGCTTAACCAAATTGTCTTTCCAATTGTCAAATGAAATTAACAACATAACATGATGAACTTTAACAAAACATGTTTTAAACTTACAGGTCATTGAGAGAATTAATTAATTTTCATATTACGCTTTAATAGTATATATATGTACTTTGTAAAACCCAATCAAAAATCTTGCTGGCTCCTAATACCATCTAACCGAAAATGTACTTCTGATTAGTTTGTGCCAACCCGCATAGTGGCATACTTTAAATGCTTGCTTTTATAACTGAATTGATAAACGAAATTACATAAATGCTTATGGGAATTTTACATATTTGATGTATTTATGTTATTTCGAAGTGTTTCGGACACATCTGACAAATAAAGAAAACTCAGATGATTCTTTATTTAGGCTTGCTTCGGTACTTCTTTCGCGAGAAGTGACGACATTTCGATGACATATATAATTTGTATTTAATATATCTTAATAAAATATAGAAAGATCCTTATATTTGTCACTGTACTTACGTGCGATAATATACTTTAAGTTTATTTTATCATATCCGTCGGCATTGTTCATATATTCATAAATAAAAAAGAAATAGTAACAATTGATAATAATAACACTAATACGTGTCTGAAAGGTACCACATTTCCTTCATAATCCCTTTATTTGTCGGCCTTCTGACATTTAAACTTGACAACCGATGGATGAACGTGAATATATATAGTCATTAAAGACACGCAAACTCGTCATCGCGAGATTTTTTTACCCTGCAGAAAAGCCTTAAATGAGTCGCACCTTCGACAGCGACAGATTTGGCACGTGGACAGTGCACTCAATCATCGCGGAAAAGTCCACTCTTTTGGTTTCCAACCCTCTTTCCGCACTCTAAACCTGGACGGCCTGAAATTTCTTCGTCAATGTGAAACTTTTACAATTCTTTCGCGCGTGCCTGTCATACCTGACATTTTTACGATTTTGATCGGTTGTCACGTGAATCGTCATGACGTAAGCCATTTTTCTGTTAAAACACCGAATGCACGCTCCTCTTCAACGGGCGATATCTCTACACACGCTCCACTTAGAAGGAAAATCTCTCCGTCGAGGAACAATTCAAGGTCGTCGGTAACTTCACGCCAAAGGGCAGCTTTCAATTTTGCGTATCCAGAGACGAGTTCTTCCCCCCGCGTACCCAATTTTCGTCGATTTTGACCGGGTTTGGTTGCCATTGACTACTCGGCTTTTATTATATATAACTAGCTAATACGGCAGGCCTTGAAGGCCCGCTATCGCCTCTTATTCCGCTTACAGTTGAGGTACCGCTTCGTCTTATTCTTCTAAATTCATTGCGGATTTTGTCTTTATTGCGTTTCAGTTTTTGAAACACCATATAATTCCGATATATAGCGAATAACTAAATATAATTGTGTTTTAGATGTTCAATATCGCTTAGTTGTTTTTATACACCCCTGTATATAGTTTACAACTATGCAATATTTTATTCAGAATGCTTATCGGATGAAATGATTAATAATCGATTTAGTGATAATAGCAGTTTTTAAATTGAAAATGTTTAACGGCTGTCCATGAAATAAGATGTATTTTATCGTTTAAAGTTATATTGACATTTTTCACATACTTTTCCTGTGCCTCACAGACGGTAGTTTTCACTCTATTTATAATTTTTCTACTATTATTGGCTTTTGTGCCTTGACTTGCCGATGATTTATTTCACGTTTGCCTAATTTATCTATAGTTTGAATTTTGTTTGTGGCTATAAAATTAGAATAATCTCGAAATCTGTGTTTTTTGCATCAGTTGGAAAATGTGGTTTGATAGTTTTTGTTAATAGTGTTTAATAATAATAATAGTCTATATACATATGTCGATTCCATTGGTCTTTTTGGTTTAAATGAAAATTCATTAGAATTTAAAAAAAACATTTATTTTATACAAACTTGTAGATAGCTTTATTAGAATTATGTTTTGTTGACGCGAATGTATACTTTTAAATAATTCATTTAATTATTGTTCTATAACAAATAATATTTATTTCATTGGCATTTTTTATAACGATTTCCATTCCTATACTTTTATAATTTGCAGTGTTTTCTTGTGGTAAATTGTATTACAACTGTCAGTTATATATGATGCTTAATAATGTTGGTAAAGCCTTGTTCACACTGTACATAATTATTTTCTTTTGCATTGTACACCTACAATTTAAGGAATATATAGATATAATATATGTATTATGGTAATATTGATTACTTATTGTTATATTCGAAAATACTGTAAAACATCCTTATAGAATTTCTATTTTGAATTATTGTAATTGACGATGTCGCGGGACGTTCATTTTCATCAATGATAATTAAACAATCTTTTTTGAATACGTATGATATTACTTCTCAATTTGCCTGATACAGTAACAACATGATTAAGTGCTTGTTTAATCTGGTAGGAATATATTTTAGTTTCTTTTTTCTATTTACAATATCTTATATTTTGAAGTAATTTTACAACTTAATTCATGGATGAAAAAAATGAGTAGAAAGTATTTATAAACAAATAAGGAATCGAATTTATAAATTTTTTACCTATATACTATTATCATTGGGCCAATTATTATATATTGCAATATTTATTGTGTTGAATGTTTGTGAGCTAATGCTTCGAGCTTGAATTCGCCTTTTTCGCGTCCGCATACAGCTTTTTACAGTTTCCTGTAAAACGCGATCACTCTTGTGGTGGTTTTTAGAATGTAAGATTTTATAGACTTGTGGCACACTCTATATATACATATATTTTGTAAAGCCAATTGTATATTTCATTCAGAATTCTTCTAGAATTTTTTTCTACACAAACTGTTACACAATGAAAAGCGAGAAAGATAATTTAATGTTAAACATAAGAATGATGTTAAAGTATCCGATGAAACAATATGCTCAATAAGTGCATCATTTTTATTGAGACAATCGGGATAATACGCTATTGAAATAACAGTGGAAAAATTTAGTATATTAACAAAAAGTATGCCAATTGCTCAGAAACAATTTAAGACAGGCATGCACAATATTAATAAAAAAGAACCTAATAATCAATTTGACAGTGAGATATTTTCACTCAAATTATTTGAAGCGGTTCATTATGAAATTTTGGTCAGTATGATTGAAATATTCGTCTGTCACATACTCAAAATTAGTTCGCACGCTAATTAAAAATGAAGGACTTGTATTGAAGAACATTTTAAATATTCAATGAATTACATATATACTACTCGCCCGCTATCGCGGGCTCGTCATATTAATTGACATACTCAAATATACGTAGTATCTCCATAGTATTTAATATGTTTACAACAAATTTTGTTTGGTAAATGGGCGTGGCTTTCAAACATTCTTATAGAATGCTAATGAATGCTGATGAACTTCGAACATATAGCTCGCAAACATATGTATGCGAATGGGTAAAGTAAATTTAATTTATAAAGTATGTTACTTTCTTACTACCTTTTCGAAGTCCACTATCGTTAATAAAAAAGCAGAGTATATTTTATCTAAAATTATTCTACTTCTGTTTTTGACAGAAATCGGTACACACTCAAGAGCGAGAAAGGTAATTACAATACTATTTTGATGTAAAGTGTGACCTTTTTGAAATCCACTATCGTTAATAAAGGAGCACAAAATAAAAGTAAAAGTAAAAAGCCCAAGTTTTAAATTGGAGCACCTTTCCTGTAAAAAGCGATCACTGGCATGACGCTTTTTAGAATGTCCGGTTTTATAAACTTTTAAAGCATCCCGGTATATACATATATTTTGTGAAGCCAATAGTATATTTTATTTGAAAATGTTCTCAAATTGTTTTTTACACAAATCGGTACACACTCAAGAGTGAGAAAGATAATTTAATGTTAAACATAAGTCGTGTTAAAGTATCCAAAGACACAATGAGATTAAAAAGCGTAGTATTTTTATTAAGACAGTTTACAATACTATTTTCATGTGAACGTGTAAACTTTTGAGCACTCCTGTATATACATATATTTTGTTAAGCCAATAGGATATTTTATTTAAAATTTTTGTCGAACTGTTTTTGACACAAACCGGTACACACTCAAGAGCGAGAAAGGTAATTTAATGTTAAACATGTCATGTTAAAGTATTCAAAGACAAAAACGCAACATTTTCATTAAGACAGTTTACAATACTATTTTGATATGAACGTGTAATAGCCTATCAATATTTTCGAAATCCACTATCGTTAATGAAAGAGTACAAAGTAATAATAAAAGTAAAAAGCTAAAGTTTTAAATTTAAGCCTTATTGAAGCGCTTTTCCTGTTAAAAGCGATAACTGGCATGGCTTTTTAGAATGTCCGATTCTATTAACTTTTGAAGCGCCCCAGTATATACATATATTTTGTTAAACCAATAGGATATTTTATTTAAAATTCTTCTCAAACTGTTTTTGACATAAATTGGTACACACTCAGGAGCGAGAAAGGTAATTTAATGTTAAACATAAGGCATGTTAAGGTATCCAAAGACTCAATGAGTTCAAAAAGCCCAACATGTTAATTAAGACAGTTTTCAATACTATTTTGATGTGAAAGTGTAAAAGCCCGTCAACCTTTTCAAAATCCACTATCGTTAATAAAGGAGCACGAAATAATAATAAAAGTAAAAAGCCCGAGTATTAAATTGAAGCCCTATTGAAACGCCTTTCCTGTAAAAAGCGATCACTGGCATGACGCTTTTTAGAATGTCCACTTTTTAAGCACCCCTTCATATATTTTGTTGAGCCAATGGTATATTTTATTTAAAATTCTTCTCTAACTGTTTTTTACACAAACTGGTACACACTCAAGAGCGGGGAAGGTAACTTAATGTTAACCATAATTCATGTTAAAGTATCGAAAGAAACAATGAGCTCAATGAGCGGAACATTTTCATTGAGACAGTGTACAATACGATTCTGATGTTTGCGAATCTACTATCATTAAGAAAAAATGAAGTATTAAATTTAAGCCCTGTTCGATCACGTTTCGAAGAATCGCCAAATTGAAGACGTAATAAGCGACCACAAACACCCCCGTATCCAAAAATCCACAAACATTCCTCAATTTTCAAAAAATCTTCCGCAATTTTGTTTTTTTTGACATTTTCACTTTGAAATCGACCCCCAAAACCCCTGTATGTAAAATTTTACATTCATACGTCAATTTTCAAAAAATCTTCCGCAATTTTTTTTTGACATTTTGACTTTGGAATCGTGATCGGTGACCCCCAAAACCCCCGTATCTAAAATTTTACATTCATACGTCAATTTTCAAAAAATCTTTCGCCATTGTGTTTTTTATGACATTTTGACTTTGGAGTCGTGATCGGCGACCCCCAAAACCCCCGTATCTAAAATTTTACATTGATACGTCAATTTTCAAAAAATCTTCCGCCATTGTGTTTTTTATGACATTTTGACTTTGGAATCGTGATCGGCGACCCCCAAAACCCCCGTATCTAAAATTTTACATTCATACGTCAATTTTCAAATAATCTTCCGCCATTTAGTTTTTTTTGACATTTTGACTTTGGGATCGTGATCGGCGACCCCCAAAACCCCCGTATCTAAAATTTTACATTAATACGTCAATTTTCTAAAAAATCTTTCGCCATTTTGTTTTTTTTTGACATTTTGACTTTGGAATCGTGATCGGCGACCCCCAAAACCCCCGTATCTAAAATTTTACATTCATACGTCAATTTTCAAAAAATCTTTCGCCATTGTGTTTTTTATGACATTTTGACTTTGGAGTCGTGATCGGCGACCCCCAAAACCCCCGTATCTAAAATTTTACATTGATACGTCAATTTTCAAAAAATCTTCCGCCATTGTGTTTTTTATGACATTTTGACTTTGGAATCGTGATCGGCGACCCCCAAAACCCCCGTATCTAAAATTTTACATTCATACGTCAATTTTCAAATAATCTTCCGCCATTTAGTTTTTTTTGACATTTTGACTTTGGGATCGTGATCGGCGACCCCCAAAACCCCCGTATCTAAAATTTTACATTAATACGTCAATTTTCTAAAAAATCTTTCGCCATTTTGTTTTTTTTGACATTTTGACTTTGGAATCGTGATCGGCGACCCCCAAAACCCCCGTATCTAAAATTTTACATTCATACGTCAATTTTCAAAAAATCTTCCACCATTTTGTTTTTTTTTGACATTTTGACTATGGAATCGTGATCGGCCACCCCAAAAACCCCCGTATCTAAAATTTTACATTCATACGTCAATTTTCAAAAAATCTTCCGCCATTGTGTTTTTTATGACATTTTGACTTTGGAATCGTGATCAGCGACCCCCAAAACCCCCGTATCTAAAATTTTACATTCATACGTCAATTTTCAAAAAATCTTTCGCCATTGTGTTTTTTATGACATTTTGACTTTGGAATCGTGATCGGCGACCCCCAAAACCCCCGTATCTAAAATTTTACATTCATACGTCAATTTTCAAAAAATCTTCCACCATTTTGTTTTTTTTTGACATTTTGACTTTGGAATCGTGATCGGCGACCCCCAAAACCCCTGTATGTAAAATTTTACATTCACACGTCAATTTTCAAAAAATCTTCCGCAATTTTTTTTGACATTTTCACTTTGGAATCGTGATCGGTGACCCCCAAAACCCCCGTATCTAAAATTTCACATTCATACGTCAATTTTCAAAAAAATCTTCCATTTTGTGTTTTTTTGACATTTTGACTTTGTAATCGTAATCGGCCACCCCCAAAACCCCCGTATCTAAAATTTTACATTCATAAGTCAATTTTCAAAAAATTCTTACGCCATTTTGTTTTTTTATGACATTTTGATTTTGGATTTGTGATCGGCGACTTAAGGCACCCTCGTATCTAAAATTTTACATTCATACGTCAATTTTCAAAAAATCCTTGCTCCATTTTGTTTTTTTTGACATTTTGACTTTGGAGTCGTGATCGTCCACCCCCAAAACCCCGTATCTAAAATTTTACATTCATACGTCAATTTTCAAAAAATCTTCCACCATTTTGTTTTTTTTTGACATTTTGACTTTGGAATCGTGATCGGCCACCCCAAAAACCCCCGTATCTAAAATTTTACATTCATACGTCAATTTTCAAAAAATCTTCCGCCATTGTGTTTTTTATGACATTTTGACTTTGGAATCGTGATCGGCGACCCCCAAAACCCCCGTATCTAAAATTTTACATTCATACGTCAATTTTCAAAAAACTCTTTCGCCGTTTTGCTTTTTTTTATATTTTAACTTTGGAATCGTGATCGGCGACCCCCAAAACCCCCGTATCTAAAATTTTACATTAATACGTCAATTTTCTAAAAAATCTTTCGCCATTTTGTTTTTTTTTGACATTTTGACTTTGGAATCGTGATCGGCGACCCCCCAAAACCCCCGTATCTAAAATTTTACATTCATACGTCAATTTTCAAAAAATCTTCCACCATTTTGTTTTTTTTTGACATTTTGACTTTGGAATCGTGATCGGCCACCCCAAAAACCCCCGTATCTAAAATTTTACATTCATACGTCAATTTTCAAGAAATCTTCCGCCATTGTGTTTTTTATGACATTTTGACTTTGGAATCGTGATTGGCGACCCCCAAAACCCCCGTATCTAAAATTTTACATTCATACGTCAATTTCCAAAAAATCTTTCGCCATTGTGTTTTTTATGACATTTTGACTTTGGAATCGTGATCGGCGACCCCCAAAACCCCCGTATCTAAAATTTACATTCATACGTCAATTTTCAAAAAATCTTCCACCATTTTGTTTTTTTTTTGACATTTTGACTTTGGAATCGTGATCGGCGACCCCCAAAACCCCCGTATCTAAAATTTCACATTCATACGTCAATTTTCAAAAAAATCTTCCATTTTGTTTTTTTTTGACATTTTGACTTTGGAATCGTAATCGGCCACCCCCAAAACCCCTGTATCTAAAATTTTACATTCATACGTCAATTTTCAAAAAATCTTCCACCATTTTGTTTTTTTTGACATTTTGACTTTGGAATCGTGATCGGCGACCCCCAAAACCCCCGTATCTAAAATTTCACATTCATACGTCAATTTTCAAAAAAATCTTCCATTTTGTTTTTTTTTGACATTTTGACTTTGGAATCGTGATCGGCGACCCCCCAAAACCCCCGTATCTAAAATTTTACATTCATACGTCAATTTTCAAAAAATCTTCCACCATTTTGTTTTTTTTTGACATTTTGACTTTGGAATCGTGATCGGCCACCCCCAAAACCCCCGTATCTGAAATTTTACATTCATACGTCAATTTTCAAAAAATCTTTCGCCATTGTGTTTTTTATGACATTTTGACTTTGGAGTCGTGATCGGCCACCCCCAAAACCCCCGTATCTAAAATTTTACATTCATACGTCAATTTTCAAAAAATCTTCCACCATTTTGTTTTTTTTTGACATTTTGACTTTGGAATCGTGATCGGCGACCCCCAAAACCCCCGTATCTAAAATTTCACATTCATACGTCAATTTTCAAAAAAATCTTCCATTTTGTTTTTTTTTGACATTTTGACTTTGGAATCGTAATCGGCCACCCCCAAAACCCCCGTATCTAAAATTTTACATTCATACGTCAATTTTCAAAAAATCTTCCGCCATTGTGTTTTTTATGACATTTTGACTTTGGAATCGTGATCGGCGACCCCCAAAACCCCTGTATCTAAAATTTTACATTCATACGTCAATTTTCAAAAAATCTTTCGCCACTGTGTTTTTTATGACATTTTGACTTTGGAATCGTGATCGGCGACCCCCAAAACCCCCGTATCTAAAATTTTACATTCATACGTCAATTTTCAAAAAATCTTCCACCATTTTGTTTTTTTTTGACATTTTGACTTTGGAATCGTGATCGGCGACCCCCAAAACCCCCGTATCTAAAATTTCACATTCATACGTCAATTTTCAAAAAAATCTTCCATTTTTTTTCTTTTGACATTTTGACTTTGGAATCGTAATCGGCCACCCCCAAAACCCCCGTATCTAAAATTTTACATTCATACGTCGATTTTCAAAAAAATCTTTCGCCATTTTGCTTTTTTTGACATTTTGACTTTGGAATCGTGATCGGCGACCCCCAAAACCCCCGTATCTAAAATTTCATATTCATAAGTCAATTTTCAAAAAATCTTCCGCCATTTTGTTTTTTTTTGACATTTTGACATTGGAATCGTGATCGGCGACCACCAAAACCCCGTATCTAAAATTTTACATTCATACGTCAATTTTCAAAAAATATTCCGCCATTTTGTTTTTTTTTTGACATTTTGACTTTGGAATCGTGATCGGCGACCCCCAAAACCCCCGTATCTAAAATTTCATATTCATACGTCAATTTTCAAAAAAATCATGCGCCATTTTGTTTTCTTATGACATTTTAATTTTGGATTTGTGATCGGCGACTTAAGACACACTCGTATCTAAAATTTCACATTTATACGTCAATTTTCAAAAAATCCTTGGGCTATTTTGCTTTTTTTTGACATTTCGGTTTGGATACGTGATCAGTGACACCACAAAGACTCCCAAGTGCCGAATTTTACTTTAATCAGAAGAGATAAATTAATTTCAGATAGCTCCGCCCACTCTGCATGTATGCGTAATCGTTGTCATAAGGGCACATAAATGTTAAAAGCAATCCTTTTCCCTATTAAGGCGTACACGTTCTGGAATTAACGTATTTTAATAATTCAAATGTGTAATCATTAAAAGAACAATCAACCTGTATATCTATAAAAATGTTAAGTCAAGCGGCGGGTGTATTATGTCGAGATTGAGATGCAGAACTTTTCGGACCGGATAAATTAATCTGATACTTTTCGTGGGACCGTAGTACATTGAATCACATGTACATTGTATCTGTAACGTATTTCGGCCATTTTTCTTACGAAATCTGTCTGCAAACGAATTTGAAAGTGCTCGTGCCCTACATTGCGTGCGTCTGTCGACTCGAAATAAGCATGTGAGAGATGCCCAGAAGGCCGTTCTTTAACACCTCGGGTCTTGTTGGACCCTCGCAACCTTCAAAATTTCGTATTTCAATCTTAAAAGTGAATCTGTAGCTACAACTTGCTAGTTTGACGTTTCCCGAGATTTATTTTGATTGTCACGTAAATCGTCATGATGACGTAAGCCATTTTTCTGTTAAAACACCGAGTGCACGCTCCTCTTCAACGGGCGATATCTCTGCACACGCTCCACTTGGGAAGAAAAACTCCCCGTCGACCGGAAATTCAATGTCGCCCCTACCAACATGCCAAAAGACAGCCCTTAATTTCGCGTATCCAGAGAGGAGTTCTTTGTACAGTTTTGCCGTTTTTAGACGATTTTTCGGGCGTTTGGTTGCCATGGGCTACTCCGCTTTTAGTATATATAACTAGCTCTAACGTCCGCTTACAGCGGGTCCTCCGCTTACAGCAGGTCCTCCGCTTACAGAGGGTCCTCCGCTTCCAGCAGGTCCGTCAATCTCTTTTAGTTTGAATCGCTTTTATCGCGTCCGCTTACAGCTTTTTCATAATTTCCTGTAAAAAGCAATCACTGTCATGACACCTTTTAGAATGTCCGATTTTATTAACTTTTGACGCACCCCTGTATATACATATATGTCGTGAAGCCAATAGTATATTTTATTTAAAATTCTTTTCGAACGGTTTTTTACACAAACCGGTACACACTCAAGAGCGAGAAAGGTAAATTAATGTTAAACATAAGTCATGTTAAAGTATCCAGAGAAACAATAAGCTCAAAGAGCACAACATTTTCATCGAGACAGTTTACAATACTATTTTGATGTCATAGTGGAAAAGCATGTCAATCTTCGAAGTCTACTCTCGTTAAGGAAAAAGCACAAAATAATAATAAAAGTAATAAGCCCAAGTTTTAATTTTAAGCCCTATTGAAGCACCTTTCCTGTAAAAAACGCTTTTCAGAATGTCCACTTTTATAAACTTTTGATGCACCCGTATATATACATATATTTTGTTAAGCCAATACGATATTTTATTTAAAATTCTTATCGAACTGTTTTTTACACAAACTGGTACACACTCAAGAGCGAGAAAGGTAATTTAATGTTAAACATAAGTCATGTTAAAGTATCGAAAGAAACAATGAGCTCAAAGAGCGCAACATTTTCATTGAGACAGTGTACAATACCATTCTGATGTTTTCGAATCTACTATCGTTAAGATAAAATGAAGTATTAAATTTAAGCCCTGTTCAATCACGTTTCGAAGAATCGCCAAATTGAAGACGTAATAAGCGACCACAAGCACCCCCGTATCCAGAATTTCACAAACATTCGTCAATTTTACATTCATACGTCAATTGTCAAAAAATGCTGCCGCCATTTTGTTTGTTTTGACTTTGGATTTGTGATCGGCGTCCGCACACACCCCCGTATTTTAAATTTCACAGTCATACGTCAATTTTCAAAAAATTCTTCCGCCATTTTGTTTTTTTTGACATTTTGATTATGGATTGGTAATCGGCGTCCGCACACACCCCCGTATCTAAAATTTCACATTCATACGTCAATTTTCAAAAAATTCTGCCGCCATTTTGTTTTTTTTTTACATTTTGACTATGGATTGGTGATCGGCGTCGGCAGACACCCCCGTATCTAAAATTTCGCATTCATACGTCAATTTTCAAACAACTCTTCGGCCATTTTTTTTTTGACATTTTGACTTTGGATTAGTGATCGGCAACCGAAGACACCCCCGTATCTAATATTTCACATTCATACGTCAATTTTCAAGAAATCCTTCGGCCAATTTGGTTTTTTTCGACATTTGAATTAGAAACTCCCGAGTGCCCAGTTTTACTTTTAATCAGGAGAGAGAGAAATTGATTTCAGCCAGCTCCGCCCACTGTGCACGTTTGCGTAATAGTTTAAATAAAATTATTTCGTAGTAGGGCACATAAATGCCGAAAGCAACCCTCCTCTTTTTCCCCTTTGAGGAAATACGCGTTCTGGTATTATCGTATTTTAATTCAAATTTAACCCCTGTATAGATAAAAATATTAAATCAAGTGGGAGACCATTATGTATTCTGGAGATGCCGAATATTCGCCGGACCGTAATACAATGATCGGCAGTGCACATGAATTTGATATTTATTTTTCGCCTGTCCGGAATACATTGATATCAGTGCACATTGAATCGGCCCTTTTTCTGACCAAATCCCTCTGCAAACGGACTTGGATTTACTCGTACCTTCGTCTAGGTACCTCTATAAACTGGGAATACGCAAGTAAACGTTTCCGAAATGTCACTTCTTTACGTTTCTGAATCTTAAAAAGTGAAAATGTGAATGCGTATGAGACCGCCTGTCAATTTGACGTTTGTCGGGATTTTTTATCCATTTCGCTAAACTGTATCCGTCTGCAGATGAACTTTAAAGTGTTCGTACCTTTGTATCTGTACCACTATAAACTGGGAATATGAAAGTAAAGGGTCCTGAAATGTCAGTACTTTATGATTTTGTATCTTGTGCCCTCGAAACCTTTGGAATTTCAGGCCTAAAAGTGAAAGTTTGCATACATTTCGAATCGCCTGTCACTTTGACGTTTGTCGGGAGTTTCAGTATAAAAGGCTCCAGAGGAATTTTTGTTTCCCACGTACTCCTTATGGGGGAAAAAAAATTGATGCAGCGTGATTTCCTACGTGCTAAAATTTTCAAAAATTCTTTTCGCCGCCTTACCACCGTTTCGAAGCGATAAAAATACGCCTATACAACGTATACCACGTAAAACTCGCAAAACTCCCCTAAAACGCCCACTTTAAGAAACCCTTCGCCTGTCGTTTTCCCATTTTGACCCCGTTTCCCCTCCTCTACTAAATCCGTGAGAACGGTAAAGGGTCCTGTGCGCTTTTAGTATATATAATAGCTCTAACGTCCGCTTACAGCGGGTCCTCCGCTTACAGCGGGTTCTCCGCTTCCAGCAGGTCCGTCAATCTCTTTTAGTTTGAATCGCTTTTATCGCGTCCGCTTACAGCTTCTTCATAGTTTCCTGTAGAAAGCAATCACTGTCATGACGCCTTTTAGAATGTCCGATTTTATTAACTTTTGACACACCCCTGTATATACATATATTTCGTGAAGCCAATAGTATATTTTACTTAAAATTCTTTTCGAACGGTTTTTTACACAAACCGGTACACACTCAAGAGCGAGAAAGGTAATTTAATGTTAAACATAAGTCATGTTAAGGTATCCAAAGACACAATGAGATAGATTGGTAAAGTTGCACTCGACAATACCTCAAAAAACTTTGTTTTTTCAAAGCCTACTTCCTGAAATTTTTACATACCAAAAACTTATTTGTTTTAAATGGAACACCCAGTATTTTATTGAGGCATTTTGTTCCTTTTTTATTCTCTTTCATTTTTGTTAGCAATGTCCTATGCTATCTTTTGTAATTTTTGAGATAATCATTATAGGAACAATTAGCGGTCAATTAAAGAAGTAAGGGCGTTGTTCTATGCACCCAAATATTCGTCCAATAAAGGCTAGAATGCGGCTGACTGCCTGATCAACTGTTAAAGAAAGTCGGTATACATTTATGTCAAACTTATAAAAGCATCGCTATTAGTTATCATCCAAGTGAATTATTCTTATGAAGAGTTAATAGATATAATTGACGTTTTGGGCGAATCTGAAACTCTTTGCTAGTATCCAGACTTTATGCACAGCGATTCCTGGTAGAAGTCAACCGAAGCCAGAAACCTTCGAAAGTAGAAAGAGCCGGTTTGAGTGAACAGAAAATATTGAATATGAAGGAAAGAGCGGAAAAGGCAATAACTGGTGAGGATAAGACGTTTATGATACTTGCGAGTGTAATCGAACACACCTATACTTGTACTACGAAAATTAGTCGTCAGTTAGATGTAAGTCAAATTTGAGAATCCAGAATAATTAAGAGATACGTAATTCACCCGTACCATATTCATACACAGGGTTAGATGAAATTTTTAGAATCGTTTACATTTTTGTCAATTGGCAGCAGATAAATTATGATGGCTTTCTCAATTTTTTGTTGTTTACCAACGAAGCCACCTTCTATTAAAGTAAATACGTTCATCGTCACAATTTCCGTTATTATAACACATAAAACTCCCCACTTTATCACACCTGTAAACTTTCAAAATCGTTGGTCATTGAAAACTGTGGGGAGGAATAGTGGGTAGTTATATAAGTGGACCTTATTTCTTTGATAAAAATGTTAATGGAGGAGAATATCTTTTCGGATTTTCAAAACTTTTTGAAGACATCTTCAAATATGTCAGTAAACATAATCTTTACTTTACTTCGATGTTAACCAACTGTGACAAAAATGAAATACCGAACCTGGACATTGCCGGAATTAAAAAATTGAAATGCGATGCTCTTCATTCTGTAAAATTATTACTTTTGGAATAATTGGATTTAACATTTACTTTGTTTGACAGTTCACTAAGAAAGTCGGGCCCCATTACTGCCTTCCATTAGTTGAATAAATATTTGGATTTGGGTGCATAGAACAACAACGCTCGTAGTTCTTTAATTGACCGCTGATTGCTCCTATAGTGATTATCTCAGAAATTGCAAAAGATAGCTATAGGACACTTTTAACAAAACTGAATTCCTCCCTTCCATTGGTTGAACGAATATTTTGGTGCATAGAACAACAGCGCTCGTAGTTCTTTAATTGACCGCTACTGCTCCTATAGTGATTATCTCAGAAATTACAAAAGATAGGTATATGACTTTTAACAAAAATGAAAGGGAATAAAAATAGGAACAAAATGCCTCAATAAAATACTGGGTGTTCCATTAAAAAAAAAATAAGTTTTTGGTATGTAAAAATTTCAGGAAGTAGGCTTTGAAAAAACAAAGTTAGATAGATAGTGCATGCGCCACAGGCAACCATGGATCCTCCACTAATTGTTTTTTCTTTTATTTAAAACACAAAAGAGCAATCGAAGAAGCAGCTACTAATGACTCACCCTGTATATGTATACCTAATAATAAAAAAATATGTTTTTAAAAGTTTTATTTCTTATTATCTAGTACAAATGCGCATGCATATCTTCTGTTTTGGATGAGTAGGAGTGTGATCACATCCTTAAATTCCGCCATAATGGTTTCTATAAGTCGCAACATTTCTTGCTTTATTTGCTAACAAAATGAGTGGATGTACATATTTACTGGTTCTTTGGGATGGAGGCGTATTTCTCTGCTGTGTTATCCAATGTGCTTTTCATCCAGTTTCATGTTTCTTTTTTAAGCTGCAAGAATGGTGTGTGTATTTTGATTAAAAAAATATATACATATTACCAGCCGTTGTGAATTTGCAAGAGAACTTGTGCTACACTTAGATCCACTTAAAGTGACCAGTGACGACTCTGAGTCTGGCTGAGAGTTTCTATTTGTTGGTGTTTTTGGTAGAAATTCAATTGGACCTTCATTTGAACTACCACAAAAAAATATTGAGTAGGTACGGAAATGTTAAATAAACTATTAGACAAACCTTATTGGGCTCTGAACATTGATCGGGTGTCTTCATTAAAATCACATGACACTTCATCATCATCAGGTAGGTTGTATTTACATGTTTTTGGTGATACGTTGCCACTATCAAACAATCCGTGTCAAAATGTTTTTATCTAAATGGCTTGTCAATGAAGTTTGGAGGATAGTGCTAAAACTTCTTAAGAAATATGACAACTTATTAGATACATAAAACGATATGAAACACTCATGTAAATAATGAAGTATATATTTATATAAAATTACTTTCTTGGTCGACACACTTCATCTAAAAATTTCAGCACTTCGAACAAATGCCACTTGCTTTTGAAGTTAGCCCCAGCTCCACTCCTTTCATGTTTTTCTTGTTCTCTTTCGAGGTGTATATACTTTTCACGCATAGATTTGAAATATTTTTGAGCAGCTACACCTAGAAATAAAAATGCAGTAGTTTCTAATCATTGCGACAAATTGATAGTATTATACATATGTACAGGGTGTTTCATCGGTTGGGGTATCGCGAATTAAAGTGCCTAAATATAAAAATATCGACTTCAAATTTTAACCACTTATAGAGCTTTTAAACCGCTACCAGCAGGTTAGGTTGTTTTTGATAATATTATTTTAATTAATGCGTAAATTAAAAAAAAACGTATTATCAAAAATTAAAAGTGCTCAAAAAATGTTCAAATTTGAATGGTGATACGTGGAAATATCACCCATATTAACTTCACAATCAGAATTTTTATAAACGAAACCGTTTGTCAAATAAAGTCAATATTAAATAATGTCGTTTTTCTTACGACAGATTTATGGTACTTAACTTTCTAATTGTGCTGTCCGCAAACAGGTAGTCCTTTTAAATTTATGACGGATAATAAATAAAAATTTATGACGAATAATATTATTATTATTATTAAGAAAGTGAACGGCATTTTGAAAACAGAAAACACTAGCAAAACACAGCTTAAACAAATGAAGTTGACTCCGTGAAAATAGAATCACAACTAACATCACAAAGTACCTAAATGTAAGTTCAGAATGCCCTTGGAAACGCTTCCCGATTAGTAGAACTACAACAACAACTGAAGGCTTCAGGGTTGAATATTATCCGTCATAAATTTTTATTTATTATCCGTCATAAATTTAAAAGGACTACCTGTTTGCGGACAGCACAATTAGAAAGTTAAGTACCATAAATCTGTCGTAAGAAAAACGACATTATTTAATATTGACTTTATTTGACAAACGGTTTCGTTTATAAAAATTCTGATTGTGAAGTTAATATGGGTGATATTTCCACGTATCACCATTCAAATTTGAACATTTTTTGAGCACTTTTAATTTTTGATAATACGTTTTTTTTAAATTTACGCATTAATTAAAATAATATTATCAAAAACAACCTAACCTGCTGGTAGCGGTTTAAAAGCTCTATAAGTGGTTAAAATTTGAAGTCGATATTTTTATATTTAGGCACTTTAATTCGCGATACCCCAACCGATGAAACACCCTGTATATGTACCTGAAATATTAAATTGCGTCCCGATTTCTTCCCAAGTCCTAATTTTTTTTTTCTGTATCCTTAAACAACTTATTGGGTTCTCGTAAAAAACCAAAAATTGAGTTCCAGTGTTTATAAATTTCTCATCCATTTTTTGACAACACTTGAACATAGCCTGTCAAATTTCTAGAGGTGGGCAGTTTGGGTCCGAACCGGTTCAGTGAACCGAGGGAGCCGGTTCACTAAATTTCAATGAACCGGATCTCGGCTCACTTGGGTCGACTGAATAATTTGGAAATTATACTTGGAATACGGTCGCAGGTTGGATTGAAAAATAAAAATTGATATTATATAACAGGTAGGGTACGCACTAAAATATTTATTTTTGTACAACATAACAGCATATTGTATAAATATATAAAATGTATATACTGAACTGAATATCAAAATGTAAAAATAACTAAACAGCTTACGATAAATCTTAATTCTACATTGATAATTTACAAATTATAATTTAAAAAAATGATTTGTGAAGTATTCGCGGTTGTTAATCGACTTCTCCTGTCAGTAATAATGCTCCCAGATTTACTAAAAATGCGCTCGCAAGGAAGAGATGTAGCCCAGACACATAAACATTTTTTTACTATTTCGTAAATTCTGGGATAGACATCTTTTCTTTGTTGCCACCATTTTAGTGGATCTTGTTGTCTATTGATTATCGGTTCATTTAAGTATTTATCAAATTCAATTCTTTTACCTGTTCTATGTCGGTTAAAGACCCATAACAGTACTTATTTGTTATTTATATAGTTCTCAAAAATATTCCTTTGGATAATAAAATAAACTATTTAATTTATTAGTTGTCTGTGAGTTACAAAATTCTTACAAATATTTTTATTACACCTGCATCATAATAATAATTGCCATTTAATAATGCTATGAAAATTATGAAATGCTCTAGTTCTAATTACTTTTTGTTCGAATGGCATTCTCTTTAATAATTATAAATACCAAATGAATGTATAATTTAGTTTTACATAGGTATATTTTGCTTAATTTGTGTACAACAATCTGATAATTTGTCAAATTTGTGTGAATTGTACCTTCAAAAAAATTGTTTGTCAAACATTTTGTATAATTGGTGTGCGCGCAGCCTAAATTATCATCCCGGTTCGTTTGCGCCGAGTATTACATACGGTACCTATGCTATTACGGATCCACACGGTTCAAATGAGCCGGTTCCGGGACCCGGCTCACTATGAGGAGCTAAACCGAGTGAGCCGGGTCAATGAAAAGAACCGTTTTGCCCACCTCTACAAATTTCTGGGTCATTTTACTTTGTCCAGATCGGTATTAGAGTTTTCAATATATTACATTTTATGTTAATTTCTAGAGATGACGCATCAAATAACCAGTAAATTTGTTGCCAAATTTTAGACTTTGTGAAGTGTAATTATTTTTTAATTTTATTTAATTAGCCTACTATAGTAATTAATTAGTTATTACAGTAGAACCTCGATTATCCGTGCTCCACGGGACCGGACGAGGCACGGAAAATTGAAAAGCACGGATAATCCGAACATTTATTTCTTATATGTATGTATGTATACATACTAAAAAGATAACAAAATAAAAAACAGAATTCTACATAAGTAAACTTTTACGCTAAATAAGAAAAAATAAACTCTACATAGGTAGGTTAACTTGCATTTATGTACATAAAGCAGATGAAAAGCGAATAATTCCCAGGGATTCCCCTAGTACACTGCTGGCGATATCGATATTGCGTCATCATGGGTATGGCACGGATAATCCGCACACGGATAATCGGGGTTCTACTGTATTTAGTAAACAGAAGGAAACTGGAAATTTGTGTGAATTAAAATGCAAATACCTCAACCGAAATAAAAGAATTGTGCAAGAAGCTTGAACAATGGTCGCACATTCAGCAGATGGATCGGGAACCGTCCAACTCCAACAGTTGAGTGTTCGCTGTACAGAACCGTTCACCTTTATGTGATCACCTTCCATTTGTGGTACTTTGCACTACTGCCATATGTTAGAAATCACGTAATTTTTAAATGGAACACCCTGTATATCAGTTCATTTTTGAATTGTTTATTAAATTTCATGTCAGAAACATGTAAGACGTTAATACTTTAAATGTGACTATTACCGAGCTACTGTCGTTTTTTGATATAATTTTGTTAGTTTTTGCAAAAAAGTCAATTTTTTCAAATGGAACACCCTGTATATTATTTAATTTTTGAATTTCTTATTAAATTTCACATCAAAAACATGTAAGACGTTAATACTTTAAACGTGACTATTACTGAGCTATTGTCTCTTTTTGATATAATTTTTTCAGTTTTGTGGTTTTAATTAATATACTATAGTACTGACAAAATTATATCAAAAAGAGACAATAGCTCAGTAGTAGTCACTTTTAAAGTATTAACGTCTTACATGTTTTTGATGTGAAATTTAATAAGAAATTCAAAAATTAAATAATATACAGGATGTTCCATTTGAAAAAATTGACTTTTTTGCAAAAACTAACAAAATTATATCAAAAAACGACAGTAGCTCAGTAGTAGTGGCATTTAAAGTATTAACGTCTAACATGTTTCTGACATGAAATTTAATAAACAATTCAAAAATGAACAGATATCCAGGGTGTTCCACTTAAAAAAATTGACTTTTATTCTAAAACGTGTCATGTAATTTTAATCCAGTTTCCTGCACATGCAGTTAGTAACTGTAAAAAAATAAAACGTTCTTCTATTAGGACCTCTTATTGTAAACAATACTGCAAAAAATTTTGTCCATCTAATACGTCGTTTTTCAGAAATATAATTTTATACAAACATTGAATTTTTCAGGAAAATTACTACATGGACGCTAGGACGCGCTTTTATATAATTCATCAATATGAAATGGTGAAGATTTGTCCCCTTTACCAACTCTTCTACACATCTTTACTTACTTTATTCAAATATATTTATTCAATAGGTTCCCAAACTTCCATCAATTTTCTATTTAATAGTTGACCGAAGTGGTCTGATCCATAAATTAGTAAGTTCGAAATGAGCGCATTTCATTTGACTGAAACTCTATCGTCTGTTTTGATACACCTCTCGCTTATTTTTTTCTCCACATTGACACTTACTAAACTGCTTGATATTATTTTTCTAAATGACCTAGGTACTTGTCATTTCATGTTCCCACTCTTCATTCACTCGGATGAGAATATTAATGTATTCTCCTATTTTTATAATTGTCAAATTTGACATAAGAATCCCACATGAGCACATAACAACATAAACTAATCAATTTTGATATATAAATTTAAAAGTAACGCTGACTTGCCTACTTAAAAAATTGTACAAAGTTATTCCCTCCGTTTCAAGCAAGTACTAAATTTTTGCACTTCTTACCAACATTAATGAATTATTATTCTAACAGTATAAGATATTGCACTTTCAAGTGCCGTATTTGAGGCAATTCAACTTGCACCAAATTTGTGGAGGATGTAAAAGGCCAGAAACTTTTACTGAAAGATCATATATCAACTGTGTACTAAAACCAATACGTTTTAACAGTTTTTTTGTGGAAATTTCTTAAATCAAAGAAGGTTGATTGAGAAAACCTTGCGCAAACTCAAGCATAATAGACCTTTATATATTTTTTGATTACGTATTCGAAAGAATGATCGCATGGTCGGCAGTGAACTGTTAGGCAACCGTTGTGTCTGCTGAATGCGACCAATTGTTAAACTTAACCTGTACTTAATATGATACACCATATTATAGTGAAACGGTGAATTTTGAAAAAAACTATATGTAATAATAATAATCTAAGCCTACCAATATTTAATTTATACAACGTAGGTGTTGTATATCGAGACTGAGATATGTCTTAAGAATTAATATTTTAAGCTGGTTGTGGTGGAAGCATCTCCTGGCTGAATTTTTAATACTTAATCATTGGCTTTTTGCAGACTTACAGTTTGAAATATAAATATTGTCAAGCTGTATTCTTCAGACTTAAAAAGAATTTTCACTCTTCCCAATAAAAAAATTAATGCAATAACTTTTAACGGTTAAAGCTTTCGACACAATAATCTAAATGCGAACATAACAGACATGCTTTGCATGTGTCATTTATTATTAAAGCTCTCAAGCTTTCTGTAATAAAATTAGAAGTTTACAGTTCATTATTTAAGTCTTTCAGGAACATCATTTCCCTTTTTACTAATACTTAGCAGCATTGTATGATGCTAGAATAAATCTGGAAAGGTGTGTATCCATGAAAAAAGTAACGAAGAGGAATGTTGACTGACATGGAAAGATTTGTGCCAAAATTGTACTAATATGGCAAAAAAGCAGTCTATAATTAATATCTTTTTTTGCGATTCTTATTTCTTCTGATTAAATAGCCAGGTACACAAGAAGAGTTTAAGAAGTTAAGCTCCAATCATATGTAATTTGTGTATAATTCCCATTTAACAATATAATAGCATAAATTACTCAAGCCTCGCTATGTCAATGATTTAATGTTTTTGAGGACTACAATATATACTTAAAAAAAACTATTTACCCTTAAAAAGCACTAATTTGCAAATTATAAATGAAAAGATACATATTTATTAGATCTAAATGTATATAATTCAGATTTTTCCAGAGCAACGGCTTTACTAATTATACTGATCATATATTTTTATTAGTACTTATATGTATATGTAAAAACAATAATTGTTACCTTCAAGAATATCAACTGGCTTAAATTAAGTTCGTACATGAAGAATAGGCTACACTTAAACACCATCTCATCAATAACTTGATATAAATGTGAATGATATTTTAATCGAGGATTCTATTTGAACTGTAGATCTAATTTTCCTTTCTTCCGTCCGTTCTTAAAGTACCAGTAGACAAATGTTCTTTCAGCAATTTAAAGATTCTCACATGTCTGAAGTAACATTTACCAAGTAGACACATTGAAATTTAGCAAAATCTAAATTCTATATTTTTATTCACCATTCTTAAAATTCCACCGTATCACATACCCATCCCTACAATACTATTATTCTTACTTTATTGCTTTATCTGTAAAGTGCATTTGCAATACCTCATTTGAATGAAATTCCTGATTTTGTTTTAACCGATTTCTATCCGATCCTCATAAAATATGTATTACATCTGTATGTATGTATTGATATCTAATATGATTTCTACAGCATGAATGTAGAATCTTTGGAACAAATCTTGAAACATTATTGTTTGTTTAAGAACCTACAACAGTTTTAAATTCGTTACCACAATAAAAACCTGCTTCAATGCATATAAGATGTTATATTACCGTTCGTCTTAAATACATGTTTGATATTTTCCCATCCAATTTTTAGTTTTCTATGTACCTTCATCATAATATACATAATAGAATTTACGTTATTAACTTGCAGATAGAAATACATACAATTATTATACCTTGTTTCTGTAACTGCTCCGTTCTCTACAATATTTATCGTTCATTTTTGATTTTCAGCATGATCGGTTACCAGTCTGCAAAGAGAGTCTGTTTTTTGCTAGATCAATTAGACATTTTAATCTAATTGTTTGTGTGCAATTCGAAACGTCTTGACTAAAATGAGACGTCCTATAACCTAGAATACATCACAAGTACATCCACACAAACATATATGACCGATCAGCTGATACTTGTAGTAGGTAATATGAGAAAAAAGTTTTGATATAACGGAAAGAAATTTGTCATCTAAGATGGTAAATTGTGTTTTAAAAATATTCCTGAAAGATTAAATACCTATAGACATTAAGTGATGATACGAACTTTTTGAAGATGCTTTTGTATTTATCGCAGAGTAAGAAAAAGGTGATTTTGGCTCCGCCCACTCTGCGGTGCGTAATCATTCAAATAATTATCTCGTCGGGGCACGTAAATGTTAAAAGCAATCCTTTTCCCCCCGAGGAAACGGCGTAAGCGTATCGGAATTATTGCATTTTAATAATAATCAAATTTATAATCATCAAGAGACATTGCACGTGAACGTACGTGTACATAATGACATTGTCATTGCAGACGACTTATTGTTTACATGTATTTGTGACATATTGCGACCATTTTTCTACCGTGTCCGTCTGCATGAGGAATTTAAATCACTCGTCCTATCGATATCGAACGTCGATGAAGTCGGAATAGGAATGCAAATTGCCGAGAAATGTGTGTATTTTGCATTTATGAATCTTATCGTGTCCTTGAAACCTTCAAAAATCGGAATTTCACGCTTAAAGTCACACCTGCCAAATTTCTCGGTGTACCTGTCAGATTAGCGAAAAGTCACTTTTTCGTGTTCACCAATATATCTCAATAACGTAAGCCATTTTTATGTTACAAAATATTTGCACGCTCCTCTTTGACGCCGGATATCTCTGCTCGGGAACAAAAAAAAAGGAAAATCTCTCCGTCGACCCGAAATTTAAAGATGCCCCTATGCCTAGGCAAAGGGACAACTTCTAATTTCGCGAATCCAGGGACGAGTACTGCGCCCCGTGCGTCCAATTTTCGTCCATTTTGAGCCGTCCGCTCGGTTACCATGGTGATTCGGTTAAGCCGTCTTTTCGCAAGAAATTAACACGAAACGGCCGTGCGCTAATAGTATGTATAATTTGGTGTATGCATAAAAGTGTATGCAACCCAACATCCTCATGTTAAATTCCTTCAACTACCTTAAACTTATTATTATAGTTTCTTTCATATTTTATACACTTAAATTAAATCTTAATACTACTGCTATCATCTTATTAATATGTAAGATACCACGGCAATATGTGCCTTTCAAATTATATAGAAGTTCTAAATTCTAAATTAAGTTTTGAACATTTTTACCTTCTTAAAAAAATAAGCCTGTAAGTATATTATTTCAGGTCTGAATTTTGGGAAAAACGAGAAGGTATAAAAAAGCATTCAGAATATATCAAAGCTGGTATGCAGACAAAAATGCAAAAAACCGCGTCAGTGACAATCTTGATGGTGTTTTTACAACGTTATAAGCACTACGAAAAGAATTGGTATTACACAGTATGTAAAAATAATTGCTTTCCTGAAATGGAAAATTGTGGGCTTTACGCTAAAAAAGGCTTGCACATTTACGAAGCAAAATATAGAAGCTTTCCTGAATAAGGCACCAGAGAATTTCTTCCCATAGCTTATGTATATGTTAATGTTGTAAAAGTATTTATACTTTTAAAAATATTCCATAACCATGGGTGCAAATTAAAGAATATCGCATACACAACGCCTTAGATTGGAACAAGATTTATATAAGAAAATTTTTGACGTCCCAACCGCAAGAGTTTTGTAAATACGAGTATGTTCCTAATGATGCATTCCGCATATTTACAGTATTTAAAATATAATTTGGTACAAACATTTAGATAAAAAACTGATATTCATTTCTAAATGGTACAGTCTGCCACAATTTTACATAGAAAATTAAATCAGATTTTATTTAGTTTTACAAATAGGGTAAGAATACCTATTTATTTGTAAATTGTTTTACATATCAAATTAATATTTCGATGATATTGCAAATATTACAAATATTTAATGACTGTAAGATTTAAGATAAGACGATAAGAGGTAAGGTTTTAGAATCTCGTTTTCCACTAAATGAATGAATAATGATAAAAAAGACATAATCCGTTCTTTTAAATGTGTAGATTCAGCCGAGAAAACGCATTTGTGTATGGCGACGACGTTATCAAGCGACTTTACACATATATACAACTTACCATATACATGTTAAACTTGTAACTATCTAGGAGTAATATATAATAGGCTATAAAATATTATACCTTATCTGTTTTGTTGTCTTTCGTTCCAAATATGTTTATTTTTACTTAGAAAACACAGGGGATAGAATAATTCTGTCTTCAGTCTTACATGGTTATAAAGCAATCTATCAGATTAAACTCTGATTAAAATACTCGGTTAATTAATCATTAATTAAGCCAAATCATTGATCATTTCAATTCGAAGCCGGTTATCTCAACTGTGTTAAAAGATTTATTGTACATAGTTGGTAACATATTTTCTAATGCAATTTATCTAAATTACTATATATTTTGTTCTAATAATATTAGCGCGTTTTCTACATATGATATTGTTTTTTGTGCTTTTGCCCTTAAGATAGTATATTCGTAGTGATCAATTAAATATATTTCTGTAGTAAGCTAAAATTTAACACATATTATTTGGTTACTTTCACATCATTTATAGAAGCAGCAATAAAATTACTAAATCACTGATGAAAGCAAATTAATGCATATGTAAATATAAAAATCGCGAAAATATCGTCAACGTACCTCCATACTTTAGGGAAATACATAAAGTTCCTTTTAAATTCGGTTTCAAAGTGACTCATTAATAAATTCCCTATAAAAGAAAATAATCTGTTACCTATTGCTGTACCATGTCGCTTTTCGTAGAAGTTGCCTTCAAACTGAAAGCACTTCTGGGACATGCAGAGAGTTGTCAACTTCAAGTATTCATCTATTTTTACGCGTTCTATTTCAACAAAACTTCTAAATATTTCAGTGTTTCTGGAATCGGTACTGAGGGAAACGATAAACTTACATCAAATGAAACTAAAATTTCACCCTGTTCCAGCTTCTGATCTTTGAGTTTTTGAATAAATTCTAATGAAATTTCAATTGAGAAACTATCTGCTTTTTCGGGTAAATTTCTAAATTCGTTCACTAACTATAATATTTTAGCTAGGATGAGAACCAGCTATTCCGGAATATTACGAGTACGTAAAGGTAGATTTATATTCGAGTATTGAAGAAGATAAATCTATTATCAGTGTATTTTGACATGTAATTCTGTTAAATTAAAAACTTTGATCAAAAAGTCTTTGGATCGCTATTGGCGTGTCATTCTATGAAATTATTTACTTTTATTAATTTTGACATTTACTTGACAACTTTCGAGTCAGCAGGTTATAATTCAACCTAAATAATTATAACCTAAAATCTATTTTATTTGTAACTTATGTATACTTCAAAGTCAAGTACCACAGAAGTAAATAATTCTATAGATAGCTTTAAGTTTCATGGCTATAGCGATCCAAAGACTTTTTGATCATACGTTATTATTAGAATCTTTCAATTTATGAATTATACAGTAATTTAAACGCTGTTATTTGAATAAAAATAGAAACAAGGGGTTATTAATCTTGAGACATGATGTTCTGGTATGTAAAAATGTAAGTTAAACGTTATTATATATATAATGGTTAAGACGCCCCTATCGGAGCTACACCGCTTCTAGAAGCTTTCTAGATCCTTTGTCTCGGGGTGGATCGGCCCCCATCCTACTTTTTATATCCTCTGGCTTATTTCCCTCCTTAACTTTCTATCCTTTACTTTTTCTTTCCAATTAGTAATGCCTGCTCCTCTTAAATCTTCTACCACTTCTTCCAGCCACTTTGACCTCGGTCTACCTCTTCTCCTCTTTCCACTCGGTTTCCATTCTAATAATATTTTGGTTGTAGCTTCTTCCCCCAATCTCCATACATGTCCCAACCACTTTATTCTTTGTCGCTTTATTTTTCTTACTATATCCTCTCTCTCTATTTCGCTCTGCAGTTCGCTATTGGTTCTTATTCTGTATTCATTATCTGCTGTCTTAACTGGCCTCATTATTGTTCTCAGTATCTTCCTTTCAAATATTCTCCAATTCTCTTCATCTTTTTTGGTTATTGTCATTGTTTCTGCCAAATACATCAGCACTGGTTTTATCATGGTATATTAAACGTTATTAATAATTTAATATTCATAAGTAATATTGTTTTTTTTATATATTAACTAATACAATGGATTAGAGTATGTTTAGAAGGACAAAAGAAAAACAATGGAGGGTAGTATGATGCCATCGATATAAAAATGGCTTGGTTCATTTTTGAATAAAAAGAAAATTAAATTCTTTATCCAGTAAAATATGAGTACCGTACCTGTGATGAATAGTAAATCAAAATAAGTGTTAAAACATTAAGATTATAAACAATAATTATAATCTGGGAAACTTCACCTCAAAGTCTATTTTTGTTGGGATTTTCTACGAGCAATTCTTGGTGAACAGAGGAAGCTGCTGCTGTCTAACATCTAGAAGAATTCTCTTCCGACTAGGAGCTTAAACGGAGTATCCTCGAGTGTGAATTGATACAAATACAGAAAAGAAACAAAGGTAAATTAATATATATTAATATATACCGGGGTCGACATATTTTAATTTCTGATACGAAAGTAGAAAGAGGAAAAGAGCGCGACGAAATAAACTAAAGATAAACATAAGCGAGGCTGCCACACTCGACAAACGTTTGCTATGAAATGTAAGGCGTGGGGGTGTCCCGTCACTGCGTTGCTCTCCCACCACTGTTAGCAAGCAGGCATCGCTGCATATCATAAGGTCATCTTCTGCATATGATAGAAGTGCAAACCGAAATTAAAATTTGACGACTGTGGTAAATGTATTATCGAGGGCTCATATAAAGTAATATTACTGATCTTCATATTGAATTAATTACCTTAAAAAGCATACTTACTCTAAATTAATAATGCACGAACTAGAAGAAAATTATAATTTAATTAAGAGAAAATTATAATTTAATTAAGTTGACCGTTACTCGTTAAGACTTTTTTTGTGGTACTTACCATGTTGGATCTTAAAAATGTCTTTGATAATTTAAATATGTAATTATAAAATTAACGTTTTCCTAATACGCTGAATCAACTATACTTATTGAATTTTAGTAAGTTAATGTAAAAATAGCAATCCTTATGAATTTAATATTTTAATTTGGAATATAAAATGAGTATGGTTGATATAAACGTAAAGGAAGAATCATGTATTTAAAATTGTTACAACTGTAAGAAACTAAAAGTTCTTCAAGCTTCAAGATAGGGGGATTATTATGTTATATTGATGTATTAGAGACTTTCATGTTTCAAGGATTCCCTTGTAAGTTTTGACAAGTAATAAATAACCTATAATTATTTCAATCAAGATATGCAGTTTAATTGTTGAAAATAAGTTAGATTTTAAAATTAAGAGGAGGAGGATAAATAATGATGAATCCAATGAACCAAACTATCACTCATTGAATACCTGTTAAAAATTAGAATGAATCCATGACCCTGAATAATAGTACAGTATCATTTGCTAACTCTATAGAAATAACAATTTTAAAAAACTGGCATAATTTAAACGAAATTATAAGGAGGAAGTTATTAAATGTGGATAACTTTTTAACGCGTCTTTAGTTTGTTTAATCATCTTCCGGAACAGTATTAAGCTAAATATTTGTTTTTGTTTATTTTAGTTACGTTAACGCGTTTTTGAATTAATGTATGTGAGATATTTTCCACTTGAATTTTAAAATTTTGAAAGCGTTTTTTACTTTATTATATGTAAGTACCTTCATTGTTTATGACCCGATATAGTTCATATGTTGAATACTCTCATGAGAATAATGGTATGAGAATTTTGCAGGATATTGTGTAGTAGGCATTTCAAAAGTAAATCTTTCTAATTTCGTCTGTGGTGTTGTCTGACAGCATCTACAGTGTACCTCACCTTAAAAAGTGTTTGTACGCAGATGATGCGTCTTTCGTGATCGAGAAGTTTAACACTGAAAGTGCAAAAATATCTATAAAAGTATGGTGTAATGCTAATGGACTAAACCTAAATGAAGATAAGACACAAGTTCTTGCCATTCCGAGTGAGAGTGATTCCTACGCAAAATTTTTAGGGTTAACACTAAATACTAGCCTTAAATGGAAGGACCATATAACATCTATAAGTGGAAAGCTATGTTCAGCAATACATACCATAAGAAGGATAAAAAATCTCTCAACACACATTGCGGCAAAGTTGACGTACTATGCGGGGTTCCATAGTGTTGCATCGTATGGTATTATGGTTTGGGGGTTGTCTCCTGAAGTGGAAGGGGTGTTGTTGCTGCAAAAAACGAGCAGTGCAGACTAGGTTATAGGGACAGTTGTCGTACATTTTTGAAGTGTAAACTTCTTTAGGCGCGTTGCGCTGATTGTAGGCAGTGAACAAGAACTGTCCTGCAACGCTCGATATGTAACACTCTTCGGGTAGAGTCGGCTAAGGGAACAAGATAAATAAATAAATATAATAATAATAATAAATATATCATATAGAGGTATTTTTATTCAATTGAATTGAAATTTAAATGAATAATAGTTATTTATTATACAAGCGAAAAAAGTATTAGATTTTAGCTCGAGGTAAGGTTTATCTCCCGACGCGAAGCGGAGGGAGATAAAATACCGAGAGCTAAAATCTAATTTTTTCCCGTGTATAATACACAGTTTTTTTCTGTGATGGGAAAAACGACGATTTAATATTGAAAAAAACAGGTTAATACTACCTATATATTAAAGTCAGAAAATCAATCGATGTGACATTTGAAGTGACATTACACCTGCGTTGCTATGGAAACCTGTAAAGTATTCAAATATCTGTCAATTTAACCGGACAGAAAGTGAGTACTTTCTTCCCGGGTTTGAAAAAGTGACATTTTGTTACCTGTCAAGAAAGATAAAATGTTAAACTTTTTTCTCATCACAGAAAAAATAAATTCATGTCCCAGAGCAGATGTGAACCGGAGCCGCCTGGGTGAGAGGCCAGCACTTAACCATTAGACCAAGGGCGGGAGTCGAAAGCCAGTATTTATATCGTCTATTTATATATATACATTCGTCCGGAAATCTCCTTAATAATGCTTGCGGCCGAGGCAAGACAATCTCGAGTACGTTAAAGTTTTTCGCGGACAAGATATACACACAATTTTTTAGGCAACCGTTAAATTTTTCAATCGATTTAATTTAAATTGAGACAATTTAATTTAATTTAGTTCTAAAGGTGCTAGATTAAAGTGGTTTACTTGCTTTACATGCAGACGAATATAATAAACTACAAATACTTGATTCTTGTCAAAATAAGTCGTAGCATGTGTGATTAAACATGTGTATTTACTTTAACGGCTGCTGCCATAGCAACGGCCACGAAATTGTATTTCGCGAACTGTGTTGCGTAGGCTAACAATCACACAGCAATCGGTGAATTTTTGGGGACCGAGACTATATAACAAACTCCCTGAATATTTGAAGAGCCTAAGTGTGAAGCGCTTTCGTGGGGAAGCAAGGGACATCTTATTGGGCAACCCCTTCTATAGCATCATGGAATACATGTTGCATGAGTTCTAGGTTCATGCATTTTAACATTTTCATACATAATACTTTTAGTACTACTATAGACTAACTAAGACAGACTAATACTACATGACGACTTATATTGCGACTACTATCTAATCATATTGCATCAAAAGAGCTTTGGGAAAAGATGTATTTAGATGTTTGTTTTGTGAAATTTTATCATACTCACTAAGTTTAATCACCATTATATATACAACTAATTTTATCAATTTATGTGTTATTTGAATTTATTATGCTTGTTTTTATTATTTAGAAATTCTGTAAAGGAATATGTTTTTTACACTATTTGTACCTGACATGTCATGTAAGTTTAGAAGGCAAATAAACTACTACTACTACTACTACTATTATTACTACTATTACTACTATTGCAAAGAAATCACTTCGAACATTAGTAAAATGTGCAGTTGTTATGTAATATGTGTATTGATATTTTCTGGATGAAATGTTTAACATGGTTTTCTGATCACCCTGTATTATTTTGAAAAGTTTATAATACCGCATTTGAAGCAGTATACTTTCAAAAACAACTACTTAGAATTTTACATCTGTGCATGCATTCAATTATTGGGAATGTTGCTTTGAGTAATAACCTGCTGCTATCAATTTTTTTACAAAAATTGAAATACTTTGAAAGTAGCTAACTTCAGAGGCAAAATTTATTAGACAAACTAGTCTTAAAATTAAGTCGGAAATACAAATCAATCATAAAAAATGGGGTATTCCATTTAAAATAAGGGAGTTGATATCCGTTGAAACCGGAAGAAGCGAAAATTCGAAACTATTTTAAATCGAAAGATCGTAACGCGAAACTAATATTTGCGAAATTTCAAAACTTAACCCTTATTAGTTTTCTATATTGTTCTAACGAAATCTCGTCGTGATATACCTTATAAAGAAAGGAACTAATGAGCGTTAGCATCTTGCGCTGAAAGAAATAAGATGAAAGCTTTTCCAATAATGCAGTTCTGAAATATATACGAGCAAGGGCATGTGATTCTTCTAGGTCAAGGGCATCGACCCGTGGCGGAAGTGCACGTCACACAACTGCTCCCCTTTAACGTGGGTTGCCATGGCAACGTGACCGTGCTAAATATCTATTCAGGATTGCCAGTCAGTCAGTTACAATTATGGAAACTTACTCGAATCCTGGACTTAAGACAGAACCGGGACGTTGAAAATAACTGACAAGAAGCCATGAAGATATTTGCTGCAACCTCTCCAGGGAGCGTTTTGTGAGAATTTCCGTTTTGAGAATAGTTGACATATATATGTAAGTGTGCAAGCTGTTCGAAAAAGAAAGAAAAAAGAACTCCGGCACTTCGCAGATTTTCAAATTTGCACCGACATAAATTCCAACAGATTTGTTATACTACTGTTCTTACTTTTTACTAACATGGTGTAAACTATCTGTGTAGAAGAAGGTCGAATATTACAAACGCTTAAAAGATATTTAAATAATTTTCATTTATAGTAATTAAAATCATTTATTTCAAACAAATGAAAATTAGTAACATCAAATATTCGAAATCTTGTCTAAAAGTAGTTTTGACAAAATACTGGGTTTTCGAATAGTCATGGAATATCTTCTCTATGAGCAAGTACTTTTAAGTTAAATTGTTAATTTATAAAAGACGTTTGTAATAATAATAATTAATTTTCTTATTGGCTGTGTTGATTAATTTATAACAAGAATGACCTTTAGAAAAGTAACTCGATTAAGTAGAATCATTGCAAAATCTTTGATTTATCAAAAACGAAATCCAACAACATTACAGGCCACAATGACGATGTATGTGTTTAATAATAAATATAGAAATATGCAAACGCGAATTGTGTAATTAAAAGTGAAAATGTAAACATTTAAGCATAGATCAGGTGTTATTATTTATCTAAGATCTAGATTTATCATAGACAGCATTTAATTCCACTACACAAATAATTTCGACGCGAACTGTGTAATTAAAAGAGTAAATGTAAAGAAAGCAGTCGACTACCATGTTATGTTTATTTCGGATTTTCAATTAAAATTAAATTTTTCTTAGCCGTCAGGTTAGGCCTTGCTAGTAATGGTTCTAGTAGGTAGATAGCGCTACGTTCCATTTAATTAAAATATTTGTTTGTTAATTTTTTCTTTTCTTTTGCCGTTTCCAATTCAAAAGAGAATTTAAATATTCTATTTTTAATTATCGTAAATTTTCCGGTATGATTCCGCCTTTATAATTGAATTTTTGGTAATTTTGTTCGGCGTTGCGCAGTAGTGACCGATGGGAACTCTGGTTCCTCCCGGCATTAGCACTTCTTCGGCACGTGTTAGACAGTTAAGATTGAACTTGGTAGAAATTCATTTGCTATATGTGATGGAATTTTGTTTTATTCCAGAAGTTAACGTTTGTTATTAATTGATAAAACTAAATTCTACGAACGACCTCCTTCTGTTTAGTTCTTTGTTTTTGTTTTGTGTCACTTGTATTGAAGTTCCTTTAACCTTGATTTAATCTGTTTTATTTAATTATCATATCAATTTTATTTTTTTTAGGTAAGGCCTTAAGCTGTGTAGCCATTCTGGACTGATGTATAGAATTATTATATACCTTCCATATTTCTAATTCATTTATGAGTTTTGAAAATTTGTCTTGAATAATTGTAAGTGTATGATGTAAACGTTTTTATTTTAATCAAGATAAAAATCACGTACGAGCATTGATCATTGTACTTGGGTTTTGTTAATAGACAGGGGTTTTGAAACTGACTGTGAGTTTTTCTTTTGGGATTAAGCGGAGGTTGGAGACCATACCGTTTCGTGCTTTCTCAGACGATCTGCATTCTTAATTAAAGCACGTGGCGCCAAATCATTTTTTTAAACATTTACACGTTACTGAGTCAGCCAGTGACAGTTGTTGTAATAAAATTAAAATCACTAGATATAATTAAACAACATTTTATTATAAATGAAATATTTTAGCTCAGATTTCAACCAAAAGGTACAAATACCATACGTTATATTAGGATACAATTCTGTTTTATTTAAAAAGGTAGAGAGGTCAGTAACATTAATTATTAATTTTGACATATCATTCATTTTAAAGTTAAAATAATTTATTAGAATTGTTTAATTTACGTATATTACAGTGATTTAAATGCTGTTAATTTAATAAAGTTAGATACACGAGATTATAAGACTTTGGGAACATGATAGTCGGGTATTTATTATATATGTAAGTAAATTTTGTTATAAATGTAATTACCTATAGATAACGTTATTTCATATTAATCCAAATGGAGAGATATTTCGAGTATGCCTTGGAAAAATGAAAACAGTGGAATGTAGAAGGATGCTACAAAAAGATATTATGAAGCTGAATTTTGATACTTAACAAAATTATATTTCGTCTTAAATAAATGAACAAATATATAAGTACCTTAGTGAATAATAAACCAGCAGTATCTGTGCCTCATCCTGGAAGTTAAATAAAAGGATTTCTAATCGTGGAAATTATACATGGAGTTCCTGTGTTAAAGTCTTCTGCGACACACAACGTGCAATTTATGATTTGGATGGAATAACTTGCCATCTTGTGCCAATTAAAGAATAGACATCATTCAGGAGCAACATCGATAGATATCCATTGGAATTTAGAACTAATTACCCGAACAACTACAAGGTAATAAAATATATGTACCTACATGTATGAAATTCAAACACCGAAATTACATGAGCTCATGAGAAAACAATAATACTACATATTGATAAATAACTAAAGGCATACTTACTATCACTTAGAAATGTACGTACAAAGAAATATCTTCATCCGATGAATATTTAAAGTTTATTTGAGTCGAATGTTGACCGTTATAATGTGCTTATGTAGCTATGGTTCTTTCAAAATATTAATTTTAATAATGCAAGTATGTAGTTATCTAGAGTTGAATTTCTTAAGGTGTTAAACCGTATTACTTATTAAGTTTAAGTAATTTAAGTAAAAATGACAACCGTTATCAATATAATTATCAATTTTAACATATAAAAATAAGTAATACTATATTAACGCATTAAGAAAATTACAATGTATTTCAATATTTACCAACTGTTAAATAATTAATGTCTTGAAGCTTCAAGATAAGGATTTGACGAATGTAAATTACAAAAATAGTGATTTTCATGTTCCCAAGTTGTTTTGTATCTGACATAAGTTTTTTTTTGAAAATAAATAACCTATAATATTTTGGATTTAAAATTTTCAAGCTTAATTCCCCACACATATTGAGATTATTTAAAAAATATGCTAAATTAATTATTACTATAAAACAGCATAATATATATCTAAAAAAGCGAGTAATTTTATAGATTTTATGCGCATCTCTTCGTATTCGTGTATTGTGTTATATGTCGTATGTGTCTTCCTTTCTTGTATGAGTGCGCTAACATCCTTTCCAGTATTGTTTCCCATGAAATGATTACGTGAGCTACTAATCATTTGTTCGCGCCGTAAACAAACGCGTACTGTATTGTTTATTACCGTTACGTAATTGTTATCCTCCTTAATGGAGGATGACTGTCACAGAAACAACCGGCGCACGGAATCTAGGCCATCCAAGTGATCTGTTCGACGAAAATGTCATAACTTTTCTGGAAATTTGCGTATTATTTGCATGGAAACTGTATTAAATACTTGATGGATATTAGTCTAATCGCGTATGAATGCAGGAAACAAAATTTCATTAGTTTAATGTGTGATACGTAGTCCGCTAATAAATTGATGTAGTTTACCAGAACAATACTCTTAATATCTTTTTAAATTACCAGACTTAAATGCCATTTTTGTTTGTCACTTTTCATCTACTTGTCAGGCTTTTCTTGCTTCTTTCTTTTAATTATTTAAATTATTAGGAGTATTATGACTTGACTGGATTGACATTATCATTGTGGGATTAAATACTTCTAATACCCGCGTGTTTTTGACAACATACAGTGTGTAAACTGATCTGGTTTCCTTTAGGGAAAAATATTTTAATGTGAGTTTTAGGAGAAGAAGTTATTCATAAATTTAAGAATTACAGATTCTCGTGACTAAAATTAAGATAGCGTGTTAGTCAATATTATATCTTGGGTATTACAGATGCTGGATGATATCAGGAAAGAATCAAACTAAAAATAGTAACAAATTTAGAGATGGGACGATTGGAATATTCATCTATCCGTGTTTTTTAACCAATTATTTTGAGCAGTTTTAGATATCGTAATTCTACAATTTCGAAATAAATTTTATTATCACAGTTATCATATTTAAAACATCCAAAAAGTTCTTTCTATACGCTTTGTCATATGTGAAAAGGAACCCCTTTATCTCAATTATATATTTATTGTAACTTTAAATTTATAAAATAAAATGTAAATAAATTTGCCTGCTAAGCTCAGATCGGATTCTCGTGGGCGATTCAGATTACTAAAGATGATTAACTATAAGGTTCCTAAATCATTTATTAGATGTTAAAAAAAACACCATTTTAAAATTTAAATAATAATTATATTCAAAATCAATAATTTTGTATGTTTTACAAACACAGAAAAATCTGATACAATATACTACTTTTATACAGCAAAGAAACAAATTCACAAATAGTTTAAATACAACTTATTATTATGTATTATTCATTACTTCAAAATGTCAACGTAGCAAGCGATAACAACTTAGGCTACAGAAAATTAGTATATATTTATATACGTACAACACAATACTGAGACGTATTGAATACATTACACTTTATATTACGGAGACGATGTTTATTTGACAAATATATTATTTATTTCGTCTCTATTTGAAATGGATTTGTAATGTTTAATTGTTTAATCTCAAAATACATTCACATACAATAATTGTTATCATTTAAATAATACCGTATATTAACGCTTCTTCTGTTTTCTCTCTTCTTTATGCGGCGCTTTCCCGCAGACTCTTCGTTGTTCACGAACAAGACATGAAGAATCGGCTTACTCTGCCAATTGGAGCACAATATCTATATCACAATGATATAACACTTTGAATTTTTTACTTGTATCACTACTTTTACTCAACCGCTATTTTATTAATTACTGGGATCGATAAACTTTTTATACTGATTTATAGATTCTTTAATTAAATTACAATTAACCACAACACTTCTGGCTGTAGCTGACTTACTACAGGAGTCTATATTCTGAGTTAGTCTTTCGACACAAAGTCTATCTTTCGAGTCTTACTTCGCAGCACGTATTCTTGCTTTTTATAAGTAGACGCCTGTGATTCCCCGCTCTCTAAATAGTCTGGGCCTTCCTGATACTTTTTCACACACCTAGTTACGCGTGAACGCAACACCAATCTTAAATAAACACGGAAGTTTAGGCGCCACTGAACTTATACATAAATACATAATAAAACTTATGACACTACATGTGAATTAACATTACAATAATATATTCATTGATTTTAAATATGTTTTAAAAATATTAATAAAAGTATAATTAATTAAATGATTCAATAGGGTAAAATTATAATATTAATATGTAAAAATGGGCTGTACCATTACATATTGCTGTGACTCTTGCAAATTTATAATTATGTAAGATTGTTAAAATCCTTTATTCTCAAATTCAAGCAGAGTCAAGCATATATCCTAGTACTAGGCCTTATGCTAGTCCAGGATCTCATATTTTCTGCAGAGAAGTGGATTAAGCAATTTCACACTTCACTAGCTCAGTTTTAAGGTTACATTAATGATACTTTTATCCTCAGGGGCAGAAAAATAATAACAATGTTCTTTCTCCGAAGTGTTGTCTCCAGGTCAGATAAAATAAATAAAAATACAGAAATATCTTATAACATAGTTTATTAAGATATTAAATTAAAACAAAACAAGTATATTTACAAACAAAAGAAAATTTATGTACAAAATCAAACTCTTGCATGTTATGATAATATGATAATAAAAAAAAACTAATACAGTAATTATGATCAAAACAATAATAACGATTAAGTCAGAAAATATTCTACTAAACACATTTATTATATACTTAATCATGAATATTTTAGCTAAAGCAATCAACAAGTCAAAGTTTTTGCTAAATGTCGTGACATACTGGATAATAAATACATAAAATATAATGAATTCTCACGGTCCAAAAATAAAATAAAAATATACACATTAACACATGGACTCTGTTTTGACGTTAATACTGC
The DNA here is from genome assembly GCA_963170755.1 of Amphimallon solstitiale. Lineage (NCBI taxonomy): Eukaryota > Metazoa > Arthropoda > Insecta > Coleoptera > Scarabaeidae > Amphimallon > Amphimallon solstitiale. The sequence goes on from OY720680.1 coordinate 53,411,174, forward strand.
CCATCGCCTTTTCTCGCTCCCGAACAGTATCGCACGCAAATTGGTAAGCCAGGGCTCCGTTCTACGAGTTCATCTTTTGACTCGTTGCACACATCCCTAACGTATACAACCACGTGTCCAGCGTAATGCAATATATATCTATTAAATTATTATTTCGTGCTTAAATAGTGTTTTAAAACATTGACTCTGTTCTGATTAGTACTGCCCAGCACCTTTTCTCGCTCCCAAACAGTACCACCAAAACCAATTCGTGTCTCTAGGATTAATCAAGGCTCCATACTATGAATTAATCACATACTTAATTCATTGTACACATCCCTGACCAATTACCCAACACGTCAAACCTTAATACACAAGCACAATAGAATAAAATGAATTGTGAAAGTATATTTATAAAAAAAAAAGTATTACCAACCTCCTATAAACTCCAGCATAAACCACCACATAAAATTCTGTGCAACACTATATACAAAACAAACAAAAATAAATACAATCAAACTACCTTAATTCCTCATATAATTGTTCAAACTCGTCCATATTAACTTACGATTAGGTATAAAAAAATAGTTGTCCAAAATTTATGCAAGAAATTACACTACAAAAACAAAAGAATACGTAAATAAATTTGATACTCTTGACCTTGTACAGACTTGCAAACGTAAAGTGTCTATACTTATATCCAAATTTAAAATAATTTCTCTCATTAAATGTAAAACAAAACTATTAGAATTACTAAAATGTTTCACCGTAACGCATAGTGTGATACCATCGCGTGTTAAAATAAAACATTCTAATTCCCCAAAAAATATTTATCTCACTTAAATGTTTATAAATTTTATTTGTGCAAAATTATCCAAGTTCATATTTAAACTAATTCATAAAAATTTATAAGTTCAAATTTATTAAAAGCTATTCTAAGTTATTATCAAATATTTTTGGAAAATATTACAAGTCCCAATTTATTAAAATTTATTCTAAGTTCAATTCTTAATAATTTATAAGTATAGGCACCAGTGTTTATTTTTAAGAGCGGTTCACACCTGCATGAATCTCCCAAATTTTCGCCTTTTACCCTTATATTAACATTTATCTTAATAAAAAACTTAGACATGCTCTGTACCGACTATCTTTTCACTTCTTAAAATGCATATCGACTTAACTGCCTCTTATTCGAATTATTAATTTCTTGAATAAAATTTATAATAACATTCTTACACTATTTTAATTAATTTAATTGAGATTTTCTGAAATCTTAACTTAGTAAATAAATATCTATATACAAAGGAAATAGTTTGATTTTTGTTTAGGAGTTTTATAAATTAAATAAAACTAAATTTAATTATATTTAATCTAATAGTGATCTGGAGGAAACTTGTTTACAATTCAATTCCAGAGTCATGATCACTGCATTATGTTGCATAATCAGAAACTGCCACTGACTGACATATAACTTAAGACAGACGTTTTACATTCCATGGCAAACCTTTATCAATATAATTTTTGATTTCGCGGTATAATATTCCGATAATAATAATTAACAATGATTAAAAATAATTGAATGGAAATAAATGTAAGCGCGTCAAATAATATTCTACTTGCTGTGTACAACTGAAACTGATTTATATCTTTATAAAATTAAAGCGTCCTACTTTCTATAATTTTAAAAATACAAATACCATTCAGTTTCTCATTTCTGTGTTACTTCCAGGAAAAAGTCGTGTTGCCAGATATAAAAAAATTGCGAACTGTCACGTTTTGTAATAAATTATGTACTTAATGAATACTAAGTCAGCATAGAATAAAAATAATATGGAAATCTAAGCGACCGATTTATAATATTCTTATGTTGGTATTTGAAATTACCGGCATAAAACAATATGATACAACATATACGATGTATACGATGGAGGCAGATTAGGAGCACAATTAAATAGGAATAAATGTAAACGTGTGAAATACTAAATTTTCTTCGTGCTTTATGCAACTAGAACTGTTTTTCATCTTAATATAGTCATTACGGGGGCTCAATGCATGCTCGACTGGAATTAGCTTTTAAAATAAAGTTTCTGAAACTGTGTTGTAAATTTTGCCAACATTGAGAGTGAAATGTAGGAGTAATAATTTGAATTATAAGAAAGTACTCCCAACGAAGGCTTAATTAATACTTTGTATTCAATTTAATGCAAAAACCTAATAAGAAAAACAAAAATGTCTGCTGTTTTTTTAATTTTAAAGAATACCTTACATCGGCGGAATTAACATTAGTGCATATGGCGCCACCCCCTTACGTTTTACCACACGGCAGTTAGTCGGCACCTCTGCGTAAATCCCCTTAAGATGAGAAAACAGTTTACGTAGATTTGTTTACTGGGTATTATTAAAGTGATTTACTCACCTTTTCAAAATTCCGCAATTTAAAATGAGTGTCGCAAATTTTTCTTATTTGAGAAAGAAAGAATTTTTTTATAGATATTTTAATAATAAACTGAACTAAAAGTAACTAAAGTACTATGTTTTATAACGAGTTTTGCTGTTGTAGTTAGGAAGGTAACAGCAAGGTATATTTATTTACAGTTTCATCATGCCAAAAGCTCCAACTTACAGTCCTACAAGACCAATAAGAGCTTTGCTCGATTTTCAAAATGGCAAGGGCTCACTTAAAAGTAGAGCAAAGAAATATGGCATACCACGAGCCACCTTACAATTCCAATTAAAAAATCCTGCTTGTAAAGGAGCTTTTGGACCATCTCCAGTACTAACGGAAGAAGAAGAAAATACGATAGTAAGGTGGATCACAGAACTCGCTCACAAAGGCTTTCCTAGGAAAAAAGATGACATCGTTTCTAGTGTTCATCCAATTTTTAAAAGAACACACCCACATCCAAATCCTTTCAAAGACAACAGACCTGGAGAAGGTTGGATGAAGGCTTTTCTCAAACGGCACCCTGAATTTGTTACACGTACTCCCGAGGCTGTTACTTCATCTAACGCGTGTGTGCCAGAAAAAGATATTAAGAAGTGGTTTACTGACATTCACAAATATATTGAGGAAAAATCGCTAGAAAATGTAATAAAAGATCCTTCACGTATTTTTAACGGTGATGAAACCGACTTTCTAATATGCCCAGAGAGTGGTAAAAGTCCTGGCTCCAAAAAGTTGTAAAAATGTCTACAGGGTTGATCATGGATCGTCGAAGGAGAATATTACAGTGATGTTTACCTTTTCTGCGGACGGAAAGTGTTGTAGCCCGCACGATAAAAAGTATTATTTTGAGTTGAGTAAATCTGTTTCAAATCAAGAATTCTCTCCTTTGTATATAGTGTAACGGTAGGCCCTGTATATAATGAATAAAATATAAATATAATATAACATCCAAAATATTTATAGTAGGGTAATGTATATTATGAAATTAAGGTAGATAATAAACCAACACAGATTGGGAAACATGTATTATGCCTTTATGTGTATTAAATTATTATATTCCTGTTTAAAATGTTTCTATATAAATTCTGTATATGTAAGAAAGAAATAGTGCGTAGGTGTATCTGTGTGCAAGAAACTCAAGTGGCGCCAATGTTATCAAATTCAGACAAGAGTTTAGGCGGCATTAACAAGAAACGGTGTGTGTACAATCAACACGTGGGCAACCTTGAACGCTACATATTTTGCGAGTGCATGTTTTCACGAATAGAGTTTGAATGGAGGTAAAGTACATAAGTGGCTCGGGGAATTCCCTAAAAGAATACGGTGTGACATGCCTTAAGCAAGGAGAGACAAGCAGACGCTCCCTAGCCCGTGAACAAGTAGGTTCGCAGGTCCCTTTTAGTCAAATAACGACTGGACCGCACCCAAGAAAAAGGGAACGAATCTCACAGGCTAATAATGCTAATAGAAAGATAGTAATTCTAAGCATTAGTTAAAAGTAAACGAAAAAGCCTAGTGAGAAAACAGATATAATTTTAATAAAACAAATAGTGTGCCAAGTGAAGTAAAAGTTTTATTAAAACAAGTGTTTGCCGTATCTCGGGACAAAGAAGACGGCGATTTTAATCTACCCTGGGAAAAGCCGCCCGTTGAAGACACCGTTCCAGCGTCACAGCACCGTTATAAAGGTACCCAACGTTGTTTGATTTAAAGGCCTCTATCATGCATGCAAATTTTATGAATAATGAATTAGAATCTAGTAAAATTCACGAGATATTATTTATATAAGGCAACGTTGTTGAATCAATTTATTATATTTGCCCATGTTGTAATTGATGCGTAATGTGTATTGAGATGTACCATTTGAATTGGGTTTTGTTCTATAACCTTTGTGTGTAACCTGATCTGTGTTGTTGTGTTTTAATCAATATATTCATAATATTTAAATATCTTTTGCATATTATTTGTCTACCTTCACATAAGAAATTTGGATTATAAAAAATCAGTAATAGTACGTCTAGAAAATTAACCTTAGTGTCTTAATACCTGAACCGACCTGAAATTAAGAGTTTTGTGCAAAACCGAACTATTTATCTGAGCTAATTACGCGGAGCATTCAATAAGTCATTTTATTTATTTGAGTCATTTTAATTATATTATTTAAATCTGTATTATTACATATGAACACCCCACTTTGGGGCATTTAGTCATTTTTATTGAATTATAAAATCCGTACTATTACATATGGTGCCCAACTAAGGGCCGTACTATTACATATGTCGACCAACTAAGGGCCGTACTATTACATATGTCGACCAACTAGGGGCCGTTCTATTACAATAGGGAAATAAATTTAGTTTTAATTTGAGAAAAATTGCATTCACTTGAGCAAAACTTAACATACTTAACATAAGGATAACATAATTCGTTTGAAGCAATTTATATTTCGTATGAATATAATTTTTTTGAGAATTTGACGGCACAGACCTTTTATGAATATATCGCTAATGTCTTCCATCCTTATTTAGTCAAACAAGGCGTGGAACTACCGGTCATATTATTTATTGATGGTCATAAGACACACCTCATCCACCAATTGAGTGTCCTGTGTGGAAAACTGGGTATAGAACTGATAGCATTATACTCAAATGCTACCCGAATACTGCAGCCCGCAGATGTTGCTGTTTTTCGACCTATCAAAATGTGCTGGCAAAAGACAGTGAGAGAATGGCATGCTGAACACCCAGGTGAAGCCATAACCAAACTGACAGTCACACCACTCTTGAAAAAAGTTGTCATGTCAACTGTGAAGCCAGAAACCCTTAACAATGGTTTTAAAGCCCGTGGACTTTACCCATTTAATGAAAACGCTGCGGATTATAGCAAATATCTTGGTGGTTCAAAACACTTTTATGCCGAAAACGTAGATGGAAATAACGCCACTGATTTTAACTCAGCATGAATTATTTGACTTTTCTTGCTATTGTGGGAAAAGAAAAAATAGAATTGTTTGAACAAATAGAAAATGTTGATAATGACAATGAAGACAAACATTTTTTCACTGTGTACCGACTATGGAAGTATTTTAATAGTAACACTAATAAGGAGAAAATAGTGTATCAAAAAAATATACCCGAAATAGATATTTCTTTCGACTTGGAGGTAGACATAGATAGCAGTCTGCCCTAGGTAGATGAGCCGATACAGGCAGAGTACCCACCGATACAGAACGAGCTTGTTGAGAATGTCGCTCAAAATGAGGTAACGATAGTACCTTTGGAAAGTACAACGGTAGTTCAAATCATCAAATATGGCTGATTATTTAGTATGGCCAGAATCATGATTACCTCGCAAAAATATAAACAAATGTTGGAAGCAAAAAATACTGTAAAACTTAATGCCCAACTCCAAAAAGAAAGAAAGAAAAAAGAACGCGAAGAAGCAAAGGCGGTAAAAGCCCAAAAAAATTGAAACCGACTAAATTACAACTCAAATGCATTATTTGCAATCGCCAAAAAGGCCACCTTTCCTGTGATGGCTGCAAGAAAATGTATCACTGTAAGTGCATTCCGAAGTCCCACCAACACCACATTGCCGACTTGGAAGATAACGACCAATTTTTGTGCCATCAATGTTACAAAGAGGATGCAAGCGATGAAAGCACTTTGATATGATGTTGAAGAAAGTACCGCAAAAGATGCAGATGAGATAATACCAGGAGCTAATTCAGCAGATAGTGCTAAGGATCAACAGAATGTTGAATATATTATGCCAGAATACAGTAGGGATGCTGAAGAATGCGCTGTGATGGAGGATATCTTAGAGAGTGAGAAGACTGCGGAAGAAAATGATGAAATAGAGAAATTATATCAGTATTACATAAACAATACAGATAAATAGTGTTAGGCGTTCTGTTTTACTTCATGTGGATCTTTTACCTCAGCGCCCCATAATACAATTATTTATTTATGACCTGTTGTGTAGGAAATTGTTTACCATGCCAATTACTGTAATATTCTTGGACAATTACTGTAAAAAGTGGCCAATAATACAACTTTGCAGTCTTTTACATTTTATTTTTTTTCTCATATACCCCTAAGTTTTAGAGTAGCCGTAGGGTAAGGGAAAATTCAGTAATAACACATGGAATCGCAGGTAGTATACATTTAGGTTTCTTAGCGTATTCAACGGAATTACAATTTTTTTAATGTCATCATATCCTTAAGTGGCCAATAACTGTACCGTTTACCCTATTGGCTCACGTGTAATTTTTGGTTTGTTTGTTTGTTGTAATTGTACAATGTCCTGTAAATGATCTTGGCTGTTGGACAGTAAAATGATTTTATTATTAAATAATCTTTGAAACAATCTTTCTTTGTCCATCATGTCGACTACATGATTTCTTTTTGTTTCAGGTATGTCGGTCAGCTCTTGTACTTCTTGGAAACTCATTCGGTAAGATCTCTATTTTCACATTTCCGTTTTCAATACCAATTACGGAAACAGTAACATACGGAAAACGATTTCAAACCGCCCGTAAAACGTTCCATTAATAATTCAGACAATGTTCGTGCGAGGGCATTGCAGACGAATCTGACAGAGACGCACGAAAGGAGCCGGAAATTTCAAAGACGATGTTTCTCGCCGTAAAACATAAGCAAAATTCTGCAGTAATGTGGCCGTTGAAAGGGGACCTTTAATATTCACATATTTGTTCTTGACATGTACAATATGTGCTCAGGTGGACAAACACAATTTTCTCGTCCGCCTCAGATGCGGCACGGTATTCTGAGTTCGTGGATTTGATATCTATTGCCGAGCATTGAAGCGTCCGTGAACCTTGGTGCTTGTTTGCGGACATGTCAAAGGCCGTCAAATTTTCCATGCCTTTACGTTCGTCCGTTTAATGCTAAATGAGTTTAATGTTGAGTACTTGACGACTGTTTTGTCTAAAATCCATTTAGTTTTTGACGCTTACTAATATAGTTATTAAGTGTGAATTGAACTAAAGAGAACTGTTGATGAATTTGATGCATACGTGTTGATTTTATTTTTAAAAGAGCTCAAATTTTAAAACAGCAGTCGGGATTATTACAGTAGCTCTTGTATCGGTAAATAATTATAGCAGTGAAAGCAAAAGCATATAATTTGTCACAATTAAAACGCGGTACAGCCGGAAGATCTAGTTTTAGTGGCATAGTTGCCACTATATTTGGTGCATCAGGATTTGTAGCAGATATGTATGTAACAGACAAGGTAAGATCACAGGTCATTGTTCCTTATCGAGGAGAAGTATTTGATGTCAGATACTTAAATCTAAGAGATGTGGAATCACTTGAAAACGCAATGAAATATTCCAAAGTTGTCATTAATTTGATTGGACGAGATTATGAAACTAAGCAAGTTTAAATTCAGAGATGTACACGTCACTGGTACTGCCAACAATTGCAGAAGTAGCAAAAAAGTTAGGTGTTGAAAGACTTATACATTTTTCTGCTAATCAAAAACCTATCCTTTTAAAGAAACCATCAGGATTTTATAGTGTCAAACATGATTGTGAAAAAGCTGTACTCTCTGAGTTTCCGGAAGCTACTATTTATAGACCTTCTGATATTTATGGGCAAGTAGATAGATTTCTAATATACATTATGCCCAAAAATGGCACCGACATGGTGGTACAATGCCTCTATAGAAAAAAGGAAAATGTACTATTAAACAGTCCGTATATGTTTGTGATGTCGCAGCGGTTGTAGTTGCCGCTATTAGAGATTCTGATTCGGCAAGAAAAGTCTATCCAGCTGTTGGCCCAAAAAGATGCTATCTCTCTGATCTTCTTGATTATCTATACAAAGTAATGAGGAAAGATGATAAAACTCGTGGTTATTTCCGCTACGATTTCCGATATGATCCAACCTTTCAACTGAAAGTCACGCTTACAAACCTTCTCAATCCTAGTTATCCAGATGTAAATCTTTACTGGGAGAAACTTGAAAGAGAACACATTACAGATGTACTTGCGAAAGGTGCACCTACTCACAAAGAAGTCTTGGGTATTACTTTCACACATTTGGAAAATCAAGCACATTGGGAACTAAAACCATATACTCTTGGTCTTTATCATGGTCATGCTGCTGATGAACCATACCCACAGGCACCACCCCCAAAAAAGAGTTGCATAAACAAAATACTAAATTGTAAATTGTTTATTAAGAAAGTGTAATTTATGTACAATTAAAAGAAATTATATTATATTTATGTCTCAAAAGTTTTCGGAAAAAAGTAAGACTTTTTTTATTTTTTTTTATTATTTTACATTTTAACAACGTTATTATATAGTTTTATTTCAACTAAACATGACATTTACATGACGTATAAAGGCCCATGCTCTTTGTGTTACGTAATTTATTTCTTAAATTGCCCATCAGTCTTTGGACGGTAGCAACGTCGACTTTCCGAATTTTCTGAAAGATTCTGCTTTTTACTGCTCCTCACTTTGGGCTTCGCAAACCCCCATGATATACCTTTCTGTTCAAATGAAACCAAAATTCCTCAATAGGCCTCGCCTAAGGAACATTTGGAGGGTTATCTGTCTTTGGAACAAAATTGATGCCGTTTGTGGCTAACCACTCACTTGTACTTCTGGCGTAATGGCACAAAGCTAAGTCAGGCCAGAAAATTATTTGGTCGTTGGGAAATTTTCTGAGGCATTTTCATATGTAAATGTCTGCATTAATGGCTTCATCTCGAACATGTCCAACATGAGGCCGTGAAACACCTGCCTCTGATATGGCACAGTACACCAAAATTTTATCTTCAGACTTGACTTTGCCTTTGAATTTAACATATCAGGAACGTCTTGTTATATGTTATATTAAGCATCATTCAATTTACTAAATTTTCATTCCAACGGTAACTGGATCGAATCATGTTTACTATAAATAAATTTTATTGGTATTTTTTCCGAAAACTTTTGAGACATACGTTATATCTATAGCTTGTGGGATATGTAGTGAACGTTCTAGGAAAATCACTAAATTCATTGTCATTTATAAAGCAAATTAATCATAGTCTCACAATCAATTAAAAATAAATCAAGAAGGGGAATTATAATCCCGTGAATTTTGCTCTTTCAAAAAGACTTGCTTTTCAAATTAGTAAGAATAAGGAAATATGAATAAGATTATGAAAAAACTTGAATTTCAAATCATACGAGGTGTAAATTCTTGAAAACCGTCTAGAATTTACTGAATATTACTCAATGTATATTTATTGCATTACTAACTACTGTTGTTCTATACACAATGGACATTTATGATTTTTTCTTGTAGAAATGACATTTTTAAGCTAAATGGGTAAAGAAAGAAGCACTAATTCTGTAGCTCTGTGACGTTCCGGAATATTTTTTTCTGTACATTTCTACATAGTTGGAACAGACATATTATTAGTACATTATTACTACTGTAAAAGTATACAGTAGATAAAAAATAAGAAGTCCTTGTCCTTTCCGATAATTGTCAAAATAATATACAATTAAGTGCAGTATAACAATTCATTTACCCTGAAATCTCTAAGTAATTAAGTTAAGTATGAAATAAAACCCATTTCAATTTAATAACGGCTCCACGTTGGTAAAATCATAATGTAAAGAAACAAATAAAAATGATATAACTTGATGTAATGAAACTTGTGAAATTCCAATGAAGTAATATAATGGCACTCTTAGTAATGCCCTTTATATTTTAATATTTTTTTTTAAATAAAATAAAATAAAATAATTGAATCGTTTTACCTGGCTAGCTCATATTCCCAGAATGATCCAAGTTAAGAGATATCAACAAAAAACCATCTTTGTTCATTAATTGGCACAATTAAATAAAACAAACTTAATACTTAATACTTAAAGGTTCGTTGTGATTTATTTCTATTATCACTTACGAACTAGCATATTTCATACATTGTTTGCTTTCCACCGCCTTACAGTATTTATATTAATACTAACGTAGGCCTTAATAGTAAAAGCAAACTATGCCAAGATTGATATACATATATCTATAGTATATGGTTTGAAGTAGTCTTTGCCGTTATGTATTAATGTCAGAAAAGAGTGTTGGGGAATCCGGCAATAAAAAGACTTATTTTTATAGGAAGTCTAACGTTTTATTATCTCAATATTTCGCACATAAGGTATTTGTGCTTCCTCAGGATAAACTAATTAAGACAAGATAGTGAAACAAAGCACAGTTAGTAAAAACGTTATTGACAGAAATTTTAAAAAAATACTCACAACTGTGACTTCTTGGTGGGAAAAATATCATGAATACACAGTAAAACAAACTGCGAAAAACACCACAAAAACACGATGTTTTTCGTGACAAATTGTGTTTACATGTTAATTTAAAATGACAATTAGTTTTAAATATGTCAGTTATTCTTAGCTTGTCATATTTTATTAAACTTACTATGATCTAACAAATATGAAAAACCAGATGCGCTCTAGCAAAACACATGTTGCAGGAATATCACTCACCTAATTTTAATGACGTTAAAATTATGAAAACTGACAATAGAAAAATTAGCAGAGAATTCCTTGAGATGGTCTATATCAACTGCAACAAAAATAGTATGAATTTCAGATCGGACATTCAAAATCTTAGTATTATTTATTTATATTTGTTAGATTATAGTAAGTTTAATAAAATATTACAAGCTAACAATAACTGACATATTTCAAACTAATTGTCATTTTAAATTAACATGTAAACACAATTTGTCATGAAAAACATCGTGTTTTTGTGGTGTTTTTCGCAGTTTGTTTTACTGTGTATTCATGATATTTTTCCCACACAGTTGTGAGTATTTTTTTAAAAATTCTGTCAATAACGTTTTTACTAACTGTGCTTTGTTTCACTATCTTGTCTTAATTAGTTTATCCTGAGGAAGCACAAATACCTTATGTGCGAAATATTGAGATAATAAAACGTTTGACTTCCTATAAAAATAAGCCTCTTTTCTGACATATATGTATATTATGTATATATATATATATATCTACAACGCAAATGATAGTTTTCGAAGCAATTTACAAATATTGAGATATTATTGCGTCTAAGACAATTTATTAAATATGTTCATTCTCAGATTATTAGATTGATTTATTTACGTCGTTATATTAAGACAAATTTTAATGTTCTAGTTTATTTAACACTCGCACATAAAACATGTAAATACTTTCTACACATGTATATATTTTCTTCTTTCTTCAGCTGAAGAGAATTTTCCTTATACTGCATGTCGGATAATCAATTCTCATTTTCCGAAGCACCTTGCAAATTACTTGCCTTTTAGCGCAGACTATTTTCGTAAGAACTGAAATGACTCAGAACACGATGGTACTCGATGTAACTTCCAAAATGTAGTAAATACACACATTAATTGAAACGACTGAATATGTGTAGTATTAGAATAGTTTAAGTAGAAAATAATATGGAATAGACAAAATAAATATCAAATCAGTCAAATGTCAGAAACAGTAGGTTTGACATAATCCAATCATAATGCATATTTTTAGCACGTGTATTTCAAAATGCTCAGCGATTACCAAGCAGTTTATTATACTTTGGATAGATGGCGCCACTTAAGGATCGATATTTTGAGGTTATTAGAATCAGAAAAATGCAGTTATGTGACGGCCTTATATCGCGCAGCGATATTGATACAGTTGGCCTTGGTTAATTCTTGAGTTGATGATAACTTCTTTCTTTCTAATATCCTTTCATTTTATCAATACTTACATTATATGTATTAGCATACACCATTCTATCTGTTGACAATCATTATCGCGCACTGATCGTTGCCGCTAGATACTTCGTATTACTGGACTGATGACTATTTACATAGGCAATATTGTAGGAAAACCTGTTTACCTATATTTATTACCCTTATTATCAGTGTGTTAGATATGATATGATACTTGGCTCAGTACATATTTGCTATATTATGTGTTCACGTTGAATGCGAAGGAATATACAAAATTTATTCATAGGTAATTTAAATACCTCGACTGAATTCTTTATTATATATTTATATGTTATCATAACATCTCACGTTATTATGAAATCACAAGTGTTAATTCATTATTGTAAAGTTATGTCAATAAATCAGAATTTCAATTTAAACATATCTTGCAGTATTGTTTGTTTTGATTTTCTGTATCTTGTTTATAAATTGTATATCAAAATGAGTACAGATTTGGATTGATGTTTAAACATAATCGTTTGATGTTGGATATGTTTCTTATAAACAAATTTTAACCAACTAATCATAAATAAATCATTTTCAGGCATAATATTTATATAGGGCTAGTCAAATATCCTTTGATATAAAAAGCGGGTACTTATTCTTAATATTTGATATGTGCCCTAGAAGGCTTTTTACTTTCTTATACGTAGTATAAGGAAGTATTGTGATGATGAAAATTTTCGAACTCGAGATTTTTGCAGATGTCCACGTTTTGAGGTCCCCTGATACCAAAAAAGTGGTTTTTAAAAAAATGTCTGTGTGTGTGTCTGTGTGTCTGTCTGTCTGTCTGTGTGTCTGTCTGTGACCACGATAGCGGCCAAACCGCTGTAGATATCAATTCCAAATTTTGTATTTACGTGTATAATCTCCCTCTTGAGATCTGATTAGTTTTTCAGTAAAATCGGTAGACCGGAAGTAGCAGTTTACTTCAGCGAAAAAATCGAATTTTGCGAATATTTCGTCAACTACTAAGTTTAAACAAATTTATAAAGAATTCATATATACTTAAAATTAAAATTGAGAATAATTTTATTTAGAAAGTTTTTCGAAATTCCTACTGGAAGTAGGTCTTTTACTCTTATCGAAAATCAGTTTTTTGCGAATATTTCGCAAGTCATGCTTTTTAGGCAAGTACGTTACGGGTATAAAAGTATTTAAAACATAATTTTCAATATCTTTTGTATAAAAAAAATTTCAAAATTCAGACCGGAAGTACCACTTTTACTCTTATCGAATAGCGATTTTTTGCAAATATGTCGTAAGTTATGCATTCTATATATATTTATCAAGAGTACAAAAGTATTTAGAACTGGATTTGCAATATTTTTTGTATATATCAAATTTCAAAATTCGGACCGGAAGTAGCACTTTTACTCTTAGCGAGGAGCACTTTTTTGATAATATCTTGCAAAGTATGCATTCTATAGCGATATATTAAGAGAATGAAAGTAATTTGAATAGGATTCTGAATAAGTTTTGTATTAAAAAAATTCTTAAAATTGTACAATTTGAAACGCTCATACGTATAAGAAAGTCGTGTGGTGGCCACACCTCATTTTTTATATTATAATTTCTTTTCTATATAAGTACGTTACAATTTCAAATTACTCTCTGTGACAATAAATTTTGCAATGGTTTATTTATTGTTTGTTTTTAATTATTTCTTTTACCGCAAGCATTTCACATTCAATTCTACCAACTCTTACTACTACCACTTACATATTTGTTACACTATCAAATGCATGTAAGATTGATTAAAACAAATTGACAGAATCTATTAAAATTATTATTAATGCATCGAAAATGCAACCTTCCCGGTTATTTTGTAATTGTAGATCTTGGAACCTCGACAAGTTTGACGTCCACTATTGCAAGGAACTTCTTTTGGGGCTGCAACTAGATAGATACTAAGGACGCTTCTTCTTGTTCGGTGGTTACGTGTTAAGCTTTTCCGCTTTTTGCATTAATTTTGAATTTGGATTTTCTCCTTGTTAGTTGAGTGCTCTATGAGCTGCGTGCAGCATCTTAGTGATCTTAGGTCATTGCCTGCATGGGGCGTTTATATTTCCAGCATGTAAGGAAGTCGTAATTGAGTGTTTGGGAGATGCTGCAATTTTCGTGATTTTCCATCTTATCCTAAAAATCTTTTGGCAGTTCCTTAATGCGTATACCTAAGGTCTGTATGTTTGTTTCTGCATGTAGTTCGGTGTTTCTTACTTTATCAAGGACAGAGGCTGCTCCGGACTTACATAGGAATCGGGTCAGATGGTGCGGCTACTATTGACTAGAGCCGTGGAAGGATGCGGTACTGATATTCAACAACATATATATTCGCCAACATTATAATTTTTATGAATATATAACAAATACATATGAGTTCAAACGTTAGTGTTTATTAAGAGTATAAAAATATTTAGAGCTGGATTTGAAATACATTTTGTATTATTTCTTTTTTTATTAAGAAGATAAAAGTGTTTAAAACTTAATGGGGCATGCGCGTCCAAGTTTTTATATAAAAGTTGTTCCTAAATAAGTTTTAAACACTTTTATCTTCTTAATAAACATGTGTGTAAAAGTGCTACAGAATTTTGATTTTTCTTGTATACACAAATTACTCCAAATTCAACTATACAATATTATTATTATATAATACTATTCAACAAATATTTTTATAGCAATAAATCTGTACAAAATGCATAAATTGGGAGATTATTAGAAAAAGCTGCGTTTCGGTGGGAGTAAAAATGTCACTTCCGGTCTGAATTTTATTAATAAATATCTTGGTATTTAATAAATTTATATAGACTACATAATTTCCGAGATATTTGCAAAAAACTCGGACAGTAAATCGTCAGATTTACTGTCCGAATTTTTTTTTATTCAAAAATTATTCAAAATCAAGCTCAAAATACTTTCATATTCTTCATACAGTGAAGTCGCGATTTAGTGAATACCGCTTCGAGTGAACTACCCCATTGAGTGAACACAGATTGTTCAAAAGGGCAATATATGAGCAAAACGTCGATGAAGTGGAATGTAACAGTTTGCTTGCTGTACTGCACAATTTGAGAGAGAAATTAGTACAAATCAACTTGCACAAGAAATTTAAACAATCCAAAATCACATCATTTTTAAAGCATCTTCCATAAAAGTTTTTTCTTATGTGTTTTCTTGTGTGTTTTTTCTTATATGGATATACAAAATATATGTTATAAATCTTTATTTAGTATATACTGTGTCCAAAAAGTCTGGAAACACCCAAATAAAATCGAAACGGATGATTTTTGAGAAAAATGCAAAAACAGGTCAATTAGTATTTTCAAAAAACAACTGGCTAATGGTATCTGTTTGGAATTTTTGATGACCTTGAAAAAGTTATGATGTCATCAAAAAAAATTTAAATGGCAACGTCGCATTTTTAATTTTATTTTTGATAGATCTTTTAATTGTCTAAATGAAAAAAAAGTCAAAAAATTTTTCATTCTACTTAAGAAAAATTTTGAAAAAAAAAATCATTATAGAAAACAAAAAAAATTTTAATCGTAGAAATCAGCAAAAACTCTTACAATAAATGTTCAAAATGTTGTCCTTGAGCATCTTGGCAATACCCTAAACGATAATAAAATTCATTTTGAACGTTTTCTATCATTTCAGGAGTGATCCTTCGTACTTCAATCTCAATCCGTTGACGCAAGTCTTCCAAATTTTCAGGTTTAGTTGCGTATACCTTATTTTTTAGGTAACCCCATAAAAAATAATCAAAAGGCGTTAGATCTGGCGACCTAGCCGGCCACTCGATAGCCCCCCTCCTGCCAATCCATCTGTTTGGGAAGGTATTCTCGAGATAATGCCGAACATTTCCCGAATAGTGGGGTGGAGCCCCATCTTGTTGAAGCCAAATTCTTTGGCTGGGCAAATTAGGATCTTCATGGTTCGGAAATATTTCTGCTAATGACGGAATTAAATAATTTTGTAAAAAATCCAAATACATTTCCGCCGTCAGGTTACCGTTGAAGAAAAAAGGCTCTATAATTCTGTTACCAATTAAACCAGCCCATACATTTAATTTCTGAGGATACTGAGTTCGTACCTCTCTCATCCAGCGTGGATTTTAGCGTGCCCAGTACCTGCAGTTTTGTCTATTAACAGTCCCATGTAATGAGAACGTAGCTTCATCTGAGAATAAGATATTTCTGATAAAAAACGGATCACTATCACATATAGGCATCAGTTGTTCGCAAAACTGTACACGCCTGTCGAAGTCGTCTTCAGACAGCTCATGAACCAAACAGATTTTGTAGGCATGATACTTAGTTTTCCGGAAAATATTGCCAATTGTACTCTTCGACACGTTAAACTCCCGAGCAAGCTGCCGTGTACTAGAATTTTGAGTTTCCTCTACTGACAATAATACGTCGAGTTGCGTATCTTCTGCGATCTTTGGACGACCACTTCTAGGGCGATCTCGAACATGCCCTTCTTCTTAAAATTTTTTGTGAATCTTACTCATTGCAGAAATACTAATTGGGGCACGCTCCGGATGTTCTGTATTAAATAAGTCGCAAACTTCTCTAACTGAACGAGCCCTATCCCCAAAACCAATCATCATCAATATTTGAACACGTTCCCTCTCACTTAAAACCATTTTTAAACAGATTTTGTTAACTTACGCACAATTCGTATTTGACAGAATTTCACAAATAAAACAAAATGTGTTTGAAAAATAATCGACTTTTAAGCCAACTATGTTTTTTTTAAAGACAAACTTTTCCATTTTCGAAGAAGTAATTAAATTTTTCTCGGTTATTTTCTTAAGTAAAATGAAAAAATTTTTTACAGTCATTTAGACAATTAAAAGATCTATCAAAAATAAAATTAAAAATGCGACGTTGCCATTTAAATTTTTTTTGATGACATAACTTTTTCAAGGTCATCAAAATTTCCAAACAGATACCATCAGCCAGTAGTTTTTTGAAAATACTAATTGACCTGTTTTTGTATTTTTCTCAAAAATCATCAGTTTCGATTTTATTTGGGTGTTTCCAGACTTTTGGACACACAGTATGTGAATACATAGTACTACTCGCATTGTTTTTTCCAGAATAAACATTATTTTTTGAATAAATACACTAACTTCAAACCCCGCAAAAGTAACCACCCGCAAACTAGTGAAATCACTTTGCCGGAATTAGTTCACTAAATCGCGATTCCACTGTAAACAGGTTCGGTCTGCTCTCCCCCTCCCTCTCTCTCTCTCTCTCTCTCTCCCCCCTCTCCCCCTCTCCTCTCTCTCTTACGACAATAACGGACGAATGGCCAAAGCTTTCAATAACAACTTGACCTGAAATAGCACTTTCATTCTTACCAAATATTTTTTTGGAAATATCACTTAAATTAAACATTCCATCAAAAAAAATCATAATTGGAGTAGACTATGAAATTTAAATGTACTTTAGCCACTTCTACATAATGACATGTATTATTTCACATTTTCATTGTAAACAGAGTTTATAGCATCGAAATGATACTGCAACAAAAAATGAAACAATTAATTTATATATAATTTAATATCGGAATCATAATCAGAATTTACTTGAAACTACAGAATGTGTTAAAAATGTTGTTCATTTACGTCTAACCACAAACGTTCAGCTTCAATGTCAGATAATAAATGTCATTATGTGGAAGTGGCTAAAGTACATTCAAATTTTACAGTCATTGTAATGATGACAAATATATTATTATTATTACTTATTAAAACTAGAACTACCAAATACCAATCAAATTGTTTGGTAGCTCTCAGTAGCTTTCTAGTAACGTTTAAGGGTGCATGTGGTGAAACTAAAATATTTCTTAAAATAAAATAGGGATTTGCAATTTTACAAATACACCTTTGATAGATGTAGTTTTTTGAGTTCTGTAGCCCAGTATAGTGCTTATTTGAGTCATTTTACTACATTGTGTCCGCAACTATACACAATTATATGTAAATATTTAATCATATAGTACATATACTTAAGTATTTTGTCGTGTTTATTTTATTTAAACATTCATTGAGCAAATGTGTTTATGTATTTAATGTTTGAAGCACTTATATTAAATATATGTTTGCACTAAAATGAGACAAGTTCTGAGATGCCTGTCTATGTTTTATTAATTTCTTTTGTTAAGATTCGCGTAATAATCATTGTGAATATACGGTATAATTATTTACATAATTATATACAGGAAACAACTATTAAATTGTGTATTAAACATTGCTGATAAATATTAATAAGCATTAAAATATCTGCTGCAGTACATTGTATAATTAATGTGATATAAACTTGAGGTAATTAGTCAACTGGTTTTTCTTTCTTATACGTAGTATAAGAAAGTATTGCGATGTCAAACAACTTCCACTTCGAGATTTTTCCCGATGTCTACGTTTTGAAGATCCCTGATTCCAATTTTATATTTACAAGTGTAATCTCCCTCTTGAGATATGATTAGATTATCAGTAAAATCGATACATCGAAAGTACTTAGTAGTCTACTTCACTGAAAAACTCGAATTTTACCAATATTTCATCAACTATTAAGTCTAAACAATTTTATAAAGAATTCAAATGTACGCAAAAGCATATTTTGGGAGAATTTTATTAAAAAAGTTTTTCGAAATTTCTACCGGAAATAGGTCTACTTTTATCGAAAATCAGTTTTTTGCGAATATCTCGCAAATCATGGTTTCTAAACAGTTACATCATAAGTACAAAAATATTTAAAGCTTGAATTTCAATACTTTTTGTATGAAAAAAAATTCAAAATTTAGACCGGAAGTAAGACTTTTATCGAATAGCAATTTTAAATAGTAAAGTAACACTTTTACTCTTATCGAGTAGCACTTTTTTGCAAATATCTTGCAAGGTATGCGTTCTAGAGAGATTTACGAAAAGTATAGAGTACTTAATTTTGAATAATTAAAGCACCTACAGGTTTCTTTTTTTTTAGCAGATAAAACTATTTAAAACTTAATTTATGAAGGCAAATAAAATAAAAATTGTAAGATTATTAAGCATTACAATCTGTGTTTAACTCTAATTTAAACATAGTTGATTATTTGGCAGCCCTCTTGAAAGTCATGTCTTCTCTTTTACTGCATAGACACCTATAACTTTTGTTAGACTAGGGTATTCTTTGAATTTGTAACGTGCTTTCTATTACTGACGATGCTTTCTTTTGGTACTGCTCGATTTCGCTTCTAGCACCTACAGTGGTGATCTTGGTGTGTTTTGCCAGTATTACAGTCTTCGGTAACGGTAGCATGCTGAAACAACTAAAAAGGATACATTACACCTCAAGAGTAGACAGTACCATAGCGCAAGTAACTGTTGCATTCATAAGATATTATCGTTACCGCAGAAAGTACCCGTTTAATGGCCATTTTCTTCACTTACGGATAAAGTAACTTATAGCTATCTTGAAGATAAATATATCTGACAGATAACGTGCGTTTTAATTTCTTCACTACAACCTTTGGTTACTTATCCGTTAGATCGAAATCCCGTAGATAACAGAATCGTGAGAAACGGCAACCTAGCAAATAGCCGGTGTTCGTAACTTCAAGTGCATATGAAGAGCATCATTCGCTCTGATTCGTTTGACGTGTGAGTCTATGTTTTATATTGTGTTTATAAACATAAACATACTGCGTTTGTATTATTTAATATTAACAATATTATTTGGGCCTGTGAAATATATACTGTAACATAATATCTGTGAAGTATACTCATTGCATTTATGGAGATTTATCCAGTAATCCTTTATTTAAACCTTACGTAAACCTCATACATATATTTTATAATTATATATTCGCAAGAAGTATCCCGATATCTCACTATATTCTAAGTTTGTGATAAAAACGTGCTTATTCTTTAGATTTCCAAGACATTATTTACTTACAAACATGTATGTAAAAATTTATATAAAATAAAATAATGACACTGTTCAATATGTACCTCATATTCTAATTTGACACTGTACCCGACAAATCACTGTACTATTTCGTCTTCCCCTTCATCAGAAAAAAACGTCTACGTCCATCATTAACAAATCCATAGCACAACATTTTTCTTTCTATACCGCGTCAACAAAATGCGCGCGCAACCAACTATCTGTAAGATAATTTTTATCGAGTACTTCAACTGCTTGACAAATTTATCTTCAAGATACTGTCTATCTAGAAGTGAAGAAATCTATTTTTGTCAGTTTCTAAGGGATATCTATCAGATAACTTTATCTAGAACTTATCTAGAAGTGAAGAAAATGGGCATAAGACGAACATTGTCACTTGTCACTTTCACTTGTACAGTCCATTTTCCCTTTTCCTGATTTGCCCCTTTCTTCGGTAAAGATACACTTCTTGAAATGTACAAGATCAACTGAAAACTGCGGTAATATTCTTAACAATACTGTGTATTATATTTTGATACTGTTGCATTATTTTAGTTTTTATTAGATTGCTCACTTTCGAGTTAAATGCGTTCATAATTATGCTATTTTACAGATCGTATTATATTATTCAATAACTTGTTTCTTAAATTATTCTTAATAGCGCTTTCAGAGGTGTGCCCTTATCTCTCATTTCAAAAAAAAAGACTTGACATAGTTTCAATTTTTGCAGTAAAAATTTATTTAGACTTGAAATTATATGAAACTATATTTTTTAATATTTAATTACATCAGGATATTAATTTTATTACTGCGTATTTATATGATTTTTAATATTAATGTAATTACACCTTATTTTGTGATCAATAAATGATTAGTTGAATAATTTATTTCAAAAGAAATTAATTTCATTAATTTAACTATATTGCAATAAACTACGCTTTACCTGTGTATAATTCATCATACTTTTCAATCATGGAAATAATTTGATCGAAATTAATAATGCAGTGGTGTACGTTGTAGCGTACCTACATCTATGAAATTTCATTAATTAAACGAAATTGCATTCACTACTGTAATAATTACTAAAACTTATGCGAAATAAATTCTACACTGAAGCGAGTTGTCATTCAAACAGTTTCATTATATTACACATTAATTAAAAATAGCAAACAACAACAAACAATTATTATTAGGAAAGCAAGTCAATCAAATAGAATCAACATAAGATTACATGGCAACAATGTCGAGCTCTGTATTTAATGACTAACCTAGAAAGATGTAACAGGGAGTGTGTAATTAAAATTGAAAATGTAAACAACTAAGCATAGAATAGTTGCTACTATCTATGCAGATTCCATAAAAGATCTAGATTTTTCTTATACAATATTCAGTTCCACTACACACTTAATGTCGACGCGAATTGTATAATTAAAAAAGTAATTGTAAAAATTAGGAGTGGAGGTGTCGTCTATTATTTATGTAGGTTGAGAAAACGGTCCAGATTTATCTTAGACGCACATCTATTCTCATAACAATACTGTCTTGATGATGTAATGTAGAATTGTGTAAATCAAACACGAAAGTGTTAATTATGTGTTAGTAGCCACCGACATATCTGTAACTAAAGTGTGTTTAAAAATAATAATGTGCAGATTAAAATAATATGTGTAATATTACCTTAAGAACGTCAATTCTCACCCAGGCAATTAATAAATATATTAAAATTCTTTGCAAAAATATGTAAGAAATATAATGTGTGGAAGACCTTTAGAAGCACGAACTGTAGAAATCTTCAAGAAAGTTGAAGATTTAGTGTTTACTGACCGTCGAGTAAGAGTTCCAGTTATCACTAGGGATATAGGAATATCAGACACGAATGTTTTTAAAATTCTACACGATTTGGGAATGAACAAAATGTCGGCACGTGGATTTCCAGGCTGCTCAGTCTCGAACAAAAAATGTGTAGACTTCTTAAATAGAATTGTAACTGGGTTCATAAGGTCCCTCTACCGCCTAAGAAGACAACAACGTAATTTTTTGCGGAAGAGTGACGGTCACAATTTTTTGGGAACCAGAGGGGATTCTCTTGATTGAGGATATGCTAAAAGGGACTACAATAATGGGAAATTCCTACCAAGACACAATAAAGAAACTGAACACAGTTATATGCAAAAAGAGACCCCATAATACATAGTTCAGATTAAAGCAATATGTGTTCGAAATATAAAATGTAAAACACAATTAATATTTGCCTATTACTAAAAATCAAATAAAAAAAAATATAATACAATAGTGTTAAGTTTAAGGTGGTTGCGAAAATTTGGAACACCCTGTATATTTGTAAATAAAAAAATGCACAGTAGTCTACTACATACGTACGTAAAGTCTCATTGCTACAACGTTATTAATTTTTATGCTAAGCTCCGCCGACACACTATTGCCGCACCCGGTATACCTATATACAGGGTGAGTCATTAGTAGCCGCTTCTTCTATTGCTCTTTTGTGTTTTAAATAAAAGAAAAAACAATTCATGGTTGCTTGTAGCGCATATTGTAAAAATACTTTAAGCTCTGACGCACTTACGGTTTCACCGGAAATGTACGGAACTTAATTTTTTTAAATGACTCACCCTATATATTTTTGGATTTTCTTGTACTGCTTTAAATTGCATGTTCAAGTGTTTTTCTTTTTCAAAAGTGGGCCTATAGTTTTTGAGTTATTAATTTTTTTTGAAAATATTTGACCAAAACACGTGTTCAGAAAAAAATCATTTTCACATTGTTTTTAAAAGTAAAAAAATTAACTTTGGTGGTGCTTGTAGCCAAGAAAATTCTGCATCATTTGGTAAAGTTGCACTCGACAATACCTCAAAAAACTTTGTTTTTTCAAAGCCTACTTCCTGAAATTTTCGCATACCAAAAACTTATTTTTTTTAAATGGAACACCCAGTATTTTATTGAGTCATTTGTTCCTTTTTTTATTCTCTTTCATTTTTGTTAACAATGTCCTATACCCATCTTTTGTAATTTTTGAGATAATCACTATAGGAGCAATTAGCGGTCAATTAAAGAACTACGGGCGCTGTTCTCTGCACCCAAATATTCGTCCAATAAAGGCTGGAATGCGGCTGACTGCTTGAGTCAACTGCTAAAGAAAGTCGATATACATTTATGTCAAACTTATAAAAGCATCGCTATTAGTTATCATCCAAATGAATTATTCTTATGAAGAGTTAATAGATATGATTGACGTTTTGGCTGAATTTGAAAGAAACTCTTTGCTAGCATCCAGATTTTATGAACAGCGATCCCTGGTAGAAGTCAACGAAGCCAGAAACCTTCGAAAATATAAAGTGGATGGTTTGAGTGAACAGGAAGCATTGGCTATGAAAGAAAGAGCGGAAAAAGCAATAACTGGTGAGGATAAGACGCTTATGGTAATTGCGAGTATAGTCGAACACCCCCATACTAGTACTACGAAAATTAGTCGCCAGTTAGATGTAAGTCAAATTTTAGAATCCACAATAATTAGGAAATATGAAATTCACCCGTAGCATATTCATACATAGGGTTAGATGAAAGAAATTTTCAGAATCGCTTACATTTTTGTCAATTGGCAGCAGATAAATTATCCTGGCTTTCTCAATTTTTTGTTGTTTACCAACAAAACCTTCTATTAAAGTGAATACGTTCATCGTCACAATTTCCGTTATTATAACACATAAAATCCCTCACTTTATCACACCTGTAAACTTTCAAAATCGTTGGTCATTAAAACTGTGGGGAGGAATACTGGGTAGTTACATAATTGGACCTTATTTCTTTGATGAAAATGTTAATGGAGGAGAGTATCTTCGCTATCTACTGACGGATTTTCAAAACTTTTTGAACCCATCTTCAAATATGTCAGTAAACATAACCTTTATTTTATTTCGATGTTAGCCAACAGTGTCAAAAATGAAATACTGCAACTGGATATTGCCGGAATTAAAAAATTGAAATGCGATGATCTTCATTCTATAAAATTATTACTTTTGGGATAGTTGGATATA
The DNA here is from genome assembly GCA_963170755.1 of Amphimallon solstitiale. Lineage (NCBI taxonomy): Eukaryota > Metazoa > Arthropoda > Insecta > Coleoptera > Scarabaeidae > Amphimallon > Amphimallon solstitiale. The sequence goes on from OY720680.1 coordinate 53,435,380, forward strand.
ACATTTACTTTGTTTGACAGTTGACTAAGGAAGTCGGGCGCGATCCCTGCCTTCCATTGGTTGAACGAATATTTTGGTGCATAGAACAACAGTGCTCGTAGTTCTTTAATTGACCGCTAATTGCTCCTATAGTTATTATCTCAGAAATTACAAAAGATAGCTATAGGACATTGTTAACAAAAATGAAAGAGAATAAAAAAAGGATCAAAATGTCTCAAAAAAATACTGGGTGTTCCATTTAAAAACAATAAGTTTTTGGTATGTGAAAATTTCAGGAAGTAGGCTTTGAAAAAACAAAGTTTTTTGAGGTATTGTGGAGTGCAACTTTACCAAATGATGCAGAATTTTCTTGACTACAAGCACGACCAAAGTTAATGTTTTTACTTTTAAAAACAATGTGAAAATGATTGTTTTCTGAACACGTGTTTTGGTCAAATATTTTCAAAAAAAATTAATAACTCAAAAACTAGTGGCTCAATTTTGAAAAAGAAAAAAAAGTCGAACAGACAATTTAAAGCAGTACAAGAAAATCCAAAAATGAGTCATTTAAAAAAATTAAGTACCGTGCATTTCCGGTGAAACCAGAAGTGCGCCAGAGCTTAAAGTATTTTTACAATATGCGCCACAAGCAACCATGGATCTTTCACTAATTGTTTTTTCTTTTATTTAAAACACAAAAGAGCAATTGGAGAAGCGGCTACTAATGACTCACCCTGTATATTCAGGCATTAGTGATGATTGTAAGAAACACCAATGTATGTAAAGCAGTTTTGTCTATTAAAAACGCTCATATACATATATTTCTAAATATCATATATCTCTTTTACTTTCTTATACGTAGTATAAGGAAGTATTGTGATAATGAAAATTTTCGACCTCGAGATTTTTGCAGATGTCCACGTTTTGAGGTCCCCTGATACCAAAAAAGTGGCTTTTAAAAAATGTCTCTCTCTCTCTCTCTCTCTCTCTCTCTCTCTCTCTCTCTCTCTCTCTCTGACCACGATAGCGGTCAAACCGCTGTAGATATCAATTCCAAATTTTGTATTTGCGTGTGTAATCTGCCTCTTGAGAACTGATTAGATTTTGAGCAAAATCGGCAGACCGGAAGTAGTAGTTTACTTCAGTGAAGAAATCGAAATTTGCAAATATTTCGTCAATTACTAAGTTTAAACAAATTTATAAAGAATTCATATGTACTTAGAATTAAGTTTGAAACAAATTGTCTTAAAGAAGTTTTTCGAAATTCCTACCGGAAGTAGGTCTTTTACTCTTATCGAAAATCAGTTTTTTGCGAATATCTCGCAAGTCATGCTTTTAAGACAAGTACGTTACCAGTATAAAAGTATTTAAAACATAATTTTCAATATCTTTTATATAAAAAAAATTTCAAAATTCAGACCGGAAGTACCACTTTTACTCCTATCGAATAGCGATTTTTTGCAAATATGTCGTAAGTTATGCATTCTATATATATTTATCAAGAGTACAAAAGTATTTAGAGTTGGATATGGAATATTTTTTGTATAAATGAAATTTCAAAATTCGGACCGGAAGTAACACTTTCATACGTATAAGAAAGTCGTGTGGTGGCCACACCTCATTTTTTTCATTCATATTTATATACGTTTATAGTAGTAGTAGTAATAGGGCATAACTTTGTATGTTATGGAAATTGCATTGTAAAATTGAAATTAAGATCTAATTATATCTTTATCTTAAATATCTAAAATGCTTTGCCGATAATAATAATAATAATAATAATAATAATATTTATTCATTCATTTGACCATAAAAATGGTAAGTCAACACAAATGTAAATATAAAAATGAGGTGTGGTCACCACACGACTTTCTTGTACGTGTGTGCGTTTCAAATTATACAAAAGTTGTTCTAAATTAAGATTTAAATACTTTTATCTTCTGAAAAAATAAACAAAATCCTACTGTACTACTTCTATTCTCTTAATAAATCTCTATAGAATGCATACTTGGCGAAATATTCGAAAGAAGGTGCTACTCGCTAAGAGTGAAAGTGTTACTTCCGGTCCGAATTTTGAAATTTGTTTGTACAAAAGATATTGAAAATTAAGTGCTAAATACTTTTATACTCCTAATGTACCTGTCTCAAAAGCATGACTTGCGAAAAATTTGCTACTTCCGGTAGGAATTTCAAAAAACTCTTATAATTTTTCTCAAATTTCTGTCTAAGTACATATGAATTCTTTATGAATTTGTATCAACTTAGTAGTTGACGAAATAGCCAAACATTCATTGCCCACATCGACGTTTCTATATACATTGTTTAGTAGTTCAACTATTGCATGCATTGTGGAACGTCCCTTTCTAAATCCATATTGATTCTTATTTAAGATATTACATCTGTTAAGAAATTAAAACAACTTATCGGCAAGTATCCTCGCGATAACCGAGAATATAGAAAGTAACGAGATAGTCCTGTAGTTTTGCATAAGATTTTCATCGCCTTTTTTTGTGTATAGGTATTATTTTGGCAAGCTTCAAGTTATTCGGAAATACACCAGACCTCAAGGAATTATTTATAATAAAAGTAAGCGGGGTACTAACACTGTTTATTCATTTTTTGATAATTAGAGAGGAAATCTCACCATGGTATTATAACATTAGAAAATAATAAATACCGGCTATAAATAATAAATAAAATAATAAAAAAGTTATTAGTATCTACCAAGGGCATATTTCAATTACTGAACTAGCGAATTCATAGATAAATTTGATAAATTAGTTTGTGGTAAAAGTGTTTTACTTGAATGTTATACTAAAGAGTAAAATCAAGAACTATTGCTGATCTCATACGAATTCCAAGCAATTAATTTCATGTCTTTCAATACACTAGTGTGAAGTAATATGAACCCCCTATCTGCACCTGAAAAGTTGTAATTGTAAAACGCATATAAATACGACTAGAGATGAGATGATGTATTTCAAAAATGAAACGAGAAACATTGTGTCTCGTTTCAATTAAAAGTCCCGGTAATGCACGAAGTCTGACTGTATTCACGTTCGCGTAAAAAGAGGTTTTAAAATTAGACGACGCGACGGATAAATGCATTGATATACAAAAAAAGTCTAGACCGTGCAGGATGTAAAGCGATGATGAGGACAACGTCTGCGAATATCCAACAAAGCCTAAAGGAAAAATCTAAAGAAATGGTGAACAAACAAAAATCTTGATTACTCTTACGCTCTAAAACTACGGTTACGGGTTCGTCATCAAGGTTTCTCTTCTTCTTCTTCTTTACTTTCTTTTTTCCGAATTCCTCTTCGTTGTCGACATAGTAACAGCGGCCGTAGACATACACATCGTCATCACACTGTACTACTTCTTCATTCGCCTTTCATGTCTGCACGGTCTTGATAAAAAGCACTTTAAAAATATAAAAGGGGATCTGAAACCTCATCTATAATCATCTCATTTCGAAAATCTTTTGTTCTAAATAATGATTCTATAGAAATACGGGCACGGCACGGCGGCGATGGTAACGGACAAGTAGGCGCAAACACTGTTTCAAGAGAGGAGTGATCCACAATACCCGCCCATTGAAGTTCTCAGCAACCCCCGGTGTCCTTCTCCTTGTCGTTGCTGCTGTCTCCTTTGTGTTGAAAGCTGCGTAGTGTCGCTCGCGTTACACATAATGGAACGTACATTTTGTAATAGCTTTCAAAAAACCTTTGAAACCCTTGTAATATATAATACCATATTATTGCAGCAAGCAGATTTGCTTATATTCTAATATTGATAAGTTACTAGTGATATATTTTTTGTGTTGCGAATTATTTGCTAGAATTTATAGTATTGCTTGTTTTGTAATCAAAAATGAAATCGGTAGCTATAAATAAAAACATTGACTGAATTTTTGTAATGCTTTTTTTTAACCTTGCTTGCTTTTAAATTGATATATAATTCTAGTATTTCTTGCTACTTTTGGGTCATACAAACAGATATTTTAAAATATGTGTCGTCTTGACAGTAGCGGCTATGAAATACTAGCAAACTATTAAATAAATGGAAAGATCCAGGAGTATTGCTATGGTAATGCTAGGTATTATTATATTAACACGTGAAGAAACAACTGTGCACCTCTTTTTAAGCAAATTGCGCGCACGGAGTATTTGTTACAATTCATCGGGTTAATTTATTTTTTTTACATGTATCGTAGTAATTAGTATAATTTTTGTCTTTGTCAAATAAAGTAATATTCTCTCTTGTATGTTTCGGTATGGTACGGCCATCTATTTATGAATCACTGTAATTACACTTCTGTCGGTAACTTAGCGTAGTGTTGGTATAGTTGTGTGTAATTTATTCGTTAACTTAATTAGACTTCGCATTGTTTTCATTTGATTTAATTTCTTTCTTTATAATTTTTAACATTTAAGCTGTAATTCAAGTTTAATTCATTCGGCTTTGTTAGAGTTTTTTTTGTCTATCTTGTTCTTCTTTACCCACCTTCGTCGCGTGCGAGATGTATGTCATTCTGGTTTTGATGGTAGTCTCGTTACAAGTTAATCGTGTGTTTTAAACCGTCGAATCTTCATTCAATTAATTTGATGGATTAAAATCCATAAGCATCGTCGATATGCGCATTATTCTTGAATGGGATTCTGTGTCTAGAAAATTTGCCGTTGGTTTTGGATTTATTGGTAGTGCAATTTTCTATTATCGGCTAATGTCGGATTAAATTTGGTTAAATCTACATGGTGTTCGGTCTTGGTATATGAGACAGTATTTTCGATCATTCAAATGCCTATTAGGACGATTTCTTTTGAGTTAAGTATATATTTATTTATTTAAATTTGTTAATATCTCATTTTCACCACGCCACGTGTTTGTTTTTCTTTTTACATTTTTCTTATGCGAAGAATTAATTAGTCTTTCTATTTAGGGAAATAGTAGAGGTATGAAATAATAGTGGTGTAATACCTTGGAGAACATGCAAAGAGAGTTATTACCTTGAAGAAATCTAACAGGGTAATAATTGGAATAATTATTTTGGAGATGTTTAAAATCGTACTAGAAGAGCAAATTTCGGTCTAATATCTTTATTTTGCTGTGTTTTCCTTTCTTTATCGTGGGGCTGTAGAACTCAACCAGTGGATGTCCTTTGGTTCCAGATAAGTGACCCCTTATAAGTTTAATTTTGAAAATTAACGTATTATTAATTGGAATACGCAGGTTAATATCTGTCGATGTCGTTAGATAGTCCCTCAGACCGTAGAATTTTGAATAGTGTTTTTTTGTATTATTAATTTCCTTACGTAGAAGCCCATCATACAGGGTGTAATTGAATAAATCTTAGTAACTTTGATATAGATTTTAAAATTTTTCTTTTTTGTAAAAGAGGTAAGCACGTTTGGCTTATCGTAATTTTATTTTTATCTAGGATAATTTTATTGTTTAAGTGTGGTCGCTTTCACCCATATTGTATACTTTTGATGTAACGAAAGATTTGCAAATACTTCGAATTATCAGTTAAATTTTACATATTGTGCGTATTTTTAAATTTACCAGTTTTTCAGTTCTCATAATCTTCAAACTTTGTTAAATTGTTTTTATTACTTTAAACTTAATTTTTCCTTATGCTTCAAATTTTGAATATTTTTGTGTCATACAGGAAGATTCGATAGATGCCCCCTTGAGGATTGTCTGGTGACATGACTTAGTTTAAAGGGCAATTTATTGTGTCTGGAAATCTTGTTTGTAATCATTCTGAATTTTTAGTTTAAATTTACCCAGCGCTATAACTTTATTGCCACAGGCCTTTTGACGTTTTATACGTGGCAGAGTATGAGATTTGGAATAGTTAAAGTTCATATGGAGAAGGAGTGCAGAATAAAAATTTATGTATAATATAAATTAAGAAAATAAGAAGGTTTAATTTCGACAACTAGGCGACCACCAGTTAATACAAAAATAGGACTTGTTAGGAAATTCTGATGTAGTGCAATCTTAATCCACATGTTCCAGACTCGTTGGTCCTCTTCAGTAAGGTATAGCCATGAACTAAGGTAGGATAGACACAATAAACGTAATACATCAAGACGGAAGATTGACAATTGTATTTCCTGTTATATGAATTTCCTCAATTGTTTATTCCCGATATGTTTCCTAGTTTTGAAATGAGATCTATGACAGTATATAGACTTCAGTTATTTTTTGACTTCATTATCGGAGTTGTTAACGTTAGACTCTATAAGTCTTTTAAAAGATCCATATACCGCAACTTTTATCTTTTTATTTAACATTCCTTCTAGCTTTTTGTACAACGTTGTTAGAATCCTGTAACTTCTCATTTACTCCCATTCATCACCCCCATTTTTAATTAAAAAAATTCGATAAATCTCTAAAGGTTTTAATAAAATTGTCTTCGTTCAGTGCAACCCGAAAATGGATAAAATAAAATCTTAAGTATGAATTTGTCTTTTGTGGACGTGTATCCAAGGCCTTAGCATTTTTTTATATCTAAAATGGTTCTATCGATAATTCACTATGTTTGATATCGGTGTAGAATTTCTAACATTGGTCACATTTTTACAGAATGCTTATATGTAATCTTGGATTGAGATATATTATACCATCAAAATAGATTTATCTTGTACACTTTATTGATTTTAATGAGATAGTTAAGTATTCTTTAAATATGCATTAACAAATTTACTTATATCTTTACATTTGTTGTTGTCTATGGTTTGTTTTGCTTGGGCGAAATTGTATCCATCCAGTCTTTTTATCAAATAACATGGAATGGTTTAATTTGCAACGATATTTTGAATATTTATACTACGAGTTGATTGGAAAGATTTAAAACTGGATCCCCTACTGTTCAATACGAGATAACGAACTTTTTCATATTTTCAAGAAAACCTTGCACATATAACAACGCAAGCTTGTTTTGTCTTTGAAATGCTTAAAAATATCACCGCGTTGTTTGTTTAGTAGGCAGTGACAGACAATCTGATAAATTTGGATACGTATTTTCGGTTCTCGGATTTATATCGAAAATGGATAAAAGACTGAAAGAACGGTTTGTATAAAATTTTCTTTTAAAACGTTTTGAAAACAGCATTCAGGGATGAATGGTTTAACAGATCAAAAATAGCCACGCATCAATCGAAGATAACTCCCGATCTAACAGACCTTCCTTAAAAACTTAAACAATGAAAATTCGCGATTTAGTGCATTCTGACGGTCGACTTAAATTAAAGAAGCGGCTGGTGAAGTGGGTTTAAGGGATTCAGAAAACGTTGATTGAAGATTTGTCGAGTCTTCGCGAAATTCATTGTCGGATGAGCAGAAAAAATACGGACTTCAAGTGTTCAAAGAACTTATTAATCACGCCAAAAATTACTCAAAATTGTTAAAAAGAATTATGGTAGGCGATAAATAGGATTTATGGTTATGACTAACAAACAAAGACACTATCTTCTAGTGGAAGAGTCCAGTTTCACCGTGACCGAAGAAAGTGCGTCAAAGTAGATCGAATGTGAAGACAATATTGTTAATTTTTTTCAATTCGACAAGTATTGTGCATCATAAATATACCCCCAGTTAATCATGTATACTTAAAAATGACCTTGCTTTAGAGGAACACCCACTGAAAAAAAGACCTGCACTCAGGAGGGACACGAATTGGATTTCTCACCACCATAACGCAACGGCTTTTGCACGTTCTCAAACAGGGAATTTTTGGTAAAATTTAGAATTCCTGTGTTTCTGCGACGCCCTATTTTTGTGATCTAGTCGACGTCTGCCTGTTTTATTAATTGAAAACTTCGATGAAAGGGAAGCGATTTGACTGCAATAAAGACCCAACCCAACCAAACACAAAGAAGAATCCTGACATCCTTAAGAAAGGAAATTTCGAGGCATGCTTCCAAAAGTCGAAAAAATGTTGGAGTAAGTATTTTCAGTGAGGAGGAAACTACTTTGAAGGAGATCTGTCGCACTAACCTGTATGAACTGACATTTTGAAATTAGAAGGCCCCTTTGTAAACTTATATATAGATATTTGTACTTTAAATATATGTAGTTTGATAGCAAACATGTTTACAACGTGAAAATGTAAACCAGTGGAGTCGATCACCTACACCTATGAACAGGTGCGATTATTACGGATTAGATTATTAAGACCAAAGTTCACAATTGAAATAAAGTAATGACACCAAAAGAATAGACTGGTGAAACTGCTCCATACTATATTGTAACTACAAGTGTATAATTTGTCGTTTATTACAGATACTTTGTATAAGTGAATTAAGTCTTAAATACTGAATGTTAAAACTAGAAAATTGTAAAGAGAAATTTAATTATTGGGTCTAGTTGAATTTCTTTCTCACATACATACCTTAAGTATTTTAAAAACTGCGATTGGAATTTGAAAATATACTTAAGAAATTCAATTTTAGAATGATTTTCTACTCTTTAGTAATACGTATCTTTTAAAATCGATAGCACAAATAGCAAACACATTTACCGGAAACTCATTAAAAACGTGTGCAACGCTGTACAATGCAATCAGTATCCTTGATTTTTATTCGTATTTGCCGGAAGCCTCTATTAGAATAAATTGTTACAAAAACCTTAACAATGTTCGGAATAAAATAAGTATGCTGTAGTTCAGAAATATTTCAATAGTGTGCCACTTTGTTACATATTATATTTAACAAATTGTAATAATATGTTATAAAATAAACGCATCTAAACTTATTTACTCAATAAAATTCATATTTTGTCGCCGAATATTGGAAAGTGGTTGATAATATTATTACAATAATTACAATCTCTTTTGGTCACTGACAATAGGATGATAAACAAAGAAACATGTTTTGTTGATATATTTCTGTGAGCAATGTCGATAAGTGCGATCCTCTATCTTAACAACTTATTATTTATTTTCTATGATATTAAAATGAATACATGTATTTTTTAAAAGACTAATTGAATGAAAATGATTTATTGCCTTACTTACAGTATAAATTAGTTTTATTGTGTTCTGCTTTATACAATAACACAACAAGAAATATGATTCAACTTATGCACATATTATAAGAATTTGTGACTGTAAATAAATATTTTACTGAATGGAAAATTTATATTATTGTTAAAGTACTGTACATGTCTAGAATTTGTCATATATTACCAAAGTGCCAATCACATTCATTTGATATATGTCGCTATATTATATGTAATTACCATTTCTTTTAATTTTTCCAAGGTAAAACATTGTTCTAACATTTAATAATACTTGAAGCTCTTTATATTATGTTTCCTTAACTTTTCAACATTTTAAAAAAGTCCAGTACAAATGTAAAATTTAAATAAATTTATGTAGGATTTTGATTACCCTGCAACTTTTTGCATCTCTTGAAGTAAATTTGGTGACATAATTGATATAAACGATAAAAGAAGCAACTGAGTTTTAAATCTTTTAAACCTATAAAGCCATATTTTATAGTCCATGTAACTATGAATTTATGTCTTTTCTGTCTAGCTTTGTTTAAACAATAATAATATTTTAACGTTTGTTGTACAGATGTTGGAACTAGCAAACTATCAATAAGTTGAAAAGATAATTAATTATAGACATATTTAAATTTATCAACTTGAAATTGCTTATAAGAACGTTATGCTGGAAAAGAACAGCATACACACAAAAAATGCTGAGGCGCATTCAATAGCATTAAGATCAATAATTCTTTAAAGTAAAATTTTAATTAATTATGGATAGATATTAACAAAGTTTAATAATTAATTTAATATTGAACATTAAACAGATATTTTATTTTGAATGACTTAACAAACTAGCAAATCTTTCAAAAGCCAACACAATTGGAGCCAATATCCAGCAGAATAAATTTACTTACTAAAGATATATAATGAGATATTGTTTTTCTATCACTCACTGTAAGTACTTTTGGGGAGTTTATGATGTTATTCTTCCCTCGAACAGTTTCTCACATAATCAAATGTATCTATACTAACTTCAGTTGGGTGTTAACCGATATTAGTAGTGTTGGTATAATTACGTGAGAGTGTAAGTTTACTCATTTGTCAGATAGTAAATTTTCCAACTAGTGATATGTAGTTAAACTTTATCTTAAATGAGCAAATTTGAAACTGTTTTGGTGTTCACGGGACTAATATACATAGTATAAACATTTTTCATGGTATTTTTTGTGTTTAGAAGATCTAGTTCATGTAATATATATACGGATATAAACAGATATAAAATTTGTAAAGTCGTAATTTTTAAGAAACAACAAACAAAAACAAAATGAAAGCTTTCAAGAAAACAAAAAAAAAAGGCGTAGAGAGTATATTGTAGTGTAATATGAATAGCTAGAATGGATGTAAATACAGGTAAATAATAGAATAGTTGTATAAAAATACCTACCAATAACAGTATAATTAATAACAGAAATAAAGAGTCAATATTAATATTCAGTAAAAATCAAAAAGTGAAAGTAAACTTGCCTTTAACATTTCTATTCCAACAGAACTATCCTCAAAGCGATAAGAGAAGTGTTACCAGGAAAACTAAAAAATGTCTTAAGGAAAAAGAGAGCACTTTTGAACATTTAGTATCACAAACAAAGAACATAATTTATTATTTTATGCTCCTTTCAACAGTTTAACATTATTTTGTTGTTATTATTCTTTTCATTGCCTGTTAGATTATACTTGCAGCAATTATTCAATAGCTTAAGTGAATTTAATTTGTGTATTTATAATACCAAAGTAGAAGCCATTAATATTTTTTGTCTAGTGTTACACATATATATTCAGTCATTTCATCTTTCACACACTAATAGAAAAATTAAACTCCTTAGTTGATTTATATAGTTTTTTTTTTGGATAAGAATTAGACATATATTAATCAACAAAAAAATCAAAATTTATGTAAAATATAACACAACACTATTAAGGTATTACCCATGTTATCCAACGCAAATTTAAAAAGAAACAAGAGACAGACGTATATTTAAGAAAAATTGAATATATGAAAATTTCCAGAAGTACAAATTCGCAATGAAAACTTGAATCGTAACCACAGGAGTTTTTATTTGACAATATAGAATAAATTATGATAGGTGAATATAAAATACATATAATTATAAATTATTTACGTAGTGTTAAAAATTAGAAATATAAAGAAGTAGATGCAAACTAATGTCGTAATTCTAGATCAAAAAAAGCAATGGAAAAGAAGGAGGAGAAGTAACAGAAAGGAGCAAAACAGGGGACGGTGAATTGATAAATGTAGAAGGCTTACAAGAACTAATTAGAAATATCAAGAGAGGAAAGTCAGCAGGGCACGATAAGATAAACCCGGAAATGTTAAAACACCTGGGACAACAAGGCAAAGAAATGCTAGTAAAATTTCTCAATCAAGCTTGGAAAACAAGACAAGTTCCACAGGATTGGAAAACTGCGCAAACTACCGGGGAATAACCTTGTTAAGTGTAGTATCTGAAATATACGAAAGTGCCTTGGAGAAAAACAAGACCAGTAATAGAACGGCAGCTAGAAGGAACTCAGAGTCGGTTCAGGGAAGGCAGAAATGCACAAGACCACATTTTCACAATTAAACAGTTAATAGAGAAAACAAGGTAGAAAAACGAACCAATATACATTGCATTCATAGATATTGAGAAAGCCTTCCGCCGAATACCAAAGAGCATACTGTGGGACAGTTTAGAAGAAAGAGGCATCCACGAACATCTAAGAGCAGCAATAAAAAACCTGTATGATAAAAACACTACTTACGTCAGGAAAAACAATATGGAGTTCGATGAATTCGAAAACAGGGATGGCTTGAGACAGTGTGGTGTCTTTAGTTCTTTGCTCTTCATAATAGTGATGGACGACCTAATTAAAGCCACCAAAGACAAAAAGCAATCGTAGGATAACGAAGGAACCAAAATAGAAATTCAACAACAAAGAATAAAACAAGTGAACTTATTCAAATACTTAGGAGTCCAAATAGATAGATATGATGACATGGAACAGGAAGTAAACAAAAGAGTATCCAGCACAGCAAGAGTGTACTTTTCACTTTCTGGATGGTTTTTAAGCAATAAGGAGATAAGTCGTAAAACAAAGATGTCAGTATATAAAGCAGTGTCCGGCCAATCCTTACATACGGCAGCGAGAGCTGGGTGACGTCAGCTAGAATGAGGAGCAGAATAACAATAACAATAACAATAACAATATATCTTTATTGCCCAACAGATTTTTTACATCTAATTACAGGACAAGAAAAAAAAATGCAATGAATCGATAATTACACAATATAAAATCAAATAAAATAATTAAAAAAAAATGTACACATATACACACATACACACATATACATATATAATATATACATATACATACATACACATACATAACGCAATAATATGCACAAGAATTAAGAAAGAGAAAAAAAGAAAATGAAAAAAAAAAACAAGCCATTGCAACGTATAAGTAACCCTACTAATTAATTAATTAATTAATTGCGATAATGATGAAAAATTAATATCGAGATCATCCCCACAAGTGGCATTGCAACGACTACAACCTCTATTGAGCGGCGATGCAAGTAAAATATTTGTTCTGGCCGTTGAAAATTAAAATACATTCCTTGTGCGACATGGGTACTGAGGTACAGCAAACATGATCTTTTCCAAAAAAGATGGAACATCTATATTATTGTGCAATACATATCATAAATGAACTTAATGTCTGCTTTATGCCTTCGTATCTCCAAAGATTTAAATTTAAATTCTTCAAGATGGACATCATAGCATGTCCCCTGAACGGGGTACAAACCATGCCTCTTGAAGTACAGATATTTCAAAAAGCGCCTTTGAACCCTCTCGAGTGCTTCAGAATAAGTTTTATATGTTGGCGACCAAACGAATGAAGCATTTTCAAGGCGAGAGCGAACAAAGGAAAAGTAAAGGGTAGTAATGGCCTTCATGGATGCAAACTGCCTGGTATTGCTAATAACAAACCCTAATGTTTTCAATGCCGATGAAATAGTGCTACTGATGTGGTCAGAAAACGTTAATTTAGCGTCAAAAAGAACGCCTAAATCCCTCACAACTATACAACGATGAATAGGAATCCCGTCAACGGCGTAATTAAAGCAGAGAGGTTCTTGCTTCTGACTAATCGTCAATACATTACATTTAGAAATATTCAGGGGCAAATTATTCACCGTACACCATGCCCCCAAAACATCCACTTGCCTCTGCAGAAACAAGCAATCGGTAGTGGTGCGTATTTTCTGGAAGAGCTTGATATCATCTGCAAATAAAAGTCTATGGCAGCCCAATTCAGAGCAGATGTCTAAATACTGCAAATAATAGGGGACCTAGATTGCTACCCTGTGGAACTCCGGAGGTGGCAATGAAGTAAGATGATTTGTGACCAGCATAACTGACGTACTGAACTCTATTCATCAGGTAAGTGTTAAATAATGATTTCAATTGAGGTGAAAAACCAATAGCATCTATTTTACGTAGCAATATGGCGTGATCGATACGATCGAAAGCCTTGGAGAAGTCAGTATAGATGATGTCAACTTGCTCGTTATCATCCAGGCATTCTGAGACAAACTGGGTCAACACTGCAAGATTGGAAGTTGCAGATCGCTTGCTCATAAAACCATGCTGGTCGTCCGAGAGTCTGCTCCGAATTTGTGAGTAAACATTGGTGTACAGACACATTTCGAACACTTTAACAAAATTGTTAAGAATAGCTATCGGTCGGTAATTCTCGATCAAGGCTGTGTCACCTTTCTTGTGAATTGGAAATAGTTTGAATATTTTCCAGCACTCAGGGAAGACAGACGTTTTAAGTGCTAAATTAAAAAGGAAAGCGAGAGGTTTAGCAAAGATGCACGCACAATCACGAGCAAGAAAACTTGGTATATTATCCTGGCCCATAGTATAAGAATACAGGCAATAGATATGAAATACCTGGGAAAAGTAAAAGGAGTAACACTCATAGACTAAAAAAAATGTTTTTGAATAGCTCGGAAATTAAACGTCAAATTGTTTTTCTCCTTTCACCATCCCAATAAAAACCAACTTGCTAATTTAATCAACATCATAGCTCCGATAGTAAGGAATGGCAATGGTGAATACTTAGCTTTGGACAGCTTGTATATCTCATTCATTGCGCATGATCGTATCTTTCATATTTCAAGCATCTTAAGTACCATGTTATTCATATTTACTGTAACGGTATGTATCGTACGCGCTGCAAAGCACCGAATAAGACGAAACGAGAGATTGTCGCGACTGTGTACATTATATAATAAAATAGCGATGAGCGCTGTCGGTGGAAATTGCTGCACTGTGAAAATTTGCTTCAATACGTTTTGCAGCATGATGTGGAATAAAATTTCCTCTTGGCGTTTTAGTCTTTTTAGTGGAAGTTGTCGTGGTATCGTGCGCGCTTATCCTATATCTTCCTTTACGTGAGAAAATAACATCCCCGTTTACTTCAAATAACATGTTCAATCCATTGTTACCGCAATTTCTTTGTCACATATTAACAAGTTTTTGTGGTTTGTAGAAACGAATTTGTAAGAGGAACTCCGTAACGTTTATCTTGTATTAGGTGTGATGTGTCATGAACGCTTACTAAATGTGGTACCATTATTTTTTGTTATTGTAAATTACGCCTACTGCACCCATATAATTCATACCAATTGGTAAATGCATTATTACATTCGCCTATTTTATGAATGTACTACAAATACATTAATAATAACAATAATAAAAGTTAATATTAGGATTACAAAATATATTTGCAATTACACGGGGTAGAGTAATTCTATTATTAAATTTGATTAGACAATACTAATTCAAAAAAGTTGTAGGATCCCCCGTTAAGCCACACCAGTTGCTACTTTAAATTTATTTTTCAGAGAATTTAAGTTTTGAATTTCACAACATACAATATAATGTTTTCATGCTGGAAGCATATTTTAGAAATGGAGTGGAAGTAAATGGTGTTTGGATTTATAACCAGTGCTTGTGTATAGTTTTCATGACTGCTTTCCAGATTTAGTAGTAATACCGAAGCATTTTTATGCATGTCTTTCACACTAAGTTAAAGTGTTTTACGAATCTGGTTTCGTACTGCATAAAAAGAGCCTGATAGACCAATCGTTCGGACGGAAGAGGTTATTGAAAACGTTCGTCATCATATGGAGTTACAACCAACAGAGTCATTGAAACGTCTGTCCCAAGAAATTGGACTGTCTTATGATACGTGCTAACTATTGTAAAGAACGATTTGAATATGCATCCATATACGTAAGATGCATTTAATCAACAGATCACCACAAACGTCTTACCTACTGTCAGTGGTTTGTCAATAGTTGAGAGAATGATAATCTGCTGAATTTGATTTTCTATTCCGATGAAACATTCAATTGGTGTTTGGTTGGCAGATTCTTGGAGTAGAATAGTTGGGCACATATTTTTCAATTTCACCGTCAACGCGGTGAGATATAAATTACTTTTTTAACGGATTTGTTCAATTACTTCGTGATTATAAACTTTGACACTGGTATTTCCAACAGGACGGCGCTACAGCACATACAACAAGAAACAATATAAATTTACTCAGTGACTATTTTGATGACCGACAGATAACTCTACGGATCGAAGTTGAATTTCCTCCAAGGTCAACGTCTTTAACAATTATTTTTTTTTTGGGTTTCCTATGAATAATTTACAAGAACTGCAATAAAGAATTGTTGAAGAAATTGCCAACAATAATGCCGGAAATGTTGCAAAATGCATTTGAGAGTATGCAGAGACGAGTAAATTTATGAATTTGACAAGGCGGGGAACATTTTCAGCAGTTCCTTTAATTCAGCTCTTTTAGTTACTAAAATCGTAATTAAATTCTTTTAATGATTACCCTTGCAGTTTTATTATTTAGGCATTAGAATAAACACGTTATAGACTGAGAACTTTGACAGAATATCTTAATTATTTCAAGAGGATGATTATGTATAACTAAGAAAAGACATACGTTTTTCTTACCATGACCACCTATGACCAGGATAATTTTTGATATCTCGATAGAATAGTTATATGTAACTATCAAAGTAAGTATTCAAACTGACAGCCATTACTTTTCGGGGAGAGCTGTAGCCTTTGTGGAATAGAATTTTAGACGTGTTGCAGCATATCAGAATAATTAATTGAAATTTTACGTTGATTCCATTAGTTGTTTCCTGTTCAATGGCTGGAGGGATGGCAAGGATCAATATCTGGAGATCTTGCTCGCCATGATATTGATCTATTACGCCCAATCCACCTATCAGGAAAGTCTTCGTTTAACCAAGGTCTTACAACTCGGGCATGTAAGCTTATGCATATCATATATATACAGGGTTAGTTTTAAATAGCGTCACTAAAAAAGGGGGTGAAAGAAAAATAGGAGTAATGTTCGTACAAAAAAAATCGTTGTCCAATGTGCACGCAGTGACGAGAAATTGATTTTTCTTTCCTCGTGTCCGAACCTGTCGCAGTTAATATACAAACATAATAATTTTCATATAGAGGAATTTAATATACATCTATTTACTGAAAAAAACTGGTAATGTACCCAGGTTGTCGACCTCTTCCACATAAAGGCGTTCACAAAAAAAAAATATCCTCATAGAAAATCTTTTCAACTGGCATTCATTTCTAACAAAGATTGTAACTATTTGAATTTTATCGTTTTTTTGGAAGAACCTTAAACTTATTTAGGTATAGGATAAACAAAGTTATGGACCGACTTTAACTACATTTTGGCCCTAAAAATGTAGAAATTTTTGATGAGTTATAAATAAATTTCTTTTTTGATTTCCAGTTATACATTTATACGTATTCTTCAGATTCGCATAGACTGGTACATATTTAACGGTAACCCTGTATATATAAAATTAAATGTATGTGGCGGGCGGTGTTCTTATGTACCTTATAGACTCCGAAACCGATTTTGATGAATTTTCAGAAAACTCTACCATAGCCTGGAGTGTATTCCTGTGAAATTTGGTGCATATCGGACTAAAAACAAAAACATTTTCCATTATTTAATCTTATAGATATCGGATCACCTGTGATTATTCCGCGGTTACATTACTACTAACTAACCCGTGAAGTTGCACTGATTATCTTATTTACCGATATAGTGTCTGAATATTTTATTACGCAAATATTGCGATGTGGAATAGTAAAGCTTCAAAATCTTCAAAAGCGGCGATTACGTTAAACAAACACTTTTCAACGTAATGGAACCCTTTTGAAATGTTTAAAGTCTTATTTTAAAGTTTATTTTAATACAAATTCAGAAAGTATTTCTTTTGGGTACTACTAGATGACGCTACATAAGGACCAATATTTTGAGGTTACCAGAATCAAATTCATCACTTTAAATCGAAGTTATGTGACAGCTTTAACATAGAATTATGGGTACAATTCTGTGTTAAGCAGTAAAGAAACGTTTTCTCTATATATATATTGTATTAGTATTTAATACATTCATAGCTTACAACTATAGTAATAGTTTTTGATTCTAATGAATATTTATTTTTGAATGAAATGAATGATTTTTAAAGTTAGTATATTGTTTAATGAATTTATTTTGATACCGATATTACAATGATGATGAGGAATTAAAAGTATAAATATTATTGGATATGTAATCATTTCTAGAAGTGATGAAGTCTTCAGTTTGTTGATATTCCATATCTGAAAAGAATATATTGAAGCTTACCAAATTTAGTAAATAATGTATTTATATATTGATATTGTTAAATTTGTTCATCAATTATTATCATTTATGAAAGACATTAATTAACATATGGTTAATATGAATATGGATATTTAAAAAGTTATGGCAGGAAATTTTGAAATAGGGATATGTTAATCAAACTGTCCGTTAAAAATATTTTATCGCCAACCGTCAGTAAAGTGATGCGTTACCATAGCGTTTTACGGAGGTAAAGAAACACTTTATCGTACTGTACAATAAAGTACCTTTACCGAACTCGTCTGTTACTCGCCGCGCTCGCTTCACTCGCTTAGCTCGTAAATAAGACTCCTTCGATAAAGTATCACTTTACTGACTTGGTACATAAATAACTATTATTGGATTTGACAATTAAGAGGAATTGAAGCTACTAATGAATAAATAAAGTTTATAAAACCTAAACAAAATTTATTATGATGAATATTGTGAGTAAAAAGAAGTATGGAAAACTTTATTATGACTTAAAATATCTATTTTGAATTTTCAAAAAGAAGAAAGAATTATGATTGGAGGAATGTAATTATTTTAGAAAATCACTAGGGAAATGAAAAATATATAAGGATTCTGAAAAATATTTTGGAAGTGAGAAGATATGTATTTATTTTATAGGAGAAATATTTGAGATTCTCTTATAAATATACCATTGATAGAAAGGTGCATTATTAGTAAAAAAGGTTCTCCTAATTATATTATTGGGAAACAATAAGAATTAGAAAAATATTAAAGTAGCTGAATTTCTAGACAAGAAGCAATTGGTTACTTGAATTAAAAACTTACATTATTAAAAAACATATAAGAGTATATCCAATAATATATCCATAGTTATTGTAATATCGATTATTTACCTTTCACAAATAAGATTAACCAGAATAAGCAGTCGTCTAATTGGAAAAATCATTGGTGAACAATTAATATATCCTATATTATATATGTCATCTCATATGTTATTCACAAAACCATTATTATGAATATTGTTGCATAATTTCAATATATCATAATTAAAGATATTATTATATTAGTTTTTGTATTATTATTTCCATATACGCAGGATATATTGTTGTAGTAAACCGGCATATCATATTATAACCTAAAAATAAAAGATAAATATATTAGAATCAAGAAAAATATATATTTTGGTACCTACCAATGAAGATTGACTCATGCATGTTATTTCAAGGCATTTTCTGTTTTATATTATAACTGGACCATATTACACGACTGAGATTAAGAAATTAAGTTTTATAAACAAATATTAATAGGTAAGTGAGTTAATACATATGATTGATATTGTGTATGTAAATGTCAAACCTCATAAAGGTAATTCTCTGCATTACCGACTGTTAAATACAATGTAAAATTGGATTGATATATAGATAGGGTAATTAAAAATAATAGTTCTTGAAGGATAAATAGAAGTTTGTTTTAAAGATATAAAGAGTCTCAGGTTAATGTTGCATTTATTTAAGACTGAATAGCGTACTAGTACATTTTAGTACACAAACGTGGGTATTATTATTATTAAAAGGTAACTTATAATATACCTAGTATTGCTGTTGTGAAATACTGCTTCAATATATAAACTGCGTAAGAGAATTACTAAATTACTAAACCCCACATATATTTTGTACATTTAGTCATGCAAATTTCATATTGTGTTATATATCACGCGCTTACATACACGCACACACCAAAGTTCCGAAAACATAAAAAAAGCAGAATGGAAATGTACGTGATGTTTAGGTTATGATAGATGTGACTGCACGCTCTCCATAAATCTTTGGAATGAAGTTGTTTGCGAAAGAATTGGTGGCGTACGATTTATTTTACCGTATTGAGTTTAATTGTCTGAGTATATGTCATCATACGTTCGTATTGTAAACGCAAAGTATGACATAAATACGAATTTATACAACGAGAAGATCTATTGCCGTACGTAAAGTTTTAAAGCGTATTGGTTTATGCCAAAGTTTAAACTTTTCGTTTCAATTCGTAAAATATAGATATATGGTTGGGAACGAATACGTGCTTTCATGAATTAAAGTACCATTGTTAACATACTTCCTACTTATATACCGGAAGATTTGAACTTGTAATATATTCTTCTGTGAAACATATATTTGCTATGATAAATGTATATACAACAGAGAAAGAAAATAGTAAAAATAAAACACAATACTCGCTCATTTGCAATTCTCTGAAGGTCTAACTCCAGTTTGAGTGATTTAATGACGTTACGCTGAGTAAATTCGATTTCACTAAAAATCGAAAGAAGCACTCTGAAAATGTCTGATAACTTCAAACATTTTAAGTATAAAATATTCCTCACCGAGTAGGAATACGCCTAACAATAATTGTTCAACGTTATCACAGTAAATAACAGTGATTAGGCGTAGGTATGCAATTTACATATTTGTGTAACAAATTATATTTCACACAAAATT
Organism: Amphimallon solstitiale; assembly: GCA_963170755.1. Taxonomy (NCBI): domain Eukaryota; kingdom Metazoa; phylum Arthropoda; class Insecta; order Coleoptera; family Scarabaeidae; genus Amphimallon; species Amphimallon solstitiale. Next base: position 53,455,668 of record OY720680.1, read on the forward strand.
ATTGGAGTCCTATTGTACGCGACAGTTTCTTTCCCATAGATATGGGAAAGAAGAATAGATATGTAAAACAATATTAAATATGCCTATGTCTAAGCCTTTGAAATTAAAAAAAAATGTCAGGTCAAACAAAAGGAGTTTATTTTTTTTTATTCAAAATGAAATTATAAATATTTATAAAAAGCGTAGTTATTTAAGTTATTTGTCTCAAAGTAATTACAATCTTTCTTGTTTTATTATTTATTATTGCTAAATATTGAAGTATTTTATTTCTATCACAGGCAAATAATTTTGGATTGTAATAGGTAAAAATTTTAATAATTACTGTGACTTACATATATACCTTTATACGTAAAACGTATATGTATATATGCATGTGTTTGAGATAAAAATTTTAATATTGTATTAATTCGATCTTCACTTGTAGAAAATCCATATTAAATATAAATACATAAACAATAACAACGTTATTTAGGTTTTAATTAATTTAATTGTAATATTGCATTTAGTTCGCGAATATAGTGGATTCTTTAGTTATGAAGTTACATATGGAGAGGTTATTTTTATATGTACAGTTTTAAAACAAATAATTTTCCTTGTCAGAAAATTACATTGGTTTACAACAATATTTAAGTATTTTAACTATTTGGGCGTATATAGAGTTCAACAACGGAGCAGCAAGCAGTCGAGTTCCTCACAAGGCATTGTCATGTGGGTGTTACTCTGCACTGAATGCAAGCATTAAATTTATATAAAATTTTGAATTGATTTATTATTGACCAAATAATCTTATGCTACATGGAGCATGTACAGAGAGATTCAAACAGATTGTCTATTCCGAATTGTTAACATATGACCCATGTTAGATACGGAGAGATCAATTCAAATGAAGGTTGTGGTATTTTAAAATTTCTATTTATTTCGAACACTCACGTTCTCTAAAAATATAATCTACTGATTTTTTGTTATATACATTGTAAATCTTATTATTTGTTTCATTTTCTTTACTCATCTAAATATAAAATAAAACGTGTGTCAAAAACAAACTTATACATAGTTTCAGCCACAAATAAGGGTTTTCCAATAACTAGTCATAGTTTCCAACTTGAAAGTATAGGCCACCCAGTCTTCTTTTGAAATGGACCAGTTTGTATGTGCCGAATTTTTCAATAACGTTTTCAATATATCGGTAAACAAGATATCTACAAATGTGTAGGATAGGTTTACATTACAAATTATTTCTTCCTGTACATTTGTGATTTATATTGCCAAGCATGAGAAGATTTATTTTCCTTTTTTACGCATGAATAGCTGACGGTACGACCTTGAGATTTTTGCAGATGTTCACGTTTTGAAATCCTCTGATACCGAAAGAATGGTTTTTGAAAAATTGATCTCTGACGGTATCAATACCAAAACTTGTATTTCGTTTAGAAGCAAAAACCGACACATCCCGAGAAAGGGAATATCGGATAACGCAAAAAGGCCTATAATATCTATGTTTGATCCTATTCGGCATGTAAGATTTCAAGTTTAAATTACATGACAATTGTCGGGGTTAGCTTTATAAGTTCACTATGGAAATGTAGCTCTGCGTCTTCTTAGTTTGTTGGTATATAAACCTCAATTATGGAAAAAGTGTGACTTGTCGAGTTTTGCATTTAGGTGCCTAATTTAATAATATAATGACCCTCTTTTCATTGAAATCGATATACTTTATAGCTTCCCTACCGAAAGAGTGATTTTTGAAAAATGTCTTTCTCTCTCTTTGTGTTTGTATACCGCCTGTTTCAAGAAACATTAGCCATAGCGGATCTGTGTATACGTATATATGTATGTACGATATACCGGTAAGTTTTCGGGTGAAGCAACGACAGAGGAGTGTCCAAGTCCCCACTATCACTCGCTACAGTTATCGTATTCCCCGACGCGAACGGCTGTTACCCAAGCCTCTCACTGTATTGAAATGAAATGAGTCGATACGCTTCGAGGGGAGTACATATACGTAGTCGTTCAGTTGTGGGGACTGATACATGCGCTATACAATCGTTGCGTTACCAGAAAACCTACCGGTATAGACACCGCGCTGGGATGTATTACATACATACGTATAAACTGATTCGCTATGGCTAATGGTAATTGACACAACCGGTATGTGACCACAATATTGCCCAAACGGTAAAATATATCAATACCGAACTTTAAATTTAGGAATATAATGTTTCTCTGAAATCGGTAGAACAGAAGTAGAGTAGTTTTCTTCAGTGATAAAATAAAATTTCACTAATATTTCGTGAGCTGCTAAGTTTTGACAAATTTCTAAAGCATAGGAATGTACCTACTAAAAAGTGAATTTGAGGAACACTCTTTATACTTTCTAAACAAATAAACTTGAGGCATGAAAGTATTTAAAACTTGATTTTCAATAATTTTTGTATAAAAAAATTCAAAAATTTGACCTGAGTCAACGCATTCACTCTTATCAAACAGAATAAATATCTGAATATCTGGCAAATATGCATTCTATATAGATTTATTAAAAGTATAATCTATAGAAGTGGATATATGTATGTGTTTGGGTGTGTATATTCCCTATAGACCTCAAAACCGCTGAAATGATTTTGCTGAAATATTCAGGAAAGCTCTAGCATACTCTGGAAAGCGTTCCTGTGAAGTTTTGGTGTGATCAGACTAAAAATAAAAAAAATTGATGTGTTTTTATTTAGACCTAGCAACCCGCGTCAGGTATCACTAGGAGTATAGTAAAATACAAGCACGATTCAATTTAGAAATGTAGTTTTTTTAAAGTTTGTTATTTTTTAACTAGAGCATTTTAAATATTTTAATATCGGCGGTACTGAAATAGCAGTATTAGAAATTTTACCTTCCAGCTCTGTTTAACAATTTCTCTACACTGTTAATTAGTTTAAATAAAATTTTTGCTTGTATCTCTTTTATTCCTTATACAATTTCTAATCTACGTGTATGTTTACATTACATGTTTATATATATAATGGCTTCATCAGGTGGATGAAAATATTTTCATCCATCTGATGAAGCCACAGTGTGGCGAAACATATGTAGTGTGTTAAACATTATAATAATTTTGCAACTATACACTTGTGTTTTATTATATATAGGTATATATATATAATGGAGTTTCAACATGTATCTCCTTCGTCGATTATTAATTTACATGTTTATATTGATATTTATATGTGATTTGGTTCCATATGTTTTTGTTACCAATTTAAAAAAAATTAGCGTGCGATAAAGTAAGACTTTATACAACCAAAACGTGTATCGGAAAGTGAACTTTATAGTACCAAAATGGAAAGTAGTATTTAGAATTGGATTTCGAGAAATTTTTGTATGAAAACCATTTCAAAATTATAGGTTTATTACGAAGATAAAAATATTTGAAACTTAATTTAGAACAATTATATTCATCCTCCAGATTTTTGCAAATGTTCACGTTTTGAAGGCCCCTGATTCTGAAAATGTAGTTTCTGCAAACATTTCTCTCTCTCCTTTTCTCTCTCTCTTTCTCTCTCTGTGTGCGCGACCACGATAGCGGCTAAACGACTAAACCTATCAATACTAAACTGTATATTAAAAGTAGTAAATTGTTTTCTTCAGTGAAAAAGTCAAAATTTACCAATATCGCCTTACAGTAAAAATTTTATGTAGTATTTACGGTATACAATCATTTCACTAATTGTAAGTGAAATATTATGTAGTTAGTACAGTGATAAATATAACGGAATAAGTAAAAGAAATACTAAGATGTAGGTTACGCTTGTAGCATTATGTTCTTGACCCTTTCTCCTTTAATTATCCATTAACCACTGGATGGGATTATATAATACATAAAACCCTACATCAGCTATTAGTTGTAGTATAGTTACAAACAAGAAAATAGGCGGTGAAAAGTTAGTTATACTGAGTTATCTTTGTATTAAATGCTGTGTTTTATGCACTTTTACCAATAATTTTAAGAGGAGCGTTTACCTATCGAAAATTAAGACATCGCCGTTTCGCGTTTTTTAAACTTATTTTGTAATTTTAGAATCTCAAATTTGGGTTAGTGATGCAAAAGGCATAAATTTATAATGTCAAGGTCAGTTTTTGTACTAATTTATTTTCTTAAGAAAGTTATGTGTTTTAGAAATAACCACAAAAATGCATGAATTTGATTAATGTCTACTAACTAAGGCTGGTACACAAAAGAAAAAAGACGACCTCTACGCGGCAGCTGCACATTTGATGTACCATATAAAGAAAAAATCAAATTTATGTAATTATTTTTAAAGATAAAAAAACATTAAACAGTAAACATTGTCACACACATTTTACACGAGGTTTTTCCAAGCTAATCGCGTCGTCTATCCCCACTTTACGGTATCTCTACCGGTCCTAGCGTAGACGAAAATCTATCGGAATCGGTCGGCTATTGCAGACTTAAATGCTAGTGACAGTTTAATTACAAACTGTCACTCGCATTTAAATGTCATATATACTTATAATATTCGAGTGTATAATAATATAACAGTTATGGGCGAGCGAAAATTGGCTTATTATAAAACATCAACAACATCAACAGTTCCGTAAGTACTCATTCTTTATACATTATGTTTCCTATCTATAGTATTTCTTTATCTATGACAGAATCTGTGAATATAACCGAAGGGCTGTGATCGAAACCGAATATCCTGTAGCTCCACCTACTCACACCCCTTGCGTCTATCCGTCCCGCGAGTAATATAAGTTGCATAAGTTTTTATTTGTTAGTAATCGCCCCTCTTAAGTATAATGGCTAAATAAATTAAGTAAGTAATAGAACGTCATTATGAAAGTAACTAAAGTGTCAAGAAACTTCGAAAGTCAAAAAAATTAAAAACGAAATATGCGAAATGTAACTTTCAAAAACATATTTTTTTCGTGTAAATTAATCATTTATTATTCAGTAAAGTGTAATAATAAGTTGGGTAATTAGGATAAATAATAACTTAAAGAAAACCCTATGGTACACTATTGCTATCATGAAACTAGACTCAACACTAAGACAGCTGCATTATTGCGAGTATCACATTTATTATTCTATTTAAATAAATGTCACTAAATTGCTAAAAGTTGAAGCTTTAAGCCAAATAATACAAAAACATATTTTATTGGTTTATAAAGCGCTCATATATTTGAAATATTAGACAACCTTAACTCCCAAGACATTTATAAATATTTACAAAGTGTTGTCCTGCGAATGAAAATATATGGCTCCAGGTATAAAATATATTAGAAGGAAGGTCATAGCTTTTTAACACGAGCTATAAATAATAAACAACAGTAATAATGTACACAAGAGTAGATATATTGTTTCGATCGCTACGTCCACTAGTCAATATCTTAAAGAGAGGAAAGAAAAAGGAAGTAAACAAAATCCACTATTTACCGTCTTGAGTTCTAAATCTGGACAGCCACCACACCACACTCACCGGTCTAGAGAAAAGTATCTCCTTACTACTTCCATGTTATATACGTTTTACGTACTATGTACACATATAACTTATTTTACTCATCGTATCGACAAGGTTGAATTGGGGGTAGTTGGAGGCAACCTGCAATTTTCAGAGCCGCCCGAAATGCTGTGCAAGCTCTGCAATGCGACATATTGAAACATGGTTGCATGTGCATCCCTTATCATGGGAAAAGATGTGCTAGCTAGACGTTAAGAAAGTACTGCCCGTTCACGAAGTTGTTCCAGTATATGTCATTGCCTATTGGTTTGTTACGTGTGAGTTGGCATGATGATAGACCGCTCTTGGCAAATATAACGTAACTGTGCGCAATAAATTTAAAAGTTTTGTTTATGTTTCTGTTTATGTGAAATTTTCTTAAGAAAGGAAATCTCATGTTTTTCGTTTATTTAAGTTTTATTTATGTATTATTTACGGTGAATGCACGGTAGTTTGATTTAAATACAAACCGACTTCAAAACTGAATAATTCATTTGCGTTCAGAATGTGTGCTTTATATTCTAAAAAAATAAATTGTTACACCCTTCCAAGACTTGAAATTGACAAATTCAAACAGGGGCGCAGACAAATGACGTCATCGAGAAACTAAAATTCATCCGTTGGGTACTGATGGCATAAAACGTTTGACCAAGCTAAAATAATTGTAACACCTCACTACTCTTGCGTACCTATGATAAAGGTGGAGGAAGGAACTGCCTCTAACTCAGTCGTCTTGGTGAGCGTGGATTTACATAGAATCTCAGATGGATGAATTTACTGACACCATCTCCTTAATGTAATATTCCCCACCCCAAAATGATCCTTGATCCACGAGAAAAATCAGTTAAAATACCCAAGGTAGCAAAAGTAAGACAGTTCTACGAATTCAATTAACAAACAATTTTATAGAGAAACAGTTGTTTCAAATTTCGATTTATGAAAGTAAAACAAAATTAAATATAAACTATTAAAATTTATACTAGGTTACGCAGTGGTTGCTGAATTTTTAAAAAAGAAAAAGAAAGTTAAATCATGTACAAGGTACAATTAAAATAACAGAGTTACTCGGACAGCCTGTATAACATTCAAAGATCGCAAACAGTTTAATTGTTCAACTAAATAATATACTTAAGCTATGATAGCTGAGATCTCCGCTTTACATCGATTTCACAATAATGTTAGATCACGTTCACCCTGTATATATAGAGTAAGAATATAAACCACTAAAAGAGTTGTTTAAACTTAGCAAAAGAGGGTTTTAAAAGTACAAAATAGAGTAAAACCGGCTTAAGGCCTTCAACTCGAAATATAAAATATCAATTAAATCACAATCTATAAATAACCCTCCTAACTGAAAATTTAAACTATTGCCAAATCGCTAATAACCGGCAAGATTCTACAAATACTTAAATGTCAACTTAAATTAAGAATTTAAAATAACATTCTTTAGCTCTGAAGACATAAAACATGACAAAAAGGCTCTAATATAACCCGGGGTTCTGAAGACAAGGATGTTACGGGAATAAAACTATCAAATTGAGCAAGGGTACTCAATGAAATAATACAAATGGACTTATCTTGTCCAACAGGTGGGCGTGGCCAACACAAAAGGAAAAATTCTGGCAAAATTAAAATTACAAAATGGTGGGCCACGTGGTCAATTTTCCGATCTTTCGTGTCGATATATATACGAGAAATTCTGCACGAAACTAGAAGCTACAAGACAAAGGAAAAACGAAACACATTACTAATTATTTTAATAGGCGAAAAATCAAAGGAAAAAAAGCTTACCAGATATAATCGATATCGATCGATTCTATTGATTATCGGACGATAGGTCAGAAGGAAATTGTCCAACAGGATAACATATAAATAATTACTGCAGTTTTATCCGTAAATAGCGTAATTTTTCTCAATATCAAGATGACGCAAACCCCCTAAACATGCAGTCAGTCAGAAGCGGTCGTGCTAATATACCTGCTACTATTCAGATAACGATAGAAAACCAAATGCCCTACAAAATTACTACTGTGGGGGTGCGGCGGTGGTCGTTCGATTAGCATTTGCGTGTTGGTGGAGCGATCTCTGTTTTCGCTTCGCGTGGGGAACCCCCGGGGCATTTCTCGGCACTCGTTGCTGTGAAATGTCCTGGATTAAAGTGGAGAGTGCGGAAGAAAAATATTTTTATATAAAAAAAAAATCTAACCATTTCCTAGCAAATTGTAGCTCCGCCTAATAGATTGTCCATTTTCTGCATTATCAATTATTCTTGCTTTATCAACAATATTAATGTAACATTTTTAAGAAAAAATGATTCGTTGACAAATTGATGATATTTATGATGTTATGACTACTATGTTCTGTTCAGTAACATTTTAAAAGCCAGCAATAACAACTAAAATAGAGTAAAATTTTATGTAAGAGTTATCCCATATTTTTCTGTCCGTAACTGTACTATGTTTTTAAAGACCTCAACCTAGACAATGATTTTAGTATGTTCTAGTCCAAATAGCTCTAGTCTTTTCTTTCAATATTAAGATGTATTCTACATTAGAATTTAACTTGGGTTTCTTTATTTCATTCCTTACCTAGTTGGAATTGCTTCTATATTTTTCTCACATTATTTTATTACTATCGCCAAATAAAGTTGTTTTTTGAGCTTAAATTTCATACTTTATAGATCCCTATATAGTCAACCATTTCTTTTTATAATTCTTTTTTTGTATTATTTTTGCGCAGCACAATTCATTTGTACTTGATTGTAATAAATTTTAGGAACCAACTCTTAATTATTTTCGGCACCAACGAAATAATACCAGCATTTCTTATTTGTTACTGACCTTACCGACGTAGATATAATGAAGCAGTCCAATACATTAAATTGAATGCTATTATTTGTTGTTGCATAGTATTCATATTAAATGCTTGATACGAATTCTTTTCAGCACTCCAAATTATCTTCGATTTAAATTCGTCTACGAATGTGATTTCTTTTATTAACAAAGACCTTTAATTAAACAGGTAATCATTTCGTGCCTTCTTTATGCACTTGGCAGAATGATCGACTGTGTTTTTGGCAAAGGCAGACAGCCGAAGGACGCGAACTCATTTACGATAGAGAACCAATAAAAGATTTTACACTGAATATGTTTGTGTGTGTGTTCAGTGGTTATTATTAAAAATAACGTTCTGTCGGGTTCGTTTTATTTTTGGACATGTTGGTTTTATTTTCGGAACCAGTAATTAATATTAGTTGTCCAGCTGCTAGACAGAGATAAATAACACGAGAAAGGAGTGTAGTAAAACGAATAAGTCAATTATTTTAAACTCACAAACAAATTATGTAGATTTATTTTGAATTGATGAGAAATTCAGTGTTGTGTAAATAATAAAATTATCTTTATATGAATATCCCTTTACAACTACTAAATATAATCCAAAAAAAGAAATTTAAATTAGAAATAATTCAATTTCAAAAATATGACTGACTATGTAAGAACTTACGTAATGCAAGACAATTGAAGAAACATTGAATTGTAAAATAGAGGTTATTTAGGCCAATGAATTTAATACTGCAGCGCTCCTGTGGCATTTTTATAAATTTTATCTTTTGCTGTTAATAAATATGTATGTTCATTAATAACTTATCTTTACCTAAATTTACACATACCTCTCGTGATTCAATACAATAATAATAGTAAGGCGTGGCCACCATACGACTTTCTTATACGTATGAGTGTTTCAAATTATATAATTTTAAAAAAAATTTTATACAAAAAAAAATCCTATTCATAGTACTTCTATTCTTTTAGTAAATCTCTTACTCACTTTTACTTGCTTACTCTTACATACTTTGCAAGATATTCGAAAAAGTGATACTAAGAGTAAAAGTTTTACTTCTGGTCCGAATTTTGACATTTCATATATACAAAAAATATTGCACGTCCAGCTCTAAATACTTTTGTAGTCTTGATAAATATATATAGAATGCATAATTTAAGACATATTTGCAAACAAATCGCTATTCGATAAGAGCAAACTTATTTCCGGTCAGAATTTTAAATTTTTTTTATACGAAAGGTATTGAAAATTAAGTTCTAAATACTGTTATATCCGCATCTCTCTAAAAAGCATGACTTGCGAAATATTGGCAAAAAACTGATTTTTGATACTATTTTCGGTCTACCGATTTTACTAAAAGTCTAATCAGATCTCAAGAGGGAGATTATACTCGTAAATACAAAATTTGGAATTGATGTCTATAGCCGTTTGACCGCTATAATTTTGAATACCTTTTATATGAAAAAAAATTCAAAATTCGGACCGGAACTAACCTTTTTACTCTTATCGAATAGCGGTTTTTGCTAAATGTCGTAAATTGAGCATTCTATATATATTTACCAAAAGTACAAAAGTATTTTGAGCTGAATTTTGATTATTTTTAGTGTAAATGAAATTTCAAAATTTGGACGGGAAGTAACGGAACTAGGTAATGAAGAAACGCAAAACTTAATTTATGGGAACCTATTTAAGTATTAGTTAGGTTAGTCAAGGAAAGAATTATACTCAGTAAACTGATATATATACAGGGTGAGTCATCTAAGTGGGTAATGCCGATTATGCCTTTATGAGTAAAGATATATCGAAGCGGTTTTTTCCTTGTGATAGCTGTTCATTAGGAGCACATTTTAAAATTATTTTGTATTATACAGAGTGTTCCATAACTTGGTGGTTTACCATTGCTATAGTTTTTTAAATGGATCACCCTATATATTATTGCATTTTTGTATTCCCCGTATAATTTTTAGTCAAAAAGTCATAAGATAGTATAGGCCTAAAATCTAAAGTTTTTGACTTATTCCAATTTTTCTGAAAAATTCAATGTTTGTATAAAATTATATTTCTCGAAACCGACGTATTAGATGGACACAATCTTTTGCAGTATTGTTTACAATAACAGGTCCTAATAGAAGTATGTTTTATTTTTTTACAGTTACTAACTGCATGTGCAGGAAACTGGATTAAAATTACACGACACGTTTTTGTATAAAAGTCAATTTTTTAAATGGAACACCCTATATATCAGTTCATTTTTGAATTGTTTATTAAATTTCATATCAGAAACATGTAAGAAGTTAATACTTTAAAAGTGACTATTACTGAGCTACTGTCGTTTTTTGATATGCTTTTGTTAGTTCTTGCAAAAAAGTCAATTTTTTCAAACGGAACACCCTGTATATTTTTCATTTTTGAATTTCTTATTAAATTTCACATCAAAAACACGTAAGGCGTTAATACTTTATAAGTGACTCACACTGAGCTATTTTCTCGTTTTGATATAATTTTGTCAGTACTATACTACTACTGACACGTAACGAAAGGATCGAACTACTGATAAGCCACGACCAAGCACGTTGGGTACTGTATCGACATACAGTATAACATGTGCGAAAGGCGTGGTTTCATAGCAATTTCAGAATGTTGGTTAAGTTTATGATACTTTTGTATCATAATACACAAACTGGATTACAGCAATTTTGTACCTTCGGTTTCGAATGTCTTGCACGCACCTGCAACGTGATTTCACTATCTCTGGAGACAGCTCTGTATGCCTAACACTTACATCTCTTGGCGAGTCAAATTGAACATGTCTGAAAACGCGAAAACAAATTCCGTATGAAATCTAAATAGTGAAATAAATATAAAATTGATTTACTTAAACGTAACTAAGGCACAATTCAGTTGTTGCCACCTAGAATAATGTTTTAGTGAGTTATGGGCAATTAATTCAGGAGATGAATAGTTGCTGGGCAATAATATAAAAGTTAATTACAACGGGAGCAATGAATGAATACACCTATTACTATGGGAGTTAGCTATCGCATTAAGCTACTCCGCATATGTATATTGCATTAATTACTATGGTGGATGCTCCGTATATGCGTCATTTGCTCCGTAGATGTACCACTTACTTTCGTATAATGGTTCTTCGTTTTTTGCCTGAGAATTAATAACATTCGCGAATGAGTTTGTCTTTGCAACATCTTTTGGAATACGCTGAAAATGGTAATGACTTAATACTATCCATTACTGCTGCCAATGATTATTTTAAACTATCCTAAGTTTAGTAAAGTAAGTTGAAGGACTCCTGTGGAATGTAAGAACGCTAAATTGAATATCAATGTAAACCTATATATTAGAAATTTTGGGCAGGCTTCATCAAACAGTAACACTTAAACGTTCATGAGAAGTATCACGTGCACAGCAGCCACAAAAATTCTGTAAGTAGGTTGGTGAAACGATAGAAATATGTCGTAAGTATGATGTTAATTATTTGCAATATTTATTAATATATGTTTTATATATCAATTGAACACCCCTCGTAAATTAAAGAACAATCGTATTGTTAGGATAGTTTGTAATATTTCTAATTGTTGTTTTTTTCTTAATGCGGTAAGACGTTTCTGAACTATTTGGTGCTTTCATTTTTGGATTTTCTTATAGTTAGTAGTTTCGAGAATGTATCACTTGCTTCTTTCTTTCCTTTTTCGAAGCTGAGAAAGATGGTATCGGGTGAGTTACTGTAATCAATTGTAATGAGACATAATTTCCACCATGTCAGTGCTGCATGTATGCCAAACTTGAAGGCTTTTCTCTCCAAACTTAATTTTTCAAATCGGGCACACACTTTCTTTAATATTAGGTTGATTGACTTGAGTGTGGCGCACATATTGTGCATGGTTGGGACTAGGTTTATTCCGATAGCTTGAATATTTTAGCAACGCCTTGATGTTTTGGTTGAACATTTTCCGGAAAAATTTAACTTTTCCTAAAAAACAGCTGCGATGTCCATAAAAATATTCGTACTTAATTGTTCCTAGTTCGGATCATACCTACATTCATATGGGTTAAGAAATAATTGGTGTTTCTGATTCAGGCGACTCGAGGCAGGATCTGCATAACAGCTATAACTTATACAGCATGTTTCAATTTTCATTAGTCATAGGCGATCAATTCATGCAATACGTGACAACGTGGCACCCCTACTTTCCTCTCCAATGCCAGCGCGACCGATACATGCTCGAAAATAAGTTAGCAGTAACTATTGGACCACTGACTTGGGTGTTTGTAATGCGTTCAGAAATAATATTTACGAGTTGCTAGGATTTGTTTTTCTTTTTCCTTTCAGTAAATGCAGAGAATTATTAAGCTGCGTTCACGCTGCATGACACAAACAAAAGCGTAATTCTAATAAAATTAAAAATAAGGTAAATAAAAAAGGATTCTGAAAATAATAATAAACTACTAGATCAGGAGATCGCGGCGGCCATTTGATGTTTCCCGTTCCAGTAATAAGACGGCTTTTATTGCAGACTAGATCGCAACGTGTTCGCAGCAAAACATTGAATGTAAAATCTGATGGGGAGAAATGGGAAGATCGGAGAAAATCGTTGTGATGTCGATTGTTGCTGGGATTGGTGACGGACAGTAGGGGTGCCACGTTGCCACGTATTACTTGTATACGTATAAATCGCACGTAAACATTGAATCCCTATACCTAATGAAAATTGACACATACGGTATAGGTTTCAGTGAAGTACTTCCTAAAAATTTACGTCGCCCAATATATATTATTTTTGAATGTATTACTGAATTTCGATTTTATTCCCTAAAGATGCTTTAAGTAATACGAAACGTTTCTCTATTATAAAGCACGTTATTTAAAATTTTACATCTACTTATCAAAGAGTATATGTTTAAAGAGAAAAACAAATATTATAGGTAGATTGATTTAAAATATTATATTTGGTGTATAATGATTGAGGTATTTAATGCCATTGAATCACTGCAAAATAAAGCTACTAAGATGAAACACTTCCTATCTTTTTAAGGCACTCTTAGGTACGTGACACTCATACACGTTCTGCAACCGCAACACTACTTGGTTACGGATAAACTTATCGACACGTGCAGCGCACTGCAGCAATAATCTGTTCTCATTGAATGGGATTTAGATTGGTGTTCACTCAGAAAGACAGAAATGTAAGAAATAAATACACGAACCCGAATTCTTGTTATCTTTCCCTGTGTACACTTGAAGACGAGCATAAGTTTACGTAAATACATATATATGCGGCCCCGATGCCGATGCACACACTCCGTAACGTTATCGAAGTTTTCTAAAATGCCTCAAGTGCTCAATTACATCTCGGCACGTCTGACGAGCCTGCCCCTGCATAATTGCGTAGTCACGTGTATTATATTCAAGCGTATATTTCTGCGATGATCACACTGGAATTCTCTACTATGCATATAATAAACAATATTCAACGATGTTAATCCTTTATAATAAGTACACTGTTGCACGTCTGATGGTAATTATGTTCTTTACTGCCAGTAATTTATTGGTCACTGCAATTTTAAATGTATTTACATTTGTAATTAATAAATGAATGGGATTTAGGGTATTAGCGCTTTTACCGAATTTTTTCAAGAAGGCAACAATTTTGAACATCTTTGTTAGTGATCAGTTTAAATATTTAAACAAAATAAAGACAAAAATTGAAATTACGCATACTTTCTTTCACACGAATATCTACGAAACCGTTAAATTTTGGAAACTAACACAAATAATAAAATTCACATTAATTTTAATACTCTTTCAAATAAAAAACAAATGAAGATTATGGCGATCAAAAAAAATTCTTTTCATCGCAGCGCCATCTATACATTCACATAATAAAACACAATTGTGAGAGCAAACTAGAGTCAATCACATTCTTTAGTAACTGCTTTTTACAAAATTCAATTATCTTTATCCGTTTCCGAGATATTTGTCCTGGGAGTTTTAAGTGGTACAGCCTGTATACAATACAATAAAGTAAGTTTGAATAAACTTTCAAAACAAAAAAGCTAGAAATAGATATAAGAAATAATTGAAATGATTCGGCCTTTACTTATCAAAACTTATATTTTACAAATATTATAAAACAACTGATACAGAGATTTCACAATTTATTGCTATGTAACACATTATACAACATAATATAACAATTGCTAACATACATATATGTTCCATAATAGCGTAAAGTGCAACAGCAATATGACTGAAAATTTCAGAATGACTTGCTATTCAGATGCAATGAGCAATGCCTTTCTAACACTCTTTCAATCTACTAGTTCTCTACTGGTACTAATGTTCTAAGTGTAAAGAGAATAAAACTTTGTCTTGCCGCATAATAATGCACAAATCATTACAAGATTATGATTAATCATATCAATAGTAACTTTATTGTTCATGAATTACAACATGATAACGACCTTGTCAGATACAAATGACAATTTTCTTACAATAGCATACGGACACATGTACATAAAATATTGAATATCATCTCCCTTTCATGTTGAAAAAGAAATATATAGGTATGCCATATACAATGCGCAACTAAGTTTTATATAAAATGTCAATCAAAGTACTGACTGACTAACATTATAAAAACAGTTATTTAAGAAATATTACTTAAAATCTCTTTTAAACAATGGAAATTGTGCTAAATTTTTCAAATCGCTTTATAATTTGTTATAGACCTTAATACACCTATAGTACGGACTCCTTTCATAGAACGAAAGCCTGTATTATTGTATCTGTGTATTTTCTGAAACTTTTGTAAGCTTCCACTTCCTGTGTTAAATAAATAGGATGGGTACAGCCAGTTATTTTTTAATGTCAAATGTCTACATCAGTGGAAAATGATGTGCCGAAATAGCTTTTATTTCTCTTAAGGCCAAAGTATACACATTTGATAAGTCTAATATTGTGTTTGTGTCGCCTTGCATTGTATTTATTTGGGAATTTTACATTAACATTTCTTCTAAAACGACTTAGTACCACTATTTATCGGAAAATTCATTTTTGGAAACATATACCAATGTAGACAGTTAATGTATAGCCAAATACAAGCTGTTTGATATGGAAATACTACTGGTAGGCAGTAGTAATCGCGATAAAATAAATAATTTGTAAGTCAACGATATAACAATGTATATTTACATTTTAATGCGTAGTATAATTAAATATTCGCGTACTGTAGTTGAGAGGGTTGTTGCTTCACAATTTAAAAATATGTACGCCGCTTACACAACCTGATCCATAAGTCACTGTCACAAAGGTGTAGTTCAGGTAAGATCAAATTTGGACTTTGCGTGAAAATAGAAATAGCTTTTATTAGGACTCATTATTAGTTAAAAATAATAGTTTTTGAGTTACTTATGATTGAAGTTAAAAAGTGACATTTACATTTGTTTTTTTAATTGCCTCTAAAGTTCGTTCATAGGACACACAATAATTTAGTATGGCATACACACAAGGTATGCCAAGTCATACCTATATGCAGAATCTGTTGCATATTGAAGAAACTTTAAACACAGGAAAAATATTTAATATTTTTGTTTTTACAGAATCATATTAAGCCCCTCAAGGGCCACTTTTTTGTATTAAATATGTCCTATACCTGGTCTTCGATATTTTAGAAGATACTCAAACTAATTTTAAAATTTTATTCATGACATATTAAAGTAAAAATATTGGTAGCCATGGAAAAACATAGTAGTTTATCGAAACAATTTAAAAAATGAGGTGTGACCACCACACGACTTTCTTATACGTATGAAAGTGTTACTTCCGGTCCGAATTTTGAAATTTCATTTATACAAAAAATATTCCAAATCCAACTCTAAATACTTTTGTACTCTTCATAAATATACATAGAATGCATAATTTACGACATATTTGCAAAAAATCGTTATTTGGTAAGAGTAAAAGTGATACTTCCGGTCCGAATTCTGAAATTTTTTTTTTTACAAAAGATATTGGAAATTAAGTTCTAAATACTTTTATATTCGTAGCGTACCTGTCTAAAAAACATGACTTGCAAAATATTTGCAAGAAACTGATTTTCGATAAGAGTAAAAGACCTACTCCCGGTAGGAATTTCGAAAAACCTTTTTAATAAAATTGTTCACAATTTCAATTTTAAGTACATATGAATTCTTTATAAATTTCTTTAAACTTAGTAATTCACGAAATAGTTGCAAAATTCGATTTTTTCACTCAGGTAAACTACTACTTTCGGTCTGCTGATTTTGCTCAAAATCTAATCAGTTCTCAAGAGGGAGATTATATTCGTAAATACAAGATTTGGAATTGATATCTGTAGCGGTTTGACCGCTATCGTGGTCACACACACACAGACAGACACACAGACATTTTTTAAAAACCACTTTTTTTGTATCTGGGGACTTCAAAACGTGCAAAAATCTCGAGGTCGAAAATTTTCATCATCACAATACTTCCTTATACTACGTATAAGAAAGTAAAAGAGCCGCAAAGAATTTGGATGCTTGGACGTAAGTAACTTTTAATGCAATGTAATAATAGCAATTAGTTAATGAAAGTTACCTGCTTAATTTCCGTGTAATGTTTGCTGTCTGGAGGCAATAAATATAGATGTTCACTGATTATGTCGATGTTATATTATATAGGTATGCTAATTTACTATCATACATAAGTTCCTTCTATTGGAAAGAATTTTTTGTAATTTGTCCATTTAATTTTTCATCAATTACGGATTATTAATTTTTTGTCCATTTAATAATATTGTTTCCATGTCTATATTTCGTAGCAAACATCCAAAAAAAAAACATCCTAGTACTTTTGTATAGGAGAGAGCTTTCAAAGTTATGCTTGATACAACTCCCCAAGGACACATTCAAATGTACGGAATGGTAGTTTTCGGAGGAATCACATAACATAGATAAGTTACCTGCTTAATTTCCGTGTAATGTTTGCTGTCTGGAGGCAATAAATGTAAATGTTCACTGATTATGTCGATGTTGTATTATATAGGTATGCTAATTTACTATCATACATAAGTTCCTTCTATTGGAAAGAATTTTTTTTAATTTGTCCATTTAATTTTTCATCAATTTTTTTATAGAATTTTTGGCCATAAAAGATCTTTTTAAGTTGTTGTTATTTGCACTTATATTGTTTGAAATTCTCAATTGTTCTAGAAAAAAATATCATCTTCTTGTATTATTACTTTGTTTTAATCTCTAATCTATTGTTTTTTTCTAGAGGTCTGTACAAAATAATACTAGAAACGACGAGAATGTGGCTATGGTTGCGAAATACTAACTATATTTTATTATTATTGTACATAATTAATTCATATTTTCGAAAATTTTAATATATCTTGTCCTTGATAAATTTCAGATCTTGACATATTTTTGCCAATACTATTTATTATAATTTGCAATGAAAATTAGATCAAAGATATTCAATGAAATATGATATATGAAAACATAGATCTTTTTTGAATGTGGTTTGTTATAGAAATTTGATTTGAAACGTCAGTACCAAGTGTCAAAATAACTCTGTTCAAATGTCATACAAAAATCGGGTGTTTTTATTAGATATGCAAAATGAGCATTTCAGAGCTTGCTGTAAAAATTGAAAGGCATAAATAGTGAACATTCTTTGTAGAAGATATCAACAGGGCTATCCATATAAATGAAATTTGAGAATGTAGTTTATGTGCCAAATAGATTTTTCTATTCATAATCAATGCTACTTTCTAAAATTAGGTTGTTTCACACTCAAGAAAGCAATGGAAATCAAATCTTATGACAAAGTACAGCATTCACTCACTATTAATTTTAAAAAGAAAACCATAGATATATTCTTTTTTAATTTTTTTTCTCTACAATTTTAAATGGAACTGTATATTTTAAATATCGTAATATTGAAGCACATAAAAAACTGAAGGGAGTGATGAAAACCGGAAATTGCTACCTTTTACTTTCTTATACGTAGTATAAGGAAGTATTGTGATGACGAAAATTTTCAACCTCGAGATTTTTGCAGATGTCCACGTTTTGAAGTCCCCTGATACCGAAAAAGAGGTTTTTAAAAAATGTCTGTGTGCCTGTGTGTGTGTCTGTGTGTCTGTGTGTCTGTGTGTGTGTGTGTGACCACGATAGCGGTCAAACCGCTTTAGATATCAATTCCAAATTTTGTATTTACGTGTATAATCTCCCTCTTGAGATCTGATTAGTTATTCAGTAAAATCGGTAGACCGGAAGTAGCAGTTTACTTCAGCCAAAAAATCGAATTTTGCCAATATTTCGTCAAATACTAAGTTTAAACAAATTTATAAAGAATTCATATGTACTTAAAATTAAAATTGAGAACAGTTTTATTTAAAAAGTTTTTCGAAATCGTAGGTCTTTTACTCTTATCAAAAATCGGTTTTTTGCGAATATTTCGCAAGTCAAGCTTTTTAGACAGGTACGTTACGGGTATAAAAGTATTTAAAACGTACTTTTCAATATCTTTTGTATAAAAAAGATTTCAAAATTCGGACCGGAAGTAACAGTTTTACTCTTACCGAATAGCGATTTTTTGCAAATATGTCGTAAATTATGCATTCTATATATATTTATTAAGAGTACAAAAGTATTTAGAGTTAGATTTGCAATATTTTTTGTATACATGAAATTTCAAAATTTGGACTGGAAGTAGCACTTTTACGCTTAGCGAGTAGCACTTTTTTTCGAATATCTTGCAAAGTATGCATTCTATAGAGATTTATTAAGCGAATGAAAGTACTTAGAATAGGATTTTGAATAAGTTTTGTCTAAAAAAATTCTTAAAATTGTATAGTTTGAAACGCTCATACGTATAAGAAATTCGTGTGGTGGCCACACCTAATTTTTTTCTTGGAGAAGATATAGTCATACGAAGACAATCCAGAAAAATAAAAAATTTTAAATTTAAGGGATCATCATAGTGTGACGGGTCGAAAAATAACTGATTTTTGCGATTTTATTTTTGACGATTAAAATATGCTAATCAATCTGATTTTATTTGTGTCGTATCAAAACACTCACGAAGAACAGGAAATAAATTTTCAAACGTTTATTCACATTTTTGATAACATTTTTTCAACAGACGAGAATGTCTTCGAAAAAATGGAGTCCTCACGGTGTACACGATCGTAGCCGCAAATCTCATCTGAAACGAAATCTGGAAAAAGGTTATTAATCAGTATGAAAACCGTTGTCTTGCTATGGACGTTTCTTTTTCATCATCAAAACTGACGAAATGGCGGCGATTTGAAAAAAAAAGTATCGACTTCAACCTATTTTCCTGACAGTTTTGTTCGTTATGAAAAATAGAAAGATTTCGAAAAATAGAAAAAGCTTCCATAGCAAGATAAAGAGCAACGTAAAGAATGTTGAGTTAAAATTTGAGATCGATAGCTTGAGAACTTTTACTTTGAAAGTGTACACCGTTTTGAAAAACTACATTTCGAGAAAAACGCGTTCAAAGTTTCGAGTGCAGAATTTTCATATAAATAGTCTACTTACGGTCAATCAGCAATGCCAGTTTGAAACCCAATCCGCGAAACGATTTTTTGTAAAATTTCACATCACCGTTACATTTTTTGCACTTGAGCACTGTTGAAGTTCGCCGAAAACTAGACAGAATTCAATAAAACAATAGCTAAAACTTTGGTCAATTTTGACCTCAAAGTTCGAATTTTTTCTGGCTACTTTTGCTACCGAAGTACTCACGAATTCAGAATCATTTTCAATGAAATGTCGATTCGTTCCCTTGAAACCTGAGGTTCTTTTCCTACAAGCTTGTCCACGTATGCTCCTAGAGCCTTTCTTATCCTGCCACATGGATTCTTCGGGCGTTTTCTCGTTGATCTATCCACGCTCGATATCGAAAACGTACTGGCTTATCTAGCGAGCAAGTTGAAACGTGTTTCTGCAGGAACGCTGACAGTTCCAGCAGTAACTCGTACGCGCCGTCCGGGTCACCTCTCATGTAGCTGCTTGATATGAAAGGCTGTAGTGACCAAAATAATTTGAATTTCACCCCAAAATGTTAACAGCATGTTTATAAGCATCTATACTATCTGATAATACAAAAAAAAAAAAATTCGAAAATTTGAAAATTTTACACTGTGATGATCACTTAAATTTAGTTATTTATTGTGAGTAATAATTTTATTTTAATTTTAAGAGGGTCACTAGGCAGTGTATAGTTCGTTTTCACTTGAATTTTCATCATACTCTTTCATAAATGTATTCATTTCGATCTTTTTATCGATTTTTTAATTCATTGCATATGTTACGTTAGATTCTTTTTTTAAATGTTTTCAAATCCTCTAGCTATTATTTTTTAAATATTTTTTCTTGTCCTTTCCAATATTGAAATAAAATAATAATAATACTGAACAGTGTATAGTTTCCTTTTTTTTTTTTTAATTTCCATCATACAATATCGCATGCACCGGGATACTGAATTACGTTATTATGAGATTTCCAAGGTGGGCCATGAAAATCGAAATGTAAAAATATTAGTGTTATAAATTTTTGTACGTATTTAGCAAATTAAGCCTTTTTGTACACCTGAACATATTTATTAAGTTTTCAAAATGTCATATTCTAACGTTGAAGCTTATGACATGATCAGATTGTATTTTCAAAGTTTTGAAAATGCAGTTATTGCTTCCCAGCAATATTCCCTAAATTATCCCGAAAGAAGACATTATTGAGTTTTTATTCACCTTGCGAGATGTTCTCGATTTTTATTTATGGGTAGAATAAAAGACATAGTTTATCACAAAAAGCCGATTACAACAATTGCTGCCTCCGAAATTGAAGTAACTCTGGTCTCTACTAATCGACAAGTAAACATGTGTATTGAAAATAATGGTCAACACTTTGAACATTTGTTGAGTTGAAGTTTTTTTTTTTGTACTTTCTGATTCAAATATATTTGTTGTTTCGTTTATATTCATTGGTCAATATATTTTCTTATTTATGTTTAGGTATAATAATAGGTTTTTTTACTTACTTTCATGTTATAAGCGGGGATGAATTAGATATCAATTTTTATATCCTTTCGTTACTAATGAGTAAATGATTTGGTTATTACTAATGCATTATATTATATTTTTTTTTCTTGTTATTCTATACTTAGTTCATGAGTTATGGAAATTATTTTTGCTGTTGTCCTATAATTAGATGTTTATCTGTTGGGTATTAAAGATATATTATTATTGTTATTGTTTTATTTCAATGTCTGAAAAGACAAGGCATGAAATTTAAAAATATAGAGAATTTTAAAACGTTTCAAAGGAGAATCTATGATTGAAACGAATACATTTATGGAAGAGCATGGTGAAAACTAAGTGAAAGCGAACTATACACTGTCTAGTGACCCTCTTAAAATTAAAATAAATTACTCCCAATAAATGAATAAATTTATATATACATTTTTTTATTTTTCTGGATTGTCTTCGTATGACTATATTATCTTAGTCAAGAAAAATGGTAACAACTTCCGGTTTTCATCATTCGCTTCAATTTTTTATGTGCTTCAATATTATGGTATTAAAAATATAGCGTTCCATTTAAAATTTTAAAGAAAAAACAAGTATGTAATATACATAAATTGAGAACAGCACCCCCTGTTATTTTTTTGACAACCACGCAATTTCGTACTACATATCCTTCAATTCTTTTTAAAATTCTCTGTCTAATGAGCTCAGAAATATTAAAATCCGTAAAGGCAAACCGAAATTATACCTACCTACTTTTCTACCCAGACATACCCTCCCTCCGCCCTCCCCTTCGTATGGGAGTTAGATCAAAAAGTTTCAAAAAAAAAATTGTATAAAAACGTCTGAAAATGTTGCTAGTAAAAATTTTAATCTATCTTAATCTAGAATTTAATGAAAAATTATCGAATTTTTCATTGATCTTGAGAATTCCGCCCCCTTGCGATCATTTTGGACACTCAAAAATATTTTTGTTGAAATTCCCGTGGCGCATTTTACTATCAAGGGTTTTTCCGCCAAGTTGTACGATAAACGGTTGCCGAAGTATGGCCGGTGGCCAAGCTTAAACAGACACCCGCTATATAAAAAAAATCTCCAAATCTTTTTTTCTTTAATTGAAAACATTCAATTGAGTTGCTTCTATCCCGGGAGCACAACGAACAAAACAAAAAAAAAAAAAGAGTGAACCAAACATGATCGTTAGTGATGATTAAAGACTGGAAAATATGCACTAAAAAGTTTGCCAAATATGCATGCAATATGCACTTAAAAAGTCCCTAAATATGCACTTACAATATGCAATATGCACTTATGATGTGCATTTATTTATTATGTTTTAGGAAATTAAAATTCATTTGTCGTATTTACAAACTGAATATTTATTTATTACAATAAATAACCATATATTTCTTTAAATTTTCCATAGTTAAATTATGTCTACGACATGTAAGTATATGTTTATATTGGGAAAATGTTCTTTCAACATCGCAAGATCGGTGCATTCTTAAAACTAGGTATTAATGAAGGGCTTATATTAATGTCTTCATTAAAATTGCCATTAATTACATTATTTATAGATTTTAATGTAACAAAACCTCCATTTTTGCTTAAAATTGCGGCTAATTTTTCTTTAATTCTTTTTCCAGTCAATCCGTTGACTTTTCCAATTTTCTCTTCAATATCATTTACAATGCCAACACCATCATTTAAAGATAAATTTCTATCTTCTAATCTAGTAATTGCCTGCTCAATTATCGCAAAATTAGATTTAATATATGAAAGCTGATTTTGTATTGTAGAATTATTGAAAATTACGTTACACTTTTCTATGGCAAGACTGGTTGCTGAATCAAATTGAATTACAACATTTTTGATGCCTTCGTAATTATCGGCAAGAAACACAGCACATTTAAGCCATGTTCCCCATCTTGTTAGATTAGGTTCTGGTGGCAATGGAATGCCGGGAAGCATTTCGTTATATAATTGCACTCGTAAGGGCGTTTTTAAGAATACTTTTTTGATATTACTAATTAAATTATTTACATCTGGGAACTCTAATCTAATTTTTTCAGCAACCCTATTTAAACCATGAACCAAACAAGTACAATAGATTAAATTGGGAAAAAAAATTTCAGACTTTGAGCTGATTTTAACATATACGAAGCGGCGTCAGTTACCATTAACAGAAATTTTTCAAAAGGTACTTTGTCGGGTAAAAAGGAATTCGCTAAGGACTCATTAATAAACCTGGCTATGGTAACATGTTTTGTTTTGTCTAAATTACCTACATTAATTAAATGTCTTTTAGATTGAGTTGAACCATTTAAGGTTCCAATAATCAAATTAGCAACCTGACGGCCCTTCGTGTCGGTAGTTTCATCAATAGAGAGCCAAAGATTTTGGGTTTTCAACTCCTTTCTAATACCATCGGTAACATCTTCATAAATTTCGTTGATGTATTTCTTGCGTAGAGCTGAAGAACTGGGTACGTAAATGGGTTTATCATCGACTTTGCAATAAGTTTTCAGGATTTCTTGAAATATCGGATTGTCCACTTTATGTAAAGGAATATTACAACCCACAAAAAGACTACACAAATCTTTGGAAAATGCTCTTTGTGGATTCTTCGAATTATTGAGAAAACTTTCCTCCAAAAGTTGCTGCCGCGGTTTATTCAAATTTTCAGAAACCCTGTTCTGATGAAAGGTTGTGTTCAAATGTTGCACTGTGTAACAAATATATATTTTTAACATTCAGTTATAATAATTATTATTAATTACTATATTACTACAAAAACTAGAAAAATAAATTGTCTGGTTTTGTAAAGTTCTCCAGTTGTTTAAATTTGATTGATTTTGGTTATTTTGGTGTTTATGACAAAGAAATATTACAAAGATATATTAGCTTTAAAGAACATAAAATTAAACATCTAATAATAATTTATTATGAAATTGTTTCATTATATTTATGAACACAAAAAAAAAAATTCTCATAATTGTAGAACTTGTTATTGACAAAATATTTCAAAATTCAACTTACCCTTTTGTCGCAGAGTGTGCACAAAACACTTTCTTCGTCAATAATTTTTAGTGCACTGCAATCACTTATCCAATTTTTTATTAGATATGACTTCTCTTTAACTATCTTTGGCAGTT
The DNA here is from genome assembly GCA_963170755.1 of Amphimallon solstitiale. Lineage (NCBI taxonomy): Eukaryota > Metazoa > Arthropoda > Insecta > Coleoptera > Scarabaeidae > Amphimallon > Amphimallon solstitiale. The sequence goes on from OY720680.1 coordinate 53,480,250, forward strand.
TCAAAACTTTTTAATTCACTTTTGTTTCACCAAATAGCACAGACCTTAACACGATGAAGGAAATTATTTCTTTTTCTTATATTGATATTAGTCGTATGGTATAATATACCTGCATTAATACCTACATTTCTGAAAAGGATTTCTTACGTAAGTTCTAATTGCCCTGTAAACCGATTATGAGTAGAGTTAAATCCTATTTTTGGGATAGTCCATCTCATTATTAATGAGATGGACTTTTAATGAGTCATTAATGCAAAGTTGAAGGAATGCAATCCCTTCACGTTTACACAAACAAATTAAATATCTTTAAATATCAGATTTTATTATGCTTCTTATGAAAATGGCGAATATATGCATAAATATGCAAAATAATTATGAAATATGTACGTGCATATGCAATTATGGTAAAGTGTCCAAATATGTATTATATGCACTAAAAAAAATGGTAAAAAACGTATTCTGAGGGTGGAAAATGGATAAGTACACAGTATAGAAGGGATATACCAAAAAACAACAAATATGCATTTTGCATAAGATCCAGTCTCTAGTTATGATCGAGAGTACATACAAAAATGACGATATCTGTAGTTTGTCCGAATTTTCCGATTTTCCATTCTAATTATCCCGATCTTTTTTTACCTGAAAAGTTTTCCAGGACCATAACGAAACAAAAGAAAAAAAGAATTACCCATATTCTTCGTTCGAATCGTGAGTTATGGTCTTGAGTTAATACAAAAATCCTATAGAAAACAGCACTTTCAGTTTTTCCCAAATTTTCTAATTTTCCGGGCCACTTATTAACCTATTCGGACTATAACAAACATTTTAAAAAAAATAGCTTAATGGGTCCAGCCGTTCTCAAGTGATGCGTTTACCAACAAACAGCATTTAATTTTTATTCGTATAGGTATGATATTAGAAACTAATAATTTCATACTTGCTTGTAGAGAACTTGGACTTTAATTTAATCTGGCAATTATCCTAATACGACATTACCTTAAACTATTTTCAAAGACCAACATAATTTCATTACTCAGCGTTCGTGCATACTGTACAACATTCATATTGTTAGTCTACTTTATCTACCATTCGTTTGCCGTCCAGTCAACGTGAACCTAAGACCGTATAAAATAGCTCGGGAACTTTGAAAATATGACTTTAATATAAATTCTTGTGCCTCGTACAGAGGGTTACGTAAAAACTTTGCACGGACTCAAGAGGAACTTTAATCTCGTGAAAGATCTTCATCCATACTATACAACGGAAACAAATGTAAGATGGCAGACGTTCAAACATGCCGTGTCTGGAAATTACTTCTAGTTGTAGTGCTTGAGGAGGAATCTTCCGCTAAGATACTTTCCCGCACGATGTTCGGTTGGTAGTGCTGCCATTACGGTAGATTTAAAATAAAAAATTACCCTGCATTGCAGCAGGAAACGACAGTTCAATCCTTGTGTGGCGGGGACTTCGCATAGCCAAGAGAGTATATTTCTGCATATCTAATTCAATCCATCCCACTCCATTGTACACAAATAGAAGAAAAGCAATGATGAGTTGTTGCGAATGGTTCAATTTTTGTTCGTTGAAACAATTGAAATATTTCCAGCTGACTACGGGCGTTTAATTTCCTGAAACCGTACAGATTATTCCCTCGAACAACGAAGCACTGCCAATTTCCTTTTTACATTTCCCTAGTAGTCTTGTGCACTTTCTCCTTGTCTTTTTTCTTTATTTTACCAGACGGCAAATTTCTCGAATGCCAGCCGGCGTGTGTTTAGAATAAAATTCTGCAAACAAGTCGAGGGTCGAGACACGTCGAGAAAGAAAAAGTCAGTTCTTTATCTAATTAAAGGCGAAAGAATGGGGAAATATTTACTTTAAAATCGTTATTTTTTAAGTGAATATTCTCTGTTATAACTTTCATTAGTTCTTCTTATTATCGGATTATTGTATCTACAATCTTAGGCAAAAAAAAACCGACAATCCTAAAATATTTATTGAAGCTCTATAAACTGCGTATTTTTGTCTAAATACAGATTTAAACTGTTATCATTAGGGTCGGGGGCGGACATGACCGGTTTAAACTACGACGATGTTACAACGGAGCAAAGAAATAATGTAAACAACACACGCTTACTGAATAGCACTAATTCATATGGTGAACTGTAACACCTGTTTACGCCCGAGAAGTGCCCGAGAATGAGAGCAAAAAATGCCCATAAAGTAAGGAATTTATGAGTAAAATCCTTTTTTCATCGGCGTAGATAGGAGCATCAGGGGTTTTTAAAATGTATTATATTTACCTTATATTTGGCAAGAGAAATAATGTAAATATGTATATACTTACTGTTATTTAGTTTCAGTAACATACGCGTACATTTTTAGTTATCATTTATTTAGATCTAGAACGTTGTTTATGTTACTTTTTCTGATATGAAAATGAATTGTCAGTGATTCCGAAATTTATTACAAAGTCTGTAAAATATCGTTACAGAATGCCAAAATATCGCACGTTCGTCACTTAGCTTTGCTAAAACATACACAGAAATAGTTTTTATGCAGAGAATTTCGATAGTTTCCAAAATTTCGTTACATGTTTAAATGACGATGCTCGATGTATTTCTGAGTGCAAGGAACTAAAACATCCGAAATTTAAAAAATCAGTTGTTATTCCTTCAGGAACACTTTGGAAATTTGACTAAAAACACATCGCATATTTTGAAAATCGAAGTCTCAAATTGAAAGATGGATTAACCACATTAGACGTGGGCTATTAATAATTAAAAAGTTTTCCAAGTGACTTCGGATGTGGCCTTCGGCAAAAGTTAGACGCAGTTTTTAATAGAAACCCAGATTTCATAACATTGCGGCAATTGTGTATGCTAAATACGCTGAAATAAAAGAATATTTCTAGTACGCACCTATAACCAGTTGCGATGTAGAAAGGACGTTTTCTATCTACAAGGATGTACTTAATCCAAAGAGAACAAGTCTTACAGAAGACAAAATGAACAAATAATAAGGTATTTTATATTTTATAGATCACCAGCCACTTGTTATCCAATTATATAAATAAAATTAAAACCTCTTTAAAAATACAACATTTCAATAGTGCTCCCATGGGCGATGAGTCATCAACCGTACGTGTCCGCGCCCTAGTTATCATTTTTAAATCTTCGTATTGATTAGTCTAACTAAAAAGGTTTAGTTTTAACATATCGAACGTGTTTATACAAGTCGCCTACATATTTCTTGGAAGCCACATTAATGAGTTAGTCGGGCTTTTTTTTAGTTTTTTTGTTTGTTTTCAGTTGCCTAGGGACGTCAGTTTGATTTTCAATTTTCACGCGTTCGCAATGCCGTTAACTAGTGCAAACGTTGGACAAATTAGTGCATTAATTGAAGGTGGTCGTAGTCAGCGTTATGTGTCTCGTACATTAGGAATATCTCGTACTACCGTTCAGGATGCTTGGAATCAGTTTCTAGGGACTGGCACATTCGAAAGACGTACAGGATCTGGAAGACGAAGAGTAGCTAGTGCAGTTGATGATCGTTATATTGTGTGAACAGTTTAAGGAATCGCAAAATAACAGCAGTTGAACTTGAAATAGAACCCCTGTAAATTATTAACGGCTCCACGTTGGTAAAGCCATAATGTGAAGGAATAAATATAATTATATAACATAAAGTAATGAAACTTGTGAAATTGTAATGACGTACCTCTTAATAATGCCCTTTATATTTTAATATTTTTTAAATAAAATAAAATAAAACAATTGAATCGTTTTACCTGCCTAGTTCATATTCCCAGGACGATCCAAGTTAAGAGATATCAACAAAAAATAATCTTCAGGCAGTAATTGGCACAATAAAATAAAACAAAATTATATTAATTTAAACAATATTTATATTAGAAACCAGGATCCTTGCGTATGTTGTTACAAACACAAATTTTAATTTGAACAAACACATTAATAAAATAATTTCATAAGGCATATAATTCCGAAAGATTCGTTATGATTTATTTCTATTTTCACTTCTACGAACTAATATATTATGTCATACATTGTTTGCTGTCCACCGCCTTACAGTATATATATTAATACTAACAACGTAGGCCTTAATAGGAAACCAAACTATGCCAAGATTGATATATATATTTACAATGCAAAAGATGTTTTTTTAAACAACATTGGCAAACAATTTACAAATACTGAGATATTATTGTATATAAGACAATTTATTAAATATCTCAGATTATTAGATTGATTTATTTGCGTCTTTATATTAAGACAATTTTTAACGTTCTAGTTTATTTAACACTCGCACATAATTTTTTTTATATATTTTCTTCTTCCTGTTGTCGGTGTGCTTAGTGGGAGTCCTCCTTCGACGGTAGAGACGCCTGTAGCTTCTTTAAACGCTAATCGCACAAAAATAACTTTCTAGATATGTTAAAATTTACACATTTACACTTAGTTGGTGGTCGATCTTTATGTAAACCCTATTTTATTACTTTTAAGGTTCAAACAACGTCAACTTACTTTTTTTACGGTCTACTTAACCCGGGATAATACACCGGTGACCGATCTCTTCGGAGGTCCTCACTCGACTTCCTTCTTTCATCCGAATTCATTCTGCCTAAGACCAACATGCTAATATCTCTCTTCACCCTTCACACTTATAGTAGTTATAGTTTCAAATGCTATTGTCACGTTTAAACGGCATTAGCACAAACACTCGGCGTCTCAAGTGTTAGAATATAACCAATACAAACATTAGCTTATCCAGCTAGTGCTTAATCATACATTTAGAATAAACAGTTCTAAGAATTATATCGTTTGGCTTCTAATATATAACTTTAAAAATACAATTCGTATGCGTATTTAAAATTTATAAAATCATTAAATTATGCCGTACCATTACAGACTACAACATTTCTTGCAAACTGTGCGACGGGGTGAAATAAGTGAAAGGACAATTAGGCGAAGACTTAAAGAAAGTTCGCGAAGACCGGCCACAATTGTTACTTAGACATCGAAGAGCACGTCTTCAATTTGCACGAATATATGCGAATTGGAATTTTCAGCAATGGAGTGAAGTTCTCTTTACTGATGAGTGGCGCTTCTGTCTACGATCACGTGATGGTCAAGAAAGAGTGTGGAGGAGAATAAATGAGCGACATGCTGAATGCACCATCTTTGAACGGTTGTCTTTTCGTGGTGGTTCTGTTATGGTATGGGCAGGTATTTCTACAGAAGCACGTACGGAGCTCTTATTTGTAGGAAATGGTGCTTTAAATGCTCACAGGTACGTGGAAGATATTCTACGAGAAGCTGTTGTCCAATTTACACATTTTATTGGAGACGCATGACAACGCCAGACCACACACAGCAAGAATTGTTGCGTAATACTTTAATGAGAAGTAGATTCAGACCAATATTTTTTCGAAAAGAGACACTCAAATTGTTCAAATGCCTTTATCTATAGAAACTTTATCCTCTTATAAATAGGCATCGAGTAAGTGCGCCAGTAAAATAGTGTTTATTTCGTTCAGATAATGCAAAAACATATTATTGAAACGTAGTCAACAAATTAGGAATCACGTATAAATATTTAAATGAAGTAACACTCATTCATCATTTTATACATATTAAACCCCAATATGAGAGAAACTAAACACTCACACACTATACCTAGCAGGTGTACCAAAAATAGTGTAATAGGTATGTACTGTTAAATGCTCTTTACCCTCTTTTGAAAGTATTATTTTAATATTGATGGGTTACAAAGTTTTATATATACTGTAATATATTCCTGCTTTTGATACACTCAGAATTGGTGGGGCTCGGCTGTTAACAGCTTTTTTTACGAGTACACCTGATATGTCTCCACTACGTCCCTAATGCGTAATGCCGTACCTTAGTATCGATCAGAAGCATCTAGAGTACAACGTTTTGAGCATATTAAAACTGCAGCATTTCTGCTATTTTACAGCGAAAACAACTTGTCATAGCAAAGAAGCCCAATATTGTCACAGGCATTGATGAATGAATTTGGTGTTGCAAGTCTATTTCATTTCATTTCTTTCGGGGCACATTTGAATTTGTTCTACTATTGTACTAATTTTGTGCAAAAATACAGTGTAAGTTTGTCGTTATTTAAATATTTGTGTCATGGGCATTGTTGATAATCCACGTATTCTTCTTCGTAACGTACTATTCCAAACCATTTAGGTACAAAAGAAACAATATTGGCCAAATATGGGATTCTGCGGGACCCCAACATCAATACTCACGGCATCCGAGATTATTCCTTTTACTTCAACATATTGGGAACTTCCGTTAATATATAATTTGTCGAAACAGCACACTATTCATACCACATATTTCAGTTTATTCAGTAATACAGTTGGGCCCAATACGGGATCCTGCGGGACTCCAACTCACTCCATCAGAGATGATTCCAGATATCTCAACATATTGGGTAGGCTCATTGCAATATGATGCGAACCGAGGGAATGTAACAGTCTTCATGCCTTATGTTTGCAATTTATTTAGCACTATAGAATTAACTACACCATCAAACGAATTCCTGAAGTCTTTGAGCTGCAACGAGACAGGCAGTATTTTTATCTGTATCCGAAATAATATAAATATGCTTCGAGAGCAGAATTAACACTTTTGGGTTTGATGACGCCGTGTTGTAATGGATGCCGAATATTGTGGCTAAAAACTGAAGTAAAATAATTATCTCGATGATTCTTGAGAAGTTTAAAACTAAAGAAACCGGATGGACGGTAACTTTCCGTCTGAGAAATACAATAGCAATTAAAACTTATTGATCAAATATAGTTTTGATAAAAGTATACTTCTTTTGCTCTATATACTTAGACACTAAGATTAGTTATTTACAGTTAGCCAGAGAAACATTTTCTCTAGTTCACTGAATATTCTGATAACGAATATGTTTAAATTAGGAACAATCAAATGCTAGTGTACGGAGACTACATTTCAAAGTCAATTTAAACAAACAACAGGGCTTACGTCATCGGTTATTGATGTTGTAGGTGAATGCAAGTTGAATTAGTAGGGAAATAGAACGGGCGAGGCAGCGATGCATTCCCAGTTGAATCCGTGGGAATCTCGCTAAATTCAAATCGTCGCGAACTGCTCGTTCAATAAACTACGCCGAGGTATTATGGGTCGACCATTGTGAAAATTACAAACAACATGATGTAATATACAGGTTAATCAATATGCTGACTAGTTTTGTGCGATATTCACATTCGAATTTGAGTTTCGAATGTAATATAAATGTATTCAATTGATTAGTGATTACAACGAGGTATTGAATTGCATCTACAAATTAACAATTACTTTACATTTCTGTCAATTTATTATCATTTAGTTTTATACATATATACAAAGTGTAGAGCTGATAACGTACGTATTTTGAAAGAAAAGATCCAGTATGGATCACCATATGTTACTAATGTAGATGGTTTTTGGCAAATGTATAATGTTGTGATGAAGTAGGTAGTTATTTGTTGAAATTCCATAGAGATACCTATGGAATTTCAACAAATACCTACCTACTTCATCACAACATTATACATTTGCCAAAGAGAAAATGAATGACCATCTACATTAGTAATCGGTGATACATATTGGATCATTTCCTTATATTTTTGGATATTCGTACACGTGTTTTATTTTAGTGTTTTAGAAATTTACGTATAGATATTAATAACGTATGTCTCAAAAGTTTTGGGAAAAAGTAAATGTCAAATTTTTTTATTTTATTTTTTGTTATTTTGCATTTAACAACAATATATTAATCTTATATAATCTTAATTCGACTAAACATAGCATTTACATGATGGATAAAGGCCCATGCTCTTCCATGTCACGTAATTTATTTCTTACATGGACCATTAGTCTTTGGACAATAGTAACGTCGACTTCTCGAATTTTCTGAAAGATTCTACTTCTTAACTGCTTCTCATTTTGGGTTTTCCAACCTCCATCTTTCTGCTGAAATGGGACCAAAATTCCTCAATGGGCCTTGCCTGAGGAACATTTGGAGGGTTATCTGTCTTCGGGACAAAATTGATGACTATTGTGGTTAACCAGTCACTTGTTCTTCTAGCGTAATGGCACTAGGCTAAGTCAGGCCAGAAAATTATTTGGTCGTTGGGATGATGTGTATTTATAAAATATCGAAGTTTTGTGAGGCATTTTCGTATGTAAATGTCTGCATTGATGGCTTCACCTCGAACATGTCCAACATTGGGCCTTGAAATACCTGCCTCGAATATGGCACACTACACCAAAATTTTATCTTCAAACTTGATTTTGCCTTTGAATTTAACATTGTTAGGAGACTCTTGTACATTGCCCGTATAGAAACCGTCATTACCTATGATATCCGAGTTGGACAACGTGAAATATTTTTCATCGTCCATAACGATAACTTTTTCGCGAAAATGAATGCGTCTTAAAGCACGGTAACACCTGGGGCCTTTCTTCTTTTACGATACTTCTGCGAGTATCAAGCTTGTACGACATTGTTGTTGACGTTATTTACAAAAATGATATGTCAAATTAAGCATTAATCAGTTTACTAAATTTTCATTCCAACGGCAACTGGATCGGATCATGTTTACTATAAATTAATGTTATTGGAATTTTTTCCGAAAACTTTTGAGACATACGTTAACAATATAACATTTTACTCACACAGTGACCTGTGTCAAGTATGGACTAAACGATGATGAAGGATAAATTTATACATTTTGTATTACAGATGAAATTGTTAACACTAAATAAATTTAGAAGTGCGGCGTTAGATACATCTATTGGTTATTTTATAATAAGTCGCTGTTTTTGAATTTATTAATTTGTAAATATTCTAGGTTAGCACTTTGTATATATATATATGTTGGAAGATGGCGTTCAAAATACGGTTTATTGAAAATATCGTTCTTCCAGAACGTCTTATACAAAAAATACCTATTACAAAAGTTGTAGTGTAGAGGAGAAAACGCCATCTACTTTTTTGAAAAAATTTTCTCTGAATTAAATAGTCTTTGAAATAATCTCATTTAAAGTCCAATGTATCTTTCAAAACAACGTAAGTGCTACGAGGGCGTATTTTTATGTTATCTACCTAGCCATGAAACAAAAGAGTGACGATGTCAAACAAATTATTGAAAAACTGCTGTCACTGTTAGAAGTACATGTGCTAAGTTGTGTGTTGGTTTATGCTGTGTAGAGAGATTTGAGACGGTCCATTTATTGATAAAATGAGTGAAACTAAAGTTGAACATCGCAGCGTAATAAAGTTCCTGACAAAGGAAGGCAATGGTCCAAAAGCAATTCATGAAAGAATGGTTGCTGTGTATGGGGAAGACACACCATCTTATTTCGAAGTAAAATATTGGTCTAAACTCTTTCGATGGGGCCGAGAGTCAATCAATGATGACCCAAAGTCCGGACGACCCGTTGAAGCTCGAACTGAAAACATTGTGCGAAAAGTCGAAAATTTGGTACTGAAATATCGGCGTGTAAAGATTTCTGTCATTGCCAATGAAGTCTGTATATCCGAAACAAGTGTTCTCAAAATTTTGCATGGCGATTTGGATATGAAGAAGGTGTCTGCACGGTGGATACCCAGATTGATTACACCTGAACAAAAACTGTGCAGAAAAGAAGTTTCTCAAGAAAATTTGGTCAAGTTGGAGAGGGACAAAACATTTTCATCTCGAATTATTACCGGGGATGAGACTTTGGTATATTACTGCGACCCTCCTACTAAACAAGAATCCATGCAGTGGGTTCATAAGGGCTCTCCACCACCAAAGAAGGCCAAGACACAATTTTCTGGAAAAAAACTGATGGCAACTGTTTTCTGGGATGCTGAAGGAGTTTTGCTTATTGAATATATGCCCAGAGGATCTACCATAAATGGAGAGGCCTACGGAAACACAATTAAAAATTTAAAAACTGCTCTCGAGGAAAAACGCCCGCATTTTTATCCACAAAAAAACTTGTTACTGCACGACAATTGTCGGGTTCATAAGGCAAACAAAGTTCAGCAGATAATCAATGACTGTGGGTTTATAGAGTTAAGGCATCCACCTTATAGCCCCAACCTAGCTCCGTGAGACTTCTTCTTATTTAAAAATTTAAAAAGCATCTCAGAAGAAAGCGTTTTGCTTCTGATGAAGAACTCAAACAAGCTGTTGAAGAATATTTTCCGGGGTTACTGAAGCAATTTTTTTCTGTCTAATGGTATGGGGCAACTGGAAAAAAGATGGAATAAGTGTATTACTGTTGAAGGGAGTTATGTAGAAAAATAATTTTTTTTGTTCTCTTATGTGCTTTTTTTCATGGCTAGGTAGATAACATAAAAACACGCCCTCGTACTTTGTCACGCGAAACTGTATTCACTATCACTTTAGGTCAAGTAAAAGGGGTCAAAACAGGCCCTACTTGGAAAAAATACGGGAGTTTTGAACATGGCAATTTTACTCAGTTTAGCGACATAAACAATAAAATAGATGATCGATAATCTTGTAAGATGGCTATGTGTTTGTCTTCTTTGTGCACGATGCATGTCAAAAGCAGTACGACAACAAGATATTAATAACATCATCACTTTGTCGCAAAAGTAATGCAATGCAATCAAGAGCATTATTAGTGGGATCGGCTGCACCACTGTTTAATTCCAAGTGCAAATGTTTCTTTGTGGTGAAGCAATTACCGAAGAATTTTTGGTAAAACAAAAAAACGTGCACAGCCACCTTTGAATTCGTCTACGATGTGACTGAAAAATATGGTGATGATATTCTTATCGTTATAACAGCAAACAAACCACCGGTTGTTTGTTTTCGAAATACGGAATACCAATTGACGCTTGCAACGAAAACAAAAATCAGATCCGAGGGAAGAGCGATTACTCAGCAACGATTGTCCTGAAGGATATTCGATCATAGGTGTATGGCATATTGCAATATCCACCCTCTGATAATTTCTTACAGGAGGCTCATCGTTATCCCGAAAACTTTGGTCTTTTCGTTCGAGAAATTGTTTTAAATAATAAGTGCGGTTTTCTAAGTGGGAAACCAAGTGTACTGCTTTTTTTCATGCTGTAATTTCTGCACCACGACCTCGGTCATTCCTATCACCGTTAGAAATTGGAGTGGTTGCATTTCTATACAAAAAATTCGTTTCAAGACAGCTACTAAATGTTTTACCATTGTTAGAGTTTTGCGCATTTTACAGTGATGCAGTATTTTTTGGAGTTTCAACCATCATGTGACTAGAAATGATTATTGAACAGAATGCGTTTTCAAAATTCGTATTCGATAATACTAACACCAGTACTACTGATACTTTAGATAGATTAGGAACATTTCATGCCATGGAAGCAGTGATGAAGTTGGTAAATTACCCCGTATATTACCGAATTAATTACCGTCATTTACGGTAAATTACTACATAACATTTCCGTAAATTACAAACAAAGTAAAACATCATCTATGTACACGTATGACATAGCACACTCGGTGATTGGGGAAGTCCCTTTCTAGCAAATGTAAAAGCCCGTGAATCAGCCGTTTGTTTAACATTCAGTGATGTAAAATTACCGTAATTTATATTTTTGGTAAATTACTGCTCTTTTTTACCAAGATTTGTTCTCGCGTAATTTACTAATTTTTGAGTAAATTAACATGGTAATTCTCAAAAGAACAGTAGTTTACCACCAAAAATATAAATTACGGTAATTTTACATCACTGCATGGGAGACATTCACTGGGTGCCTCCCAAAACGCAATAGCTTCGGATCACCCTATTAAACGTCTTGCCAGAATGCCGTCGTCGAATATATTATACTGGGTATGTTTCACTTAAAATAAGAAATGCATTTGCTTTACCTGAATAATGTAATAGCTTTCTTATATATCATTTTTCAATCATTAATCGAATAGTGGAGGTATATGCTGTGACAAACAAAATCTAACACACTGTATATCGCAATAAATTAATTTCATATTTGTTTAGTAGTTTTAACCCGTGCCATGCCATGGCTAGATTGCAAGTATCAAAGATACGCGCAGAAAATTAGAACTTCATCATATTGGAGTATAAGTATACTTTCTTTAATTAACTTTGTATATTCTCAAGGCCAAATCAACAACTTGAAAGCGGTTATTGCTTTAGGATATTTAGAAAAATTCGTTTTGTGTCCTGTTTTTAACCAGAAGTTACATAGTAAAAATAGACTGTTATACGTGAAAAGATTTATAGATCCTTTACGTAATCCATTGACATAAGATGTGTGTTCTATGTCAAGGATATTATCTTATTGACAATTCACTTGGTTTCCCAGTAACAGTAACAGCTGTACAATAATCGCATTAACAATAATAACCGTGAGCTGTCGAATGTACATATCGGTTTCAATTAATATACACTTACTTTTAGATATGAAATATTAACGTAGTAGTTAATATGTACTTGTTAATTCTGTTAAATGCGGAGTGCAACTTGAGAGGTCGTTATTTTAAACCGTGCATAACATGTGTAATAAAGTTTACTGCATCCAGTGCTATTACAACTACTGCCACTACTACCTATATACATGTTCAAACAAGCCAGTCTGTAATGGGAGCGACGGGTAATAAGCACGTGGCGTAATCCAGGTTGCAAGTGAAAATGATTTAAACGCTGTTTAAATGTATTTTTGCTCTCTAACGAACACGTTCTCTCTAAGTTTTACTACAAATAAAATACGATTGTGTTTAGTTGGGTCCATGTTTTCTCAGCAATTAGATAGCGGTGTATGCCGAGCACATTTAACTAATTGTAGTTGCGTCTGCTTGATATATTCTTATCTGTGGTATTGTAACACTTAAGAGGAAAAGTAGCAACGTTCAAATGGATAATTTCAAGAATTTTTTTTTTCGGTATTATGTGCTAAAAGAAAATAAGTGAAAATAAATTTCAGCTTCAACACTTTTTGTCAGAAAACATTTTATTTTCACTGGAAGAAAGGCAAAATACAATTTGGTTATAAGTATTGAATGAATTATGGTACATATAAACGTGTAATTGTCTTCCTTTTAACATGTTAGTTGTATGTACGAGGTAGGCGCCATAAATTCTCGGCCTGACAGGCTTATACAGGTTCAAACGTGTTCAAAATCCGTCACGTCATGCATGCACATACCCGAGGTGTACACTATAAACATGACGGTTCGAAGCCTAGTAGTTTTTAGTACCCAGCCAACCAACGTGACTAGCGCACGAAAATTGAGTACCGTTGGGTATGAATAAACTTAGTGCGAGATGGATACCCCGACCTCTTTCTGCTACCCAACGTGAGCGTCGAGTCGAATGTGCGCAGTCGTTTTTAAACATGTGTGGAGACGACCCAAAACCGATTTTGGAGTCCATTGTCACAGGGGATGAAACAATGGTTCTGTCTTACGATACTCTATCGAAAAGGGAGTCCAAGGAATGAGGGCAACCATATGAACCTATTCCCAGAAAGGCGAAAGTCGTTCAATCAATGAAAAAGTTGATGGCCACAATATTCTGGGATTGTGAGGGCATTTTGCTAATTGACTTTAGAGAGCGCAATACAAGTGTGAACGGCACATATTATTCGTCTTTATTGCATAAATTAAGGGACAGTGTTCGTGCAAAACGTCGTGGAAAATTGACAAAAGGTGTACGATTATTGCACGACAATGCTCCCGTCCATACTGCCGCCATTTCGCAAGCTGCTATCCGCGAATTTCAAGAATTGGAACATCCACCGTATAGTCCGGATATGACTCCTTGTGATTTTTTTGTTTTCTAATTTAAAAAAAGACCTTAGGAGACGTAGTTTTAAGGACGACAGTGAGTTGCAAGCAGCTGTTATAGAACATTTTGTCGGAAAAACTTTAGATTATTTTTACAAGGGTATCGAATTATTAATTAATCGTTGTAGTAAATGTATAGAAGTTAGGTGAGATTACATTGAAAAATAAAAATTCTTATATAGTTTCAAGTTTCTTTTTTTGTATATCAGGCCTATAATTTATGGCGCCTACCTCGTATCTACAGTTGAGCCGAAAACATCGCTTTTATGATGTATTTCGCTTACTGTTAAATTTAGAAGAAAACTATTCGCATGATTATAGGCTAGATTTTTTGAATTACTTTTGTTATACGATATTATTATGAAGCCAATAACACGTTCTTAACAAATCAAATCAATAACAACACGAACTCATTTGATATGCAACAATTTAATTTTTTTTAATTACGTTGACGGTTTAACATTTTTTTAATACACTGTAACTGCGATATTTCAAACTATTTCCAGTGCATGAATTTTCAAGCCTGTCATATGGTAAATTTTAAAATCTGTGATGAAAATTACGTATTCGTAAATAGAAAATATTTCGTAATTTTGTTCTACTAATTTTAGTTATGCTACGTATAATACAAGTAGTGGCATCTTATATTTTGAAATCAATATGTTTTAGTTCGATTTTTATCCATTGATATATGATATTCTATACCTGTTATAATATTGGCAATAGACGTAAAAGGGTAGTTATTTTTTAATTGTAAATTTTTAGTGTATTTCGATGGCATATATAGGCTGCTTCATATAATTTTTGCTTAGAATTTTGAAAACAACAAAAGTTGTACTACTAATGAAAATGAATTCAACTGTCTAAAAAAACATTAAATTCACGTAGTGGAATAGTATCTTAACCAACTGAGTCTATAACCATTAGTCTTTATTTATAGAAATTTTACAAAAGTTGACAACTCATGATTATCTAAAAATTTTTGTATTATGAATTTTCACGACCTATATTATTAGATACCTGTAATGGATTTTGTCACTTTTCTGGAAGACCCAGTACATGACTTCTATGTTAACCTAAAATTTCTAGATTATAGTTGCATGTATACATGACTACTGATTTTGTATTGATAAGGCTTATTCTGTAAATTAAATACTTAAGCGCGGTCATGCTGGTGGAATAAATAAAGGAAGATGTGTACAAGTTGCTAAATCAATGTCAAACATTCGTTATTGTTTACACCTTTATTAACTCTCAAGCTGCCAAGTAGTAATACTTAAAACCAGTTTTATAAACCCCTATTTTTTTTTTATTCCTTTAGCTTATATTTGTAAAGAACATTTGTATTTATTGTCTACCATTTGTCGAGTTTACCTAATACATTTAAATTCTCCAGGATTATTCTTATCAATCAATATATGGTACTGTTATAATGTAACAGTGTTACTTTCTATATAATGAGAATTTTGCATGTTGTCATTTCGATATTTTGTGATAATCTTTCATAAAACGAATACATAATGGTATGTTTCAGAAAGAAAATATCATAAAGTAGGTAATAGAATGGAAACACTTGACGTTATTTCTTTTATCTTTCTTTTTTGTTGGAATGGCGGAATTATAAGCAATAAATCAACAAGTATATTGTAGAAATCCATACTTTGGTAGAGCTTGTATTTGAGTATGAATTGGATTTTCAAATTGATTTTCCTATAGAAAGTGATCGACATTTTTCTGTTTAATAGTTGTCTTACATTCTTTAGGTGGTCTTTGGCTGTTAATGCAGCATTTAAGTAATCTTTCATTGGTAATATTGTTTTAATTCGATTTAATAAAATACGTGTTCTCATGTAATTTTCTATGATCATTATGCGTATACTTTACTATTACCATTGTTGTAGAAATAGAAAAATCAGGGTTTATGCTTAAGTTGATTTTTACTTGCCTTCTTTTAAGTCTAGTTACGTACTGTTATACTTCAAGAATGAGTCTTTTAGAATTTAATTATGAGGGATGTTCTCTTTCCGCTGAGCCTATATAGTAGGCGATGATATTTTGCCACAAATTTTGTATGACAATTTCAATCAGTTGTTTACAAGTTTAGTTATAGTACTAGTTGTCAAATATAACTGATTCTTTGTAATTTACATTAGCTTAGAGTACTCCTTTCGCCAATAAATCATGGAACTGAACAAGCAACACTCTCAAGCGGTGATTTTTTACAATTCCAAGCGTGGCTAGAGCCGTAAAAAATGTTTTGATTAAATCAATCAAGGGCTTGGTGTCGTATTGCTTCGTTGTAGTCAAGCGGTGACCTAATGACTACCGAAATACCTGTGACCGATGACTTCATATGCTTTTCGAAGCACGATAGCCCTCATACATTTTTTTTAAATTTATGTATACTATTTATAATATTATTTTTACTAGGGTGCAACGTGTGAAACGTCAAGAGGCCTGTGGCAATAATAATATGGAACCACCACGTATTTATAGCATATCGAAGATAACGAACGTGGATCGTAGATGGTAAGAAAAATCAGGTGGAAATAGGTAAAAGCAACTCGTCAATAAAACAAAATAAATCCAAACCACAAGTTCTAAATTTAATTCCCAACAAGAGGATATAGGATATTTATATATAATAAAAAAAGTCAAATATGAAATGATTGAATATTAATGATGTGAAATTTTAAAGAGGAAAATAAATCAAAATTTAAATTATGCCTCAAAAGCATACAGCTGATTGTGATGATACACCCTGTATATCAGAAACATTAACGTAAGCAACAATCCATAAGGATTAAAAAAAAACAAGGGTGCACCTATCGATCCACACTGTATGCTAAAAGAGAAAAAAAAGATTAAATATCTGAATTTGAAATGCAATAATAATAACAAAAATAATACTTCTAATCGTATGATAAGTGCAAAGATTATTTAAGTTCTCCCTGTATAATGGGCTCTTATGCAATACATTCTCAGAATGAAAATCAAAATTACAGATATTAATTTAAAACACCCTGTAGGGTGGGCTTATATGCAATAAATTTACTAAATTAAACAAAAACTTTACAAAAGTCTCCGATCTGATGGAATCGATAGACCTTACTCTTACAAATACTAATTATAAATACAAAATCCCAAATCTAATCAAGGTAAACACTTATCTGTAACTAATGTGGTCTTCATCAACTGATAACAACAGCGAAGCAACAGGAAAACTCAGCTGACTGCCAAGATTAATTGGTTTAGGTTTTCAACGGAATAAAAAAACAGAATCCTTCTTCAGGGGGCTTTATAGTTAAGTTCAACATATAATCGTGGACCTATGTTTCGCAATCAAGCCTCACAATTCCAACGTCATGCAATTTAACGTCACCAAAATTTCCCTATATAGAGATAATAATTAGCTCTAACAAAAAATGTCCAAAGAGAAAATAAAACAATAAGGTTAAGAAAATGAATCATTAACAATTTCAAACTAATTGATAAATAAATTCCTGACTGATGTTCATATATTCTTCCAACGTGCAATCGACAATACCAAACAAAGCATTCGAAAACTAACGACGCCACGTGTAGATTAACCAGAAATTCCGGCAATGGTCGATATAGGAAAACTGCGGTTCTAACTAATCCAAAAACAAATGCAAAATTTCCTTATTCAGAATTCCATTCATTAACATCTGTCGATTGAACGATGTTGATAGATTTAACAACTATCCCAAAGTAAATTAGAATGAAAATCCGAAGCTAATCACACAATGCATCACGCTTGTTACCAAGACGATAAGAACAAAATGAATGCCATGACCTGCGCTACGATGTGTCTACAAGTGCGCGCCAGTAAAGAAGAACAACTAACTTAAATAACATCAATAAAACGGAATTAATTAAATCAGAATTTCGATCTAAAATATTATTAAATTATCAAGAAAGAAAATAACAAGTAACTTAAAATAATTTTAAGTTTATCGGATATCAAATAATAATAACAAAATTTAAACAGATAACTACAACAACAGCTAGACGAGTAGCTATGCCGACTTAATAGCGAACGTGAGGTAAGTGATTCAAATGAAGCAAAACAAAAAACAATGATGGATCCTCTTTATTCTTTACAAAAGATCCATCATTGTTTTTTGTTTTGCTTCATTTACAACTTTACAAATGGACATTTATTATTTAAGTGATTCAAGACAGATTACGCTAATATACCGAATGTACAAATAATATTATTACTAATTTTTTCAACGAGTCAAACTTGTTCTAATTAAATTAAGAACAATAATAATTGTTAATTAAAAATAGAATTAATTAAGCCTATGATTTTTGAGCCGTTACAGGGGCGCATGTAAAGAAATAAAATAGCATCTGATATAACAATTTTATATTCAGAAAATCATTCGGATGGACAAATACTTTTATATTTTAATATCGATATTTATTGTTATGCAAAATAGGTATATAAAAACGTACAGTAATATTTAAAGTAAGTTCCAAATTAATTACTTAACAAATCAATTTGACATAGATTTTTGTCACTGAAAGATATTTTTGTAATTATTGTTTGCACTACATTTTTATAGAAGTTTTATAGAACAAATTACGTAAATTAGAAGTCTTATAATAATAGTCTTTGAGTGATTATCTTTATTTCATATTATTGAACTACCTCACGGTCGCCCTCAATCATTAAATAGTTATATATACATTAATCTATAGCAAACCATCTTGAATCACTAAATCATGTTAGAACGTTTATAGTGTGCTGTATTATTATACGTACTTCATATCACTGTAAACCCCATCAAGCCGTCGTCTGTGTTAAAAATCAAACCAACTTAAATTTGAAAACTTCAAATTCAAAAATTAAAAATAAAAATGTCATTGAATGAAAATTAAATCTAACAGTAATCCTTTAATTAAATTGGAAATAAAATTTATTATTCATAATGCCATACTGACACACATGATATAAAAAGAAATATACAAAACAAAATGTAAAATTTTAATATAAATAAATGCAATTTATTTGATTTATAATACACTTGCTTCAACAACAAACGAAGTCAGTTCATCATGTTTTCAATTATTAAAACATAATTTAAATATATAAATTAAGATTTAACTCGTCTGAATGATTTATATGCTAAAGAGTGAATTATCTTTCTTGAAAGTCAACACAAACTTTTCGTTCATCGCCAAATCTCTCTAGCCTCTGGGTTCGTGTACTCTGTACAAGTTGATGTATAAGCAGAAAACTGTTGTCTTTACTTCATTATTTACTTGTATGCATTCCTAACGTCAATATTTGTATTACAATTCTACGGCAACACACATAACATACATAAATGTAATTTAATAAAATAATTTATAATTTCTAAATTCTTTTTATCTATTTTCAAAATGTGTAACACTAATTTATTTACTTTCGGAAGCCACAACAACATGGATTAATTAATCTCAAATTAGCTATAGGAATAATGTTTTTTAATAAGAATATTTAATGAAGGCAAAAATAGCCGAAAATGACAAAAATAAAAATTAACGGTAAAGATATACAGTCAGTGCAGTTCATAAAGGTGCATGCATTCTTGTCAAAATGCAAATAAAATCTTTGGTTTTGTATCAAGTATATAATAAACGTCTCTAATCAGCTACAATGATTTTCAAGAATTTTTAGATCTTAATAATTAATAATTCGCATTATGGTCAGAAAACAACGACAAATGAAAAGTGACAAAGAAATGTAAAATCGTGTTCCTGTTTCTTCGGTGAGCGGGGCGAGCTGGTTGTTAATCGTCATTGCCACCATTACCAGGCGGCCCCTGGACTGCCCTGATGTATCCTGCTCTTGATTGTAGTATTTCTGGTTGTTTATCACTGAAATTGCACGATATGTAAATGGGACACAAAACATCCAAAAAGGCGAGTATACTGTTGCTTCTCGTCGATCGTTATTACTTACTCGTTAGTACTTTTTTTTTAATATATGAGTGGAACAAATATATTTAAAATATAGCTGTCAAGTTAGCCCCCACCAGTTACAATTTATATTGTATGAAATACGTGTTAATCGTGCTCCATTTGTGCTCAATTTTACCGATATTAGTTTCATTTGTGCTCTTCTGTTTTTAGAGATTTTTAAAAAAATCGAAGGGGGCCAACTCGACGATTGCCCCCCCCCTCCTCCAAAATTTGAATTTATTTTCAAAACGTGGTGTCTTCGAAAAGCACGCCAATTGTACTCAATTGTGTCGTATAGCATTTTTCCCCAACCACTCACATTCGAAGTAATATCTAAAAAAAAATTAGGAAATTAACATAAATCACCGAAAATAGAAGAGCACAAATGAAACTAATAACGGCACAATTCAGCACAAACGAAGCACAATTGACACACATTTTATACTATATAAATTATAACAAAGAAGACAGTAGTCTTCCGAATTCATTGTAACAATTCATCTGAAAATGTTATACGGCACAATTGACCACAATTGGCGTGCTGTGCGAAGGCACCGAGTTTTGCAAATAAATTCATCTTTAGAGGGGGAAGGGGGCATTCGTCAAGTTGGTCCCCTTCAATTTTTTTTTATAAATCTCTGAAAGCAGAAGAGCACAAATGAAACTAATAACGGCACAATTGAGCACAAATGGAGCACAATTGGCACGGATTTTATACTATATAAATTATAATTGGAGGGGGCCGATTTGACAGAGCTTTAAAATAGAGAGTGCGCATAAAGTCTCGATCCATTTGATGGAAAACGTAATTCATGGTAGCAGGTATTTAAAATGTTAACTTTACAAGAGAGAATAGCGTGAGTGCCCTATTGCGAGGGTTAACTTATGAAGAATGTTGCGAAGAGTTTACAAGGAAGTTAAGAAATCCAGGGCCCACACGAGTCAATATTCGACGACTTGTCAATAAATTACGACGTACAGGAAGCGTTAATTATGAGTCACGTTCGCGAAGACCATCCTGTTTTTTTCGTTTTTTTCATAGCAGCGATAGAAGAAATTACGCCCGATATGCTGCTGAACGTGTTTCGGTCCATTGTAGAACGGTGGGAAAATACTTCGAAATAGAGGGCGGTCATGTCGAATTACGTTATTTATGTTACTGCTTCTTTGATAACATTGTTCTTATCGCATATGCAGGGTGTCCAGAAACTCTCCTGACAAACGAAGACCGGAGACCGCAGATAATTTTAAGACAATTTAACCCAATTCACCCTAGTCCGAAGATGCTTCCTAAGGGAGCTAGAGCTCTTTGAAGATGGCGCCTTGTAATTAGTTTTCTTTAATATCTCCCGAACGCTTCTATTTAGAAAAACAAAAACTGGTATGCTTATTTATCCTCCAGAGATGAATCGATTCCATTTTTTCGTGATTAAAATTCAATTTATTATTTTTTTTTTCGGGAGATATTAAAAAAAAATAATTACAAGGCGCCATCTTCAAAGAGCTCTAGCTCCCTTAGGAAGCATTTTCGGACTAGGGTGAATTGGGTTAAATTGTCTTAAAATTATCTGAGGAATCTCCGGTCTTCGTTTGTCAGGAGAGTTTCTGGACACCCTGTATAAAGTTTCATTTGCTACTATAGGCCGTTTTCAGTTAAATGGATCGAGACTTTATGGGCACACTGTATAATGTGATAGTGTGATTATTCTCTAATGAATTAGTTTGAGGATATGCATGTTGGTAATTTTGGCAAGCGCGTTTTATTTGCTACCATGAAATATTGATAGTTACCATGAAATACTGATTTGATAAATGGAAATATGTTAAATACGTTTCATAAGATATTTATGATTAATAAATTAAAACTAAATTTCTACACGTATGTGTATTGGTGGATAAGTTGAAAGATATTTCTATAAGTTCTGCATAAAATATAATAAATTGCGAAGCTTTATGTATTTAATGAATTGTTTTAGAAATTCAAATGTCCTTTGTATTTTTCTCAAGTAGTTATTTTATTACGTGTTATTATAGAATGACTTTTTGTTTTGTACGTGATTTAATGCGTCTATATCTACTCTAAAAAACAAGGAATTTACTTCTGAGGTGTGCTAGTTATCTGTCAATTTTTTTTTATTGTATTGCAGCCCATATTCCTGTAATTTTCAAAATTATCGTTTCTAGCATTTCTGTAGCATGTTTCATATAATATGCAATTTTCACGCTTAAAAATACCGTTGTATTTAACTATGTTGAACTGAATTTATAAATGTAAACCTTATTTGCACATAATCGAAGTATTAATAGAGATAATTATAAAATTATACCTAATGGAAGGAGTATAAAAAACCACATGCAATTTAAAACGTTAACCCAATTGGTCTAAGGAATAAGTTCCTAAATTAGATTTCTATATGGTCGACCGATAACGGTTTACGTACTTATTTATAATTAAGAATAATTTGAATATGTGTTTAATCAACTCCAATTATACGTAATTAAGAAAAAGTTTTCAAACCAAATTTGTATATCAATATTAGGATTATATACATATATATGCATGGGCATTTAGATCCAATCTTTAATGGAAAAATTTCAATATATATAATATGCAATTATTTTTATAATATTTTTTATAATATGATATATTACTCCTGTGTTTCTTATAACGAAAATATAACCTAATAACGAGTTAATGTGTCTTTCCGAGAATAAAATAATATTACAAGTCAGTGAACTATATTACACTTGCTTAATTGGAATTTTCCCACAAAATTTAAACTTGGCGAATGTTATGTAGATCTCTATTATTGAAAAGTGGAAATACACATTATGATATATTTTTAAGTTTAAATCTTTTAACTTCAATCGCTTAATTTTACGAAAATATATTAAGTAAAAAGTTTACTAACTATACTAATTAGTATAATTTGGTTTTTCAATTTAATTTATTTAAGAAAATTTGCAGAAATAATTTTTTTAAAAATTATATGCATCTTTTTTACAATACCTTTAATAGGTCTACATTCTGACAATATTTGAAGATTCTAAAAATTACCTTATTTTTGCTATTAGAATCGAATGTACATAAAATAGAGAATATATTGAATTATTTTCTTGGATATTATTCTTACATAAATGTAGATCATAGTTAGTTTCGCAAAATTATTCTTTTTTTAATGCAACACAGATCTTATTTATTTGAAGATCTCAGATAATATTGTAGTTTCTGTATTATCCTAACCATAATATTAACAAAGTTTAATAAATCCAATTATTTGTCAGTCTAAATGAACTTTTATTTTAAAACTGAGGTTAATAAAAGTTCTTATATTAATATTAAAATATTTACTCTTGAGAAGAGCAGGGGAATTACTATATTTTTGTCCATACGAGTTAAATAAATGTTGAATTATTTCCCATATACTTCACAATACACTGATGGACAGACATTGTTTATAGAAATTTCCTATTTATACCTTGAAATATTGTAAAGATACAAAAGCAAACTAAAGTTAGCAATACACTTAAAGAAAATCTATATACAGAAAATATTATTATTGCATAAATTACAGTGTGCTCTATATAAATATGTGATTAGTTATTCATGTGTTGACATTGTACATTTTTTACTCATTAAATTAACTTTTGAAATAATATATTATACGCCCCTTTGTTAATAAATTTATAAAAATAAAATATCGCTGCACATTTTATTTTAAAATAAAAACAAATTTACAAAAATGAAGTGGAACTTGTTAATTGTATCCAGTGCCATTCAAACCAACATGTATTTCAATCTTCATTAAAAGAAAGTAATACATTTTTATTAGTATTACAGGGATAATGTTCGCTCAAAATTCTTATGAATGTGTAAGGCACAAATTAATAGAAGTGTAAATAAAACTATTGTTATTTAAAGAAAAAGACAATAATTTGGATATAAGATTTTATTTTTGAGAAACATCCAAAAGAAAATTAAAATAATTACTGAGAAACAGTCGTACATTTTCCCCAATTACTGTTGAATTAAATTGTTACATCCTTATTTTGCATGTCTTCACATGGAATCTATAAACTATATAATTATTAATTACCTCCAACTACACAGAAAAAGAACAGTTTAACAAAATATTAATGTAAAGAAATTTTAAATAGACAATAGTCGTTCATATCTTATATTTAAATAATCATGTGCCAAGCAGAAAATTATAACTAACATTCAGTTTTAACTTAATGGCTTTGGGGAATGGTTACTATTTTTTCTTTTCAAGCTTTGAGCTTATTATGAGGTATTTTCTTAATTTTATTCTTTTAGTTCATTCTTTTAATTTACCTATAAGTAAAATTTGTATACTTGAAACGAAAACCCCACCCGTAAACATAGATTAGCATTTAAATATGATGCAGCTAAATAACATCATAAATCTAATTACATCGTTGATAGTGATAATTACGAAATTATAATAAATAGACTATAAAAAGACATTGCAATTTAAAACTTCAAACATCAAGCGAATTCGCCAACGAAATAAGTACTTAAATGCGTTAGATTTCTATATTGTAGAGCGATAACGGCTTATGTAATTATAATGGAGAATAATTTGAATATGTTTTTGGTCAAGTCCAATTATAGGTCATTATGAAAATGTTTTTAAATTCGCTATTCTAGACATTAGAACTCCATATACATTTATTTATGTATGAATATCTAGATTGGACAATTAATTTGAAAATGTCCAGGTGTTCTTAGTTAATTACCTTTTTCAAATTTATTTTCTAAATATAATATATATTCGCGCATGTTACGTATATTAACGTTTCCGTCTGAGATCAAAATAGCATCCTAATGCAGTGAACTGCGTTTTACAATTGCCAACAGTTGTACTTGAACTCTTTATTAAGTCGATATAAAAAGTCTTAATGGTACAACTTGTTGAATTATCGTAAATTTAAAATTTGGCTTGATTCTGGGACCTGTCGCCAGTGTTATTTAATTTTGTTTATTTCGAAATGCTTCGGACATCCGCGTTGACTATAAATTTTTCACGGAAAATCGAACAAAACACTCACTACCCAGGATGTTGCCATTTCTAAAGCCAATAGTGTTGTATCCGTGATTGAATTTCATATGTGTACAAAAATCTATTATGTCTTTGATATTAAAAATTAGGTTTTATAAATTCTAATGGATCTTAGTTATTTTAATAATATTATGGGTATTAAGGACCAGTTTTCCAACGTCCCCTAAAAGCCAGTTAGCTTAATTGTTGATTAAGATAGGGGTTTGAACAAAATTGTGTTTTTCCAAAACCAGTTAGCACTAATTTGTGATGATAAGGTGTTGTTTATTGAAAACCTTTTAACCGATGTTTTTGGCACCTGATAAAAGATAGTGAATATTTCTAATGGGGCATAACGAAAGTTTTCGGATTATTTTGAATGAAAAATGTTACACCTTCGGAAAACTTTACTATTTAGAATGTTCACATAACGTTCAACATGGTTTGTACTTTGTAAACTTAACATTATAATAGTTATTTACGAACCAAGTGCGGGAAGACTATTTTCCCGCATGAGCGCACTTTGAAAGCACGAGCGGCCGCGGTCTTCCTCGTTTTCGGTTTCCTTGGGGGTTCCAGTTTAGTACTTTCTTTGGGATTCTGTGTTCTGGCATTCTTTGGACGTGCCCATACCATGTTAGCTGTTTAGTTATAATGTCATCAATAATGTCGTGTTGTATTCCCATTTCTTGTCTAATAGTTTCATTTGGGGTTCTATCTCTCCTAGATTTTCCTGCCGCTCTTATCCAGAAGTCTATTTCTGTGGCTTTTATCTTTCTTTTTGTTTTTGCTTTTATCGGCTTTTCACGATGGAGTTGTAAATCCTTTTTTATTTTCTTTTGTAATGGTCTTGGCCCATAGAATACTGTTCAGCATGGAAGTAGCTCTTCTACCCTGTACGTTTCTGTCCGATATTGCCTCATCTAGTGTCCCTTCCTTAGATATTTTCATTCTTAGGTATTTGTATATACTGTACAATCGCGATGGTGTGAACATGCGGTACTGAAAAACTGTCGGTGGTGTGAACACGAAATTATTTACATTGAACGCCGAGTAGTATGAACAGCGTGGACCCTCGATGGTGCGAACAAGTGCATTATATGTTTATGTCGGAGTTTTATTTATTTACCGCTCGGGGAAGTCCCTTATTTTATACATTGAAGCATGTGTACTAAATGCGCCGTCGCCGTGTATAAAGGTATAGTTGTGAATGTGCCTCCAGTGTAAATACATAGTGTAAATGCTTAGAGCAAGATGGGGAAATTAAAGAAATTTTTGAGTTTAACAGTAAAAGCCAATATAATCGAAGAACGTAAAAAAGGAATGTCAGTCACAGTGTTATCTAAAAAATACGGAGTTTCAAAATCAACCATTTGTGCTATTAAAAAAAATGAAAAACTTATTGTCGATACGTTAACTCACACGCTAAAACCCTTGAAAAAATGCACATTGAAAAAGTCATTTCCGCTTTTAGAAGAGAAATTGTACAACTGGTTTCTTAAACAAAGAGGCAAGAATTTTCCAGTTTCAGGGATTATGCCGAAACAGAAGGCATTGTCACTATCAACACAATTGAATATTGATACTTTCACAGCCAGTGATGGTTGGCTACAAAGATTTAAACATCGTCGTGGCATAAGGTTTTTGAAAATCACAAGGGAGAAATTAGCAGCCAACCCAGATGCAGTAGACCCTTTTAAAGAGGATCTAAACCATATTATTCAAGAGCATGACCTAAAGTTGCACCAGATTTATAATGCTGATGAGACAGGATTGTATTGGCGCTTATTGCCTGATAAAAGTTATGTCTCATTAGCTGAAAAAACTGCTCCTGGATTAAAAATTTCTAAGCAACGACTGACGTTTATGGGTTGTGTAAATGCTTCAGGAGTACATAAGTTGAAACCCCTAGTGATGGGGAAATCAAAAAATCCAAGGTGTTTTAAGAATTTTAACAATCCATTGCTGTACAAAAACACTAAAAATGCGTGGATGACCGGGGAACTCTTTAAGGAATGGTTTTTCGACATTTTGTACCTGAGGTGAGAGTTAAAATTATCTACGGTGTGTTTCATACGCCTGATTATTTCAAAATTATTAATTCGTAGGTAAGGTGTTTTCTGCGTAATCAGCAGTTACCTCAGAAAGAAATTCTCCTTGTGGATAATACCCCGTCCCATCCATCAGCAACAGAACTGAGGACTAAAGATGGGATGATTTTTGTAAAATTCTTACCTCCTAATGTTACATTTTTGATCCAACCCATGGACCAAAATATTTTAAGGCTCACCAAACTATACTGTAGAAACAGTTTGCTGAGTTCTGTTGTATCAACGGAAGAAGGAATAGCTGCAGCACTCGGTAAGATTTCACTAAAAGATGCAATAATACACTTAGCTGCGGCGTGGGAGAAACTTAGCTCAACAATAATCGAAAAGTGTTGGAGAAATATCCTGCCAGATTTTAATGAACATAATGAGGATGCAGACGAAGATAACATTCCATTAAGTACATTACGGGAAAAAATAAGATGTGAAAAAACTTTGGTTCCTGATGCTATTAGAGATACAATAAATTTACTACAGGAACTTGCTCCAGTAAGTTAATGCATAAGTGGTTTTAGAAGTCAATAACATAATCAAAACTGCAAATTTTAGGCTGACTACACTACTGCAGATGTGGAAGATTTGGACAAGGGTGAGGCGGCAGATGTTGTGGAAATGTCTTCTTCAGATGAGGATGAAACTGAGTCCATTGAACGAAGAAATTGCCATTCCGATGCAATTAAAGCATTTAATGTAGCTGTAGAATGGTCCAATCAAAATTCCATATATATGAGTGACATCATCACTTTGAAAGCAATTCAAGAAAAAGCAGTTATGGCTAAAATTGCTCAAAATAATGTTCAGAAAAAAATAACAGATTTTTTTACATCTTAGGGATGTTCATGTATAATCCATTTAAGTTTAAGTAATAAAGTTAATTTGTTTAATTACACCCTCGTTTCTATAAACACCCCTGTTAGTTTGAACGACTCACTGTATTTTTGTGTTCACACTATCGCGATTGTACTGTATTGCAATGTTTGATGATCGAGCGAGTGCTATTAATTGCGCGAATGCATGGAAGATGTCTTCACGCAAGTGGTTTGTACAATATTTTTTGTACGTGCATTAAATTAACAGTCTTAGTTTTAATACATCAAAATGCAGAGCGAACATATGCAACAGGCAATGATCATTGTTTACTATAACATTCAAATATAGCTCCTTGATATTGTATATATATACGCACCTATTCAGAATATTCAAATTTGACGACTTAATTTTATACTTGCCTACATAGATTAATAGTACTATTTTGAAAGAAATATATGCACATACGAGGTATGTCTCAGAAGTAATGAGAATGAATTGCTTACGCTAAATATGACAACGACTGCAGCCGACTGGAGTCGACTACATGTGAGTGGAATGTCTAAGAACGCAACCATAACAGGCGCAGCCCACTAAATCTAGTGTTAGTGGCATAAGCCACACGTACTTACCGTTATGTTCCAACACCACGTCACATGTAAAATGCAGGCAAATATCGAGCAGCAATATGCAATTAAATTTTGCGTTAAAAAAGGGAACTGCTTCAGACACTACAAATGGTAAGAACAACATATGGAGATATTACGTTGTCGTCAGCACAAGTTTTCAGATGGTACAAGACATTCAAAGATTTCCGCGAAACCATCGAAGATGACCATTGTTCCGGACTGCCGTCCACGTCAAAAACCGATGAAAGCGTAGCGAATGTGTGTTCTGCGTTAACAGACGGTTGACACTCAGGTTGATGGCACATGAGGTCGGCATGAGTTCACTGTTTATCGGATTGTGACAAAGGAACTATGCATGCGGAAAATTTATGCAAAGCTGGTGCCCAAGAACTTGTCTGTTTAACAAAAAGAAAATCGCTTCTCCATTAGTCAGCAATTGCGGGATCGCTTAACAACCCAACCCAACTTCATGCACAGAGTGATAACAGGTGATAAATCATGGGTATTTGAATATGATCCAGAAACAAAGCGACAAAGCGCTGACTGTCACACACCTGCATCACCGCGGCCGAGGAAAGCTCAATGAGCAAATCCTCAATCAAGTCGATGCTTATCATCCACTTTGATTCGCGTGGAATTGTCCACAAAGAATTCGTACCGCCGGGCTAGACAGTGAATAAAACTCTTTATCGCAACGTCCCTGAACGTTTTTGGCAAAGAGTTCTGCTTGTGCCAGCTCGTGGATCCTGCATCACGATAATGCACCCAGTCACAGCTCATTGTCGGTTGGAGAATTCTTGGCAGGGAAAAATATTCTAGTACTCCCACACCCGCCCTACATTCCAAACATCGCTCCATGTGATTTCTTTCTTGTTCCAACGCTTAAGCGATAATTGAAATGTTCCCATTACGGAACAATAACCAACATCCAAACAGTCACGACACAGGTTCTAAACAGCCTAACGAAACAAGACTTCCAGAATTGTTACCAGGCATGGAAAACTCACTAAAGACGCGGTGTGCATTCCCAAGGGACATACTTTGAAGGGGAAAATATTAATTTGTAGATTCATTCAATAAAACTCTTGAAAACCAATCATTCCCATTAATTCTGAGACACACCACGTATGTGCATTTGTAATATGACAATTCTATTGTTACTAGAAACAATTGCAATCACAACTAAATATGTTATGTGTCAATTGAACAAGTATAAAAGCAATGGTTTTATTTGACATTTATATTTTTGCAACAATTTGCCAGTTTTCTTTTTCAAGTGCACAATTTTTATGCAATATCTCCCTATGTCTGATAATTCATGTACTCCCTTCAAGATTCGGGAAGCTGCAAATGCGGTGGTATAAAATTTGCTGCCAATAAAATCAAAACGATGATATGAAGTCGTCTATAAAAAAAATTGTACAATGGTGCAATGACAAAAATAAACACTTTCTTCTCGTATTCCATATATTCCATATTTTTGATTTGCAGTTTGCAATTACAGACACTCTGTATATCCCTAAAATTTATTTGATTTTGTATTTAGAATAGGTTCCCAGATAATAGAAGAGAAAATGCAAACACACTTCCTGCATAACTTCTATGTAATCTGTACTGATGGTAAATATAACATAATTATTATGTTATTCATATTTACATTTATACTAATGTAAGGCACTTTTGCTAAGACGCTATGTATTCAGAAATTAACCGTGTTTGCATAATTTCTATAGCAACGCTTAAGAAATTGTAAACATTTTGGAAACAATACTTGCTAAATATTATAGGCAAGCAAGACAATTTTACTTCGAGTTTTCCAGAAAGTTTTATGTAATTTGTGTATATTTTTCTTAAGTTATAATAATATTGGTACAATAGTATTGTTCAATATTTAATGTTTTTGATATCAATATACATACGCTATAATCTGATCTGAAAATATCTACCCATAGGAGTTACAGTAAATCTGACGAAGTAATTCAATGTTGGATTTGTTTTGTCCTTCTCTGTCAATTAATTTAGCAGCGGCGCTCTGAAAATAAATAAATTTTAATTTCAATTGATCGATGACCGTTTTCTTCTCCAGCTCCTCTTCTCATATTAATTGACCCTGATCAATTCGTTCCCCTTTTGTTATTTTTTCTCGTTTGGACGCGTTCGTTGTCCGCCGTGTGACGCAAATTCTTGCGCGATGTCGATTATTGTTCAGAATTTGTTATGAAGCTGTTTTCCTTGTTATGTAAGTACCTTATTCACAATTGGTAGTGAAATTAATGGTTTCCATAAAAGAAATGTTGCAGTATTGCAGTAAACTCATACTTATAACTGAGTAAATTGTATAGATGTACTACCTACATCTTTATAATTTACTTAGTGCATAGTAAATTTGCATTTGCAGATTATATTTCACATAAAATCAAATAACATGACACTTACTTTATACTTGAAACATGAAAAATGAGTTGTTGGCACAACGCGTCTTTCTTATACGAATGTGCGTTCCAAATTTGTTATACAAATTTGTAACCTGAGTAAAAATGTTACTTCCATTCCGAATTTTGAGATTCTTTTTATACAAAAATTATATCAAATCCACCTCCAAATACTTTTATACTCTTGATATCTGTATTTAAATATTTTCTGAATTGTCAAATTTATTTGTCAGGCTGTTTAAGGTCTGATTTATGGTTTTTACAACACAACATACAGTTTTTATGCTGGAAATATGTTTATGAAATGGA
The DNA here is from genome assembly GCA_963170755.1 of Amphimallon solstitiale. Taxonomy (NCBI): domain Eukaryota; kingdom Metazoa; phylum Arthropoda; class Insecta; order Coleoptera; family Scarabaeidae; genus Amphimallon; species Amphimallon solstitiale. Next base: position 53,511,447 of record OY720680.1, read on the forward strand.
GTGGAACTAAATTGTGTTTGGATTTATAACCAGCCTCTATGTTTTGGATAGTTTTTGTGACTGCTTTCCAAATTTAGCAGTAACACCGAAGGAGTTTTATGCGTGCGTTTCCAACTGTTTGAAGTGTTTCGCGCATTTGGACACATATTGCACGAAAAGGGCCCATCGTTCAGCAGAGCCATTCAAAGGTCTATCTCAAGAAATTGGACTGCCTTATGCTTCATGCCGAACTATTATAAAGAAGGACTTGAACAAAGAGCTAGTTGTTAAGTTCACCTCGTGTAGCACAAAGTGTTTTTAAAAGATCACTTAGCGTCATGCAAACAAACATACATATACGATAAATGGCATTTTCAAGATGGAACCAGAATAATCATATTAATATATACATATTTTGTCTCCTGGACATTTGCTTTTTCTCCTAGCACAATGTATGCATGAGATATTTTCTAATTAAGAACACGTTTATTTATGGTTTTGCATTTATGAATACTCGTCAGGCTGGCTAATAGCATAATGGCAATTCATAGATTCTCTGTATACCTATATGTCAAAAAAAAAAATTGGTTTTGCGCATATGCAGGGTGAGTCATTAATAGCCGCTTCTTCGATTGCTCTTTTGTGTTTCAAATTAAAAAAAAAACAATTAGTGGAAGATCCATGGTTGCTTGTGGCGCATATTGTAAAAATACTTTAGGCTCTGACGCACTTCCTGTTTCACCGGAAATGCATGGAACTTATTTTTTTTAAATGACTCACCCTATATATTTTTGGATTTTCTAGTACTGCTTTAAATTGTCTGTTCTACTGTTTTATCTTTTTCAAAATTGAGCCAATAGTTTTTGAGTTATTAATTTTTTTTTGAAAATATTTGACCAAAACACGTATTTAGAACAAAAACATTTTCACATTGTTTTTAAAAGTAAAAATATTAACTTTGGTTGATGCTTGTAGCCAAGAAAATTCTGCACCATTTGGTATAAGTTGCACTCGACAATACCTCAAAACACTTGGTTTTTGCAAAGCCTACTTCCTGAAATTTTCACATAACAAAAACTTATTTTTTTTAAATGGAACACCCAGTATTTTATTGAGGCATTTTGTTCCTTTTTTTATTCTCTTTCATTTTTGTTCACAATGTCCTATACCTATCTTTTGTAATTTCTGAGATAATCACTATAGGAGCAATTAGCGGTCAATTAAAGAACTACGAGCGCTGTTGTTCTATGCACCAAAATATTCTTTCAACCAATGGAAGGCAGGAATGGGACCCAACTTTCTTAGTCACCTGCCAAACAAAGTAAATGTTAAATCTAACTATCCCAAAAGTAATAATTTTACAGAATCAAGAGCATCGCATTTCAATTTTTTAATTCCGGCAATGCCGGTTGCAGTATTTCATTTTTTACACTGTTGGTTAACAACGAAATAAAATAAAGGTTATGTTTCCGACATATTTGAAGATGTCTTCAAAAAGTTTTGAAAACCCTCCGTAGAAAGCGCAGATACTCTCTTCCATTAACACTTTCATCAAAGAAATAAGGTCCAATTATGTAACTACCCACTATTCCTCAGGCAGGTGTGATAAAGTGAGTTTTTTTTTATGTATTATAATATCGAAAATGGTGACGATAAACGTATTCACTTTAATAGAAGGGCTTCGTCGGTAAACAACAAAAAATTGAGAAAGCCAGGATAATTTATTTGCTGCCCATTGACAAAAATGTATACGATTCTGAAAATTCTTTCATCTAACCCTGTGTATGAATATGCTACGGATGAATTACATATTTCCTAATTATTCTGGATTCTCAAATTTGACTTAATCTAACTAACAACTAATTTTCGTAGTACTAGTATGCGGGTGTTCGACTACACTCGTAAGTACCATAAACGTCTTATCCTCACCAGTTATTGTTTTTTCCGCTCTTTTTTCATATTCAGTACATTCTGTTCACTCAAACCGTTCCTTTATACTTTCGAAGGTTTCTGGCTTCGGTTGACTTCTACCAGAGATCGCTGTGCATAAAGTCTGGATGCTAGCAAAGAGTTTCTTTCAGATTCACCTAAAACGTCAATCTTGTCTATTAACTCTTCATAAGAATAATTCATTTGGATGATAACTAATAGCGATGCTTTTATAAATTTGACATAAATGTTTAACCGACTTTCTTTAACAGTTGACTCAGACAGTCAGCCGCATTCCAGCCATTATTGGACGAATATTTGGGTGCATAGAACAGGGCTCGTAGTTCTTTATTTGACCGCTAATTGCTCCTATAGTGATTATCTCAGAAATTACAAAAGATAGGTATAGGACATTGTTAACAAAAATGAAAGAGAATAAAAAAGGAACAAAATGCTACAATAAAATACCGGGTATTCCATTTAAAAAAAATAAGTTTTTGGTATGTGAAAATTTCAGGAAGTAGGCTTTGAAAAAACAAAGTTTTTTGAGATATTGTCGAGTGCAACTTATACCAAATGATGCAGAATTTTCTTGGCTACAAGCACCACCAAAGTTAATGTTTTTACTTTTAAAAGCAATGAAAATATGTTTTTTTTCTGAAGACGTGTTTTTGTCAAAAATTTCCAAAAAAAAACTCAAAGCTAATGGCTTAATTTTGAAAAAGAAAAAATAGTTAAATAGACAATTTAAAACAGTACTAGAAAATCCAAAAATAAAAGTAAATAAGTCATTTAAAAAAATTTAATTTCATACATTTCCGTTGAAACCGGAAGTGCGTCAGAGCTTAAAGTATTATTAGAATATATGCCCCAAGCAACCATGAATCTTCCACTAATTGTTTTTTCTTTTATTTAAAACACAAAAGAGCAATCAAGGAAGCGGCTACTAATGACTCACCCTGTATATTTTCTGTAATATTCGTTCGTTTTTACAATATCATATTCCTGTTTCATTATTACTAAAATATCGATCCCTGAATTCCTGCCTGGGTGGATATGTCTTTTATATCGTGCATGCGTATAATAAATTGTGTCGCCCACATCAATTTTTTATTATTTAAAATCAGTCTGTAAAAGAACAGATATTGTCCTAAATTCTATTTTCTTTTACAACGAAAATAGCGCATTTCGATCGAGTTCGTACATTTTTTCATGTATTTATTCAGGAACAGCGTTATGAAATTGAAAGCTTGATTATATTCACTTTATAAATTTATTATTGAGAAAGGTTCTCAAGTAATTATTAAGATATTTAATCATTTTACAAAACAAAACCTGTTTTGATGTGTCTTTTCCAGAGCCGTTTAATACCTTTTAACACAGTAAACACAGAAAATATTTTCGCTTTATTCATTTGTTATTCAATGCTTAAAGCTGGAGTACTTCTTAACGCTACATTAGTAGTAAAGTGTGCAACACTTAACCGCGCATTGGAAAAATATCCATTTCTTAATGGCACTTTATTTCGAGAGTTTCCTAAGTTAACACAATATGCATATATTCTGTTTCTCACATGTCTTCATATAATTCAGGTATTATTTCCACATACTGTGCATGACATTGTAGAGAGATGTATTTCCCATTAAATTTTTAAAGGAAGTTAACATTATTTATTACATTAGTAGATGTTACATATAATAATAAAACATAACACCAAACTTCTACAGTAGGAAAAACGCAGTGACAATATTAAATGAAAAAGTTTATTAGCAAGAATGCTAAATAAATTTTCAGTTGATTTTATTTGTTTTAACAACTAAAACTGATTAGATGTAAAAAATATGATTCAATTTCTGCTTGCCCATCTGTTATATACACTCCAGTGTTTTAAATAAATAAATATCTTTGTACCAGTACTGACAGTTTCACTTGACATGCGAAGCACGGTAGCAGCTGATAGAAATTTTTGTAAATAAAAATTTCCAGATGTTGTGGTTGGGACAAAAACTTCTGAATTATAACCGGGTGTCAACGAGATCATGTATCAGCACGCCATTTATTTATTAGTTAAAATAAAACTTTGAAATTCGGACCGTATATATGAGTGATTGGTGGGCTTCTTCAGATATACTCAGTTTTTCTATAGCACTTCCGGTCAAACCGGAAGTGACGTTAATTTTGAATTTCTAAATACAACATTTATTATTTCTGTTCATATTCTGTTTCTTCTAAAAATTTGCCATCTAGTGCAGGTTAACTTTTGACATTTCTGTCAAAGATGGCGGTATCTGTTAAATTTATCCATTAAAGTGAAACTGCTTCGCAACAATTGTCGAAATCTAACAACCATCAAAGTTAGCTTTGAAAACAATTAAGAAACGTATTTTTCACATGTACACGCATTGGCGAAGGAAACATGTATTTCACGTTGAAGTTACTAAAGAAACAAGATTTTTTTTCGTTTTCAAATGACAGGTACTCGTTTTTTTTAAATAATAACACCTATTTTTTATTGCAGTGCCATATTGGCATAACTTTTAGCTTTCAAGTGATATAAAATATGCTGTGGTTTAGTGGCAGACAGGTAGTACAAAATATAAAATGTTTTCAACCAACACCTGTTCGAAACCGATTGTGTGAGAAGATTAGAGTTTTGCAAGTGGGCTGTAGATAATATCCGAAGAGACGGTAATTTTGCTGGCAACATTATTTTTTCAGATGAATCAAGATTCACAAATCTTGGATTATTTAATCGACAAAACACGAGATACTGGGCGCAGGAAAATCAGCGATTGTACAGACAAGGTAACCATCAAGTGCGGTTTGGTTTTAATGTTTGGCTGGGAATGATTGTGGACGTTCTTTTGCCTCCTATAATTTTTGACGGACATCTAACTTCCGAAAGATATTTGGATTTTTTAAATAATGAAATTAATGACTCTTTAAGTTATTTACCAAGGGAGCAAAGATATGTTGTATTTTTTCAGCAGGACGGCGCACCACCTCATAATTCACGACTCGTTAGGGATTACTTAAATCAAACTTTTGGTGACCTCTGGATTGGTACCAATGGGCCAGTCAGGTGGCCTCCTAGATCACCGGATTTAACACCCTTAGACTTCCATATCTGGCCATATTTGAAAGAAAAAGTATACACTGTACAATCTGCTACTCGCGAAGAACTGGAAGCACGTATGAGGCAAGCAATAAATAATATAACCATCAGGCACCAGTTACATAATTGTGTGAGGGAATTTATACGACGTGTTAATTTATGTAGAGATCAGGAAGGGCGACATTTTGAACATTTATAATAAATACCTAAATAATAATAACTTACATCTAGCTCCTTTCAATAATACTCATAACATAGATTTTGTAAATTACTGATTTCGCTATTGTTGTGTTACTAATAGTTTTAATGCAAACATTGAACATGTGTGTATCTTTGTTTAATATCTAGTAGTTGATTAAATTTATGGGAGTCGTTTATTTCCTATGATAACTGTGTTTTTTTTTCATTTGAAATGTAATTATTCTGTTGCTTTGGAATTAGACTACTTTTAAAACATTTTATATTTTGTACTACCTGTCTACCACTAAACCACAGCATATTTTATCACTTGAAAGCTAAAAATTATGCCAATATGGCACTGCAATAAAAAATAGGTGTTACTATTTCAAAAAAAACGAGTACATGTCATTTGAAAATGAAAAAAAAATATTTTCTTTAGTAATTTCAACGTGAAATACATGTTTCCTTCGCCAATGCGTGTAAATGTGAAAAATACGTTTCTTAATTGTTTTCAAAGCTAACTTTGATGGTTTTTGCATTTCGATAATTGTTGCGAAGCAGTTTCACTTTAATGGATAATTTTAACAGATATCGCTATCTTTGAAAGAAATGTCAAAAGTTAACCTGCACTAGATGGCAAATTTTCAGTAGGAGCAGAATATGAACAGAAATAATAAATGTTTTATTTAAAAATTCAAAATTAACGTCACTTCCAGTTTGACCGGAAGTGCTATAGAATAACCGAGTGTACCTGAAGCAGCCCACCAATCATATATACGGTCCGAATTTCAAAGTTTTATTTTAACTAATAAATAAATGGCGGGCTGATACATGATCTCGTTGACACCCGGTAGATTGGCAAGCCAGTGTACCAATTTATAGAATAGAACTGTTCTTTTTAACAATCAATAACGAACGGTATTATAATTTTATTACATATTTATACAAAAATTATAATGTATTTAATAGATTTAGAAACCAATTTTTTTCTAGAACAAAATTTTTAGTATTTGAAATGAAATGGGTCATATTCGATATTCTGTTTTTCGGCGGCTCTGGTGAAAATGGCGGACGATATAGCAATTCGTAACGCAGTTTGGCTAATTTTGTTGTAGCAACAGCGGACGAATGAGAAGGCAAATTATCGTGATGAAACCACGTTTTTCTGCAAATAAAAATAATAATAAGTACTTGGAAAATCTTCAATACATAACGGAAACCATACACATGCATATACGAATTAAAAATTCATACATGCATGCATGAAATGCATACATAATCAGCCCTAGAGCTGGTATTACAGAAACCAACGCACACACAGGTGTTTCAATCTACTATGAAGTAATAGTAGGTTGATACACGTGTCTGTGCGTTGGTTTCTGTGATGCTGACTATAGTGCATATTGTGCATCGACGCACAGACACGTGTTTCAACCTGCTGTGATTTCATAGTAGACTGAAACACTAAATCCAATTTTTAAAGCATTATTGGTGAGCCATGGCTGCATTTCATTTTTAATGACCGATGATGTTGGACTTTTACTTTTAATAGTACTATGGTAACTAGCATTATCTAAAAAAACTATGGGCGGTTCTTCTAAACCTATAAGGTCAAACCAGTTTAAGTATTACTCTGAGAAATATATTATACCTTTTACTTTCGATGCTTTTGTCAGGATTTGCAAATAGTTCCATCTTGAAAAATCTTCGTATGAAGCATTTTCATGTTTCTTACGAACATATTGTTGCAAAAATGTAATATATTTTAATACAATGGTAGGTCCATTAATGCTGGTTTAGGACCTTGTAATTAAAATCAGTACTAAGTAATATTGTTTGTAAAGATGTATGTATTCCAACCAGAAAAAATGAGGTGTGGCCACCACACGACTTTCTTATACGTATGAGCGTTTCAAACTATACAATTTTAAGAATTTCTTTATACAAAACTTATTCAAAATCCTATTCTAAGTACTTTCATTCTCTTAATAAATCACTATAGAATGCATACTTTGCAAGATATTCGAAGAAAAATGCTACTCGCTAAGAATAAAAGTGCTACTTCCAGTCCGAATTTTAAAATTTCAAATATACAAAAAATATTACAAATCCAATTCTAAATACTTTTGTACTCTTAATAAATATATATAGAATGCATAATTTACGACATATTTGCAAAAAATCGTTATTCGGTAAGAGTAAAAGTGATACTTCCGGTCCGAATTTTGAAATTTTTTTTATACAAGAGATATTGGAAATTAAGTTCTAAATACTTTTATATTCGTAGCGTACCTGTCTAAACAGCATGACTTGCAAAATATTGGCAAAAAACTGATTTTCGATAAGAGTAAAAGATGCTATTCTAGGTACTTTCATTCGCTTAATAAATCGCTATAGAATGCATACTTTGCAAGATATTATCAAAAAAGTGCTCCTCGCTGAGAGTAAAAGTGCTACTTCCGGTCCGAATTTTGAAATTTCAAATATACAAAAAATATTGCAAATCCAGTTCTAAATACTTTTGTACTCTTGATAAATATATATAGAATGCATAACTTACGACATATTTGCAAAAAATCGCTATTCGATAAGAGTAAAAGTGGTACTTCCGGTCTGAATGTTGAATTTTTTTTTATACAAAAGATATTGAAAATTATGTTCTAAATACTTTTATACCCGTAACGTACTTGTCTAAAAAGCATGACTTGCGAAATATTCGCAAAAAACTGATTTTCGATAAGAGTAAAAGACCTACTTCCGGTAGGAATTTCGAAAAACTTTTTAAATAAAATTATTCTCAATTTTAATTTTAAGTATATATGAATTCTTTATAAATTTGTTTAAACTTAGTAGTTGACGAAATATTCGCAAAATTCAATTTTTTCGCTGAAGTAAACTGCTACTTCCGGTCCGATTTTACTGAAAAACTAATCAGATCTCAAGAGGGAGATTATACACGTAAATACAAAATTTGGAATTGATATCTACAGTGGTTTGGCCGCTATCGTGGTCACACACACAGAGAGAGAGAGAGAGAGAGAGACAGACACACAGCCACACAGCCACACAGCCACACAGACATTTTTTAAAAACCACTTTTTCGGTATCAGGGGACTTCAAAACGTGGACATCTGCAAAAATCTCGATGTCGAAAATTTTCATCATCACAATACTTCCTTATACTACGTATAAGAAAGTAAAATGGTACACTAGGTTCCACTTTCCCGGCATGTGGGGGTTATTTTACAATTTTATTTTGTCCATATGCTTCATCACTTTGTTCTAATTTTGATTTTACTGTTTCGCCGAGTTTGATTCTCATTAAAAAGTGAGGTGTGGCCACCACACGTTTCTTATACGTATGAGCGTTTCAAATTATAGAATTGTAAGAATTTTTTTATACAAAAATTATTCAAAATCCTATTCTAAGTACTTCTATTCTCTTAATAAATCTCTATAGAATGCATACTTTGCAAGATATTATCAAAAAAGTGCTACTAGCTAAGAGTAAAAGTGCTACTTCCGGTCCGAATTTTAAAATTTCATGTATACAAAAAATATTTCAAATCCAACTCTAAATACTTTTGTACCCTTGATAAATAAAATGCATAATTTACGACATATTTGTAAAAAATCATATTCGCTACGAGTTAAAATGTTAGTTCCGGTCCAAATTTTGATTTTTTTTATACAAAAGGTATTAAAAATTAAGTTCTAAATACTTCTATACTCGTAACGTACTTGTCTAAAAAGCATGACTTGCAAAATATTTGCAAAAAACTGATTTTCGTAAGAGTAAAAGACCTACTTCCGGTAGGAATTTCGAAAAACTTTTTAAATAAAATTGTTCTCAATTTTAATTTTAAGTACATATGAATTCTTTATAAATTTGTATAAACTTAGTAGTTGACGAGATATTGGCAAAATTCGATTTTTTCGCTGAAGTAAACTGCTACTTCCGGTCTACCGATTTTACTGAAAAACTAATCAGATCTCAAGAGGGAAATTATACACGTAAATACAAAATTTGAAATTCATATCTACAGCGGTTTGACCGCTATCGTGGTCACACACACAGAGAGACAGAGAGAGAGAGAGAGAGAGAGAGAGAGAGAGAGAGAGAGAGAGAGAGAGAGAGAGAGAGAGAGAGAGAGAGAGACAGAAATTTTTTAAAAACCACTTTTTCGGTATCAGGGGACTTCAAAACGTGGACATCTGCAAAAATCTCGAGGTCGAAAATTTTCATCATCACAATACTTCCTTATACTACGTATAAGAAAGTAAAAGTGCCTTTCTTTTAAGGCTAATACTCAACGATTAAAGAGTAATATGCTGTTCCATGATAATAAATTCAAATATTAATTTTATAAATGAAAATTCTTAATTACTTTACACTTACTCTTTTTATACATGTCCAATACTGGTTTTCTAATTACACATTGAGTAAAATCACCAACACTTACAACAGGCTAACAATTAGGCCGTGTTCGCTTTGAACTAGATTGTTCAATCCCCTTTTCTCCCTGGTTTTGTCGTACATGAGATTTTATTTACTGTTGCAGTATGAACATTTAAAGCACTTGTTACTATCTTAGGTTTATAGTATAAAGAATAAATAATAGAAAACATTACCTCTTAAATTGTTGTTAGACGGAACAATAGTCCATTGTTATCTTGTTCTTTTCCGAAATGCGGAATTAAGGAGATAATTATATCTTTTGCTGTTTACCTGTCGGTTTAGGCATAATTTAGTTGAGAAAATAACTCATCTTGAATAGTGAAAATGGTTGTAAAATGTAAACTGTTGTAACATTTGACAGAACAAAATGCTTCCATCTTATATGTTGCAATTACGTACAGTTCTGGTAACATAATATATTCACTGAAGGAGAGTATTACTAGGGTTATTACGTATTATTGTAATTTAATGATACTTGGCCCGAGGTAACTCTTTATGACGTGACTCTTCTGTTTCGTTAATTGAACTATAACTATGATCATTTTGTATACAGTATGTCCCCGGATTCAGTTTACAAAAGGGAAAAAATTCTTATTTTTGATTTTACAATAAAATACTAAGGGAATTAAATTTTATGCTTCATTTCAAATGATCAAATCTGTTTTGTAATTCCACTTATGTATGTTCCAAAAAATTTTTTTTCATTTATTTATCGCATTTCATCTATTATTTTGTGTGGTGCAAGGCTTTGACTTCAAAACGTCAAACACTAATTTATGTGTCAAAAATAACTTCAAATTGTAATTCTGTAATTTTTGGTGAAAAAGTTAACGTTATCACTAAAAATATATTTAATACAATGTTATGGTATTGGCAAAAGAGCTACCGTCGCGTTGGGGAAAAATTTAATGAAAAATTTTCGGAATAGCTGTTTCCCGTAGGGGTATAAGGAAGATGGTGAAAAAATTTTTGGAAACTGGTTTTGTTCTGTATTTAAAGAAAAAGAAAATTGTACGTGGTGAAGATGATACTCCTACAGTTTTAATTATGGATTCGGTGAAAGATAATCCTAAACTTTCATTACGGAGAAGGGCGCTTCGACTAAATATGAGCAAATCCTATATTCAGAGAGTTTTGAAGGAACTTAAATTATACCCCTATAAACTTATTCTTAATCATACGTTAGAACCGGGAGATGATGAAAAGTGATAAAATAATGGAGAACCAACATTTTCACAAAAGCATTGTATTTTCCGATAAAGCAACTTTTACTAGCAATGGTACCCTTTCGTTACAACATGTTCGTTATTGGAGTGATACTAATCCTCACTTTAGATTTGCATCAAAACGTCAATATTTTGTTAAGGTAAACTTGTGGTGTGCTGTTTCTTACCATGGAATAATAGGCCCACATTATTTTGATGCTAATGTAAATCAGCACAATTATTTGGAAATGTTATGCAACTTTTTCTGGGATGGTTTAAGTGAATTCCCACTTGCTTATCGGCAGAGGATGTATTTTCAATATGACGGTTGTTCGGCCCATCGTTCGCGCATTGTTGCTACTCTATCAGAAATTCGAAATTTGTTGGATTGGCTTGAATGGTCCTGTTTTGTGGCCTCCACGAAGTCCTGACTTAACTATTTTAGATTTTTATTTGTGGGGACGGTTAAAGCAACTAGTCTACAAGGAAAACTTGCCTAACAATGTGCAAGTATTAAAAAATCGTATAAGAGATGCTGTTGCGTCCTTGACACTTGAAGAAATTCACAACAGTTATAAGGACCTGCGGCTTAGAGTCGAATTGTGTTTGTGCGAAAGGGGTTGCAACTTAATAGAATAGTTTTAAACATTATTGTTTACCCTACTTCATTTTTAATGTTGTGATTGAAAAAAAAAGAAAATAAAAATTTGTAATTCTACAGTATGTCCACGGATCGAGTTCCAAAGAGGAAAAACTTTTTTATTTTGCATTTTACAAGAAAAATGTATTCTTGATAAAAGTTTTTGCATGTCTCGAAACGGCCAAATCAGTTTTAACCTTTTCAAAATTTCTTTTAGTTTAAGATAAAAATCGAAAAATTGGTCGTTTTATTTGAAAATTTCCCAGAAATTAAGTTGCGTTGTCATGGTAATTATCCGTATTTAATTATCTAATTAACTGTCAGTTAGAAAAATCAACCATAATAGTTGAAAATGTTGTCAAAAACCAAGGAATTTACCTAATTCAATGCTATGGCAAAGGTAATAAAGCGATCCGTCTAGTTGTCGAAGAATTTAATCAAAAGTTTCCGGATATTTACATCTCAAATAGAGGTGCACGAGCATTGGTCAAAAAATTCCTATCCACTGTTTCCATACTGGATGTAAAGAAAAAAAATATAGCACGCGATGATGACGACGCCGCCACTCTTCTTGTAATGGATTCAGTACGGAACTATCCCAAACTTTCTTTGCGGCGCAGATCAGTCCATCTGGGAATTAGTAAATCGCTCATTCAAAAGATTTTGAAACAAAGGAAGTTCCATCCCTACAAGCCCATTTTTAATCATGCATTAGAACCCGGAGATCCTGCGAAACGTTTGTATTTTTGTCTGTGGATGGGCGCTCAAATTATGGATAATCAATACTTTTACCGAAATATTATTTTTTCTGATGAGGCCACGTTTTCTACTAATGGTACTGTTGCATCTCAACATGTGAGATATTGGAGCGATTACAATCCGAATTTTCGCATGCCTCACAATCGACAATATTCGGCAAAAGTTAATGTGTGGTGTGCAATTTCTCACCATGGTATCATTGGACCATATTTTTTTGATAATACTGTCAATCAGCATACGTACTTGGATATGCTGCAAAATTTTGTTGATGAACGTTTGGACGATCTACTGATTAATTACCTCGCAAGGTGTTATTTCCAACAAGATGGTTGTCCGGCTCATTATGCTAGGATTGTTGTTGAATGGTTAAATCAGCAATTTGGACAAAATTGGATAGGTCGAAATGGTCCCGTGATATGGCCACCAAGGAGCCCTGATTTAACAATGGCTGATTTTTATCTTTGGGGTCGTTTGAAGCAAATAGTTTATGCAAATAATCTTCCTCCGAACGTAGAAGATTTAAAGGAGAGGATTAGAGACGCTGTGACGTCTTTAACTCTCCAAGAAATTCGAAGAAGTTATAGAGAATTGCGCCGACGGCTAGAATTGTGCGTTGAAAAGGGCGGTGAATGGATTGAGTAAAATAGTTATTAGTTATATCATTTTTGTTTTTGAGTTTATGAAAAAATTTTCAAATAAAACGACCAATTTTTCGATTTTTATCTTAAACTAAAAGAAATTTTGAAAAGGTTAAAACTGACTTGGCCGTTTCGAGACATGCAAAAACTTTTATCAAGAATACATTTTTCTTGTAAAATGCAAAATAAAAAAGTTTTTCCTCTTTGGAACTCGATCCGTGGACATACTGTATATAGGAGTTTGACAGTTTCGTAATTCTAATTACATATTTGGTCATTTGAAATGAAGCATAAAATTTAATTCCTTTAGAAATTCAATAGATTCGGCCTTTACTTGATGTAAATCCATATTCCAATAGAAATAAAGCACAAACAATTGTTTCAGATTTACACTATATTTAAATTAAAAACACAACAGCTGTTTTGCTACACTGTAGCTTCTCCAGGTGATAATAAATATAGTGTAAATCTGAAACAATTGTTTGTGTTTTATTTCTATTGGAATATGGATTTACATCAAGTAAAGGGCGAATCTATTGAATTTTTGAAAGAAGCAGCAACTAGTTGCCTGGCCCGTTATTATTTTAAATTACTTTTACAAACGAAGACTACAACTCAAAATATCTGGTTTTACAACAAGTGCTTGAAGAATGAAGTGTGTCCACAGTTATTTGTTAATGTTGTCATTATATGTGTCTATATATAATAGAGTTGTTCTCTGATTGTAATAATTTAGAATTTGTTATCACCTGAAGAAGCTACAGTGTAGCGAAACAGCTGTTGTGTTTTTAATTTAAATATGGTGTAAATCTGAAACAATTGTTTGTGTTTTATTTCTAATTCCTTTCGCATTTCATTGTAAAATCAAAAATAAGCATTTTCTTTCTCTTGTAAACTCAATCCGGGGACATACTGTATATTGGTTTCTGGCAAGATGCAACAATTAAAAATGTGTCGGTCACTAAATCCATACCCATCCGTCTTAAATTTGAACCACAAACACAGCATCAAATGTGGTTTATTATTTACTGATCTATATTCAGGAGTCGAATGGAAATGAAACTGCTGATAGTGTATACCAGTATGATTGGTTCAAAATTAAAAAAAAATCAACCAAAATGAACTGACAAAATTCAAATAAGTTAAATAGTAAAATAAAGAAAATATGATGTTTAACTTGTCGGGACAACTCCAAAAACAAGCTAGGTATATCTTAATAGACAGGGCCAATATCTATCAGTCTAATATTTTTCTACCCATTTTCATAACATCATTCTGAGAGAATTTGTATTTCAAACATTTTCACTTGAGGATGATTAGTTCTCACGATTTTTCTTCGATAGATGGACGCGCTGCTGATTGAGACATCAGATGACGCACATAATCACAACTTAAATCTGTATTCTACTTAAATAATAAAGTAAATTCATTAAGAAAAATGATATTTTCTGTGATACATACATACGTCATATAGTATACTTTGTTACTGATTTGGGAATTTCAAAGACTTCTTCAAGATGTGTGTCAATTTGTGTAAATTTCTAAAAAAGCACAGAGATAATTGACGCAGACAGATAAACGTAAAGACGTCGCACGTGATACAATCGTCGACAGTTCCATGCGCGTCACTTTAGCTTTCTATGTTGGAGAAATATGTATATGCTAATTTTATATTCGTTAAAGAAACGACGATTTTGTAACACCGCTTAATTTTAGTAGTTCATAGTATAACAGCTGGCCTACACCGATACACGGAATGCAAGAAAAGCTATTCCGCTTACGATTTTACACGATTTTCATCTTATTTTATACCTAATAATTATTACTATTCGTGAGGCGCGCGCATCAACGACAACGAACGAGTTTAAAATTAAATTCTGCGTTTAGGATTATTTTCGTACGGCGTAATGTTAAAGTACGAGGTAACGTTTAGGCTAATTTCATCGTCCTTTTAATGAGTACAATTACGCTGTGCATATTATGACATTAATAGTCTTTGAAGCATCTTTTTGCGTGTATAAGGGTTAAAGAATATTATAACATCTAGTGACGATTAATTTTGTTGTAACTTTTGAAAATTAACATGTTTTTTATTTTTCTTTTAGTAACTAAATTGGATTTAATCATAAAATTTTGTAGCAATGGCGGCGGTTCCTCGGGGTGGGCTTAAAACAGAGACAGTAGAGGATTTAATAACAATTGATATGAGAAATATAAATGGCTAACTAGTCCAGTCACTAAGCAAAAAAATGAGGTGTGGCCACCACACGACTTTCTTATACGTATGAGCGTTTCAAACTGTACAATTTTAAGAATTTTTTTATACAAAAATCATTCAAAATCCTATTCTAAGTACTTTCATTCTCTTAATAAATCGCTATAGAATGCATACTTTGCAAGATATTCGAAAAAAAGTGCTACTCGCTAAGAGTAAAAGTGCTACTTCCGGTCCGAATTTTGAAATTTCATATATACAAAAAATATTGCAAATCCAGTTTTAAATACTTTTGTACTCTTGATAAATGTATATAGAATGCATAACTTACGACATATTTGCAAAAAATCGCTATTCGATAAGAGTAAAAGTGGTACTTCCGGTCTGAATTTTGAAATTTTTTTTATACAAAAGATATTGAAAATTATGTTTTAAATACTTTTATACCCGTAACGTACTTGTCTAAAAAGCATGACTTGCGAAATATTCGCAAAAAACTGATTTTCGATAAGAGTAAAAGACCTACTTCCGGTAGGAATTTCGAAAAACTTTTTAAATAAAATTATTCTCAATTTTAATTTTAAGTATATATGAATTCTTTATAAATTTGTTTAAACTTAGTAGTTGACGAAATATTCGCAAAATTCGATTTTTTCGCTGAAGTAAACTGCTACTTCCGGTCTACCGATTTTACTGAAAAACTAATCAGATCTCAAGAGGGTGATTATACACGTAAATACAAAATTTGGAATTGATATCTACAGCGGTTTGGCCGCTATCGTGGTCACAGACAGACACACAGACAGACAGACACACAGACACACACACAGACACACAGACACACAGACATTTTTTAAAAACCACTTTTTTGGTATCAGGGGACCTCAAAACGTGGACATCTGCAAAAATCTCGAGGTCGAAAATTTTCATCATCACAATACTTCCTTATACTACGTATAAGAAAGTAAAAAAGGGGTCAACCTCGGAATGAGAGATAATAAGTTGGAAACTCGTATACACCTTCATTTTGGCGTTCTTAAAGTTGTCTCAAAAGTCTCATAAAATCTCGTGTCTGCGTCGTAAGTTATTCAAGGTCAAAGGTCACAAAAATCGGGTTTTCGCGATTATCTAGGTTTCTATAGCTCCAATGATGTTAACATTTATTATAAAAATTGTAGAGCATAAAACTTGTGACAAATTTAGCTTTAAACATTTTTTCATACGCTCAACCGTTCTTGAGATAGAGGGCGGAGATCGCGCAGTGCTCAGCCATACATACTTACTGTAATCTCGGTGAATAATACCTAGTATAAAGTTATTAAATCATTAAAATATCATTAACATTGGATAATCTGTATTATTTATTAGTTAATACATTGTATTTAATAACATTTTACATATATCTAATAATTTCATTTATAGTTACTTCATGAGGAAGATGTTCCGTTGTGAAGACTGGTTTATTTTCTCACTTTCTGTTAACTGAATTTATTCGTTCGTTTCATCTCGGCAACGACGGACGTACAATTTTTAAAATTATGGCTGATTTGTGGTTATTTGTAAGAAGTCACTTTCAGAAGGTGATTCTGTTAATGTAGGTAGTGCGTGCATGGTTTGAAAACTTTAAAAACTGCAAGTATCGAAAGAAATGACGGTCACATAGACTTCTTAAACACTTTAACCTCTGTGAATATGCATGTTGATTGTCGAAAAGTGTACGTAAAAATTCCATAGCAGCATCGAAACGATGCCTAGATGAAGGTGAACCTTCAACATCTACCGGTTTACCTCATAAAAAAAGGAATGAAGTCTTTGATTTGAAGAAACTGTGTTAATTTTGTGGCCAAACAGCTGATGGGGCAGCAGATTCAAGAAAAAAAGAAAAGTACCGATGCACGATCTGTAACGTAAGTACTTTGGAATTTAAAGACAATCTCAGAGAATTAGTCAAAGATCGTGTACTTTATGATTATGACTTCATCGCAGTTGAAGCAAAGTACCATCCCGTTGGTATACTAAGTTCTTGAAACGAGCAAAAATGTTTAAAACTAAATATATCGCAAATTTTATGCTCTACAATTTTTATAATAAATGTTAACATCATTTGACCTTGAATAACTTACGACCCAGACACGAGATTTTATGGGACCTTTGAGACAACTTTGAGAACGCGAAAATGAAGGTGTGTATGTCGCATGCTGTATATTGTGTTCATGTCGTAATTAATAAGTAGTGCACATAAAAATGTTTGAAAGTTTTGATGTAACTAAATAAATAAATATAATTTGTCATATAGCTGTGTTTGTTTAAAGACTGCATACAATTTTTTAATGTTGTTAAACATAGTCTGAAGGAGAAACGTTAGGAAGACATTGAATATTATTGCAGCATCTTATGCAACACATTACGTGATTTTATGTTCGTATATATTTATAGATTAGTGCTGTATAATAAAATAAAAGTAAACGTACGCACTTAAACTCAAATTACTTGTTTAAATATTATTGTACACATTTTAAGTACCTTATTTGCATTATTCAACTTAACTTGTACATATTTACTTGCATTTACGAAGCAAGTCAAGTCTGTGTTTGAGAGTAATTATTTAGTTTAATATAAGAGAAACACTTGTGTAATTTCTCATATTACCATAATGACAATTTATTAAATGAGTATTTGCTCAACTTTATAGTGGTTTTTAGTCCTGTTAGTTATGCAATTTTTTTATTTTTGTTAATGAAACGAAAATTTATAGCGCGCCATTGGTTGAGAGTTTTTGTAATTGGGTAAGGAATTGATGAATTTCAAATCTAAATATGTAACAAGTTTTGGAGCGTGATAACAGTTTTTTTTATATTTTTGCCCATAATGTATATTTTTAGAAAGATTGTGATCATATAGGTGAGGGTGGGGCAAGTGAGACACCTTAAGGTTTAACGATATAAAACTTATTTACTTTCAGCAATAGAACAACGTTTATTGATTAAATAACAACTTTAATTGTTTAAATAAAAACTATAAGCTATAAAAATATAAAAATTATTAACTCTTTGATGAAATGTCAGACTTATATAAAAAAATTATCAAATGACTCACTTGCCTCAAGGTATGAGGTAAGTGGGTTACCTACATGGAGAAAGTGAGTCCCTACACTAGTTATCAATGGAAATTGTCACAAACATAATTATTAGTACCTGGTTCGTTATCTGAACATTTCCACATGCTTCATTCTTTGTGACAAGTCTCTCCATATGTTTCATTGCAGTACACGCATATTGTGTTTTTTTCTTCTTCTGACATTGCTGCTGCTTCTGCTCTGCCCTTTTTTCTTTTCCCCCAAGTTTTCTCTTTTTTCTTCACTTTTTTTGTCACACGAACTCGGCCCCGCTTTCTCAAAATTCCTCTTGACTGATTTAGCTTATACTGTTTTTAATTTATCTTCGCGTTGATCCTTGTAAGGTGAACTGGTGATTATTTTAGAGCCTTCTGAATTTCTGGGTTTTATTTTGGTATTCTTTTTCTCATGAGATGGCTTTCGGATTGGAATGACATTTTAAATAGA
The DNA here is from genome assembly GCA_963170755.1 of Amphimallon solstitiale. Lineage (NCBI taxonomy): Eukaryota > Metazoa > Arthropoda > Insecta > Coleoptera > Scarabaeidae > Amphimallon > Amphimallon solstitiale. Next base: position 53,530,128 of record OY720680.1, read on the forward strand.
AACATAACTGCATGACGGTTGTTCTGGCTCTAAATTAACTGGTGGTATCTTTGAATCTCTCTGGATATCATCTTCAGGCAAGTTTTCGGAATTGGCCGAGTGATTAACACATTCTGGATTGGGTTCTTTTTGAAAAATGTATTCGGCCGCCTCAGAGTCGCTCTATTGGAACACATCCAGATTATGCGGGTAGATTCCCGTTTTTTCAATTCCTTAATCATATTTGATAATAGGAGCCATGTAATATTCTGTAATTCTTGAGCCAGGGTGATTTGTGAGTCATTTCTTTTGCCAGGTCAGTTTTGAATAGTGCAAATACGCTCACATCAAAAGGTTGAAGCCTATTCGAAGTGTGAGGTGGTAAGGTCAAAAGAGAAATTCCAGAATTTCTAGCCAGGTTTATTAACTCTCAACTTATGACTTGAATAATCGCCTAATATCAGTAGACTTGGAGATTCTCTAGTTGTTTTTGTACAGTCTATAAAATGTTTTATAAATTTAATAAATAGGTCGGCATCCATCCTGATGGGGCACGCAATCCTACTGTTTCAGAAACGCGCAATGGGGGGGGGATTGTCCTTGTCCAAGACGTGTTTTAAATCGTTAGAAAATTCATTAGTTTCCGCTTGGAAAATCCTGTCACTCTAGCAATGCTTGTTGCTTCAGGTCCTTGGTTAGATAGGGTTCCTTGACGTTTCAAAATGATAGCAACCGGTATTTTCCTGCCAGCTTCCGATCTTTATTGAATGGATGATTCATTTGGTTATTTCAGCAAACTGAAATGCAATTCGTCGAAGATCTGCCGTTGAGAGACCATAAAACAGTTTTTCTAAGTGTGTTATATGTTCACGCAATTCCATTTCTGTTTGTGCAGTGAACACGGGTTCGAGCCTGCCTAAGTTTGTAACTGGATTGATCCTCTGACGGCTTAACCATGAGTGTGTGCTAGTTCTCGGAACACTCAATACCGCACTAGCTTTTCTTATTGACATCTCCTTATTTTGAACAGCTTCTACGGCACGGTGTATAGCATCTTCTGAATATGACCCTTTTTCGGATGTACGCATATAATCACGGACCATTTTCACCTGCCAAAAAAAAACCAATAACTTATTTATAATTATACTACCGTGGGGCAAGTGAGTCATGAGTCGAGATTCACTTGCCCCAACCTGACATAAATCAAAGAAGAACGGGTACATTTGGCAACATTCTGAATATCAGGCGGTATTACACAGATACGAGGTTATGTTATGTAGATGATGAAATATCTCGATGGTGCCTTTAAATTATGAAAAATACTTATGTAATTCGTCTTAAATATAACATAACAACACGTGGAATACAAAAATATTTATATTTAGCTTAGTTTTCGTAATTTTCAGCTATATTTTTACTACCAGCATGCACTTTTTGTTAGATACTAAACTGTACCGATTGTTGTCTACTATGTTGCCGGTTGTATAAATTAATCCGAAAAACGCACTTGCCCCATCCTCCCCGCAGTTACGATAGACCATTTTCATTCTGGTCTTCCCACAGATATTTGAAAAAATTGAACCGGATGTAACACTTTCCCTAATAAGTTCATTTTATTAAAAAGATTATTTAGAACTAAATTTTGAACAACTTTTGTATAAAGAGATCGAAAGGTGCATATGTATAAGGAAGTCGTGTGGTGCCCACACTTCCTTTTTTAAATGAGATTTAATCCAAGAATTAAGAATTGTTCACAATATGACTATTGTTGGTGAAGTTGGATAGGTTATCCTGGGAAAAAAAGTGAGTACACAATATTTAATTGAAAGCAAATATTATTAGTCATGAAATACTTTCTAAACAGAGTAGGTCTCGAAGGTGTTATTTAAACAATATACAAGAATAGCTGTGTCAAAAGTTTTGAAATTTATAACTACCACATGTAAATAGCTGACCTAATAAAAGAAACTCTGAGCTAAATTTTTAATTCCGGAATATGTTATAAATATAATATAATACACAGGCTTTTTGATAAATAATGAAATTGGCGTTGTACAAAACAAAATATTGTTCCCATATGTATGTAAATATTTTATAAATATGTATACATTTTATTCGATGTGTGAACATTTTGATGTTTGAAATGTCATCACAGCAAGAACTTTATAATCCAGAAATTTAAAAATAAAATGTACGTTTGCGGCATACATATTTATAATAAAATCAGGACAATAATAATTACATGTTTCAAACGATTTTATAAAAAAAATATAGTATATTATTACTTGCAAAAGATTTATATTATTATATTTATATTTCGCCACCAAAAATCTTAACCGCACACGTCCGTGATATTGTTATTGCTTGTCGGTGAATAGCCAATTGCAGCTGATCTATGATAGAAAGACTGGACAGTCTATGTTATTACATAACAATTTAAATTTACCGGGGTATTTTACATTATGACTTCATGACATTCTCGCTTCTTGTTTTAGTGATTGCATATTTAATTGATCCCTCATGTTCTCCAGATTTGTATCGCATAAAATAATTTCCAGTTATTTCGCGATGTTTGCTCAAAGTTATGAGAGTTCATTCCCTTAATGAAATACTATTTATGAATATTAGGATACTGAAACTAGCTATTTGACAAAAAAAAATAGATTAAAACATTAAATAATTATTAGTTGCTAAAACATTTAGAAAACATTACTTCTTTGTTTATGTGATAAAACCTCCTCATCACTACTTATGTTGCTGACGTTTCATTCTCTACAATTGTGAGGAGTGGCACTAGCGATATTTATCATATTCTTATTTTGCGGAAAAGAATACTTTGTTTTACCTATATTATGCTTAAAACATATGCAAACTTGTGGAGGTCATTTTGAAAATGATATTCAAAGTATCTCTTGTCAAGAGAGATTGTGTGTGATTATATACAGAATTGGTACTGAATTGTTCAAACCCATTTGACAGAAAATTATAATGTTAACATACACAGTGAACAGAAGCAAAATCAAAAACATAAAACAAAAAGTCACAAGCAAATATCAATATTACATGCAATGTAAAATGGAGGTAGACATAGTGAACAACGTAACAAGAAGTATCTCAAATGCAAATTATGAAATTATTAATAAAACTTAAGAGTAAAGTTACTACGATATATATAAATTGTATAGGTCTGCGTAAATATATGGCAGTTAGGCAACCAAAAAGGCAGGATATTGTTATATTTAGAGAGCTTCTAAAAATGAAAAAAGTGGTTTGTCGTGTATATTTGATCGTTCAATAAATTAAAATGTTGTTTGTGTCTTTCAATTTCCAAAGTTTCAAGTAAATTAAGTTTTAAGCTTTTTGACTGTTAATGTAATATTGAAATATTTTGGAAATCAATGCTATGTCCAGTTTCAAGTCTATGCTTGTAAATATTTGAAGATAATTGATTTTTGTGTTCGTACACACTGTTACTTAATTGTCGTCCAGTTTGACCTATATAAAGAGAGTTACATTGAGAGCGTCTCAAACAATAAACACCACTTTCTTCTAGGATGTTTTGTTTGGGTTTGATATTGTTTAAAATGTTATAAAGCTGGCTATTTGTTTTGAAAGAAAGTTGAATAAAATATTTATCAAATATTGGTTTTATTCTAGTGGTAATAATGTTGTAGGGTAGAGATCTATATTGTGTTTTAAGTGAATTAGTCTTATTTTTACTGTTAAGGGGATCTTGTTTAAGAATAATATGTTTAAGAAGTTTATTGATTGTATGAATTGGGAATTGAAATTTTCTAGCTAAGTCATAAACGTAATTAATTTCATTAATTTTTGAAATTTGGTCTAGTGGATATGTGATCGCTCTATGTATATAATATTGAAAGGCAGATAGTTTTTGTGAAACACAGTGGAAGGAGTTATATGGAATAACAGTGGTTGTAGAAGATTGTTTTCTATAAATTTCTATGCAAATGTTATTTTTGCACCTCGTTAGGGTGATATCAAGAAAATTTAATTTTTCATCTTGTTCTATTTCTAGGGTAAATTTTAAGTTTTTATGTAAATTATTTATGTAGTTATGAAAGTTGTGATGTTCATCTATTGTACCTCACCACATGCAAAAAACATCGTCCACATATCTTATCCATTTTATTATTCTATTATGAAAAGGGTTATCAGAGCTATTTATCTTAGAAATCTCTACATGGTTCATGTATATATCTGTATATATATTGGGGTGGTTTTAATTTTGTATAGACTTATTAATAAGAACATTTTATAGTGATATCTTGCATTTGCTTAGATTCTAGGCTCAAGATGACATACAAATGTCGAAACTAGTTCTTAGAGTACATTATAAATTAATATTGTATAGATTAAAAGAGGAACCTTTATCGTTTATGTTTTTTCCATTCTTATTTTTGTGTTTGATATTATTGTTAGTTTTTTTTCTGGTTGAATCAATTTGGTTTTAATGTAATTATTAACTTTGAATGGAATAGATAGTAAAGTAATAGTTCGGTTTTTCAACATTTTCATAATTTTATATTAAAAAGGAATGTGTCGTCAATCTATCGATCAAATTTATGCGATTAGATTTGTTTAATGAATTTTTAATATTTCAACATTAAGACTCTTTTTCTCAATTTTTTTCAAGTGTGATATATTAAAAGTTTTATACCGTTGAATAGGGAATTGAAAATACTATCGATATCAATTAGAAAAATTATAGGTTGTTATTAAAAAAAAAAGTCGATTAAAAGCAAATGACGTAAGAAACTGGAAATGCGATGAAAATATTCCCCTTACTTAAAATCGATATACCCCTTTGAGATTTTTTGCAAAAAATGAATATTAAGGAAGTTAATGCCTTTATGCGTTACTTTATTGTCACATTGTATACGAATATAGTCATGCCTATATCTGGATATAGTTTTTATTTTGTGCATTTTGTATTTTATTTTGAATATATCTCATGTGTCATATTGACTATTTCAAACCTGTTACTCTGCACTTTTTTGTATAAGTAAATCAATCAATCTATCAATCAATTTATAACTCTGAATTCGTAATTTTATGTCTTTTTGACTAGTTTACATAATATTTCTATAGCAATAGCTTATCTAACAATATATACTAAAGCATTATTTTCAGAACTACAACGCTACCTTCAAACCGTTTACGAAAAATAAAATTAAAGGAAATGGCGTTGAAAAGATTTTTCAAAAAAATAATTGTTAAATAGAAAATATTTGTCATGGCTATTTCTTATATATACTCATATATCCATTGTCCACTATCGTAGGTAGATCTCGTATTATTTCAAGTGCATAATACGCTAAATCATATCGGTTAGTTAACTAGATGAGCGTGATGACGTTACTGGAAACAGGAAACCGGAAGGGAGAGTCCTCTATTGTTCGCCTTTGACAGTACCGAGCAAACAATAATTAAATGGATCGAGCCGTTTAATTCCTTTCAGGTGTACTGCTTACACAATGCCTGGTAAATTTGACTAAATAAGTCGGCCACTCCGGTCAAATGAACCGAATGCAAACACACTCTTTTCACTTTTAATGTTTTCGAATACCTCGGCCAATTTGTTTGTGTTTTGTGCTTTTGTACGCAACTCGAAAAGGTTAAATTGTATTGTTTGTATTTTGAGAGAGGAAACCCGAAAAGGATAAAATGTATAAGTGTTATTTGTAAATAGCAGAGCTTTGTTTACGTGTTTTACGTGTAATGTTTACCATTTTTTGAAACAAGTAATTTTATGAAAATTTGTAGGTATTCAGGAAATTGACGCTTATAAATAACACTAGATCCATACAATCAACTTAGGCATACCTCGTCCATTTCTAATTTATTTAAAAGTAGTAATGTGTACTATCAACGATTTTGACTATCGATAATTATATGATCAATTGTCCCTCCTATCGATATTCTATTATTATATGCATGCACCTATATAATACCGAGTATAATCCAAAAGCGCAATAAGCGAACTCTCAAATATAATTCTAGATATTGAGTATAGACAGAGTCGATATCTTTTTTACACTTTTTTTGCGCACAAAATAAAGATTTAGGTTTGTAATAATAACTGTTACTTGTTATTTATACAATAAGAATACATAGATTAATTTCAGTAATTTCAGGTGATGTTGGCTTCCTAAGCGACTATTATTGTTATTTAGGCAATTATTCTTAACACATTTGCTTAGTCATTTTTCCATCTGTAACACAGCTTCTCTTCAATAAAGACGACGTGTATTATTATCACGATTTTGAAGTTGTACTATTAAATCTCTTTATAAAATTGTCTTTGTAAACTTTACAGGCACGACGTTACTATTAAAGTGGTATCTTTATACTAATGCTTTTTCTCTTGAATTTTAGCTTTTTAAGCTATTCGTAGTCTTCCAGATGTCGGCAAATCTCATAGTATGTAGCGTTCTTTGAAATGTTCATTTAGACGCCGAAGTTACCTCCTTGAAGGCACATTTAGTACAACAAGTGCAACTTGGGTAATTTTCTCAGCGTGTTCACAATTAAATATCTATTGTTGTCCAAATGCGTTGTTGAAATGCCAAATTTTTGAATTTAAGTCGGTGAAATCCAATAAAACTAGCAACTTCGAAATACAATGGTGCTCTTAGCAAAACCACCAGAACATGTAGGTATCTAATGATTGATAAACTTATAATATTGTTAATTTGCTCTTATTTAGCCACTTTACAATACATTCAAAACGCGCATCTGTTATACCAGCAAATAAAAGTTGTTAATATTGTTTAACATTATCTATAGGGTACCTCAGTTCCATTTTTCTTACGAAGACGAAGTAAAATAGCATTGCTGACCTTTAAATAATATATATACGTATATATTTTTAATATTCATCAAACATCAGTCCTTTTAAACACGTAGGTACATACATATAATACATATATTTACGTAGTGCAAAGTGCAGACTATAAACGTTGCAATTTAGTATTACATTATATACAAATTGGAAATAAAATATGTATTTTATGTGCGTATGTTATTTCTATTGAATTACTTGGTATTAACTTTTAAAATATGTATGTTGAAGGTTTCTCTTACAACTTAGTATTATGTATTGAACTTTTTACACTTTAATTTTTGTTTTTGTATTTCAAAAATCAAATTACATCTAGCACGTGAAAACTTTGAATTGAAATGAACTTAAAAATGAATAACAAATTTTGACATTAACATTATGACCATTGTTATTCCACACATTTTCCAAATAGTACGAGTGCCACTATGAAATCATTCTCTATATTATCAATAACATAATCAGGATGCGGAGAAAGACTTTCATGTTTGTGGTACAACCAAAAGCTTCATAAACTCCTTATTGGAAAGGCTTCCAAAATATAGATCAGCGGCTTTAGGGAACATACAGGTATGCACGTAATGGAAGACTAAGAAGGCCAAATACGATAACAACGGTAAAATTAATTGGAATGTTTATAAAATTTTGAAGCAACAGAGCTTCTATCCATACCATATTCATATCTTTCAGGAAGTTAAGCCTATCGATTTTCTTATTTCTGCTGAAATTTTTCAATGGATTCTGCATGTATGGGCTCAAATTCCTCAACTATTGTCACAGATTTTTTTTACTGATCAAGCAGGTTTTTTTAAGAAATTCAATTAGGAATTGTTACGGTCTAAAAGTTCGCCTTGCATATAAGTCTGTTTTTCATAACCATTAGTTACATCTGCCTCGCTTCTATCTAATCGTTTCCAATTTATTTTTATTACTAATTCCGTTCGTTTCTTTCGACCCACGCGGTATAGTGTGTATAACTGGTTGTAGAATTTATTAAATTCGAAAATATTGGTTTGTTTTGTCATATATTCATGTTAGAATATTATTTAATTGTTTGTTAGTGTTTTACAATACTTTAATGGTAGAATTTAGTTCTAATTTTCGAGTATATTATCTCCTACTAGCAAGGGCAACTGTATCTGCTTTCGCAGCGCGATATAAGGCCCTCACATAACGAAATTATTCTGATTCTGGTAACCTCAAAATATCTATCCTTAAATGGCGCCATCTATCCAAAGCAATATAAACTACGTGGCAATAGCTGAGCATTTTTAAAATTACGTGTTAAAAATATGCAATATGATTGGATTATAATATATCAAACTTGCTGTTATTGACATTTGACTGATTTAACATTTATTTTGTCTATTCCATATTCTTTTCTACTTAAATTATTCAAAACTACACATATTCAGTTGTTTCATTTAATGTGTACTACATATTTACTATAGTATATTTTGGAAGTTAATCGAGTACCAATATATATATATATGTATAGTTTTCTCACGGAAACAAAACGTGGCTGTTCTAGGTCGTTTAGTTTTTACCAAAATAGTCTGCGCTAAAGGGCAAGTAATCCGCAAGGTACTTCGGAAAATGAGAATTGAGTATCATCAGCATACAAAGTTATTTTGAAATTTTCCAGAAAATTTGCGACATCATTAACGAAAATCAAGAAAAGATCTGGGCCCAAAACACTGCTCTGAGGCACTCATCTTTCAACAGGCGTTTTTCCGAAATTTGATACAGAAGTGAGTGTATTGTGGTTCTCTGATTAAAAGTAGCAAGAACTTGAAACGTTATGGCCATGTCTTTCTTATTCAATCAACTTCCTAGGATAACAATGGACGTAGATAGTATATTTTGATATTTAAGATTTACCGTAATTATTTGAGGCACTTATGAAACATTGTGGATAATAGATGCAACAGATGGCAAGAAGCGACACAAGCAAGTCGATTTCACTCTGAATATTTATTATTGCGATAAATAAAACATTTTATCATATATAATACAAAATATATATTCTTAGCCATAGATTATGTAAAATATGCATTCGTATGAGTAAAGAATATATAAAAAAAAATCTTGATGGTCAGTGTTAATAAGTTGAGTAATAAATTATCAAGAAATATATAAATTTGATGAAATATTGCTTTCCTGAATACTATACTCTTTGTAGTATCTCCATGGTTATTAAACTCATGCATTTTCGCTGTTTAGCACCTCTTAATGTATTATTTAAACGTGTTCATTAGTTCTGGTATGGCGTTTGAGGATTATCTGTTTCAGGTTTGTCAACTTTACGCCTTAATAATCACATCAAAATGTATTAGTTTGGCATCCTGTCAACGGGCTATAAAACTGTATTCTGTAATAAAACACGCCTTTTAATTTTACATACATGTGTTTCGCCGGTTTATGATGCGTTCTTGACCTGCCTGGATGACTCAACAGTGTTATTTCTAATCTGGTCGTATAACTATGCATCTATTTCGGTCCACGAATACTATTAATCCAGCTTACGACTTCTGTAATTACATGCCTATGTATTCTTTTTCGCTGATGCGGGTTTGTCATGATTTTCGTTTTGACTTTCATGCTCCTTTGTACATTTGTTGATATTTTGAGATGAAAATGTACATTCTAAAATAAACTTCAAATAAAGGAACAAAACCTCCTTTTGTCGTCTCTCATTCGATCGATTGAGATGTTTCCTGTATTCATTTATCTCTATAAAGTTACGAGAATCTGTGTACTCCTTCAGTCGTAATCTGTTGCTCTTATTAACTAATATTTAGTATCAAGCATGTACAAATACAAATATGAACATAGTTTCTGTGAATTATTTACTTTGCACTTTGCATTAGACACTTATATTTATTTTTTGTTTCAGGTATGTCAACCGGTTTTTTAGAAGCTAAGTTAGTATGTAAGGTAAGGATACATAGTGTAGTGGGAATATTAAGGTAAGTGTAATTGAGAGGGATTGGCTGTCAGGGATACATTGGCAGAATTTATGTAATACATATTCATTATTATATTTTCTTATATAAGTTTTTATAACGTATAAATCTATAAATTCTGCTAATGTACCTGACAGCCGATCCATAACAATCATGAATATTTTTAAATTTTTAATCATGAAAGATTTGACAATAACAGCCATTAACATATCACAATTATACACTCACAAATTTGAGTTTGTATGTGTTTCAGTTTATTCCTTGAAAGAATAATAACATTTAGCCAACAGCATTCGCTTTAAAATTAAATAATTGATAATTCCAGGCATATTCGCCTCGCTTGTATTGCGCGAGTGATGGTGGTTCAATTTAGGTATAGATGCAATACTTTATCTGGCATACATCAACAGCAGACTTATAAAAATCTTTGGCAGCGTCATTACTTTTAGCTCCGAAAACAAGTCCCCGCAACTTTCTATAGAGGCAGTATCCTCAACTACACGAACAGCGCGTTTTTGCAATCTAAACAACTTCCAAATGTGCACCGAAAGTACCCAGGTCAGTACTCCATTCGAAATAAGGAATCAAAACTGTGCGCATCATAAAAAGCAAATACTACATAGTTCAATATGCTTCTTTAAAATCATCGCGCGAATCGATAGTGCCTGGTCAAATCAACATGTTTTACACTATTATCGTTTATTCTGATATATGAGTAAAAGTCCAATATCATCGTCGTATTAGTTAGAGCCACACACGTATCCTTTTGAAGAAATTACGGAATTATGCAGTTACAAATCATTCCCATATATTACATATAGTAGCGGTCCAAGCAGACTGCCCTGAGGAACGCTCCTTTCACTTTTATATAATTAGATTTGCTACCATCAATACCACAAATTGTACTTTATCGATGAGATGGATTGCAAACTATTCATTTGTTGTACGATTTAGACCGATACACTGCAATTTCCTAAGCAAAACCCTGAAATCCACAAGATCAAGAACTCTTTATTCAACTCCGCAAGAACATTCAAGACTTTCCTTCATCTATTTCATTATACAAACTATCAAGGACTGCCATCTGCCTGTGTGGTATTTCGTTTCTTTCTAACACCAAAATGAATCAAATTTAGGAGTTTATAATTATTAAAGTCATTAACAACTCTCGCAGCTAATGTTTTTTCAATACTTTCGGAAAAATGATGATAGTTTGAATTTTAGCAATTTCAAACTGTTCAATGAATGTACCTTCCAAAACTTAATTATTTATTAGATTATTCAAAGGAAACCCAAGTTCATCCAGGAATTCTTTCAATAAACAAGTATTAATGATATCAACTTGAATATATATTTTTTACGCGACGCATAATAGAGATAGAGCGAGTTTGTTTTCTATAGCTAGATGGGGTCGTTTTGTCGAGAAGCAAATTCATGATGGAAGTATAATCCCCCGATTTTCCGAGTAAATTGCTGGTTAAAAAAAATAAAAGCGTGTCAAAAATTTGCATTTATTGTTAGAAAGTAATTAATATAAAATTCATGCAATTAAGTTAACACAATATCCCAAAAGGGACTAATTCTTGAGTTTGATAGGTGTTTGATCGCTAGTATCTAAAAGGTAACATTGTTTCGACATTGAAAAACAGCAATCAAAATTGAAACACTGATTAAATATAAATGTTAATAGATAAATAGGAAGAACTTTTTTTTTAACATTTCGGATAATCATATATAAAATTAATAGCAGTATTTGTCTATTAAAAATACACTCTTCCTCTGTAACAATAACGAATAGTCAATTAAATAACTATTAATTTAAATAAATAGGTGTGTATTATACTTACCAAAGACTTGTTTTTTGTCATTTAAAAATGCTATTAATAATTATAGATTTGCATTTCTAATTTACTTATGAAACCTAATTGTTGACTGTTGCTTGATCTAAACGAAAAATACTAAAAATACACCTTTACCACACTAATACACAAATAGCTAGATACGCATTTCGACAACTATGTTGTTATCATCAGTAGCACTGATTATAAGTTATAAGCAACCAAAATTAAAGCTCTTAGTTAGGAACATGAGGTGCCACATGAAATGAAATTTAATATAAATTGATAAAGTAATGTAATGGCCCCACGTTGCTGTGTCGTAATGTAAAGGAACTAATAAATTATTCACGGGGTCGACGTTGATAAAACAATATTGTAAAGAAACCGCAATAAATTGTTAATAACATAATGAAATGAAACTTGTAAAATTGTAATGACGTAATTTAATGGCCCTCTTAATAATGCCCTTTATGTTTTAATTTTTTTAAATAAAATAAATGAAATAATTGAATCGTTTTACCTGGTTAGCTCATATTCCCAGGACGATCCAGGTTAAGAGATATCAACACAAAACAATATTCGAGCATTGGTTATCATAACTAAAAAAAACAAAATTATTTTAATTTAAATAACATTTGTATAGGAACAAAGATTTTTGCATACATTAATACAAACACAAACGAAAACATACACAAAATAATCTAATTTTAATTTGAACAAACACGTTAATAAAATAATTTTATAGCACATATAATACTGAAAAATTCGTTCTGATTTATTTCTATTATTACTTCTACGAACTAATATATGTCATACATTGTTTGCTTTCCACCGCCTTACGGTATTTATATTAATATACTAATAACATATGCCTCAATAGGAAAACAAACTGTGTCAAGATTGATATATATCTACAATCTAAGACAACTATTCAATATGTTTTCATTTTCAGATTATTATATAGATTTATGTACGTCTTTATATTAAGACGAATTTTAACGTTCTAGTTTATTTAACACTCGCACCTAAAACATGTTTCTATCTTCTTTCTCTGAAGAAGATCTTCCTATTGTAGGAGTCCTCCTTTAACGGTAGAGACGCCTGTAGCTTCTTTAAAGGCTAATCGCACAAAAATAACTTTCTATAGAAATATATATTATACTTAACACATTGAACACTTAGTTGGCGGTCCATCCTTATGTAAACAAAGAACCTATTTTATTATTTTTAATGTTCAAACAACGACAATTTATTTCATTATCGACCGCGATGTGTGGGTCGACTTACTTATTAATTAGAAGACCTTATTACTTTTTTTACGGTCTACTTAACCCGGGCTAATTCACCGCTGACCGATCTCTTCGAAAGTCCTCAGTCGACTTCCTTTATTCATCCGAATTCACTCTCTCTGAGACCCACATGCTAATATCTCTCTTCACCCTTCACACTGATAGTAGTTACAGTTTGACAGCTAATTTCACATTTAACCGGCGATAATGTAAACACTCGACATCTCAAGTCTTATAATATATTCAATACAAACATTAGCTTATCTGACTATGTTTAAATCATACATTTAGAATAAACAGTTCTAAGAAATATATCGTTTGCTTTCTAATACATAACTTATATATAATTCATATTCGTATTTAAAATTTATAAAATCATTAAATTATGCCGTACCATTACAGACACAGCGTGATACAGGGGGTAACCCAAAAATAAAGAACAACCAAAATAGCTGAATAAACCCATTCTGAAATGCAAATATTCGATTACATAAATAGCTCAATAAATATTTAAAGGTTTGTAAAAAAAAGACAAAATGAATTTTAAAACGTAATAATTCATTTAATTCCAAAATAATATTTATTTTTGAACAATGCATTCTAAATTATATCATTTAGAAATAATTTATGTTCTAACATTTCAAATAGTTTTATTTAAAATTATAATTTATAATTTATATATATATATATAAGAAAAGGGGAATGATTTAAATCGGGTAAGCGGTCTGTGATGGTCTTAAAAAAGAAGAAAAAAACCTCCTTTGCTCAATCCTCGAATTTTCGTTCTTTTATTGAGAACTTATTCATGAGGTACTAAAATGTCATATTTAAAAAAATTACAATTTGAAATATTTTTAACAATAAAATTCTACTTACAAACTAGAGGTCCGAAGACGCACAAATATGATAAAACATGTTATTATTTAAAACACTAAAATTATCCATTACGACTGTTAAAAAAAAAAACATTAATACATTTCAACAAAACTATCGATGCACGAACAACATTGTGTATAATGTATCTAAGTATGTAAACGAAAAGTAAAACGCACCAACGTCCTTGTCGAAATACCTACACAAAAAGAATCTTTTTTCTCGTCTTTAAAAGCAATAACAATTTATTTTATAGGTCCTTTTTGTCCCAGTCCGTGACTTTTTAACAAATAACAATGTGAATAAGTATTATTGAATTAATTGATACACAAATTAAAATTAAACTAAAATCCTCCCCCCTGTCAATTATGTCCCCAATAAGTTGCAGTAAATGTTACTCAACTGATTAGTATCTGTTTTAAAGTTGATGGTGTTATTTGTGTTTTGTATGTGAAACATTTCTAGGAAAAGTCTCTTAATATAATTACTCTCCACATCCACAACCTTTACACCCCCAAAATCGAATGTGTGACCCTGCTCTAGCGTATGTTTTGTCAAAGCACACGATTTCTTTTTAATTGTACAGTCACTTTTATGTTGACTGATTCTGTATTTTAGCCACTGCGATGTTTGACCAATGTAACACCCCTGACAGTCAATGCATGGAATACTGTAAACAGTGTGGTTTTTGAAAAGAGTAGGTGTTTTGTCTTTTACCACAGAAAAAAGATTATTAATTTTGATGTTGTTACATTTAGCTATTATTATTTGTGGGAAGGGTTTAAACAATTTGACCACTCTTTCTGTGAGGTCCCTAATGTAGGGTAACCTTTTGTATTTCAGTGCAACACTAGTTTCTTCTGTAGGTCCATCATAGAAATTAGAATTATAAATTAATTTGTGTAAAATCGATACTGGATAGCCGTTATTGGCAAAAATATTCTGCAGTGTCTTAAGGTTCTTATTTAAAAATCTGGTATCGGAGATGGTAGTTATTCTATTTTTCATCGCTATGACTGTGTTGTATTTTTGATTCAGAGGATGATTGGAGAAAAAGTTTAAAAATCTGCCTGATGCCGTAGGTTTCTGATACCAGTCTAAACACAAAACATTCTCATCCGTTCTTATTACTTTAGTGTCAAGGAAGGGGATACTTCTTTGGCTTTCCACTTCTACAGTGAAAGAGAGGTTTTTATGGAAGGTATTGAAAGCCTCTGTAATTATGTGTATCGAGTCTTGAGGGACCGCACAGATGATGTCATCGACGTATTTATAAATAAAAGGAAGCATAAAGGGTAACTTTGGAATCACACTATCCAACAGGAAATCCATGGTAATAAGGGCCAAAATGGGACTAATTGGTGATCCCATGGGGGTGCCAAAAATTTGTATATAAAATTCCCTATTAAAGGAGAAATATGTGTTATTAAATATGAATTTTAGTAGATTTAAGAATGAGCCTCTTGAGAGATCTGTATGACTCTTAATTATGTCCCATTTCTTTTCTATGATCTCTATTATTAATTGAATGGGTATATTTGTAAACAAGGAAACCACATCCAAAGATATTAGTATGTACCCCCTAGGTAGTGTGAACCCATCTATTAAATTTACAAAAGTGAACGTATCCTTTATATTGTAGTTTGTAGAATCTGCCAGGGCGGAAGTCAATATGTTTGATAAAAATTTCGAGAGATTGTACGTTGTGGAATTAATAGAGGAAATTATTGGTCTTAATGGGATATCTAATTTATGAATTTTAGGTAGGCAGTATAATTTGGGAAAACTGGAATTATATGTGAGAAGATGTTTACAAGTTACATCCGATATCTCCTCCCTCTTCTTAATTTCTCGAATAAGATCATTGTATTTCCTTTGTGTAACCTCTGTAGGATCTCGGGATAAATGTTTATATGTGTTGACATCCCTTAACATTTCACAAGTTTTTTCAATATATTCAGACTTATCCATTGCCACAGTACAACCACCCTTATCAGCCTGTAGTATGTAAAGGTCAGGATTGTTTTTGAGAAATTTTTGTGTTTTTGAAAACATAAAATTGTGAACCGATCGCTTGGTATCTTTTGATTTAGTAAGAAAATTAGTGACTATATTTGTCACCCCCGCCCTCATCCCATTTTTTGATTCTTCTGGGATCTCCGTTATAATATCCTCTTCATCGGCCAAGAAGTGGCCAATATCGAGGTTTTTTGGTGTAACTGGCAAGCCAAACTTAGGACCCAATGACAAAAAGGCACCTACATCTTCAGGAATATCAATGGATGATATATTTTTAAACCACTTTGAGTTATCAAAAAACAACCTATCCCCCGACTTTAACCCCTGTAACCTGTTAAACTTATTTATATTGGTACGTATGACATTTTAGTACCTCATGAATAAGTTCTCAATAAAAGAACGAAAATTCGAGGATTGAGCAAAGGAGGTTTTTTTCTTCTTTTTTAAGACCATCACAGACCGCTTACCCGATTTAAATCATTCCCCCTTTCTTACATTGTACGGTCGAATTACTGCAATCGAATTATATATATATATATATATATATATATATATATATAATCTAATAATCCCCTCTACCATATTAATGGTGTGGGGCGTTTATCCGCTTCTCACTTTTTATGAATCTTTTCCATTCATTTCTATTCCTCGCCATGCTCTTCGCCTCTGTCCAAGTTTTGCCCTTCCTCCTCAAAATCTCTGCTATGACACCATTCCATGTCGTCCTTGGCCTTCCTCTTCTTTTATTTTTCATTATTCTTGCTTCCCATATCCTTCTTGTCTGTCTCGTATTTTCCATTCTATATAGATGTCCCCACCATCCCAAGTGTCTTTGTTCAATATGTTCCAACACTGACTGTATATTTAGATCTTTTCTTATTGCCGAATTTCTTATTCTTTTCATCTTTGTAACTCCTCTGACTCTTCTTAAATATTTCATTTCTACTGCTTGTATTTTACTTTTTTGTCTTGTATTTAATATCCAGGATTCGCATCCATATACTAATATCGGTCGGTATATTGCCTTATATACTTTTAATTTTGTTTCGCGGGATATCTCTTTTTTGTTAATGAACTTATTCCTCATACTATAATACAGCTTTGTTGCTTTTTCTATTCGTTGGTTAATCTCGGCGTCCTGGGTCCCTTTTCCATCAATTCTCACTCCCAAGTACTGGAACGTTCTCTCTTCTTCTATTTCAATTCCTTCTATTTCGATTTTCATATATATCTCTTCATCTCCCACTACCATTACTTTGGTTTTATTCTTATTCATCATCATTCCACTGTTATTTAGTGTCGTATTCCATATTATTAAATTCCGTTGTAGATCTTCCGCACTGTCAGCTGTAATTACTATGTCGTCTGCGAATGCTCCCTGTGAAACTTCGACTAGCTTTAAGTTAATGTGTCCAACTCTGATCTTTTTACTTTCTTTTGTACACCTTTTCATAATGTCGTCCATATAAACTATAAACAGCATTGGACTCAGGCTTCCTCCCTGTCGGAGTCCCTCCTTTGTTCTGAAGGTTTCTGATTCTAAATTATTAGCTATTACAGCGTTGGTGTTATTATCATATATTTTCTGTATTAATCGTCTTATTTTTCCATTGACCCCTCTCTCTTTTAATATATTCCACAGTCTTTCTCTTGGTACCTTATCGAATGCTTTTTCTAGATCTATAAATGCTAAAAATACTTTCTTCTGCTCTCTATAGGCTAAATCATACATTTAGAATAAACAGTTCTAAGAAATATATCGTTTGCTTTCTAATACATAACTTATATATAATTCATATTCGTATTTAAAATTTATAAAATCATTAAATTATGCCGTACCATAACACACACAGCGCGATACAGGGGTAACCTAAAAATAAAGAACAACCAAAATAGCTGAATAAACCCATTCTTCGGAATGGGTTTATTCAGCTTGCATTTCGATGCAAATATTCGATTACATAAATAGCTCAATAAATATATAAAGGTTTGTAACAAAAAGACAAAATGAATTTTAAAACGTAATAATTCATTTAATTCCAAAATAATATTTATTTTTGAACAATGCATTCTAAATTATATCATTTAGAAATAATTTATGTTCTAACATTTCAAATAGTTTTATTTAAAATTATAATTTATAATTTATGGACTCTAAACCAAATATCATATTTTATTATCCCTTAATATTATTATATAATATTAAGGTATAATATTCAGAATAATATCCATATTTAAATTAATTCAAATTAGTCAAAAAGTAAATTGCATGGCAATAAAATAAATACCCATACAATGAAATAATCAGCAATGAAAAAGGAATCTCTTAAATATCTAGCAGACGAAAGTTTTACTATTATCTTGTTTTTATGTATTCAGTGGCTGAAGTAAGAGTGAATTATTTTGGTTTAAATTCGGCCGTTTTGCTTCGTAAAAGCACCAGTGTGGTTGGTGTTAGGTATGCAAATTTATTTATTCATTTAAGCAATTTAAACGAAATGAAAATTGAATACGGAACGATAGCAAGAAAGAGCGAATTGAGTGGATCACTTTATGGAAATCTACTGTATAAACTGACCGTACAATTCTGTTTCTAATCTTTTGCACGTTGTGATGTAATTACGTAATGTGGTTTTACTTACGTATGATACCAACAAAACGCAGATTTAAATTGAATTTAATCGTAGACTATATAATAATGGTTAACTAATTTTATTTACTGATTTTAATTTGCGTAAAATTATCTATTACTTTAGTTTCTTGAAACATTGTTCTTCGCATTGCTTGGCATTGTAGACATTCTGCATATTTCATAGTCCATTGTATCGTATTGTGGCATCACATTTTCATGATAAAGTCATTTAGTATTATTACTATTAGGTTGTACACTATTTCTTCCTTTTTGTTTGCACGTGCATAATATAATTTTTTTTCAAACACCATGGTTATCTAACGAGTAAGATGTATATCGAATGCCACGTATGAAACGTCATAAGGCCTGTGGCAATAATGATATAGGGCTGTGCTACCCTCTTGTATATAAATTAAAAATGGCCAAGGCCCTAACCAAAATTCGGTACCCCAAATTCCAAGAAGGTAGTAAGTTAGACACCACCACGGTAATTAACCTTCTATTCAAATTTTAGAAGGACGCTTGTCTATTAATTAATCACCAACTTATAACACTCAGTCTTACCTCTTACTTCCCCAAGGGTCGATGTTAAATATGGGAGTCAGCACTGCCTTCAGCTACAGTCAGAGAAGGGCGAGTTCGAACACCGTACTAAGTCGAAGGTTAAGTTGTCAGGGCGCCTATCCGTAAAAATATGCTAAGCCCAACAGATATTCAGACCCCGGACCAGATCCAATGTAAAACTCCCCAGGTGATAAGAAAATAAGACCAACACACGCTCATTCAAACTTAACAAACAGTTTATTGAAATTCAATCACAGATCTCAACAGCGTATTCCAATTACTGTACATATCCGGCTATATTATATAATCTTTGATTTTCAAGAGATATATAGAACAAAGGAAAAAAACAACAGTGAAAAGTAAATCACAAGCGCAACTCAGTTGCCAGTATTAATTTCTGAAGGATTAATTAAAATTTAAATGGTCACCCAAGGTGATCTACAACTCAAAATTATCAATGACGTACAATTACATAATTTAAGAAATTCGAAATGGTGAACACAAGAAACAATCTTAAAATTAAAATTAATTAACCAACAATATTCTTACAAGCACACAGTTATAAGGCAACTTGCCGGAAGTCCCTCCAAAGTCGAACAGTTTGATCGTGATTTGCAACACGTCAACACAAAAATAAAACACTCTGTATACCAGAGGCAACCGACAATCTATTCGACATCAGAGTGCAGACTCTAAGTTATAAGTATCTAATTCTATTAAAAAAAATTAGCGCTAGTTAACTATGCTTTACATAAGGAAATGTGATTCGATTAAATTCAAAAATTTCTTACGAGATTGTACAAAAATAAGTTACAATGGTTGACTAAAGGCACTAAATAACAACTAAGAAGTTACACAAGACCGACGTGAGGCTACACTGCCCATACACATCCAAAAATTTAGTTCAAATTCTGAGTCCAAAAATAAAAAGGCTACGTAACGTCTCCAAAAATGTCAAAGTAACCTCCAAATTGAGGTCACTATAATTAATAAAACTACGTTAATTTAATTAATTCAAAACATAAGGCTCATATGCCACAAGAAGTTAAAATAGGAAATTACGATGACTTATTTAATTAGCTAGGCCGGAAAATTGAAATTTACTGTTCAAAGTACACGATATTGACATAAATTTTACCAAAAGTGTTTAGTCAATAAACTCTACACTCTGGATAATATCAGAGAAATTTACACAGACACAGTACCTTAAAGAAAGTCACATCCACAGCTACCAAACATGATACCTTCTACGGATCCACACGTTACAAGAAATCTGCTCGCCTATCTTCGGCTAACGACATCTCAAGAAAATAGCGTATGAAGGCTACAGAATTCCAATAATCTGTACCTTAAATATGTCTTCACCGCAAGATCCAGCAATAAATTTCCTGGCACCGTAAGATTACCATAGCACGTGGTTCTTAAATCTTAACCACAACAAAAGTGCTCAAATGAGGTCTAGGCCATGCACCACACTAACCGCTATATTTGAAGATAGAAACAACACAAATTAAAATCGATTAGACACGTGGAAAAAAATACTTACAGCAATTAAACAATTCCTAGCCAAGAAGAAAATATCCTCGCGAGATTCAATCAAAACGCCAAAATCCAATAATAACACTTGAGAAGTACTATAACATCCGCTTTTGTAAGCGATTACAGACGATAAACCTCCAAACTCTCCAACATTCTCAAGTAAAGCTAAGGAAATTGCTTCTGCTCTTGTGGTATTTAACCCTTCCTCGACGACCGTTAAAGTGCAAGAGAAAGACTCTAACATGTCAAAGCCCGACCATCAAACGGAACACGACAATTGCTCTAAAAGACCGAACGACCCAATCTGATATTTTAAACGTACGACCAAAATGCAGGTTCAAATGAACATAGAAAAATGGAAAATAATTATAAATAATTTGTTACATAACTCTAGGCCCAAAAGAAGCACTAAAACTAAATTAGCAACAAATAAAGAAAACAAATTTATTAAATAAAACAACGTACGCCATCTACCCGTCAATGCATGTATACGCCACACACACCTGCGATAAGGCAGAACGCGTGCAATAGGAATCTTAAGCAAATCTACACCAGATGGCAGTAGTAGTAGGAAGATGACATAAATTTAATCCAAAATAAATTACGTATTCCACGACAACCTAAAATCATCCATTAAAGGATAAAATACAACAAAAAAATTGTAACAGCTGGGTAAATTTAAATTAAAAATTCAGAATAATTACAAACAAGATTTCCAGACGAGTTGCAACCTCTATGCCTACCTACCTGCTATTCTTGTCACTTACGCTGCCGCTTTCTCAATCGAAGATGGTATGGGTCGAAACGTTGTGATGCAAATTATAAGAGCGCCACCGCGAAATTTAAGCCTATCGAAGTCAACGAACGCGGAATCGTAGCTGAGGAAATCAGATGGATACAGGTTAAAGCAACTCAACAAAAACCAAATTTCAGGCAACAAATACTAACTTTAATTCAACAAAATTGAAGAGACATCATGAATTCTAGAACATTATGATTTTTCAAAGAATATAAATAAAAAAAAAGGTCAAGGCGAGTAAGTCACAGAAGTTAAAATTTAAAAAAATAAAATATAGGGCAAGACCTACGAATCGCATACAGGTAGATGCGATAAATCACCCTGTATATTAAGTAACGTTACTTGATAATCCTTAGGGATTTTATAAAAAAAACAGCAAGGAGTCATGAATCGAATCACCCTGTATGACACAAAAATATTCAAAATTTGCAGCTCAAAGAAAATAATAAGTAATAACAATTCAACAAAGTTTTAAGGTTATGAGAACTGCAAAACTCTTAAATTTAAAATACGCACAATATGTAAAATTTAACTGAAAGTTCGAAGTATTTGCAAATCTTTCGTTACATCAAAAGTATAAAATAGGTCAAAGTGATCAAACTTAAATAATAAAATTATCCTAGATCAATCAAAATTAAGATATGCCAAATATACAAAAAAAGAAAAAGAAAAATTACAAAATACACTGATACGCCACGAAGATGTCAATTCAACCGCGCCGAATTGGGTGAAGTGTAAATGATATGGTATGTAGACAAGGTTGTAAATAGAAACTAACACACCATTCGACATTAATATAAGAAGTGCATGTCACTATTGAAAGAAAATGTGATAAAAAAATTGAATTCTTTACACTGGTTAATTATTAAATACCAATAATTGGGGAAAAGTACTTTGAAACATTAATTGTAAAAACAATAATGCGCATGTCATATTGCCCCGTTTTATCAAACAATCAAAGTTTGCCCATGCTTTGACAAAAATGTGTTGTGATCGGAGCATTGCAAATCCATTTAGTGAACAGTCGAATGCATAATTGAACACAATCTATACGAGAACTCTTGGACGAACACGATTGATGTTGACAGATCGAAAAATCTAACTTTTCTGAATACTTGAGGGACCGTCGAGCTCCGGTCAAACTTCGAACACGCGCGTACACGCAGGAAGGAAGGCGGCGGTCGATTTCTAAAATCTAGAACCTTAGTCGAAACAAGAGTCGAACAGGAATGACCGTAACACGGGTTCAGCATGCATTTTTCATGAAGTGGCCCGAAACAGTGATATATGACTTCGATGAAGAATGAACGAAAAATATTTAATGCATATATTCATTAAGCGAACCATATGGGATTTTAAATTTATTCAAATTTGTTTTGCATTTTGCGAGGTAACATGTTCAGTGTTGACTTCTGTTAGAGAAAAGTCTGTTCAATAACACTTTATGTAGGTAAATTTATTTATTAAAAGCATTACATCTTAACAAAATATTCAATCCAAACGCATGCGATTACTTACGACATTTTGTGCATTTGTTCCACCAGCTTGTTGTGTTTAATTTAAGATCAATAAATTATTACCTAATCAACTTTTTAGTTTTTGAGAAAGAACTACAATTGTACACCTAATAGTAATTTCTGTTATATATTCTTCTAGACTAAAATAATATTAGTTACATAATTCAATTTAGAATTACATTTTTCTGACCTCTTCTTTTTTATTGATTTGCTTATATTTCGATAGTTTGTATAGTCTTGTGATATCAAACTAAACTGTAAAAAATAGTTATCCCTAGAACAGCACTAATCCGTTTGTAATTTATCCTTTCACACATGGTATAGAGTAATTTACTAGTGAACATTTACACTACTTTTAGTGATGACAGATCAGTTCAAGTACACTAATTTTAGTATTACCATATACATATTATTGGCAAGACCAAATTGAATAGCAAACATGTGTGTGAGTGTCTCTTGCTTCTCTTTTTCTTTCTATCCTTCTCTGTGTGTGTGTGTTTGCCTTATTCTTCCTTGAAAATATTTAGAAATTAGTTTGAAAGAACTTTTGCAGAAAAATACTTTCAAAATTTAGACCTGAAATAATGACCAACAATTTTCTTTTTTTAATTTCGAAAATTATACATTTTATACAGATTTATCAAGAGTATAAAACATTTTGACCTTGAATTTAAATAAGAAAATAAACACGTACATATATAAATTAACATTGATATATGCATGCATAAAATTGATGGACACTCTACCCTGGAGTACTGCATTCCAGCTACCAACGCACGGACACGTGTTTCGATCTTCTTAGATCTGCTGTTATTATTAGTTGAATGAAGACAATAACTGGTATTTGACAGAAAAAGAGCCTAGTTATAAAAGCATTCATGGAAGATAAAATTTTACATTGAAATTTATCCTAAATAATAATTAACTCCAAGATAATTTTAATACTTTATTTTTACCATTTTGTCTATAACGGAACAAAAGATACAGTCACCATTTTATTCAGTGCGTTCATGATGAAAGGAACAAATTCGTTTAAAATTCAAGTAATTATTTTGCAGAAAAACGCTTGGACAGGTCGATTAGTATTTTTAGTTTAGAATTTTTTGACATAAGAAAATTATATACATATATATGTCTAAAGAAGAACATATGCAGCAATCATTGGTTTTTTTAAATGGAACACTCTGTATATTATGCCATTTTTGAATTGAAGGGTAAATTCTAAACACATTAAACACATTTTTGTGTAATATACCATATCCCCAAAATCAACGGTTTTCGGAATAATGAGTTTTGTGATAAATTAAAATACACATAGGTAAAGAAATAAAATGTTTAAATTGAACAAGGACACCTTGAAAATTTTTTTAAAAGCCAACAAAAACAACCTGGTATTGCAAATTTTATCTTCAACAAAAAACTCTACTTCAAATTAATCGATTTTCATGTATTTTTTTAATTTATCACATTTCAAACGTCATTATTCCTAAAATCGCTGATTTTGGGGATATGGTATGTTACACAAAAAGTGTTGAGAATTTACCATACAATTCAAATGTGGCATAATATACAGTATGTTCCATTTAAAAAAGACAATGATTGCTGCATATGTTCTTCTTTGGACACGCTGTATATAATTTTCTTATATCAAAAAATTCACAACTAAAAATACTAATCGACCTGTTCGAGCGTTTTTCTGCAAAATAATTACTTGAATTTTAATCGAATTTGTTCCTTTCTTCATGAACGCACTGTATATTTAAAATGCATACCAACCGAAACAATTATATGTGAATGCCGCAGGACCTCTTTTAACGTATGTACGGACAGAATTTTTAGTCAAAACAGTCAAAAAAATTAAGATCTGAACACTCTTACACTCTTAGTAAGTCCGTATAGAATGCATAATTTGTAAGACATTTGTATGAACTGAGTAAAAGTGTTACTGTTGGCCAGAATGATAAATTGGTTTAATACAATAATTATTTAAAGTCAATGGTTAAAAATTACGTGGAAAAATCTCCAACAGATAAGAAAATAAATACATACATATATAAATTAAAATTCATACATGCACGCATAAATATAGCAATATCGTTTTGCATGGCAGATGTCGCCGAGATTATCTCACAGGTATTGGTCATGCAAGGGGACGATATTGCGGGAGATTTGGAGAAGATCATTTGGCATTCCACTAAACCACGCAAATAATTCAGTATCGAGATAAAAGAAAATTAATCATAGCAACCTTTGAAATATAACAACCATTTTCGTAGTTGTCATTTTACGTCTGTCACAAATTATTCCATATTAGAGAAGTGTTTTAATTGTCATTTTACATGTCACAAATTAATCTTTATTAGATAAATTAGGGTTTAATTGAAAATGTATCATTTTACAAATAATGAATTAGCAGACACGCATCTTGCCTACAGAGCAGCTTACGGTAATTCTAACGAAACGAGGCGAATTTATGCGGAGTGGCATCCTCATTGTCACATTCCCTGTCATATACGAGGTGTGATCAATATATAACCGTTATTTTCAATTTTTTCAAAAAGTATTTATTTATTCATCAATAACAATCTTGTCCCCTTCAAAGTAATCCTCCTCAGATATAATACACTTATGCCAGCGTTTTTTCAAATCCTCGAAACACTTCTGAAACGCGCTTTTTGGTATCGCCAACAGCTCCTTTTTCGATTTTTCTTTTATCTCCTCAATCGTAGCAAAACGCTTTCCTTTCATCGGTGTCTTCAGTTTTGGGAAGAGGAAAAAGTCAGCGGGGGCCAAGTCCGGTGAATACGGTGGTTGAGGCATGATAACGGTTTTGTTTTTGGCCAAAAACTCACGCACAAGCATTGATGTGTGAGCTGGTGCGTTATCATGGTGCAAAATCCATGATTGTTTTTTCCACAATTCTGTGCGTTTCTGACGAATTGCTTCTCGCAAACGGCGCATAACTTCAAGGTAGTATTCCTTATTGACCGTACGACCTTGTGGCAAGAATTCATGATGCACCACGCCATTGCAGTCGAAGAAAACAGTGAGCAAAACCTTAACATTTGACCGAACTTGACGTGCTTTTTTCGGTCTTGGCTCTTCTGGACGCTTCCATTGGGATGATTGGGCTTTGGTTTCAATGTCACAGCCATGATTCGTCACCAGTTATGACCTTTTTGAGGAAATCTGGATCGTCGTTGACGATGTTCAACAGCTCCTGAGCGATGTCCATGCGACGTTGTTTTTGCTCAAAATTTAGCAATTTTGGAACAATCTTGGCTGCCGCACGTTTCATGCCTAAAACATCCGTAAAAATTGCTTGACATGAGCCGAACGATATGCCAACATCATCAGCAACCTCTCTGATAGTGATTCGACGATTATCCAAAATCATTTTCTTCACTGCTTCAATGTTTTCATCGGTTGTTGACGTGCTCGGGCGACCCGGACGAGCATCGTCATTGACATCTTCTCGGCCTTCCTTAAACCGGTTATACCACAATTGAACTTGTGTTCTGCTCATAGTAGACTCGCCAAATGCCACAGTCAACATTTCAAATGTCCTTGCGCATTTAATTTCATTTTTTACACAAAACTTAATACAATTTCTTTGATCCATTTTTTCGAATAGTAAAAAATCGAAGAGCACACCAAAACACGACTAACCTTTTTATCTGTCAAAAACAAACTGACAATCCAAAATGGCTGATATTGCCAACATATATAACAGACATGTGTACCAACATAACAGAAACAAAAATGCGAAAATCGAACATACGTAACTCACGAAATTTGAAAATAACGGTTATATATTGATCACACCGTATTATTTTCAAGATTGAATCAGCGTATTCGAGATACTGGTGAATTCTAAATAAAGAAAAGAGATTCGGAAGCCAATGGTACTGTCCGAAATGTTGACTTTGAGAAACAAATTCTGCAACAATTTGACAATAAACCAAAAACCAGCGCTCGTGCCATTGCTCAAGCAATGCATACAAGTTACAGAACTATCTGGAGACAATTGAAGGAATACCATAAGTGCAAACGTTAATTCCAGCTGACTATCCCAACAAAGTTCAATTTTCCGAATGGTACCTTAATAAAATTAACGACAAACCAAGATTTCCTATGAGTGTATTCTGGACAGACGAGGCATGTTTTACAAGAGATGGTATTTTAATACACATAATAGTCACATTTGGAGCGAAAAAAATCCTCACGCTGTTCACAGGTTATATCATCAACGGATGTTTTTGTTAATATTTGAGCTGTGATTGTTGACTATTATGTAGTGGGACCATATTTACTGCCTGCACGGTTAGATAGTCATGTGTATAGCATTTTTCTGGAATATACTCTCCCAGAATTGCTCGAAGAAATGTTGTTTTCCAGCATGATGGTGCACCAGCATACTTGAATAAAATTGCTGAAATTATCTAAATGCAGTTTCCAAACAAGTGAATCGCAAGAGGCGGACCGATTTTTTGGCCTGTACGTTCACCAAATATGACTTCAGTTGATTTTTGTATTTGGAGTTATATTAAATCGCCGGTTTATGAGACACTTGTTAAGGCGAATCGGGACGGTCAAGTGTGCGAGAGGGATGCAGATATCGGAAAAGTAATTAGCGATTTCTGACGAAACGGTACAACCGATATTCAAATTTTAAACTGCATACTTCTTAAAATATTGTTTGAAAATGCGCCAACGTCTTAGTTTTTTAATTTTTGGTTTGATAAAAAAAATAAAAAAAATATTTTTGTAATAAAAAAAAATATTAAAAATCGGCTCAACGGCGCATATGAAGACCAATTTTTTAATGACAAAACTTTTTTTTTTTTAATTTCGGCAAATAATAACGCCCGAAACGGAAAAATTCATTTTCCTTTGACAGTCATTATACCGACAGTCCGCTGGATCCTTTTACACAAAAAAGTTTAGGTGGGACGTAAGATTGTCTGTATTTTATTGATAGTAACGGGGTCAACGGAAGAGCGTGGAAATTTTGAAATCTCCATCCTCTAATTTGGTACTTATCCACACCATTTCTAATTGTAATTCAGAAAGCGTAAGTTGATATTCAGAAATCGTCAATTGTAATTTAAATTAATCGTTATTCAGATATCAAATGTAATTCAGAAATCATCAGTTTTAATTTGGAACGCATAATTTTGGCAATGAATAATATGGGAGTAGGAATATAAGTGTTGATTTTGTTAATAATAAAACTACCCTAGGTTGACCTTTTTGTATATTTTTATCGTTTGTACTGTGTGTTGAAATAAAATCCTGCATAATCTCTTTTAAATTACATTTGATGATATTCTCTGAATAACAATTAATTGATGATTTCTGAAATACATTACAATTCTTTTGTTCTGAATTTCATTTAACTAATCGGAATTACAAGTATTAGTTTCACAGTAAAAATGTCGTTTACATGACACCAGTGTCAAATGTCCCTCACTTTTAGCGTTGGTGGCATAAAGTTACATTACAACAAACGCTAAAAGTTTTTTTTTCTACAACGGCATTAATTCAGGAATTCAAAAATATTAATATAAAAGATTTTCCAGTCGTGAAAAAAAATATTGCAAACAATCGATTGTTTTTTCTTACAAATTTATTAATAATGAAGATCAAGGTGATCTACCCGCATAATTTATGTATTATGTTGTGTCTTGAAAATGTTCGATAGGCTCTCTAATCTTCATACTCTTACATGCTCGTGGGTCTATGATTTCAGGTAAAACCGCTTTTTCGAAACAAAATTTCAACTTTGGAAACAATGTTTTGTTCCAAAATTCATAATCAGACAAAATCCGCTCGATATAAATGTCTTTAGGGGTCCACACAATAAAATCATAATATTTCCTACCAGTCACATGCAATTGTCCTTGCACCTGTTAATAATAATTATGTGATCTTTTTAATTGAGTACTTTTGTCCAAACAAAAACCTTTAATCGTTTCAGTTGTCTCAGCGATTGTCAAGTTTTCTGCTGCCTTTGGACATTTAACCTCGACAATACCTCCACTGTCGGTTAGTCCATCTGGAGAAGTGGCTAAGTAGCCATGGTCTAGATGAACAAATAAACCACAATCCGTAACTTTTTCTCCTGTTCGTTCAATATACGTTCTTATAGCGTTTTTCTCGGTAACATTGCCATACTGAAAAGCGGAGTTTGTAAATGGTCTACCATACAAAAAGTTTTCAACCATCTTACACCATTTAATATTTTTTCTCCGTTTCGCTACTTGCCCGAACACTGATGAAGTTAGAAGATTTTTTCTTTCCATGAACCAAATTTCATTATCACTCAGTCCTCTAGTCATGTTTTCTATCAAATCTCTTTGTTCGATGGATACCTGTAGACTTTTTTTTAAATTCATTTGCTTCTTTTGCGAGTTCTTCCGGGCCCAAGTCAAGCTTTTGGCACATTTCGCCATAGTCTTTTCTTCCTTCTACCTCATTGGTTTTTCCTTTTCTTGGCCTGTCAACTACAAATAAAGATTTTCTTGTCCTTAATAATTTGTTTGTAATTTTCTGTGCTCGACAAGTCCAGCACCCTGTACACGAATAGTGTACGATCCTCTTTTGCACCGATTAACTTGTTTCCCCCCAGAAAATTTAGCAACTAAAGACATAAAATTCTTAGCATCATTGCTCGTACTGTTGGTAACAAGTTGATGAGCTTTTCGGATAACAGGCTTGAGGCATTCTTGAATATATTTAAATGCTTGGAGCCTATCACCCTCTAATACACTTTTATCAGACGTCGATGAACAAAAATATTTTTTACAATTCTTGTGCATGTCGAATACATGGATTGGCCCGTCTCTTAAATCCTCTCTGAGATCGACAGGGTTTTTACCATTTTTCGAATTATATATAATGGCTGCCCTGACACCTTTGACTAGGCGTTTGATGATCGGACGCGTAAGAATATTTCTAACACTTCTAGAAACGCCTTGAACTTTCATCAAAGCTTTAGTGTAATGTTTCATCACATGGTTTGTACATTCAATTTTCTCAATTTTTCTACCGTACGAAACCATTTCTTGTAATTCATTGTGCACACTAGAATCACCATCCCCAATGAAGCATCGATATTCCAGTCCATGTAGAGTCTTACTCTGATTAAAAGCCTGAATGAGCATATCCGATTCCATTGCACAGGAAGTACCGGTCGAATTTTTAAAACAATGGTCGTGCACTTCATCTTTTCCGCTTGTTTTAAGATAAAGGCACATGGCACAATATTTTTTTCTCACATCCAGATGCAGCAACTTTTTTGTTTTTACACCAATAACACAAGCTACACCAGAATTAGAAAAATATCTGTGACCATGGCTTCGATGTGACCAGCCTCTATCCACAACTACTGTGATAAATGGAGTCCCATCCTCCGTTATATGACCATTATTTACAGCTAAAGCTTTTTCCTGCCTGCCTGCTTCAATCATGGATTCTTATAAAATTTCTTGCCAAACCTTTGTAAAACCACAAGTTACCAGTAAACTCTAGATGAAAATATTAACCTCTGCTTACCTTTCCTAGTTTCAGTTCTATCTTTTGAAATGACTTGCTGTCTATTGGTTTAACTCCCATGGTAGAGAACAATTCTTCCATGCTCGAATGTCCACCACCAATAGACATTACTCCCCATACAGCGCTATCAGCCACCGTAAGTTCTAATTTAGGAGTTGATATCCTTGGAGGTGTTCTCTCTCTATTTATTTTAGGCTCCGGGTGGAATCTCTGTTTACAGACATGAGGTTTTCTTGCAGAGTAATTGGTAACTATCAGAAACTGTACGACGCATGCGTATTTTATGATCAATGTTCGGAGAGTAGAATCACAAATTCGATTCGTTTCCAACTACTAGTTTAGTGTTCGGACTAATACAAATTTGCAATTGTAAACGATTTTCAAACTATCACAAGAGTTAGGTGTTTTATCTCTGACAAAAGTTCGCACATGCGTGTGTACACATTTCAAGTAGAACTTTTTAAATTTCGCTGTGGTTGGTAGGGTCAATTGCGTCGAGGTGTTATCGATCACGATTCCTTTATTGTTGTACATAATGGTAATACATAACCTCCGTGTATATTCACATTTGTATATAAATGGTAACTAGGTATTGGAAGTATACAAACAAAGAGATTCTATAAAAGATCATCTTTAAAAACAGAAACGATTATTTACAATGAAGTGTATAAAAACAGACATAATTTCTATAAATATTAATAATTTTGTATTATCGTGGGTCCATAATGTACATTCATTTTCAACAGATTGCCTCTCTAAAAAGCGTTCGTACTGTCAAAATCTCAAACAAGTTTGATTTATATTAAATTTTGACTGGCGCATGCCCATTAGAAAAGTCGGAGACTGTCGAATAACTATCACAAAAACTCTCTACCAACAAACCTATGATGTCATTGGAATTCCCGCAATTACAAGTTCCACAGTGGCACTGTGTTTTGAATATTGTGTTTAGTAGATATAAGAATCAAATTTGTGGGTGAGTGGGGTGGTTTGTTTGATTTTTTATCGCCGTACGTGCAAAAAGTCAGTTCTCGGAAAACCAAACTCGGAAAGAATTAGGTACCCGTTCTACTTTTAAATGTATCAATAACCAGCATGAACATAGTATTATATTTTTTCAATTTTATATTAATAGTTTTGTTCATAAAGTAAGTAAATAACAGTATAATTTATTGAATTGTTGCAGAAAATACGTAGGTACCTAAGCTACTATGAACCCGTAGCCCGTAAACATTCTTAACAGGCTAGCCCTTTTATTTCCAGTATCATTAACATAATTATTTATTATCTTAAATCAGTAAATTCAATTGTTTTAACTATGCATGCTACTTCGCAGGACACTGGCAAAGTCTTGAAAAGATCCTTCAGCTCGAATATAGGTATAATTTGTATGGCGCAGTCAATTAGACGAGTGGCAAAAAGATCGTCCGCATTTACGGTGCGGCGAGATCAAAGGGGAAAACGTATATTACTGTTTCGGACGCTATTTTCTGGTGAAAAAATAAAATAAAGATTGATTAAACATTAGTAGATATAGCTTGAACGTCGCTCTTGGCCACTTTTTCTATTTTCTTCTTTTTTCTTAAGTTATTACAAAAAAAAATTTTTTAGAAAAAATAATTGAAAAACTAAAACGTTAGCGCATTTTTGATTATTGCTTTCAAAACATTTATTCTTTCAAATTAAAAATATTTTGCTTGGTTTTTCTTAAAACAGCTAAATAATTTCAGCGCCATCTACCGCATCAGAAACACTAAATGGTCGTCCTGATTCGCCAATTATTCTGGCGTTTGATGATATTCGTGAACGTCCTCAACTATTTTGAAGAATTCGGCATTCTATTGCAAATCGTTACAACTTGTGTATCGAAAATGGTGGTCGTAACTTCGAACAATTTTTATAAAGTTTAATGCAGTATTATTTCTAATAAAATGTTCCTGTTGTAATTGATATTGTTATTAAAGGTTTCCAGTTTATCTTAACACCGAGAAATTTCCAGACACTAGCTAACTAATAAAAAATGTTTATTTAAGTGCCCTCTATCATTTCTGAAAATTAGGAATAGTTATTCTGTGACACCCTGTATGCATACAAAATTACAAATATGAATGAATTTACAATAAAATTGTGAATACGTTGGAAAAAAGCGAAACTAAAACGAACAAATCCATAATGGCCACCTCATACATTGTACATTAATAACATCCACAGATACATAAGGAGGTGCATATACATATTGTATATGCATTTCATGCAATCCAGCGCAAGAAGGCCATTGCAATCAATATCAATATACATATATTATAGAAATTGATTGCACTGTGTTGCTTCATCAGTTATCTAGAAATAAGAACAATCAGACATTAGTTTGTGATGATGTTCCCAATAACTTGTCTTGAAAGATGAATAAAGCTGTGGTCGTATATCCAATTACAGTAATTAATCACGTCCGTATACATATACACTCACGCGTGTTTCGTCTTCCGTGAACCTGGTGCTACAATTCGGATTGGCCTCAATAATAATTTAATAAATAAATATACAAAATCTGTATCAGATGATAGCGATTACAAGAAATCTTAATAAAAATGAATGTTATTTTAATTTAAAAGTGATAATTTAATGCATTTGTAAAAAAAAAACATAAGTCGTGATTGTTTTGTCACTTTGACAGCGAAAAAAGTTTATTTTAACTTTTAAATCGTCAAAAAAATTGTTTGCCTTTGGTTGACCCGATATCAGTTTGTTTACTTTATCATAATAGTGTTCGTTGTTAAGCGTTGTTATGATATAAAATCTGCAAACTCATTGCAAGTAATCTTCACAATAACTCTGTTTTTAATAACTATATTTTTAAATAATATAATTACTATGTAATAAATGTTTCAGTAATTGTTTACAAATTTACTAAATTATCTTACCGAATTACAGTTGAGCTTTCTTTTTATTTCCGGATACATTTTCCATTTTCAAACTGAAATTTAGTTTGCTAACTGGTAACTGGACTCAAAAAATTTCTTCCACGATAAAACGACGAGTCCGAAGGACGTGAACGAGGAGGCAATTTGTTTGTTTCGTTTGTTTGTTTCGTACAGTTACCCAGCAACAAATATTTTCGTTAAAAACGGAAATTTATCCGGAAAAAAGAAAGCTCTCTTGTAATTATATGTGATAAAAAGTATATGTAATGTAATTTATTATTAATATAGATTATATTTGCGAGAAGTCACATAAAAGTTTTTCCAACCACGATTAAAATACTCGGTTAAATTTAATATTATAAAACATTTATTTCTGTACGATGCTTGTAATTTGCTTATCTTACTTTTCTAATAACTTTCTTCAAAATTGTGTGTTATGTTGGTGTTGGAATGCGTTAAAGGTACATGCGGATTGAATACGCTCACTGACTGAGCGTATAACTTGTCCGCAGGCAAAAATGGCGACCGCTCCACAACATGTTCAGAGTGTGCGTATATCATCTGAATCCGATCACTGAACAGTTGCGAAACTGTTGTGTCTGCTGAATGCGACCAATGAAAGTAGTTATATTGATCGTAATTTCTGGTGACGTCACAGATAGGATCAGAGGACTATATCCAAACAATTGACATATTAATTTCTTCAGCTTGTATTTTATTTTAAGAAGAAAGCAGTGCTTTTATTGGAAGTATTTTTTTGTCACCTGAGTGATTCATTGAAGCCCAATCTAAAACTTGTTCATATTTTTAGTTCAAAATCAGAAATTTGTTCTTTCCTTTACGAAAGCATCTGGGATGAAACTATTATTGTAAAAACATAATATTTCAGATGTATATCGTATTTGTAACAAATGAAAGGTATTTTTGAGGTACAGCATTTATAAAAAATATCTATGTATTTATCTACCGTGGGAAACGTATACGGTTAATGCGGTAGTTCAATAAGTAGAAGAATTGCCTAGCAAATCACAAATCACAATCTCGATTCTATTCGCATCAACGAAATTTGTATAAAATAGCATTTTCATCTAAAATATTTGTGTGCTGGCAAAGTATTTGAAACTTACTTGAACTAACTTATACGTACAAAATTCTTTCAGCAAATACGTATAAGAAAGTAATTTTTTAAAATAGTCTTGCAGTTAATAAACCTAAGAAGGTACTTAACAAGTTACCTTTCATCGACACATATAACTGTATGTAGTAACATTAACGTGTATAAACAACACTCATTAATTACGATATTGAAAACTTTAATGGTAAGTAACAAATTGCGTTTATTACAGTGCGCAAAATTAATTGAATGCACTTCGTAACCTGTGTGTTCGTAATGCATAATTACCGTTTTGTTTAGACAGATATTAATGTTTAACTAAACATGACGTGTGTCAGAATGATTTATAAATCTCTTGAAATGTTGCCATGCCGTAGTTTGTTTCATTTATATACCGTATTTTCTTAGTTGAAATGTATTAAATTATTCAAAATTGGCATTAAAGCTATATGCGTATTCATAGCTACATACTTGTAATAACAATTTTTATTTACAAGGCAGGTAAAATGAAAAAGAAAATCCTTGAATGACTATATTTATTTTTTGGTTTATAAACGACGATTATTTGTAATTGTTTGTTTTGAAATTTGTACATATTTTAGAAAGAAAATTAGAAGGAAGAAAGAATTAATAATTAATTAGGCTTGTTTATAACATAATGTATTTGTGTTTCAATGCATTCATTACATCACAGAGTATGCATATACTATGCATATAAATGGATAATTTATGGCACAATTAAGGAGAACAATCTGGTTGCTTTTTACAATATATAATCATATCCCTTTATATTTCTTTAACTTTATTTAATTTTGGTCGATGGTAACCATTTTTACGATGGTCCAAAATGGAGTATATAATGTTGTCCATAATAACCATGACTTGGAAGACCGTACAAGATCCTAAGATCCTCACGGTCATATGACAGGTATCATTTTTCAAGTTTAAATTCATATTGTGTGTCTTTTGGTCTAGTTGTTAAGATTTGTCAACTTAATATCGAAAGTATATCCAAATACAAATGAAATTCATGTAGCATCAGTGGGTTCACTGGTTTCAAGAGGAGAATAGTATGTTATTCAAGTGGAATATGATTGTGAGTCCAGCTTGTGATTGCGGAGCTGAGATTGAAACAGTTAAACATATTGTTGAAAAATGTCCTCTAGCTAAGTTTGGATTTGGATACACGGACTTACATAATTTAACTCAGAGGCTGTTGCTTGCATCTTAGCAACTAAAGACCTTTAGTTTTGTGGCACTGTGATGTAGGTTTTTTTTCTGCAGGATTTTTCCTACATCCTAGACTAAATGGTGCATTGTTTTAGAGGCCCCCCTGCTGTTATGGCCCTGCTAAATATATTTCTACTTTTGTAATATAATTTATATATGTTTCTTTTCTTGTACCTGTTATGTAGTTTCATACGAATATTATATATATGTCCCTTTATTATACTCATTTAGGGTGTCGGGGTTTGCATTCTATATTACTTATACACAAATTGACGCCGTTTCTTTGTATCCTGAGCTATCTTTTTCGGTATACTCCATGTTTTGTCTCTTTTCTTCAACATTTTTCCAATTACGTTGTCCCACGTTTGCCTCGGCTGCCTCTAATTCTTCTGGACTTCTTGATTCCCATACTGCCTTGACTGGAACACTTTTCTCTATTAGTTGTAGGCGTCCCCGCCAACTTCATTGCCTTTGTTCAATAAAATCAAACACCGAAATGATTTCCAACTCTGCCCTGCTTTTTCATTTCTAAATCTATCTCTTCTTGTCACACCTTTAGCTCTTCTAAGCTATCTCATCTCTGCCGCCTGCAACATGCTCTTCTGTCTTGCGGGTAGTACCCAGGATTCACACCCATATGTGAGTATAGGCCTGTATATTGTTTTGTACACTTTCATTTTTGTTTGTTTTGTTATTTCTTTCTTATTGATAAATCCTCTGCTCATAACGTAATACATCCTATTAGCTTTTTGAATTCTTTGATTTACCTCAACATCGTTATTCCGATTGTCTTTCACTGCAGCGCCTAAATATTTGAATGTGTCCACCTGTTACACTTTTATCCCATCTATACATATATTCATATTATCTCTTTCTCTTGCTACCATCATTACCTTTGTATTATCTTATTTAATTTCATTCCTTTTTCTTCAATACATCATTCCATATTTCTAAATTCTCTTTCAATTTCTTTTCGCTATCTGAAATAATTACCACATCATCGGCAAAAGCACAGCCTGTGCTCTCAACACTCTTCATTTCTCTATAGCCTAAAAACATTGACTTGGTCCGTTGTCTGGTCTCATTGATGATATCATCCATATAACTTATGGATGTAGTATGCTGAGTCCATCACCCTGCCTAACTCCTCCACTTGTTCTAAATAGATCTGACTTGAGATGATTCTTAATTAAGTAATTATTAGTTTCCTCATATAGGCATTTGATTGCTTTTACAAATTCATTGTTTATGTTTCTTCCCCCTAGGCTTTTCCATATACTTTCCCTAGGTATGCTGTCAAACGCTTTTTCCATATCCATAAAAGCAAAGTACGTTTTTTTACCATTAATTATCCTTGTACTCCTTATTTCTTTAATTGTAAATATATGTTCTTGGGTACTTCTTCCTTTTCTAAACCCACTTTACGCCTTATTAACTGTTGGTTTCACCATTTTCCTAAGCTTTCTTTCCAAAATCTCTTCATATACTTTTACCGCTGTATTTAAAATAGTTATCCCTCTGTAATTGTTGCATTCTTTTTTGTCTCCATGCTTGTAAATTGGTATTATAATATTAATTGTCCAATCCCTAGGCACACTTTCTCCCTTCCAAACCCTATTATAGATCTCCAAAAGCAGATCTATTCCAAGATCTCCCAATACAATACGATACCATTTATATTATGTATTATTATTATTTTAGATGGATAACGAGAATAAAAATCAGCGGCTGTAGAAGTGGTCTGAGGAGAACCTACCCAATGCAGTTGCTGCGGATCTTTTGTATACTCCTCTAATTTAAAGTTGTCTAAATTCTATTATAACAGTATATTAAAATAAAAGAGATTTGGGAAATTTTGTAACCAAACATCAACAATTTAAAATAGATTCGAGTAATAGGTATTTAATTTGTAGTGTGTCTCAGGTGTTACCGAATAAGATATATATATTGTCATCAATTCATGTAACTTTAGTGTGATAATGACATGCAAAATGTTGAAACTGCAGTCACATTGTGAATAAAAATAATTCAAAGTTTAATTGAGTGTTTTATTTTACTTACATCCACTTGCTGCATATAAATACAACCGGAGGTATAATATCAATGGATGGAGTCGTCAATTTGCAATTAGTAAACCAACACAGATATTTAGATGATACAAATAAATATGCTAAAGATACTTGAAAACATGGTTCAGTGTTCTAAATGTATGAACTGGGTTCATGAGTTTTGTTCGGGAGCACTGCCAATGAAACTTTATATTTATGAACTGTGTTCTTAAATTTCAATGTAGTTCTTTGTTTAGTTTTCAGTATTTTTTTTAAATTTAGATTTTATTAATGACCAATATGTTTTCGTATTTAATTTCATGTTAATTTTTTTTTTAATTATAATAAAAACATTATTCACTGTTTAAGTTGTATTTAGAAACTACGGAGTGTGCTGATACAATTTAAGAATGTAGTTGCCTTCATTATACCATGTGCAAGTTTTTTTTTAGATCGAAAAATTCGGCGATTTAGTGTTTCTGTAAACAAAAAGCTATGGGCAAAAAAACTCAGCTTGGTACAATATCCGCAACTCTCGCTTACGCATTGTCACAAGAGATTTCAATTATTACATACATACTTGTCGATAATATGCAATTTAGCATCACTGTGCAACGTCAGAGTGAACTAACAATGGGCCCTATGCTGCATCCTTTACGTTAAAATAACAGCCGCTGTTATTTCGAAAATAACATACACGATTTAACAGATACGATAACATGTTTAGTAAATAATGGTATGATGTATCACCTTATAACGCGTATACGTTATGGACTCTGTTATAAGGAAGATGTAAAAATAAAATCAACTTTTGTACACAGCAAGAGAAAGATAGTAATACAAAGTTTATGAAGTAAGAATGAGTTAGTCTAATATTATACATAGATATCAATTCCAAATTTTTTATTTACGAATATAATCTCCCTCTTGAAATCTGATTAGATTTTCAGTATAATCGGCAGACCGGAAGTAGTAGTTTACTTCAGTGAAAAAATCGAATTTTGCCAACTATTCGGCAACTACTAAGTTTAAACAAATTTATAAATAATTCATATGTACTCAAAATTAAATTTGAGAAGAATTGTATGAAAAAAGTTTTTTGAAGTTCCTACCGAAAGTAGGTATTTTACTCTTATCGAAAAGCAGTTTTTTTTCGAATATTTCGCAAGCCAAGCTTTTTATACAGGTACGTTACGAGTATTTAGAACTTCATTTCCAATACCTTTTGTATAAAATTTTTTTCAAAATTCGGACCGGATGTAATTCTTTTACTCTTATAGCATAGCGACTTTTTGCAAATATGTCGTAAATTATACATTCTATACAGGGTCGTCCAAAAGTCTGGATTCACGTGGATTTTGAGTAAACTATTCACTTTTTTGGAAAACTGAATTCTGTATCTTGAATGGGAATAAAATTGCAACTCAATAGTATTTTTTATTTCAAAAAAATTGTTTATAATTTTGAGATAAAGTTAATAACAATGTTTTTTTAAATGGAAACCTACCGTGATTTTTATTTCAGAGAGAGTACTTTCGATAAGAATTGCATTGGCATAGAAATTTTGGCTATAAACCTTACGATTATTGTTTAAATTAATATTAAATTTTCGATCCGAACACTCGTTCGCGCTTGTTCGGAAAATACACGAACGTGTCTTCTCTTACCACGTTTCCAACTGTAGGCATGGGTCCACCCCCTAATAAAGCATTCTATTGAAGGCGTTACGTTTATCTTGAATGAAAGCATTTTTTTTTTATAAAATGGAGATCTACCGCGATTACGATATTTAAACGTTATGAGAAAGTACAACGTAGTTTAATAAAAATTAGATCCGAAACGTAATTGGCAAACGTAAGGAAAGAAGCGTAAAAATTAGTAAATATCTCAGAATAAAATATTAGATTAATGATTAAAAACGCAACGTCATAGTTTTCGGCGTCCTAATTAGACATCAATCCACGGAACTGCGGATGTGCAGTTTCTCTTTCATTATGTCAATTTAAATAACAGCAGTGTCAAGAAGACGAAAAATAAAAATACCAATTACCACAAAAATCCCTCAATCGATGAAATCAGTTTTTCTTTTAATTAAAAAACGCCATAAGAATGGCAAATTGCAAAGCGAGTTATTTTAAACAATGAGTGCCTCAAGTTCTATAAAATGATTTTTTATAATAATATAAAAAAACCATTTTATAAGACCTTAAGGCACACATTTTTAAAAATGATTTGTGACCACTCGTTTTTTAAACTTTTTTTATACTAATTTTTCTTACTTTAGTAATAAGCAAAAATTTTTCTTACTGAATGCGAATTTGATTTTAAAAATATTTTACAGATATTTTTATTTATTAAAAAATGGGGTAATACAGGAAAATAACAAACACAAAATATAAATAAAAATTGTAATTAAAATTTCGTGTAAAAAAAAATACTCCTAATATAAAATTAAAACAAACAAAACAATGAAATTAAACTAGATATTACCAAAATCATATTAAATGTTCAAAATGTTCGCCATTAACTTCCTGGCAGAATCCAACTCGATGAACTACACCTTGGACAGCATTATTCAACATTTCCTGAGGTATATTCGCCATGGTCTCTTCAATTCTCTCTCTCAGATCCTCTAGATTTCTTGGTCTACTTTTATAGACCAAACCTTTTACGTATCCCCATAAAAAGAAATCTAATGGGGTGAGATCTGGAGATCGTGGTGGCCATTCCACGGCTCCCCTCCTTCCAATCCACCTTTCGGGAAAGATTTCATTTAGGTAATTTCTTACAGCAATACCAAAATGAGGCGGTGCACCATCTTGCTGGAACCAAACTTGATTCGGAATTGCATTTCGAAATATTCTTCGAATCGCTGGAATTATCTGGTTCCTTAGCAAATCCAAATACAATACAGCAGTTAAGTTGCCCTGGATGAAGAAAGGACCAATAATTGTCCCATTAACAATACCTGCCCATACATTAAGTTTCTCGGGATGTTGGGTATGGTGCTCCTGCATCCAGTGGGGGTTCTCCAGCGCCCAATATCGACAATTGTGACGATTGACTATTCCATTTAGGCAGAATGTTGCTTCGTCCGAAAATATGATGTTATTTGTAAAATTCAAATTTTGTTCTTGCTGGAAGAATAACCATTCACAGAATTGGAGGCGACGATCGTAATCTTCTGCGGTCAGCTCTTGCTGAAGTTGCAGTTTATATGGTTTGGCACTTTGGTTTTTCAATATCCTCTTGACAGAAGTGGCACTTACATCATAATCTAGTGCCAACTGCTCGGTTGAAATGATTGGCTCCTCAATAATCCTTTCCATTACAAGCTGTGCGACATGGTCGTTCGTTGCTGTCTTGGTTCTGCCAGATCTTGGGAGACTCTTGACGGTTCCGTTTTCAAAAAATCTTCTGTATGTTTTTGCAACAGTCGATTTTGAAATTGGGTTTCGCTCGGGGTGAAGTTGATTGAAGAGATCACAAGCTTCTTGATGTGATCGCTTTTTGTCGCCGTATCCCACCATAATTAGAATTTCTATCCGTTCTCTCTCTACCAGTTCCATATTTACGCAAATTGTTCAAAATCACAGATCACAAAAATAATAGATAAAGTCAATACCAAAACAACACAATTAACAACAAACAAAACGTTCAAGAAAACAGAAAATAAAAATTCAAATTCGCTCCGTAAACGTACACTAGTAATACCAAAAACAGAATGAGATAAGATTTGGACCTTCCAAGTGTCTAAAAACGGAAAAAGACCATAAAATTATTTTTTATTAAACTACGTTGTACTTTCTCATAACGTTTAAATATCGTAATCGCGGTAGATCCCCATTTTATAAAAAAAAAATGCTTTCATTCAAGATAAACGTAACGCCTTCAATAGAATGCTTTATTAGGGGGTGGACCCATGCCTACAGTTGGAAACGTGGTAAGAGAAGACACGTTCGTGTATTTTCCGAACAAGCGCGAACGAGTGTTCGGATCGAAAATTTAATATTAATTTAAACAATAATCGTAAGGTTTATAGCCAAAATTTCTATGCCAATGCAATTCTTATCGAAAGTACTCTCTCTGAAATAAAAATCTCTGTAGGTTTCCATTTAAAAAAACATTGTTATTAACTTTATCTCAAAATTATAAACAATTTTTTTGAAATAAAAAATACTATTGAGTTGCAATTTTATTCCCATTCAAGATACAGAATTCAGTTTTCCAAAAAAGTGAATAGTTTACTCAAAATCCACGTGAATCCAGACTTTTGGACGACCCTGTATATATTTATCAAGAGTATAATAATAATAATAATAATAATAATAATTTATTGGTCCAGTAGACTACATATGTAGTATAGGACAAGTCACAATGTCAGTCACAATGTCAGTTACAACATATAAAAAAAAAAAACGACTTAACACACAACAATAGAGAAAAAAAGAGCACAAAATACAGATCAGCATATATACACTAAAAAAAAAAAAGAAAACAAACAGTGAATAACGAAATATGCTAATCACTCTTATCATTGAAAAATTCATCCAGTGAGTAATAGCATTTTTGCAGCAAGAACCGTTTAATAGAACTCCCAAAAACACCGACACTTCCCGACTTAAAACGCTCTGGCAACTTATTGTAAGCTTTTATGGCCAAGTAATGAGGACCGCGCTCGTAAAATGACAATCTATGTTTAGGAAGTTCAAGCACCGACCCATGGCGTGTGTTGTACGTGTGACAGCTACCCAATTTTTTCATTCTATCAATATTATTCCAAGCATACAATAATAATTGCATTATATAAACGCATGGCAGGGACAATATCCCCATATAAGCTAAATAATCTCTACAACTTGTTCTATAGCTAAGTCCATTCATTGCTCGTATTGCACGTTTTTGTATTT
The DNA here is from genome assembly GCA_963170755.1 of Amphimallon solstitiale. NCBI lineage: Eukaryota > Metazoa > Arthropoda > Insecta > Coleoptera > Scarabaeidae > Amphimallon > Amphimallon solstitiale. The sequence continues at coordinate 53,572,785 of OY720680.1, forward strand.
TGAAAACTCGATTGAAATCTGGAGAGGATCCCCACGCTATAATTGCATAAGATAACACCGAATGAAAGTGACCATGATAAAACGATAGCAGCACATCAAAACCCACTTCCACCCTTAGCCTCCTGAGAACAATACACATGGGCGTCAGTCTATTGCATAAATTATTGATATGTTCCCTCCACTTACAAGCATAGTCAATCGTAAGACCCAAGAACTTAATGCTATCTACCTGAGCAATACTCTTACCGTATCTAAGTAGGCTAGACTCAGTCCTATCATATGTTGCAGCTCTAAACTCTATAAATGCTGTTTTGTTATTATTCACAACCAAATCATTAGCCAACATATAATCCCCGATGATAGTCATATTATGTTCGGCAGTTTTTAACACACCCGGTTTTGTTGTAGCACTCACCAGCAGGGACGTATCATCTGCATACAAGACACTTTTGTCTATGTTAAAGTCATTGACATATATTATATATAATAGGGGGCCAAGAACACTTCCTTGCTGTGTGTTTAGAGCTGGATTTGGAATATTTTTGGTATAAACGAAATTTCAAAATTCGGACCGGAAGTAATACTTGTACTCTTAGCGAGTAGCATTTTTTTTTGCAAATATCTCACAAAGTATGCATTCTGTAGAGATTTAGAGACTAGAAGTACTTGGAATAGGATTTTGAATAATTTTTGTATAAAAGAATTTTCAAAATTCGGACCTGAAGTAATACATTTACTCACAGCCGTATTTTTTTAGGAGGATAAAAGTATTTAAAGCTTAATTTAGAACAACTTATAATTTGAAAGGCACATATGTATAAGAAAGTCGTGTGGTGCCTACACTTCGTTTTTTTTGTATTTAGTTAAGGTAAAGAGTTAAAATTTGATCTAAAAACGTTGTATTTCATATATATTTTTCTTATTTAAGTCACTGTTTATCGGTATATGTATTATTTCAAGATAACAGAAAGAATAATATGGACGAACTACAATACTAGAACGTGCATATTATGCATTGTTTAGACATGTAATTTCTAATAAGAATTTAGCTTTGCGCATAAAGAAATTGTTCATGTGACCATAACTCGGCACTATGTGGGATGGAAAATCGCTCGTATATTACTTGACTTTATGAAAGAAATTGCGGAAGTCTACGTGACCATATTTTCAGTTCACCCTAGAAAAAAAGTCTCGTGTATGCGATTCAGAGGAGTTATTACTGACCGAATCATAAAAATGTCACTTATTTTACACTAGACGTAGTTGGTACTCGTAAAATTGTGACCGTATACCGGAGGCCAGCAAGGTTTCTATACAAAACATTCTTATTACATTACGTGCGTATTTGTTTATAGCCGCGATATTGAATAATACTTACTGAAGACATTTACGATGGTACAAGTTTGCTCCATGTCAAATGGCGCTATTAAAAAGAGTTTAACGTTCCGGAGATGTATTAAACTAAAAACCAAGATGTAATAATCTTAATGTGGGGTGAATGTAAAAAGTAGAGAGAGAAATAAAAAATATAATGCAGAAATCACAACGTTGCGTGAAACAGCATGGTTGAAACTGGAATGGAGTTAATTATGTCCTTAGTTCTAACAAAAAAGAAAAGAAATAATCGATGGATAACTGCGGGTATTAAAGTTTCCTCAAGAAGGCTAAAGGAGTTGTATATCTTAAATGTAAATGGGGTTGTTACAAGAATGTATTACAATAAATAAAAAGATATATATAGAAAAGTAATAAAACTGGCTAAATTAATGTACAATAGCAATGTCATCTGTTCAGCAACAAACAAAAGTAAAGCGGCCTGGCAGGTGATTAGGAACAGTGAGGGCATTGCAAGGTCTCCGGATACCAGTATATCTTTAAGTGTAGATGGAAAAGAACTAAAAGACCAAGAAAGGGTTGCAAACCACTTTAATAAATATTTTAACACCATAGCCAATAAATTAAATGTAACTGTACCCTCATGTACACCGAACATTAGACAAAATGACAACTCTTTTTTTTCTGTTTCCCACTGATGAATTTGAAATTCGTAGAGTAGTCTCCAATTTAAGGAATACCGTTTCATCGGGGCAGGATAATGTAAGTACAGTTCTTCTAAAAAAATGTTTGGACGAGTTTATTGTCCCACTAACGATAATAATAAATAGTTCTTTCGGCTCGGGCACGTTTATTGATGGACTAAAATTAGCTAAGATTATACCAATATATAAAACAGGGTGCAAGAAGACTGTGGGTAACTACAGACCTATTTCTATCCTGAGTGTTTTCTCTAAAGTTATCGAGAGGATTGTAGCTGATAAACTAATGAAATTTCTTGAACGCTGCAATCTTTTAAATCAAAAGCAGTTCGGCTTTCGTAGGGGCAGATCAGCTGTTTCCGTGATGGCAACATTCTTAAATGAACTTTGTAAGGGCTTTGAACAGGGCCGGTCATGTGTGGGGGTATTTGTTGACTTAAGTAAGGCTTTTGATCTTGTAAATCATGACATCCTTTTAAAAAAAATGATGTGCTATGGGATTAGAGGTGTAGCGCTGGAATGGTTTCAGAGTTACCTACGGGATCGCTCACATTTTGTAGAACTGAAGGGTAAAAAATCAAATGTGCTTAATACTGATAGAGGGGTGCCTCAAGGGAGCGTCCTGGGACCGCTTCTCTATATTATTTATGTAAATGATGTACCAGATCTGAATATGTTTATGTTCGCGGATGATACATCGTTGCTTGTGACATGTAGGAAAAATGTAAATATTCAGGGTGCAATGAAATTGTAAATTCAGTGAAGGAACTTAATAATTATTTTCGGGACAATGCGCTATATACGAACAGTAATAAAACAAACTTTATAGAATTTAGTGTAGATAGGAAAGAGAGAAAATCATCATACTTGATTAAATTTAATAATAGTAGCATAGCACAAGTCAGCTCAACCAAGTTTCTGGGTGTTTATATTGATGAGAATTGCACGTTTAATGAGCATATTCAACACTTATCCAAGAAATTATCAAGCATGTGTTTTGCAATAAGCCGACTTAGACGTATTGTGGACATGCCGACACTAAAAATGTACTACTTCGCGCACTTCCACTCCCTAATTACATATGGCACAATAATATGGGGCAGCTCTTCTGAGGTAATTAGAATTTTTAAACTCCAGAAAAGAGCGGTTAGCTTAATGAATAAAGTGGGTATAAGGACGAGTTGCCGAGACCTGTTCAAGGATATGAAAATCATGACTGTGCCTTCTATTTATGTTTACCAGTTATTAATGTATGCTAGGGAGAATATTGCAGGGTTGCCGAAGTTGAGCGAAGGTCATCCGTACGACACCCGGAATTCAAACGTCTTAGAAATACCTAGGCACAGGTTAGCGTTTACGGAGGGAAGTCCTAATTACCTTGCAATAAAAGTATATAATAAACTGCCGAATAAGTATAAATCACTCCCGTTAAAAATTTTTAAAAATAAGATTATGGAGCATTTGATCAGAAAGGCTTATTAGGTACTCCATACAGGAGTATTTCTTGGAATGTAATGATATTGAATAAAATTTGTAGCTTTGTTGTGGGTGTATTGGACTCGGTCATTATTGTAATGTGGCGTCTAGCTATTAGTTTGAAATGTGGTTAAATAAAGACTAAAGTATCTCTTTACATGAAATAATTACTAATTCAATGGAAAATTTAAAATACTTTTGGGAGCCACTATATAATTCATAGTTTGTAATTTGTAATTTGCGTAATAGTGAATCTATGTATTAGTTTAGATGTATATGTGACAAATTTGTAAAACTGACGATGTAGATACTTGCTTGAGCGAGTCTATTACGAATAAAATTATTATTATTATTATTATTATTATTATTAAAGTCATATACATATATAAGTTATTGAGGAATTATAATGCAGGTTGTAAATAAATATATGTAGGGTTTTCAAGATGAAATATCTCAAATAACAATATTGCAGAGTATGTCAGTGACTCAATGAGGTCAATTCGGCAATACTGTATACTGTACAGCTTATCTGCCATCAAATTTTACATAGCACGTCATAAAATGTAGTTAATAAAAATAAGTACAAATACAAAAGTTAATATAAAACATATTAAAAGAAACTTACACAGATGTAGAAACAAGAAAAGGTACATAATTCATAATGAAATCGCCTGTAAAACATGAAACATGTAAATTATCAATACAGACATTCACACACTTATATACACATGCATATATTAACCCTTAGCTTTCGTTCGATCACAGACTTACATAATTATATTATCAACACTGTCATCTAAATACTCCTGAACAAGAGTAATAGCATGTGGCTATCAAACATTTCTTAAGAAGTCTACGAAAAGATTTCATGGACATATTCCAAATAGTTTGAGGAATAGAATATATGTTTGATCTATGTTTACTAGTGCATTAAATTCTCTCACATTTATCCTGGTTAAGTGATAAACGATTGGCTGTGAACCATTTAAATGTCTAAATTCTGACGATACCAAACCCTTAAAATAATGTGCTGTTTATAATGCATTTTCTTTGTAAAACGTACTACATTATACTGGTTTGAATGCCTCACATAAGCCAGTCAAGTTGATAAAACCATGCAAAGCAACTTAATAAATGTTGTGATTCGGATAGCTTTTAATTACTTTTTCTTGTTTTACATAACATATTTAGTCATACGAAATATATAGAAAACTGTTTTAGACATACACTGTTGAACACATAGAAAAAAATGAGGTGTGGCCACCACACGACTTTCTTATACGTACGAGCGTTTCAAACAATACAATTTAAAAAAAAAAATTTTAGAGAACTTATTCAAAATCCTCTTCTAAGTACTTTCATTCTCTTAATAAATCGCTATAGAATGCATACTTGCAAGATATTCGAAAAAAAGTGCTACTCGCTAAGAGTAAAAGTGCCACTTCCGGTTCGAATTTTGAAATTTCATTTATACAAAAAATATTGCAAATTCAACTCTAAATACTTTTGTACTCTTAATAAATATATATATAATGCATAACTTACGATATATTTGCAAAAAATCGCTATTCGATAAGAGTAAAAGTGGCACTTCCGGTCTAAATTTTGAAATTTTTTTTATACAAAAGATATTGAAAAGTATGTTCTAAATACTTTTATACTCGTAACGTACTTCTCTAAAAAGCATGACTTGCGAAATATTCGCAAAAAACTGATTTTCGATAAGAGTAGAACACCTACTTCCGGTTGGAATTTCGAAAAACTTTTTTAAGACAATTTGTCTCAAACTTAATTTTAAGTACATATGAATTCTTTATAAATTTGTTTAAACTTAGTAGTTGACGAATAATTGGCAAAATTCAATTTTTTCACTGAAGTAAACTACTACTTCCGGTCTACCGATTTTACTGAAAATCTAATCAGATCTCAAGAGGGAGATTATATTCGTAAATATAAAATTTGGAATTGATACCTATAGCGGTTTGACCGCTATCGTGGTCACACACACACACAGAGACACACACACAGACACACACACAGCCAGACACACAGACATTTTTTAAAAACCACTTTTTCGGTATCAGGGGACATCAAAACGTGGACATCTGCAAAAATCGCGAGGTCGAAAATTTTTATCATCACAATACTTCCTTATACTACGTATAAGAAAGTAAAAATGAGAATAACCCAAACTTTGAACCCGAAACAGACTGACATTTCATGCAGGTATTTAATAAAAATGCTGGCTTTTTAATACCATTTCCTTGCTTAGATTTATTTTTTTAAAAAACATGAATACGTTTTTTAAAAAGCCTTTTGTATAATGTTATTTTTTTTTTATTATGCTATAAAAGGGTAATTGAGAGTATAATAAGGGAAAAAAAATAGTAATCCCACGATTCTTCAATAAAACATTTACTGAAAGCTAATTTATCATAGTAATAGCAGTATAGGTTACGTTGATATGTAATTCAAAGGCAAGCGATGTGAAAAGCAAATCAAACAAAATATACTCTTATGTAAAATTTAATAGAAAATATCAAAATATTGTAGAAATACCCCCTTTTAAAGGTGTATCTATTACATTTAACAATATACTACAATATCTTATATATAAACTTGGGTTGCCAATATGTATTTTCAATTTCAATGTATTATTAATTTGCCCGTACTAACTCAGTCGTATAATCTCTATGTACTTTTCTATCTCTTCCTATCACATTCAACAATACTAAATTTCATAAATCTAACATTACAATTTCAATTAAATTCATCTTTCATTTTTCCAAGACATTTACATATTCTTTTACTATAATATTCCTCAGTCCGAACCTGTATCTTTTAGTTCACTTAGCAAATTATTTACTAGTAGTGATATATCTTCTGGTAAAGTTGGTAACTCGGAACTTGACAATAGTATCGCTTTAAGTTGAAAATTATTATAACTAGATTTCAAATAACTAATTTCTTTTTATACAAAATCTATATAATAAGATTTATCTTATTACTGCATAACAACTCTTTTAATCTCATGAGTAAGTATTTTTTTTATCGGATATGATTTATAGCTCATAAATTAAATTGATGATTTTATTTCTAGGTATTCCCACATTTTATATGGTAGTGATTTTCTAACAAATATTCTATATTACCATTAAAACAAGGATATAAAAACTAACCAACAATATATTCATTTGATAAATTATTTACAATATTTCTGGTGCTATGATGAAAATGCCACTTTTAATACAAACATCCTATCTAAACTTGTTCAACTAAAGGAATATGGTTATGAAAAGAACAGATGTTAACCTCTCTTTTTTAAAAGGTATGTTATTTAATAAATTAAGCTTTAAATTTATGAAAATTATTACAAACTTATCTGATTTATATTCTTATGCAATTATTTATGATCTCTTTCTAATTTATAAATATAGTTTGTCATGTGGTTTATTTAATTGTACTCTTCCACAAATATTTGAATTATAATAGCAAAAACCAAATGGAAAATGAAAATAGTTCAATACAACCTTGGTTTATTTCACAGTCTTTTCTTATCTCGTAGCTCCTTTTAATATCTTCTTATAACTTTGTAGCCTCAGATGAACGCAAACCCTACAGCAATAACTTCTTCGGACAATATAACAGCTGTCTGTGCCTCCTAAAAGTGACTATCGATACAGGAACAATGAAAAATGGTCCTATTAAGATTGGAATTTCTTTCTTGATTATATAACTAATACTCCAATGAATCAATAACTCCGTCCAGGAAGCTCTTCGTCTAATTATACAGCGTGTAATGCTCCAATTCCACTGTAACACCGTGGTTATGGATACTCCTTCAGGAAAATTACGTTTACTGCTCCAATTCCTTTGTAACCTAGTTAAATATGGATACTCCTTCAAGAAAATAAGGTATGATGCTCCAATTCCACTGTGACCTCGATAAACATGGATACTTCTTTGCTGGTAAGTACTTTTAAATTATATTCCAGTTTAATTGCACTCCTATCTTCTTCCTTTATTATAGTTTAGTGAAAACTGTTGACATTTATTTTTTTCAGCACACTAATACTTCGTATTCTATACTAATAATATTCCCAAATGTTTGAATATTAATTTCCAATACAATAACACTTTTATCTCTCTTTAATTTATGAAATTATGGCTACTATAAATTGATCGTCAATTTCATAAACTCACTCTGCGAAAATTATTTTTCGAATTTTTTTTTTTATTTATCCCATTCCCTTAGTGATACTGCCTATTTTTCAAATTGACCAATCTCCATTATCCACCTCTTTATTATACTCAATATAAATTCCATTATGCTAATCTTTTTATAAATACCTCTCCATATTACAATACTCTTATTATGATAATTTTCTCTATGAATTTAGTATAAAATTTATGTATTCAGAACCATTTAACACATTCTCCAATAACTTTTCCGTATAAAATGTCAACATTGACAACCACTGACAGTTCCTTCAAATATTTTAACGCGGGAAATTATAATCAATTTTGACAATGCCTTATAATACTATTTACCTCTTAACACCATTTCTCTTCATTAAATTCAATTGAACAAGTTTTTACAAATTTATATAACATATCGAATTAACAAATAAATACAAATTCTCTATTTTACAGATTTCTGTGTCATTTGACGAACCATGGACCTTACACAACAAACTATATAGAATCAAATAAGGACCATTAGTAACTATAAACACATTAATAAACCATTATTCTCTTTATAATACTATTTCTAATTATAAACATATATTTATATTGACGGTATGTACCCAGTACTACCTCATTTTGCCCCTTTAATAAATGTAAAATTTCAACTTGTTTGAATAATTTTCATTTATTAAATAAGAAATTATCTGTATAAATTCAAAGTTATAATCTGTTACCCTCATAACACATTCAAATTATTAACAACTTTTAAAAGTAAATTCTTGCATTGTGCTTGCAATATTCTTGTAATATGGCATCTTCATCATTTATTTAACATGTAAATTTTTAACAACAATTAATAACTTTATACTCTATGAAAAATTATATACATGTACTTCAATTATTATTTATCTGACTGTAATATAAGTTTCTTTACAATATCGATCCATACTCTTTAATTATTATATCTTTATCCTATACTTTCTTTTTACGTGTACTTTGTATTAGGAAATTTATCATTTTAAATGAAATTTACGTTATAAATAAATTTTTATTTATTTTTAATCTCTGGATACCTGGTCGTGTAACTTAATAATTAGTACCAACAAGATATACATTTATTTTCTTTGAACTCTTCTATATGAAGAAATTAAGCATTGATAAAAAAACTATCTTCTTACTAATTCCTGTAATACCTTTATTATTTTATGGTGAATATTTACTCAACTTTCCATTATTCCTTTGGACTTAGATTGCCTTTTTAAAAATATACTTTATTTATGCTCACATATACATTTATATTAATTATTTATATTGTTCTTATTCGAACATAACCCTTATTTCCCTTTATAGACCTTTTCGTCTTATCCCCTACTTTCATCATACGAAAGTTTTTTAATTATATTTTCGTTTTATTGGCGTACGTTACCATTTTAATAATATGTAGACATTTTCGTCTTATACATTTTATACCCTTTTTCATATATTCTAACATTTATTATTCCATACTTTCATGGATCATTTTATATTTCTCTATTATAGTAAGCATTTCATTTTTTTATACGTATATCATCTTTCTATATAAAAGGCTTTTGTTCTTTCCTCTTAATAATTTATTATATCATAATCACCTTATGTACAACACGACCTACTTTATCGTGCATCAATACTTGTATTATCTCTTCTATTCATTTTATAATGTCCAAATGTACTTTTTCTTGTATAATATTTTCTTTGCATACATGTTTTTTAATTTTTAAGTTTTTAATATTCCAGGTATCTTCTTATTTAAACTCCTTTTCTTGTACACACATGTTCTAGTATTCTCTACTTATATTACATCATTTTTTTTTTTTTTAAATAAAACAAATATTATGAAATAAGGGAATAACTTTAAATAAATTAAAATACTCATTTAAATATTAATAACGTTCCTAATTCTAAATCTAACCAATTATTCCGGATGAGATTCTAAATAATACCTGCCCCTACCTTATTATTGAATACGTCGTTTCTATAAGTTCTCATATAAATTGTTATAATTCTTATTATATGTAATGTATCTAATTTCACTATCATTTCATTGTCTTTTATCCATCTCTATGCCCCTATTTACCGTATTGTTTGTATGCGCTCTTGTAATTTGTGGTAGCTGTGTATATAATTGGTTTAGTAATACCCATGAATACTTGTCCTTAAGTATCCGTCATGTCCATAAATTCTTTGTTCGAGTATAATAATTTTTATGAGGGCTTTTGTCTTGTTGTAGCTCTGGTAGGATGGTGTCGCCGGTACCATCAGTTGTCGCCCTTTAATACAACTGCCATGTCCATTACCATGATTTAGATGTGGGCTGTTCTCTTATTTTAGCTCTGGTAGGATGGTGTCGCTGATACCAACAGTTGTCGCCCTTTTATACAACTGCCATGTCCATAACCATGATTTAGATGTGGGCTGTTCTCTTATTTTAGCTCTGGTAGGATGGTGTCGCTGATACCAACAGTTGTCGCCCTTTTATACAACTGCCATGTCCATAAATTCTTTGCTGTTAATCTAATCATTAACATAATCATGTAACATTGACACATGATATGTTCCTTTGAAATATCCAGTATTCTCATCCACTAGATCATAATTATTTGCACCTATTCTTCGATGAACAGTAAATGGTCCTATAAATGGCCTCAAGAGTTTTGCTATTATTTTATTTTTTCTATCAGTTACTCTTAGTGCTCGTACTATTACTTTATCATTTACATTGTATGTTTTATATTTTCGTTGTTTTTCTTTTTTCTTATTTTCCCATCTTTCCTTTCGCTTCAATAATTTTTGTCTAACTTGCTCATATTTATCCCCTAGATAAGCTATATCCTCATTCTTCCATGGCCTTTGAGGTTGTTGTCCAGTAAATATAGTTATTGGGCAAGCTTCATGTACCGTACTAGGTGTATTGTTCATCACTAGTTCTATTTGTTTGATATACTTAGCCCATTTATGATGACAATCTATAAGTAATATTCGTAAATACTTTATAACCTCTTTAATATACCTTTCCGACGGGTTGGCTTGAGGATGACGTATCGAAATGTGATAAGCTTTAATATTCCTGCTTTCTAAGAAATCATGATATCTTTGATTCATGAAGTAAGTTGCATGATCAGATAAAATTGTATTTGGTGTTCCAAATTCTGTAATATACTCCTGCAAAGCTTGTAACACCGTTTCTGTATTACATGTTTGAGTAGGTATTAATCTAACATGCTTTGAAAAAATATCACACATTACTAAAATGTTGCGATATCTTCTGGTACTTGGTATCAGGTTTGAGATAAAATCTATAGCTACCAATTGTAATCTGTCCATTGCTATTATACTTAAACTGATGTTCTGGTTCGTAAAATTTTTCTCTTTTGCCAGTACACATGTTTCACACTTTCTAATTTGTCTTTTAATTATTTTTTCATCGTTTTGACAATAATACGCTTCTCTAAAAATTAGCCAACATTTCCTGGCACCAATATGAGTATATAATTCATGTAAATATTGTACAATTTCTATAGTACGTTCCTCAGTTGTAACATATACCTCATTATCACCAATTTTCTTCACTATAATTCCATCTTTAATACTCATACCTTTATAAGCTCCATCTGTTAAGAGTTTATGTTTAATATCCATCAATTCAGGTGATTCTTGTGCTTGACTTATTTGTTGCAACGAGAAAATTCCTTCTGTACCCAATTTTACCAAATTAATTTGTACATTAGATGACTTATTTTCTCCATACTTTCTACTTAAGATATCTGCTGCTATCATCTCTTTACCTGGTTTGTACACTATCTCCATATCATATTGTTGGATCAATAACGTCCATCTATAAATACGATTGTTATTTAATTTCGTTGTCATTATATTTAACAGTGCCTTATGATCCGTTTCAAGGACAAAACGTTTCCCAATCAAATAGTAGCGTAATTTTGTTAAAGCAAAGATGACGGCAAGCATTTCGAGTTCTGATACGCCATATCTTTTCTCGCAAGGCTTTAGTGTTCGTGAAGCAAAATAAATTGGTACTTCTATATTATCCTTTACTTGTATAAGTTCCGCCGCAACAGCTATATTTGACGCATCCGTTCTAACTATGAATTCCAAATTAAAATCAGGATGAAATAATTTTAAATTTTCAACGAAATTTGCTTTTAATTGGATAAAACATTCCTCACATTCTGTTGTCCATTTCCATTTATTACCTTTCTTTAATAAATTCAATAATATGTTTGTTTTTTGACTATAATTGGAAACAAACTTTCTATAGTAATTAAGTAATCCTAAGAATCCTCTTAACATCTTAAGTTTATTTGGTCTTGGGTAATTTTGTATTTCCTCTAACCTTTTAGGATCTAACATTATATTTTCCTGATTTACCACATATCCCAAATAATCTACTTCTTTACGACAAAATTGGCATTTTGACAAATTCAATTTCATTCCATTTACTTGCAAGGTATTAACAATTATTTCAATGTGATTCATATGTGATTCAATATCATCTGAGAAGATAATAATATCGTCTAAGTAGTGAAGTGCAAATTTTTCATATTTGTCCAATATTTTATGAAGGAACCTAATCAAACCAGCAGGGCTACTTTTAATGCCGAAGGGGCATACTCGAAATTGAAAAGTAATTCCATTTATATTAAAACCACAATATTTCCTTGAGTCTTCATCTAATTGAATTAACCAAAAAGCGTTTTTTAAGTCTAACTTACTATACCATTTGTTATTCCCACATTTTGTCAATAGTACGTCTATATTCTGTGGCGTTTCGTGCTCAGGCTTGATCCTAAGGTTGAGTAAACGAGCGTCAATGCATATGCGTATAGAATTGTCCTTCTTCTTCACCAAGACCACAGGATTAATAAAATAGGTGTTAGAACGTTCTATAATATTTGCTTCCTCTAATTTTTGCAATTCTTCATTTACTCGCTCTTGAAAGAAATAAGGTATTGGGTAATTTTTGCAAGACAATGGAGTATCATCATCTATCAACAATCTATGTTCATAATCTTTAGCGAACACAACTTCATCATTTACTAATCTGATATTATCAGCTAAAATATCTATCAAACTTTCTTCCATCCATGGTTCTGCTAAATTTTGTTTTTCGATAAATGTTTTTATGTCCATTTTATTTCGGATTATCAGTACCTCTTTCTGATCTTCTTGTATTTGTACATTACTATTTTCCATATTTAAATTATTTCTCGGCAGTTCAAACATTGCCCCTTCTAAATGTTCCTGCGCATCATCGTTTTCCGCCCTATCAGCAATTATAACATTATTTACATCCACCTGTATATCTTCCTTAAATTTAAGATATGCATTTATTTCCTTTATATCCTCTAATTTATTTAGCAAAATTTCATTGTCACCTATTCTTATTTTATTTTCTTCAAAATTAAGATTCATTCCCAATGCTCTCATATTATCCACACCCAAAATACAATCATAGAACAGATTACTAAGTATATAAAATTTCATAATATACTTTCGTCCATTTACATCCACTTCTATACACAATCTTTTATTTATACACCCCATTTTCCTACGATTCGCAGACATGACCTTTGTATTTTTTACTTTAATAACATAGTTGGAATAATTCTCTATACTATCTACCAATTCCTCCTTTATCAAAGAAATCTCCGCTCCGGAATCTAATAATGTTTTAAAGTTAATCTTCTTAATTGTAATTGAAAAGAAAGGTAAGCTTTCATAATTATTTAAAATATCTCCTACTTCTGTAATATTGTTGAATTCCCTTATTTCCGAAAACACTTGATACTTGTCATTATTACAAATATCTTCTTCTGAAATAAACAAATTTACTAATGAGAGGTTCCCGGTACAGGATCCTTGTATAAGTTCCTGGGTATCTCTAAAATCGGCGTTTTTTTTTCATCAATAATCCCCATTTGTATTCCACTATCTTCTTTTAAACTATCATTACTTGTTCTGCCATAACTATTATTTCTACAATCTTGGGTACTGATTGTATTTATTGCTCTTACATTATCCTTGCCATAAAATCTTCTATTTTGTTCCTGATAATTATTATTATTATACGGTGTCCTGTTCGATTGCTGATTATTGAACGGAGTATACCTATTAAAGTTTGGTCTATTATTATTACCATTTTGTGTACCTCTATTGTTATCATTTCCATTCCCTTGCACATTAAAACTTCTATAATTCCCATTTCTTTCTTGATTAGGATTTTGAAATGCCTGCCTTGTACCAAAACCATATGTATTATTATTTGATGGATAATTATTTCTAGGAATATTAGTCTGTTGTACATTAGAATTATTCCTGTTATAATAATTTTGCGTACCATTATTATTATTATTCCGTTGATTATTACCTGGTGCCTCTGGTCTACTTGTTGATTGTCTGAATTCCCGGTACTTCATACCATCCGAATAGTCATCCAAACGACGTAAAATCTCAATCAGACCATCCATATCCGTAACATTCTGGCAAATGATTGCATGAGTGTCCACCGGTATAAAGTGTTGTAGTAGATGTTGTGAGATTATTTGTTCATTTAAATGAGATATATACCGACAATAATTGAACATGCGTTGTGCATATGCTTCCCTAGAAGATTTACCTAACTGATAGCGTCCAGTTAATAATCTTTGATGTGCTCGACTTTGTTGAATTTCATTCCAAAAATTCTTTTTGAATAATTCCACGAACTGATCTAGACTAGTACAACTATCTTCTATCCGTTGTAACCAATCCGCTGCTCCGTTATTTAAAGTCGCCCTTATGACATTCATTTGACTTTTGAAATCTGGAAAGTCATCTACATACTTCAAAATATTCGTCAAATAAGCCATAGGATGTGTAGATAATTTGTCACCACTAAAATGTGTTATATTTTCAATCCTAATTCCAGTATTCAAATTACTATACACAGGACCACAATTACCATTTGGTATCCTAACATTCTGTGCCTTTACTAATAAATCTTGTATTTTTTTCTTCTGCTCTTCACATTCCTTTAGAATAACCTCCATACTAGACTTCTGCGCATCAGTATTCGATGTAGTTGCTTGTATTTCTTTTATACAGTTTATTTCCGTTGATTCTATTTTCTTATTCAAATTTTCTTCCATTCTTACTACCTGATCAGTAGTTTCTTTATTTACCTTATCCAATCCTTGTTTTAAATTCTCAGCCATCTCTTTATGTTTTGAAATATTATCTACTTCCAACTGACTTAAATTTCCTTTAATTTCCTTTACATCTTTTTCTACCCTTTGAACTTTAGTAGTAATAAAAATTATAGCTTCTGATTCTTTATTAATAAATTTTTCGTTCATATCTACTATAACTTTATCAATACTATCCTGTGTATTATTCAATAACGATACCTTCAATTCTTCAAGCTTCTTATTATTTTCCTCTCTTATAACTTTGTTTTCTTCCTTTAAATTATTTAAATTCCTTGTAAATTCTTCATATGTCTTATCTAGCTTGCCACATAATTCTTCATTCACCTTAACTAATTCTCCTCTTAATTCTTCCTTTATATCCACCAAATTTTTCTTACTTTCTTCATTTGCCTTAACCAATTTATCTAATCTTCCATTTAATTCTCTTTTATCCTCCTCTCTATTTTTCTTAGCTTCCTCGCTCGTCTTATCTAATTTACCACTCAACTCCTCTTTATTTTTCTCTAATTTTTCATTTAATTCTCTTTTATCCTCCTCTCTATTTTTCTTAGATTCCTCGCTCGTCTTGTCTAATTTTTCATTTAACCCTTCAAACATTTGTTGAATTAATCTCATGTCTAGTGATGAATTCGATATCTCTGTTTTCGAAGTCTCTCCTTGTATCTGCGTCTTATCACCCCTATCTTGTCCTCCTTCTAACGGTCGTGTCTCACCCTGAACCTGTGGTATATCTCCTCCATCTTGTATATTACCTATCTGTTGTGTTTCTTCTTCGCTATCACTTGAAAACTCTGTCCTATTCATTCCAGAACTACTCTTTGACCTGGTATTCATGATTAATAAATTGTATGTAATATTACTATAATAACCTGTACTATACTCTCGAACCTAGTTTTATTATACTGATAACCTTTTGTATAAAAAAAAATGTATTTTTCTAATTATAATAAAGTGAATAAATTATCGAAAACACAATCTTTGCGAGTTTCTTTTAAAACGCCCCACGTTGGGCGCCATATTAATGTAGAAATACCCCCTTTTAAAGGTGTATCTATTACATTTAACAATATACTACAATATCTTATATATAAACTTGGGTTGCCAATATGTATTTTCAATTTCAATGTATTATTAATTTGCCCGTACTAACTCAGTCGTATAATCTCTATGTACTTTTCTATCTCTTCCTATCACATTCAACAATACTAAATTTCATAAATCTAACATTACAATTTCAATTAAATTCATCTTTCATTTTTCCAAGACATTTACATATTCTTTTACTATAATAATCCTCAGTCCGAACCTGTATCTTTTAGTTCACTTAGCAAATTATTTACTAGTAGTGATATATCTTCTGGTAAAGTTGGTAACTCGGAACTTGACAATAGTATCGCTTTAAGTTGAAAATTATTATAACTAGATTTCAAATAACTAATTTCTTTTTATACAAAATCTATATAATAAGACTTATCTTATTACTGCATAACAACTCTTTTAATCTCATGAGTAAGTATTTTTTTATCGGATATGATTTATAGCTCATAAATTAAATTGATGATTTTATTTCTAGGTATTCCCACATTTTATATGGTAGTGATTTTCTAACAAATATTCTATATTACCATTAAAACAAGGATATAAAAACTAACCAACAATATATTCATTTGATAAATTATTTACAATATTTCTGGTGCTATGATGAAAATGCCACTTTTAATACAAACATCCTATCTAAACTTGTTCAACTAAAGGAATATGGTTATGAAAAGAACAGATGTTAACCTCTCTTTTTTAAAAGGTATGTTATTTAATAAATTAAGCTTTAAATTTATGAAAATTATTACAAACTTATCTGATTTATATTCTTATGCAATTATTTATGATCTCTTTCTAATTTATAAATATAGTTTGTCATGTGGTTTATTTAATTGTACTCTTCCACAAATATTTGAATTATAATAGCAAAAACCAAATGGAAAATGAAAATAGTTCAATACAACCTTGGTTTATTTCACAGTCTTTTCTTATCTCGTAGCTCCTTTTAATATCTTCTTATAACTTTGTAGCCTCAGATGAACGCAAACCCTACAGCAATAACTTCTTCGGACAATATAACAGCTGTCTGTGCCTCCTAAAAGTGACTATCGATACAGGAACAATGAAAAATGGTCCTATTAAGATTGGAATTTCTTTCTTGATTATATAACTAATACTCCAATGAATCAATAACTCCGTCCAGGAAGCTCTTCGTCTAATTATACAGCGTGTAATGCTCCAATTCCACTGTAACACCGTGGTTATGGATACTCCTTCAGGAAAATTACGTTTACTGCTCCAATTCCTTTGTAACCTAGTTAAATATGGATACTCCTTCAAGAAAATAAGGTATGATGCTCCAATTCCACTGTGACCTCGATAAACATGGATACTTCTTTGCTGGTAAGTACTTTTAAATTATATTCCAGTTTAATTGCACTCCTATCTTCTTCCTTTATTATAGTTTAGTGAAAACTGTTGACATTTATTTTTTTCAGCACACTAATACTTCGTATTCTATACTAATAATATTCCCAAATGTTTGAATATTAATTTCCAATACAATAACACTTTTATCTCTCTTTAATTTATGAAATTATGGCTACTATAAATTGATCGCCAATTTCATAAACTCACTCTGCGAAAATTATTTTTCGAATTTTTTTTTTATTTATCCCATTCCCTTAGTGATACTGCCTATTTTTCAAATTGACCAATCTCCATTATCCACCTCTTTATTATACTCAATATAAATTCCATTATGCTAATCTTTTTATAAATACCTCTCCATATTACAATACTCTTATTATGATAATTTTCTCTATGAATTTAGTATAAAATTTATGTATTCAGAACCATTTAACACATTCTCCAATAACTTTTCCGTATAAAATGTCAACATTGACAACCACTGACAGTTCCTTCAAATATTTTAACGCGGGAAATTATAATCAATTTTGACAATGCCTTATAATACTATTTACCTCTTAACACCATTTCTCTTCATTAAATTCAATTGAACAAGTTTTTACAAATTTATATAACATATCGTATTAACAAATAAATACAAATTCTCTATTTTACAGATTTCTGTGTCATTTGACGAACCATGGACCTTACACAACAAACTATATAGAATCAAATAAGGACCATCAGTAACTATAAACACATTAATAAACCATTATTCTCTTTATAATACTATTTCTAATTATAAACATATATTTATATTGACGGTATGTACCTAGTACTACCTCAATATATTTACATTTTTTATAAACTTCCGGACTAAATTATGAGAGTGGGGTCGAGAATATTTAATTTTCTGATCAATTTCATTCATAGATATTAATCCATTTGAAAGATATCAGAGGACGACACTTTACTATATAAGAAATATTTACAATTTTCTCTAGGTTGTATAACTATAGTATTAATAAACAAGGCCAATAAAATAACCATAAACGAAAACCATGTCGGTATACTCTTTATGACTAAATGTTTGTGGCATTGTTTGCTTCTAATTGTCTAAAAAAGATGTATTATGTCAATTAAGTTTAAATGACTAAATAAACGTCAAACTAAATTGTCAAACGTTAACAAATAATATTATTTCAATGTTACAATGATTAAAAAATAGAAAGTAAATTATTTCTATAATGGTTAAAAACCGGACTTAAATATATTGATCTATTTTACTTATTTTGACTTTCTGAATATACTCTTCAAGTACTTCCTTTTCCTCCTGAAACACACTGTATATGCTAAACCAAGACCACCTTAGAAAATTATTTTCGCAATTATTCATTGTGTTATTTATCTACATCCAATATACAAGTATTGAAAAAAAAAATTAACAGATTTATAATTTGAATATTGTATTTAGCTTGTTTACTTATTTCTCTATAAACCCATGTTTATGACGCTGATGATATTGTTGAGGTCGATGCAGGTCCTACGTCACAGGACGCAATTTGCATATTTAATACTCGACGGACGGGAAGCGATAATTACCCATTAATGTGTGACCACTCGTTTGTCAGAGCTGCCTATTCGCAGTGACACCGATTAACATTCAGAAAGTCATAAACATGCTAGTAACGAACAGTCATTAAATGCGGAGGTTGTACAAGAAAAGTTCGTAACTAGTAAGAGTTACTGTTGGTGGTCGTCGGTCTTCAGGAAATGGATAATTTGGAGTTTGTGTAATTGCCGTGAAATTGGATAAATTATGTTCTGTTATGTCACGATAGCAGAAAACAAAAAACTTTTATCGGCCCCGACAAGTTCTGAATGTATACGGAGTGTACGATTTTTAAAGGCATACGATATTTGGTGTAGATTTATACCCAAATTGAACTTGAAAACATTAAGTTTTAATAGAAAAAAAAGCAATTGTATGGCCACATACACGACATATACATTTCCTGCCAATTTTTCAGATACAGATATGTATTTATAAAACACAACTAATGTCTTCTACAAGTAGTGTAATACACAGGGTTATTAGAAGATGTAGTGACGACTGATGATTAACTTGATAAATGTATAATAATAACAGTTGTCTGTAATTGACTTACTCAATTGCAACTTGGAAACGTCTTTCTTTATTTATTCTACCGCCAGAGTCGTCCCTAAATATTTAATTTACATAATAATAGTATATAATGTATCAAGTTTTATAAACGTCAGTTTAGTCACGAGTGTACCGAGTGACTAATGAAACGAATGACTACAAGTTTATAAAACGAGTTTCATACTATACTTTTTCTACGACCACCAATAATCAATATCATACAAAATTACTTGTGTGTTGTCACACTATATTGGATTATTTTGACAGATTGATGACACGTGTCAACCATCTTGATTAGATTTTACATGATTGTTGGTTTTAAAAAACCTAGAGTCACTAGCATCAAATTTTGGTCGTCAGTGTCATTTTCTGACACGACCGAAAATGTTTGTAGGTCATAACCTTACAATCAATGACTGCAAATATGTACAGCAGAAGAAATTGAACATGAAGGTGACATGTTTATTTAAAGTTTAAAATACAACAAAATGGCACGGACAATTAAAAAACAATAAAGGAACTTAATATCTCGTCCTTTCTCCATTACTTTCAATTATTTTGTTTAAACAATTAAGCGTGGACAAGCTTGTTTGATTTCAAGCGGAACGACAGTTCTAAATGTCTGTGTTAACACTAACAATGAATGTATTCGAAATTTATCTTCAAATAGAACGCAGCTAGCATTTTAGACAATAAAGAGATATAAATGATAAGGAAAAATGTGGTGTTGAAGATGAACAGTGATTTAGTGTATCACAGGTTTCCACACCAGCGCCAGAAATTTGTTACAAAAACTGGATTTGAACAGAAAGAAAAAAGATAAAAATGTGGGAAATAAATTTGCGTATGGAGAAAAACAAACTAAATTATCATTGTAGAAAAGGGGTATTTTTGTCTCGCGAGATGGGTCAAGTTCTCACCCCATTGTATTAACAAAACAGATAGGAAGCATAATATTTATTTATTTATAAAATACCATAACATAAACAAATATAGTAACAAACAAAAAATACAGCGTCAAAGCTATTATCACAATATCCTATGAGCGTTTCAAATCAGACAAAATTGTTCTAAATTATTTTAAATACCTTTATCTTCTCAGAAGAATAAGCCTATGAGTAAGACCAAATTTTAAGAACTTTTTTATACAAATACCAGCTGACCCGGCAAACGTTGTTTTGCCATATACATTATTTCTAGTGAATGTTTTGGTAGTCTGATAAAAAATAAGTAACTTATTGTAAGTATGTGGGGGGGGGGATGTGGTATATGACTGGAAAAGGAATGGAGCGCTATGAACGATGACGGCCTATAAAAATAACAAAACACCAAACATTCATTTTTTGAATTCATTGTACTTTTATTATCTTAACTAATAAATTTCTAATTACATCTCTATCACAAATAATGACAATTAAACAAAAAAATTTATCAATCTCTTAGTGCAATGGAGTGTACGATATTTTTAATATTTTTAGTGAGTCCATCTTCAGCCAACCCAAACAAAATGGATGGTTTACCCACGCGAGAATATGCCACGTATAATTGTCCGTGTGAGAAACACGGTGTGCCCAAATCTAAGCCATAAACAGACATCGTTTGGCCTTCATGAGAATATACTTAATAAGAGAGTTGCACTGAGAAAGTAAATTGATAAGTATAAGCGTCACTGCTACGATAGACGCACAATCAATAATAATGTCCGAAAACGGTTTAGGCCCTAAACTTTAGTGAGTGAGAGAAAGCTTATTGTGTGAGAAAGACAGGAGACCGGCTTCATTCACATCCCTACTCTATGCTGTTTACGGGGTGAGAAGTGACATCGGTAGACGCCTGGCGGGAATAACAGATCGAGTGTTAACTGATCAATTATCGACCGCCGAGAGTAGAAAATTATTAAAGTACTAATATCGCTATTAAAAAATAGGGGTTGGTGGTGGAAGGGTGAAAATTTAGGGTTGTATGTATTTTTTAATGCCGAATCATAAAAAAAATAAAATACAAAATGTTGTCCAAAAGAACAAAAAAAGAATTTGGGGTGGACCACCCTTATCACTTAGGGGTATGAAAAATAGTTTACGTCCTATTCTCAGACCTGCTGAATATACTGGGGATACGTTTTCCCGGTTGAGGCGACTGTAAAAATTGAAAAAAACACTGGCACTTTGGGACATTAAAAAAAAAATCTAACTTGGTAGTAATAAAATTTAGTCTATAAAATACTACTTCCCTCCACTATTCTTCACTAAAAGTTGGGGAAATAGGAGTAATAATTAAAAATTCTTCCAAAAAAATTCACATAGACATTCATATTGGCAGTTCGGAATTGTTTGTATTTAAACCAAAAAACGCAATAAATGTACTATAAATTTATAAATATAAGAATAAATACCTCATGTTTCCCATGTGTAAGAATATAATAACTTAATTTTAGGGAAAGGTGAGTAATAGTTACGTACACGAAATGCTTAAATTAATTAGGTAATCTATTTTAGGTTAGGTATGATACTAATGACATTAATCAATAATATTTCTTTAATTTAATGTTCGTACAAAAAATATTGTACAAACCACTTGCGTGAAGACATCTTCCACGCATTCGCGCAATTAAAAGCACTCGCTTCTTGCGGTCGCTCGTGCTTACAATGTGCGCTCATGCGGGAAAACAGTCTTCCCGCACTTGGTTCGTAAATAACTATTTTGTACTCACCGCCTGTAAAGTCATATTTGGCGCATGTGTAGCTCGACTGGGAAATACGATTTCCTGGTCGAGGCGACTGTAAAAATTGAAAAAAACACTGGCACTTTGGGACATTTAAAAAAAAATCTAACTTGGTAGTAATAAAATTTAGTCTATAAAATACTACTTCCCTCCACTATTCTTCACTAAAAGTTGGGGAAATAGGAGTAATAATTAAAAATTCTTCCAAAAAAATTGTGGCGCCATCTATTTGACGAGATTTTAAGCGACATCTTAAGCAAGATTCAAGCGTTATCTATTTGAACCACATCGACATTCATATTGGCAGTTCGGAATTGTATGTATTTAAACCAATTAAAGCAATAAATGTACTAAGATTTATAAATATAAGAATAAATATCTCATGTTTGCCATGTGTAAGAATATATTAACTTAATTTTAGGGAAAGGTGAGTAATAGTTACGTACATGAAATGCTTAAATTAATTAGGTAATCTATTTCAGGTTAGGTATGATACTGATGACATTAATCAATAATATTTCTTTAATTTAATGTTCGTACAAAAAATATTGTACAAACCACTTGCGTGAAGACATCTTCCACGCATTCGCGCAATTAAAAGCACTCGCTTCCTGCGGTCGCTCGTGCTTACAATGTGCGCTCATGTGGGAAAACAATCTTCCCGCACTTGGTTCGTAATAGTTATTTACGAACCAAGTGCGGGAAGACTATTTTCCCGCATGAGCGCACATTGTAAGCACGAGCGACCGCAGGAAGCGAGTGCTTTTAATTGCGCGAATGCGTGGAAGATGTCTTCACGCAAGTGGTTTGTACAATATTTTTTGTACGAACATTAAATTAAAAAAATATTATTGATTAATGTCATTGGTATCATACCTAACCTAAGATAGATTACCTAATTAATTTAAGCATTTCATGTACGTAACTATTACTCACCTTTCCCTAAAATTAAGTTATTATATTCTTACACAATGCAAACATGAGGTATTTATTCTTATATTTATAAATTTATAGCACATTTATTGCGTTTTTTGTATTAAATACAAACAATTCCGAACTGTCAATATGAATGTCGATGTGGTTCAAATAGCTTAAGATGTCGCTTAAAATATCGTCAAATAGATGGCGCCACAATTTTTTTCGATGAATTTTTAATTATTACTCCTATTTCCCCAACTTTTAGTGAAGAATAGTGGAGGGAAGTAGCATTTTATAGACTAAATTTTATTACTACCAAGTTAGATTTTTTTTTAAATGTCCCAAAGTGCCAGTGTTTTTTTCAATTTTTACAGTCGCCTCAACCAGGAAAACGTATTTCCCAGTCGAGCTACACGGGCGCCAAACGTCAGTTTACAGGCGGCGAGTACAAAAATAACTATTACCTGGAATGTTCCATACATCTTGAGTATTATATATCCTTTCAAACTCATTTAAGTTAAAGTATATACATACATTATTATATATTGATGTAAAACCGTGAAAATAATATCATCTCTATGCAGTGTAGATTTGTAACTTGTATGGATAATTAACTTCTGACCTAACTCGATTTAGATTTTTTTGTTGGAAAGTCTCTGGAGGAAGGCATCGAAAAACTTTCCACTTGCGCGCGGTCTGAACTTTAGCATCACGATAATAGCCAATTAATAATTAATTGGTCTTAATTAAAGCGGGCATCAAATACACAACTCACTTTTAGTCTCGAAATTTGTTAATGATCGTCGAAGTTCCTTCCCCATTACAGTCATAAATTTTTAAGCGAGGTTTGTTAGCCGGCTCTTTGGTTTCTGGTTTTACCCGATGCAGATAGCTCTCTCTCATTGCACTACCGTAGTATTATTTGTTCCGAGGTCGCCTAAGTTTACGTAGTATTACTTTTGCCGTTTTGGCGTGAATCACGTTTGAGTGGTTCGGTACAGGTGCGCTTACAGGAACATCGATGTAATACTAGTAAATTGTACAAGGAAATGATAGATTCTTTACCCTTCATCGAACTTATTTCAGGTAGATATCCGGACGAGTTATATGTGCTGAATATTCCTGCATTTTCATTGGTTGAAAGTATTTAATGGGACTACTCTTTCGTATTTCTTATAACATTTATCGACCTTGGATCGTTATGATTTTATTTTCCATGTTATTTAGATAGTTATATACATACATTGAGACCGAAAAGTCCGAATACACCCAAATAAAATTCAAGTGGATGATTTTTTGAGAACTATGCAAAAATAGGTCAATTAATGGTTGGTTTATTTGATAAACTTGAAGAAGTTATGATATCAAAGTATTTTTTAAAATACACTTTTTCTACAATTTCTAATAGATTTTCTAATTCTCTATATGACAAATAAAAAAAATCCATATACCGTAAGGAAATGTCCCGGGAAATCTTAATTTATTTGTTTGAAATGGACAAAATAAACTTGTAGATTTTCTATGAAATGTGTCATTGAAAGAAAGCAATAAGTATCTACTTAAAGGCTTGTTGTTTGACAATGCCAAGCGTAAGTTGAATTGAGGTAAACATATCAAATCAAAAACGTAAATAATACTATAATGAGCTCCTTGGGCCTGGTAGTGAGTAGTAGTGACCCGTCGCCTTACGAGAATTTAACGTCTCAAAGACTACAATAGATAATATTTTTGGGAAAACCAATCCTCTTACATAATCTGTTCGGTCCATGAGCTGTCTGAAGACGAACAACTGATGCGCCGATGGGTGATAATAGTCCGTTTTTATCAGATATATCTTATTCTTAGATGGAGCTACATATATATGGGAACGTCATGAAACAAAACCGTATATATTGGGTAAACTAACATCTACCCTCGAAACATACAAACTCAGTATAATTCGAAACTAAATATATGGACTGTAGTAATTAGTAATCGAATCATAGGGCCTTCTTTCTTCAATGGTAACCTGACAGGTAGGTATTCGGAATTTTTCCAAAATTATTTATTTCGTTATTGGCAGATCCCGATACCGAACCAAGAACCTCACTTGTTCAGGTAACGAATTTGGTTTTAACAATATGGGGGCTTCTCCTTACTCTATTGAAAATGTTTGGCGATATATTCTTAAGTAAATGGATCGGAAGGACTATGTCGCTAGATTTACGACATGAATATTATTTCTTGTGGGGATACCTAAAATATAATGTATACACAACCAAACCTGAAAATTTGAAAAACTTGCAGCAACCAACTGTGAATGAAAAATCATTCCTGGAACATAGAAAACGATGAAAAGTAATTTTATTAAGGTTTTCCATGCTGTTCGAGGACACAGACAAGATTTTCCACATTATTTATTGTACGAATTTTAATTATCTTTAAAACTTAAAATTTTCTTTGTTTTGTGTTGATACATTTTGTTTATTTCAAACAATTTCTTATGTAAATTAGAATATTTCGGTCCAGTTATTTAGAAAATTTAAAACTTCTATAAAAAGGTAAAATGCAACTTTACCATTAAAAAATGTTTTGCTGACGTCATAACTGTTTCAAGATCATCAAAAGGACCAAACAGTTACAATCAACGCGAAGTTTTTTGAAAATATTAGTTGACATGTTTTAATTTTCTTCAGAAATCACGCTTCTTTTATATCTGGACGACATTTGTACACAGTAATATGTTTTTTTTTTGTGTGCATTTGTTTATGATTATTATTAAATTTAACAGATTTTCTAGGTAAAATTTTCCCTGTATATATGCGTTTTTTACATTCTACTATTCACTCGTCTGTGTATTTTAACGTTTGAATGGCTTATTTCAAAATTGACCTAATTCCAATTTTAATGGTTTTCAGGAAGTTACAAAAACATTTTATTGAAATAGCGCTTTTGGTTGAACTGATGCTTTTATAGGATTAATATTTAGAAAACCTGGGGCATGAACATGATAGAATAGTTAAGCCAAAATGTAAAAATACATAAAAAATTTAATTTTCAAAATTAGACTTACGGGTGGGTATATTATCAGCGCAACGTTTTATTAAAGGTCAAAGAATGTTACACAAAGAGATTTAATATGAAATTATAATATTAATTAATCTTTCGAAATGTTTTAATTTCGATTCAAAAACTGAAAGCTTTTCTGACTAAACCTGTTCGAATTTCTGTACTTTTTGTATGTGCTGAGTCAAATGTATTCTAGATTAAAGTTATTATAAATTCACTAGTTTTAATTACTCCTGAAGTCTTTGCACTTTATAAATAATTAACCCTAGAAATAGTAAATAATTTTTTTTTTATTTTGCTCATTTGGTAATGTTATACTTTTTACTTTCTTATACGTAGTATAAGGAAGTATTGTGATGATGAAAATTTTCGACCTCGAGATTTTTGCAGATGTCCACGTTTTGATGTCCCCTGATACCGAAAAAGTGGTTTTTAAAAAATGTCTGTGTGTCTGTGTGTGTCTGTGTGTGTCTGTGTGTGTGTGTGTGACCACGATAGTAGTCAAACCGCTATAGGTATCAATTCCAAATTTTATATTTACGAATATAATCTCCCTCTTGAGATCTGATTAGATTTTCAGTAAAATCGGTAGACCGAAAGTAGTAGTTTACTTCAGTGAAAAAATCGAATTTTGCCAATTATTCGTCAACTACTAAGTTTAAACAAATTTATAAAGAATTCATATGTACTTAAAATTAAGTTTGAGACAAATTGTCTTAAAAAAGTTTTTCGAAATTCCAACCGGAAGTAGGTGTTCTACTCTTATCGAAAATCAGTTTTTTGCGAATATCTCGCAAGTCATGCTTTTAAGACAAGTACGTTACGGGCATAAAAGTATTTAAAACATCATTTTCAATATCTTTTGTATAAAAAAAATTTCAAAATTCAGACCGGAAGTACCACTTTTACTCTTATCGAATAGCGATTTTTTGCAAATATGTCGTAAGTTATGCATTCTATATATATTTATTGAGAGTACAAAAGTATTTAGAGTTGAATTTGCAATATTTTTTGTATAAATGAAATTTCAAAATTCGAACCGGAAGTGTCACTTTTACTCTTAGCGAGTAGCACTTTTTTTCGAATATCTTGCAAAGTATGCATTCTATAGCGATTTATTAAGAGAATGAAAGTACTTAGAAGAGGATTTTGAATAAGTTTTGTATAAAACTGTTTTAAAATTGTATAGTTTGAAACGCTCGTACGATAAGAAAGTCGTGTGGTGGCCACACCTCATTTTTACCTTTAGATTTAAATTTTCGCATTTGTTGCAAATATCAATTTGTATATTGCCGAAATGAATTTGAAAGTTTTTATATTTTATATTATAACTCTACTTCAACGTACTCTCTAAATATTTCCAATTACATAGTTTTTCTATTCCATAGCGCGTCCAGATGTTTATATTTTTTTGTTAGAGGATTTGGGAAGGATTAAATTATTTTAATTTGATTCTCTATGTTTATATTCAAGATAGTGTTTAATGTGTACCAAAAATATAAGCGCTAGCTTAGAAAACTGGTCTTTATAGTCGTGAGTTTGCACTGTATCCTTTAATGAATTATTATATATTTAATTAGAATGTCATTATTATATAAATATATTTTTTCTGTGACGGGAAAAATGGAGGACATATTCCTTGAACGATTCGGAATGTCTGTTATAGTGGAATTTTCTTGAGTTGAAATCATAACTTCTGCCATGGACACAACTGCCATTGATGTACCTGGTTGCAGATTGAGTCTTATTTCAGTTAATGCACTGCCAGACATTCTAAAGGCTTTATTAGCTACTTTTGTCCTGTGCGCTACCCTTCAGCGACAGCTGATGACTTCCAACCGCCATGTTTCTTTAGTGTCATCAAGTCTTCTCTAGATTCAACTAAAAGTGTAGCAGGCAATCTTCGAAATGCATGACCTGTATATAACTTAACATGTTCAGGTCGAAGAAAATTGACTACTGTTTCAGGTACAGTTCTGTGCAATAAAGTGGTGTACACATATTGCTAATTTTGACATTATTTTGTTAGTGTGAAAATGTCTAATTTTTTCCTGTATTTGAAAGGTTAAATAATGCCTTCATTATTGACATTAGTTGTCAAAATGATTTGTTCTGATTATCTTTTTTCATGATGATTATTTTGTTTAAAATTATCGTTTGTAAAGACATTATCTTAACATTAAATAAAATTTATTATATTATATAATTGTTTAATATTCAACACGAAAAATAAAATACAATAAAGAGAAAATATAAAAACAAAACAAGAAAAAATTAATACTTAGTCATACTGCCATTTCTTTCAATGACTTTATTTAAATGAATTATGAAATTTTATACTCGTGTTACAACATAATATTAAATTTAGAAAGCATATTTCTACTAAACCTGTGTAATTTTCCACTTTATGATTGCCAAGAAAATGTTGTACTACTTCAACAAATGAGCACTAAGCATATTTCATTGTTGCGGTAAATTATTGATCTTTTATTAGCTGTCTTATTTGAGGGTCATCTAATATGCCTCCTTTCAGTTTTTCCATGCTAATACCAGGAAATTTACGTATTAAGTACCTAAAGGAAAGGCCATCTCTATTTAACGACTTCACAATTTTTCATAAGTCCCAACTTAAAGGTGGAAATATGATTTTCTCTCTTGCAACCAAAGGTTGTTGGTTACGTAATCGAAACCATGACATTTCTTAGAGACCAATTTCTATTAACTCAGTATTAATTCTTAGTTCTGCTATTCCAACGGCATAAAAAACAAGGATATTTTGTATATCCACTTTGCTGGCCATGAAGAAACTTAACCATTCTTAGATCGACACAAATTAGCCGCTGATGTTCTTTATACTTAACATTTTCAGGACTATTAATATTGACTTATATTCCTCTTTCAAAATGGTAGAATAAGTAGTAGGTATTGAGCCAAATCTCTTAGACTTGCTTAAGATTTCTTTATTTGTACCTGTTATTAATACGAAAATCAATTTGGTCTGTATCTTAAAAAATAGAGCTGCTAAGAAAAAAAAGGCAGGTATTTTTGGAATTAGCATATCAAGTATATAAAAAAATAGTACTTAGTTTTCCAGTACCAACAAGAAAAATAAATTTTTTGGCCTGTGTTATCATTTAAAATGTATTCACTTCCATTAATAAACAAATTAACAACTTTTATCTTCTTCTTAGGAATATAAAGATAAGATATGGGCATTTTTGTGTAAACAGCTTCTACATAGACGTACTAACAATTAGCGCAAACAAAAATAATCGTAAAATACAAAGTAGCGTACTTAAATAAAGGCTAAACGCTATTCAAATAAAATAGTTTCGTTAAATGCATTTACAGATTTAATTCTAACTTTGAGATTTTCTTCAAGGTAGAAGTAAAACACAGGCAAAAAATCAAATCCTACTATTTTATTTTCGCTCTGTGCACCTCCAACGAGTTGAAAACTCGTAAAAGCAATTACTGGCTGTAGTTTTAAAACTTCGGGTTGCTTTCGCCGCCGCTCATGCAACGAGCTTTTACCTCTTGTCCGAGGCTATTGTTTTGCTATGATATAACTGCGTTGCATGACGACGACCATGAACATCATCATCATCATCATCATCATCATGTTATTGCTGTGTTTCCCCTGTCGGTAATGTGCTCGTTAATGTTCATGTGGATGTTTCTATTTTGACCTGAAACTATTTGTTCTCCATGGACAAAATTACTACCATGTTTATTTTACGCTTGTTTCATGTACTTACATATGTTAAGTGTTATTTGTAGGTAATCAACTCCTCAAATCGGAGCGAAGTGATTTTGCTCGTTTTTATTGTTGCACTTTTTTGTCTTTTTTTTTTGTTCATACAGAGCAGAAGAGAAAAGAAGTTTAAATCAAAGACTTATTATCAACATGTTCTCTAGCAATTCTACAAATAATTACAAATCCAACATAAGATCGGTCTGTAATTTAAAATTGGTTGGTAAGTTATGTTTTCAGACAGAGTACTGCAGTATTATTGTATTTCTAAAAATATAGCAAATTTACAGAAAAAAATTAAGAGGGGCGTTTACTAAGAAATAGAACCTTATGCAACTTATATTACTCGCAGGACGGGTAGACGCAAGGGGGTGTGAGTAGGTGGAGGTAGGCGATATTGGGTTCTGCCACAGCGCTACGGATTAATTCACAGATTCTGTCATAGATAAAGGAATACTATAGATGGGAAGCAGAATGTATAAAGAACGAGTACTTACGGAACTGTTCATGTTGATGTTTTATAATAAGCCAATTTTCGTTTGCCATAACTTATATTATTAAACACTCGAATATTATAGGTATATATGACATTTCTTTTTAATTAGAAACTCTCACTCTGACTTAAGTCTGGAATAGCCGACCGATTCCGATAGGTTTTCGTCTTCGCTAGGACCGTTAGAGATACCGTAAAGTGGGGATAGACGACGCAATAGCTTGGAAATACCACGTGTAAAATGTGTGTGAAAATGTTTACTATTTAATGTTTCTTATCTTCAAAAATAATTACAGAAAGTTTTTTTTTTATCGTTCAACAAATGTGCAGCTGGCGCGTGGAGTTTGTTTTTTTCGTTTGTGTATCAGCCTTAGTTAGTAGACATTAATTAAATTCATAAATTTTTGTCGTTATTTCTAAGATACATAACTTTTTTAAGAAAATAAATTAGTACAAAAACTGATCTTGACATTATAAATTGATGCCTTTTGCATCACTAACCCAAATTTGAGATTCTAAAATTACAAAATAAATTCAAAAAACGCGAAACGGCGATGCCTTGGTTTTCAATGGGTAAACGCTCCTCTTAAGGATTAATTACTGAGATGATATATTTTAACATTTGAATGGTTTGAGAGAAGCAGCTATATTTTAAATATCTTAAGATCGCTGATGAAGCAGTATGTGCGAAATATTATTTCGGCAAGGATTAATCTAATTTATCCACACAATATTTTGAAGCATATTTGATTTTGTATTTTACATAGCGTAAGTGAATCTTACAATCACTACAAAAGATTTTAGAACATGCAGCTAATTTTATTACCATTTATCATTTCAAAAAAGTATTCGTTATAAGTTGAAAGTCTTGTGGACTGTTTCCCATAACGTTATTCAAATGATGGTGGACTCCCGCGACCATTGGTGACGCATTTTTTATTTAAAAAAATGACTTTTTCATTCATATACCATACATATTTTATTTTATTAATACCATTGACAAATGAGTACATATTTAATAATAATAAATTACGCAACACACAACATATGAGAATAACAAATCTAACAATCACTATCAGAATATATGTGAAGTAAAAGTAATGCCAATAATAAGCAATAATATATGGTTATAAATCTAAAATAACTGACCAAATTGCAAGTTCCTACAAGAAAATTCTAATTCTAATTTTTAAAAAATTGCGTGTTAAACAATATCTTTATTTTACCACCAAGTAACTTACGTGTTTTTCGTCTAACACCGAAAAATGTAACAAAAATTGCTTCTTCTAAAACGAGATTTATGGAAGTCATCTAACTTTAGAAATATTTCATTACAGATAATCTTGCAAAATGTTTTACTGCTTGATCTATATCCACACTTCAATGTTGCATATTGAAATTCTATTATGTTTGCTAATTGATTGTGGACGTTGGTCTTTATCAGTTCTAGAATTTTTGTCAAATTAATACCATACTGTTATGCACATTTTCTGTCGTAACTTTGGTAATTTTTTGGTTTACTTCTATATGTATGGCGAATATTAGTTTTGGATAACTAATTTTAACATCTAATAATAAATAACAAGTATACTAAGCTAGATTATGGCTTTTCAGACAGCTCAAGGTTTTAATTAATGTTATGGCTCAATTGCATATTAAAATTATACTTCACCTTGTGAAGATCGTTGAACAAATAAGAATTTTGAGCAATGCCCTGTACTTGAGCTCTATTGCTGCTGCTCAGTGGGCTTTAAATATAGTTAATATTGTTTATACTTAATAATGAATCTCTGTAGCATGCCTGAAAATCCCGAGGGGTAAATGTAAGACATTTAGGTTTTGAATCTTGCGAGAGAATAGGGTGAGCGTATAAACCCACAGTTTGAAATCGATCTTCAGTTAGAAAAAATGCTGTTAGTACGATATTAGTGGCAGGATCAGAGTCAGTATCACTAACTTGATTTTGTAACCCAAACACTTGGTTACCGCTACCCTTACTTTGTGTGTATAATATAATAACTGTTTACTTATTGATTTAAAATGGCATTTGCTGAAATAAATAAAATAATACAAGGCATAAGTTCAACAAAATCTAATTGAAATACATAGTCACTCTATATACCAACAAACTAATTAAATTATGGACTCTTGAGTCAGTGGTAGTATTATTTTTTTTGTATTAAATTCTTGCGTTTTTTAGCCGTGTCTATTTGAAATAAATATGAATTCTTTATATGCATCTAATAATTTTGATTTTGAAACGACACCACCGTACCACAAATTTATATTTTTTTAGTTTTCTGCGCGACAAAAGTACAAAATAATATTAAATACCTCTTACCGTATATACTAGGTACTATATACAGGGTGAGTCATTAGTAGCCGCTTCTTCGATTGCTCTTTTGTGTTTTAAATAGAAGAAAAAGCAATTAGTGGGAGATCCATGGTTGCTCGTGGCGCATATTGTAAAAATACTTTAAGCTCTGACGGACTTCCGGTTTCACCGGAAATGCAAGGAACTTAATTTTTTTAAACGACTCACCCTATATATTTTTGGATTTTCTTGTACTGCTTTAAATTTTCTGTTCAACTGTTTTTTCTTTTTCAAAATTGAGCCAATAGTTTTTGAGTTATTAATTTTTTTTGAAAATATTTGACCAAAACACGTGTTCAGAAAAAAATCATTTTCACATTGTTTTTAAAAGTAAAAACATTAACTTTGGTGGTGCTTGTAGCCACGAAAATTCTTCATCATTTGGTAAAGTTGCACTCGACAATACCTCAAAAAACGTTGTTTTTTCAAAGCCTACTTCCTTTACACATACCAAGAACTTATTTTTTTTTTATGGAACACCCAGTATTTTATTGTGACATTTTGTTCCTTTTTTTATTCTCTTTCATTTTTGTTAACAATGTCCTATACCTATCTTTTGTAATTTCTGAGATAATCACTATAGGAGCAATTAGCGGTCAATTAAAGAACTGCGAACGCTGTTGTTCTATGCACCAAAATATTAGTTCATCCAATGGAAGGCAGGAATGGCGCCCGACTTCCTTAGTCAACTGTCAAACGAAGTAAATGTTAAAGCCAACTATCCCAAAAGTAATAATTTTATAGAATGAAGAGCATCGCATTTCAATTTTTGTATTCCGGCAATGTCAAGTTGCAGTATTTCATTTTTGACACTGGTGGTTAACATCGAAATAAGATAAAGGTTATGTTTACTGACATATTTGAAGATGTATTCAAAAATTTTTGAAAATCTGTCCGTAGATACCGAAGTAATATTTATAAATCAAAAAACATTAACATTTACATCAAAGAAATAAGGTCCAATTATGTAACCACCATTCCCCCCACAGTTTTAATGACCAACGATTTTGAAAGTTTACAGGTGTGATAAAGTGGGTTTTTTTATCTGTTATAATAACGGAAATTGTGACGATGAATGTATTCACTTTGATAGAAGGTGGCTTTGTTGGTAAACAACAAAAAATTGAGAAAGCCAGGATAATTTATCTGCTGCCAATTAACAAAAATGTAAGCGATACTGAAACTTTATTTCATCTAACCCTGTGAATGAATATGCTACGGGTGAATTTCAGATTTCCTAATTATTCTGGATTCTCAAATTTGACTTACATTTAACTGACGACTAATTTTCGAAGTACTAGTATAGGGGTCTTCGACTACACTCGGAAGTACCGTAAACGTCTTATCCTCACCAGTTATTGCTTTTTCCGCTCTTTCTTCCATATTCAATACTTTCTGTTCACTCAAACCGTCCCTTTGTACTTTTGAAGGTGTCTGGCTTCGGTTAACTTCTACCAGGGATCGCCGTGCATAAAGTCTGGATGCTAGCAAAGAGTTTCTTTCAGATCCACCCAAAATGTCAATCATATCTATTAACTCTTCATAAGAATAATTCATTTGGATGATAACTAATAGCGATGCTTTTATAAGTTTGACATAAATGTATACCGACTTTCTTTAACAGTTGACTCAGGCAGTCAGCCGCATTCCAGCCTTTATTGGACGAATATTTGGGTGCATAGAACAGCGCCCGTAGTTCTTTAATTGACCGCTAATTGCTCCTATAATGATTATCTCAAAAATTACAAAAGATAGGTATAGGACATTGTTAACAAAAATGAAAGAGAATAAAAAAAGGAACACAATACCTCAATAAAATACTGGGTGTTCCATTTAAAAAAAAATAAGTTTTTGGTATGTGAAAATTTCAAAAAGTAGGCTTTGAAAAAACAAAGTTTTTTGAGGTATTGTCGAGCGCAACTTTACCAAATGATGCAGAATTTTCTTGGCTACAAGTACCACCAAAGTTAATGTTTTTACTTTTAAAAACAATGTGAAAATGATTTTTTTCTGAACAGGTGTTTTGGTCAAATATTTTCAAAAAAAATTAATAACTCAAAAACTATTGGCTCAATTTTGAAAAAGATGAAACAGTTGAACAGACAATTTAAGGCAGTACAAGAAAATCCAAAAATATATAGAGTGAGTCATTTAAAAAAATTAAGTTCCGTGCATTTCCGGTGAAACCGGAAGTGCGTCAGAGCTTAACGTATTTTTACAATATGCGCCACAATCAACCATGGATCTTCCACTAATTGTTTTTTCTTTTACATAAAACACAAAAGAGCAATCTAAGAAGCGGCTACTAATGACTCACCCTGTACAGTCATGGAAAACTTACATTAACAGACAGTAATCAGTTAAAAAAAAGATAGGTTTCTACTTTCTTATACGTATTATAATTTACTTGATTTTTTTTTAGTTAAGAAATACAGATTTTAAAACTCACTTTATAAAAAAGTCGTGTGTAACCACACTTTATTTTGTAATACATATATCTTTAACTTCTTTACCTCTAATTACCATTACTTATCTTAATTTAGCTGTATTACCATTTTTGTCAATTTTTAATTAATCATTTTCTTCTAATATACAGGATGTTTCTTAATAACATGCTAATATTTAAGGGGGTTATTCTTGGGTCCATTTTATGAAAAATACTTCATATGAACATATGTCCTAAATGTCTTAACTTTTGAACTGTAGGGTGCTAAAGTTTAAAAAAAAATCAATCACGTGCATCTCGCTAGACCACTTATGAGAAAAAACTATTTATGTAACTTTGAACAACAATTTATTTAAGAGAATAACTAGGTAGATAAATGTCAAAACTGTTTATGATTACAAAATAAAATCTGCTTCTTACCTACTTGATCGTTTTTAATCCTTGTTAATACCTAATTTTATAACATCGTGCACATGAATGAATTTTATTTTTTTTTGCGAAAAGCGTACGTCAAACAAAAAAAAAGACCACATTGGCTCATAAATGAATGGGGATTTACAAAAAGGTACTTTAAGAAAAAGCAATGGCGTGACATGTTTCTTCAAAAAAATTTAAAAAAAAAAACCGTACAGACACCACAGGTAAAAATTATAAAAATTGATTGTATACATCAGAAAATGCATCTTGATACATAAAACGCGTGTACAAAATTTCACAAAAATATCTTAAAGTAATACCAACGTTTAAAAAAAAAATTATTTTTTTAAACTTTAACACCATACAGTTCAAAAGGTAAGACATTTAGGACATACAGGTTTGGCCTACGATTATCTTGCATGCGGCTTTCCGTACATAACACGAAAAGAGTTGCCAAACCGTACCTACCTAACAGATATACATAGGCTAGGCGACAAGTAGGCCTTCAGTGAAACCATATTAAATTCAATCATAAAAATAATAAATCTGAAGGAATTCTTATAATAACTTTAAGATACTTTTTTAAGAATATTACTTATGCGAATAGTACCTAAAAATGAAGATAACAACCCCTGCAACATGCACACATGCATTATATTGGAATCTTATGATCATAATGATCGTATCGGCTAGTCGTCGAGCGTCGAACAATACGTGCCCACTGCCCACATGTGTATAAATACTGGCAACAACGTTCGTTTCAATACATGGACTTTAGCTGGCATTCAAGGTAAAAACATACCGAACCTGTATGTTCATAAGTTTTTTTTTCACAAAATGGACCCAAGAATAACACCCTTAAATATTAGCAGGTTATTAAGAAACATATGATATAAAATCAGATGGTTAATTCTGTTCTGTAATATTTTCTATTGTCTTAATTTATACTAATATAGCATA
Organism: Amphimallon solstitiale; assembly: GCA_963170755.1. Lineage (NCBI taxonomy): Eukaryota > Metazoa > Arthropoda > Insecta > Coleoptera > Scarabaeidae > Amphimallon > Amphimallon solstitiale. The sequence continues at coordinate 53,609,470 of OY720680.1, forward strand.
ATTTAATTGTATGACATCAAATAATTGCAGTTATCACATAAAATATTATTGATGAATAGTCACATGTACAGGGTGTTTCATCGGTCGGGGTATCGCGAATTAAAGTGCCTAAATATAAAAATATCGACTTCAAATTTTAACCACTTATAGAGCTTTTAAACCGCTACCAGCAGGTTAGGTTGTTTTTGAAAATATTATTTTAATTAATGCGTAAATTAAAAAAAAACGTATTATCAAAAATTAAAAGTGCTCAAAAAATGTTCAAATTTGAATGGTGATACGTGGAAATATCACCCATATTAACTTCACAATCAGAATTTTTATAAACGAAACCGTTTGTCAAATAAAGTCAATATTAAATAATGTCGTTTTTCTTACGACAGATTTATGGTACTTAACTTTCTAATTGTGCTGTCCGCAAACAGGTAGTCCTTTTAAATTTATGACGGATAATAAATAAAAATTTATGACGGATAATATTCAACCCTGAAGCCTTCAGTTGTTGTTGTAGTTCTACTAATCGGGAAGCGTTTCCAAGGGCATTCTGAACTTACATTTAGGTACTTTGTGATGTTAGTTGTGATTCTATTTTCACGGAGTCAACTTCATTTGTTTAAGCTGTGTTTTGCTAGTGTTTTCTGTTTTCAAAATGCCGTTCACTTTCTCTGCCGACGAAAAAGTTGACATGATACTTGTTTATGGGGAAGCTCTACAAAATGCCGCGGTTGCTGAGCAGATTTATGCGGAACGTTTTCCGGATAGGATCCACCCAGAAAGTCGAACTTTCAAAAGGTTAGTGGATAACTTGAGGCAAACGGGATCACTTGCGTCAAAAAATCGAAGTGTGAATAATCCACCTGTCACCAATGAACTGAATCAGGCAATTGTTTTAAATATGGTGGACAATAACCCTCAGATAAGCACTAAAGAAATCAGTGTTGCGACTGGAATCAGCAAGACATCGGTGTGGCGGATAATCAACAAACACACTTACCACCCATATCATATCGAGCTTCACCAAGAACTTCACGGGGATGATTTTGCAAATCGAGTTGCATTTTGTGAATGGGCACAAAGACAATTAGAAGAAAATGAGCACTTTTTTAGACATGTTTTGTTTACTGACGAATGCTCTTTTAGAAGCAGTGGACATGTCAACAGACATAACATACACTATTGGGCACCAGTGAACCCTCATTGGATGCGTGAAGAACGCATTCAGAATAGGTGGACGGTCAATGTTTGGGGGGGAATCATTGATAACCATTTAATCGGCCCCTTCTTTTTTGACCAGCATTTAAACGGCGAGCTTTACGCAAATTTTCTGGAAAATGATCTTTACAATTTATTAGAAAATGTGCCGTTAAATGTTCGCCAACACTTGTGGCTGCAGCAAGATGGGGCTCCTCCGCACTACGCACTAAGGGCTCGTCAGGTTATGGATAATCAGTTCCCTGCACGCTGGATCGGACGTGGTGGGCCAGTTCCATGGCCAGCCAGATCACCCGACTTAACACCGATGGATTTTTTCACATGGGGTGCTGTGAAGGAGATGGTGTACCAACAACCGCCAACTACCGCCGAGGATATGAGGGCAAGAATAACAAATGCGTTTGAACGCCTTAACCAGCTAAACAGAGGCGCTACAGTTCTTAATTCCTTCACGCGTCGGTTAGAACTGTGTGTGCAGCAAGAAGGTCACCATTTTGAACATTTGTTATAAATATTTACTTTCTACTACCTGGTATTACCCATTCACTTGACATCCGCACAGTGACAGTGTCATGTTGATCTGAATTAGTGGAATTTACAGCTAGCGCCAAAAAAAGCTGGGTAATACCTAATTTTTCCTAATTTATATTAACTTTCTTACCTTGAATCGCTTATAAACTCAACACACAACACTGTAATAAAAAACCCATAAATTCTTCAACGTCTTGCCTTTAATTTTGAAATTATTGTAAAATATTCAATAATTGATTAAGTTTTAATTTTTTTTTCAATTGCATAGTTGATTTTATAGACATATCTTTTTAACACCTGAATTTCAATAAAATCTGAGTACTTTTGATTTTTTGAACGAAGGTTTTTTTTTATTTACGCATTAAATAAAATAATATTATCAAAAACAACCTAACCTACTGGTAGCGGTTTAAAAGTTCTATAAATGGTTAAAATTTGAAGTTGACATTTTTATATTTAGGCACTTTAATTCGCGATACCCCAACCGATGAAACACCCTGTACATTATTTGATAATAAATGAAGACAGTTTATATCTTTTTCTTTTGTAGACATATTTTCGATTCCGATTTTTCTCTACAATTTAATTCATTATACTTGTAAAACATTTTATATTAATACTCTGTGAACATTTTTAATGAAATCGTTCTTGTAGTAAACTAGAACTTCCCTTTATTCGATCCACATAAGTAGTGGAGATTGGAGAGTTCCGGACCCTCCTCCCACCACTATTGCCTCCCCCCACCACTGCCTCCCCCATCACTGCCATCCCCACCACTGCCCCATCAAAGCTCTTCAGAAGCAGTTGAAAGCTCTTCAGAAGCCGTTCAAAGCTTTTCAGAAGCTGTTCAAAAACTCTTCAGAATCTGTTCAAAGTACTTCAGAAGCTGTTCAAAGCTCTTCAGAAGCCGTTCAAAGCTCTTCAGAAGCTGTTCGTGGTGGGGGTGGCAGTGGTGGGGGTAGCAGTGGTGGAGGAGGCAATAGTGGTGGGAGGAGGGTCCAGAACTCTCCAATCTGCACTACTCACATATTTTATTTCAAAGCATTACACTACGAACTAAATTATTACTTTCTTTTTAATCTTCCCAATAATAGGAATAAGTTCAGAACAGATTAACATATTATCGTAAACTATAATTTGCAGCATAATAGGCAAGAAATTAATATTTTATTGATACTTTCCATAATTTCAAGTTTCCATAAATCTCATTAACATTACAATAATGCTAATTAAAATAATATTAATGAGGCGTAATTAATAATATTGAATATCTCATCATCCAATAATATCTTGCCTCCTTGGCTCCCATCTCTCGCATTAAACCCCAACACCGCGTCTAATAGGATAGTTTACCGGTACACTTAATTACTTAATTGCACTTCGAGGGCGCTGAAATGAGTGTAAGCGGAGCAGACAGCAACGTGCAGCAGTAGCGGCAGTAAGGTTTGAATTAAAAATCAATTTGAACAGAGCATCAGTTTTGCTAAGTCTGAGCATAATTTCCCGTACAACGCGTAATCGATTTAACCCAACTAATTCGTAATCAATATTTGATTGCAAGACACGATTAAGCGCACTGGAAATGAGATACACGGAACATGTAGTCTACCCAAGTCAATATAGGATTTGTGCGCACTGGTATTATGTGATCGATGTACAGAATTCATGGAATTGAGGATTGAGGTAGTTAAAGAGAAACGTATGTATGTACGTATGGCCAACATACTAGTTGGCTCCCGCGGTCAGTTTTTAGGAAGGGATGGTGGGTAAGTTGGCTCCCATACTTTGTACTAGTTGGCTCCCAGGTGTTTATAGGATTAAATAAACTTAAATAAAACATTACGCGAAAAATAAATGTATTTAATGTATAATGCATGTATATAATGTAGCTAAGTGACATTTTAGACAATAATTTATGGTTTGAACTTTTGCGATACGCATTTTACAAATTCAAAATTAGTAATTATATTTTTATTTAACAATTCTATTTTGCTGTCAATAAAATATTTCTGTGATTTTTTTTCTCCTGTACACTTTTTTTTTAGTTGATGAGCTGAAGATTTTAATGTATGTGTCAATTTGAATATTTTTTAAAACTTCAACAAACTGGTAGATATTAGGATGTGCTGTGTAAAAAAGGGAATTAAACTTGGAATGAAACGATTCACACGCGTTCGTGGTCCGTTCCAACGAGGAACTGCATTCTGCCCACTTACGTGGTGGAAACAGTGCTTCCTCAGAAATGTACGTGTCGACCAGATAATCTGCAAAATCCCTAACTTTCTTGCTGTCGGGCTGAATTTCGGCGAAGTCCAAGGCGAAGCAATCCCCCACAGCAGTTGGTTTCAGAAATGGAAGCCCGAAAATGTATTGGAGATATTTTCTAATTTCAGAATCTTGCAAATATTCTGAGCGTAGCCCTACTTCTTGTATTTTACGTCACCTACAAAACATGAAATAATGTATTTTACTACTTTTTAACTTAGAATTTTGACTTACCATGATTGACCCAGATGAAATCTACATCCTTTTACTACAGCAGATGGAAAAACACTGTAGACTGCTTTGTGGATGTTTATTTCAAAATCGGCATAAACAGATACAGGGTTGAAATACAAATTTAATTTTTCACACTCGTTTTTTAGAAACTCGAAAACAGCAATATAAGAATGAATTTGTTTGTTCGACAACAAAAAAAGGCGAGAGGTATATAGTGATCGTTTTCTAGACCATGAACAGTAAAAAGTTGATAAAAAAATTTTGTTGCACATTTGAATGTTCCATCAACGTGGATTGTTGACATTTTACTTAAAAATTTTATGTTTGTTTCACACGAAAAAGCCACAAAATTATTGTTAACATCGTTTTGATGAAGAAATAATTCTCCCTTATTTGTTTTTATGTCTATACTATTCAAAACATCATGAACATCCTTTACATTTTTCGGAATTTTTGGAATCACACTTTTCCGACCATTGTACATACACTTTCGTATTAAGTTTACATCCGTCACAGTTATTGTATCAGCGTCGCACGTTTTCAGTTCTTGATGAAGGATCTTCATGGGTCTTTCACAAATGTCGTCAACTGCTTTTCTCTTAACGGAATTGCTTATTTTTTGACGATTTAAAGTTTGTACACTTACAGGATCATGGTTATGTACGTCGTTATGTTCCATTATGCAGTCATTTGAACCCTGAGTTTTAATGAATGATTTACACCCACGTTTTGCACATTGCCATCTTTGCACATTCTCGCACAATATTTTGTGAAAATTATATTTAAAATTATTTAAAACAATTACAGGTTTCCCTTTTTCACTCAACATTTTTTCGACACACCCCATTTTACGGTAAAAGTAAACTAATTTTCATAGTTCTAATTCTTAATTTATATACCTCAAATTTTTCATAAACTGTAAGTGGGATTTATAATGAGAGGGTGGGATTTGTTTACTTCTTTTCTTAATAACACAGCTTAGGTGCTTCTAAATGACATTTTAAGTTTCCATGTTAATCCGCGGTGGTGGATTAACGGGACCTAATTAGCAAATATTTTCGGAGCCAATTTACCTGTAACCTTTTTGCACAAGAGGATTAAAAATTGACCGCCGGAGCCAACTAGTATGCACCCTACGTATGCTGGTAGATATTGTCTATTTATTGCGAGGTTGCTGCTTTTAATATTTGAAATTGCTATAACGTCAAGATGCTAGGTTTATAGTCGCATACAAGTACCGATAATTTTATTAACTAATTACCATTTACAAAGCATGTGTATATTGTAATATGCACAGATAAATATATCACATATTGCGGCTACCTTTACAAGAATCTTGTAGTCGCTTGAAAAAACATAGTTTTTCATTTGCTTAAAGTAATTGTAATTCGTCTTTTAAGGGATCTAAATGATTAATTGATAAGGGAGACACTTGTTGAAACTCCATAACACTGGTGAAAATAAAATACGATAATTTTAAGTTTCAAAATAAATTTAATAGTAATTCCACTACAATATTGTTTCGTCACACAGTGACTTCATCAGGTGGATGAATGACTGATATTTTTACAAATGTACAAGATATATATAGTAAGCCTAAGATTACAAATTTAAAGAAAGTAAGGGGGAGTTACATATATCTGTATGGTCATTTAATGCTAATCCTAATTTATTATACCTAGCAATTTCTAGAGACTTAAGTAAATTTAGTTTTTTACTTTTTTTTTCTTGTATATGCAAGATTTTATAATTATTATTAAAATTGTGATTATTTTCTATACAATGATTAGCAAATGTAGAATCTGATTTCTTATCTCTATAGCTTCTTTGATGTTCAGATATCCGTTGAGTAAAGGTTCGTCCTGTTTGGCCAATGTATGACATATTACACTCACATGTTAATTTATAGACACCTGAACTAAGTTTTTTGTCCGATTTGTCCTTATTGTTTTTTAAAAATCTTTCAACTGTATTATTAGTTCTATATGCTGTGGCGGTGTTAGAGGATTTTTTGATTAGAGAACAAATTTTATCTGAAGTTTTACCGATGTAAGTTGCGGGAGAATAATGTAATGGCTCTTTTATTACTTGTCTAGGATATATTAATGAACGTGTAATTATTTTTTGTTTGTGAAGGAGGATGCTGTTGATAGTATCATAAGAATATCCATTATTTCTAGCAATAGTGTGAATTCTGTCTAATAAAACTAATTTTGATATAGAATTAGACAGAATTCACACTATTGCTAGAAATAATGGATATTCTTATGATACTATCAACAGCATCCTCCTTCACAAACAAAAAATAATTACACGTTCATTAATATATCCTAGACAAGTAATAAAAGAGCCATTACATTATTCTCCCGTAACTTACGTCGGTAAAACTTCAGATAAAATTTGTTCTCTAATCAAAACATCCTCTAACACCGCCACAGCATATAGAACTAATAATACAGTTGAAAGATTTTTAAAAAACAATAAGGACAAATCGGACAAAAAACTTAGTTCAGGTGTCTATAAATTCACATGTGAGTGTAATATGTCATACATTGGCCAAACAGGACGAACCTTTACTCAACGGATATCTGAACATCAAAGAAGCTATAGAGATAAGAAATCAGATTCTACATTTACTAATTATTGTATAGAAAATAATCACAATTTTAATAATATGTAATTATAAAATCTTGCATATACAAGAAAAAAGTAAAAAACTAAATTTACTTGAGTCTCTAGAAATTGCTAGGTATAATAAATTAGGATTAGCATTAAATGACCATACAGATATATGTAACTCCCCCTTACTTTCTTTATTAATTAATTTGTAATCTTAGGCTTAGTATATATATCTTGTACATTTGTAAAAATATCAGTCATTCATCCACCTGATGAAGTCACTGTGTGACGAAACAATATTGTAGTGGAATTACTATTAAATTTATTTTGAAACTTAAAATTATCGTATTTTATTTTCACCAGGATCTAAATGATGCATAACTTCGGACCATCAACATGTTTGTTAAAATATTCTAATTACCCACAACTTAACAACTATATTTGGATTGCGATTCATATTGGACCAGATGTATAAATTCCTAATTTTATTCATGAAAGTTTGGATATTTTAATTATTGGTAAACTGTTTTTAAGTCATAATGCTTTGTTTCTGTATCCATTTGAGGCCCTAAATTTGAATATTTTTCAAGTTTCTAACTTGTCTGAACAGTATCAGACATAGCATATAAAAAACATTGTTGCAAAATATTTGATTATTCGCTTTAAAAAATGCACATGCATCTTTTTCAGTAATTCATTCAAATCTTTCCACAATTTCATTGTGATGCTATATTCCACAATAAGTATTTTAAATGTTGATTACTTGTACTTATTGATTGTATTGACTGATCAGAAAAGACGTGTATTTAACACGCGCTTGCTACCTGGGTACATACATCTAAAACATTGAAAAACAACACGTTAGTAAAAGTGGAACTGAAATGTGAGGTTAAGTATTTTATTCCCTTTATCATTGTATCCTTTGCCTGCCATGTATCAAGATGATACGTTTCTGATGTAGTATGAAAGCTAGTGACGGATTTATTAAAATTTGCGCTTAAAGAGGGCAGCTTCTCAAAACACTATTGTAGGATCAATAAGCATCTAGGAATTCTCTCATTGGTCGTAATATGTAATTCTTAGTCTACATGAAAAGATATGCAAATCATAAAATGTTGATATAAATTTGATATGGCAACATATAAAAAACCAGTTACAAACTAGCTAGACTTGTATGTATTAGTAGATTTATATCATCTAATAGAAAACTGTTTTAATATAGATATTATCCACTATATTCATTTACAAAAGAAAATAAGAAAGTAACGTAAATGTAGTACAGATGTACGATTTCAAATATCTTGTTGTGTCATCGTCATAATAACTGTTAACCTGCAGCTACAACTGATGGGTCATGAGGACCCGAGGTCATTTTATAATCTAAGTAAAATATTTAGTTCAGACCGTTGGCACTTGGGCGCTCCTATACTCTCCTAATATTCAGAGTATTTGTAGTGATGCATAACAAATAGTTAGTGCTGAAATTGTCGTTGCAGACTGTCTCCAGGACCCATCAATAGTAACTACATTACATATTCCCCGTTTACGTAGTTACTTCCATACAGGTATTAGTAAAAAAAATGGATTTTCGCTAAATATATTTATCAGTCCAACAGCTACAGCAAATACAGGAGTCTGACGAATTTTGGAAATCAATAGAAAACAAAGATGGTGAAGAAAGAGAAACTTCATTACTTGAGGAAACTGACACATGGAATGAAATTTTGAATGCTGCGGAACAAACTGATAAACATCAAGTGAACAGGAATACTCTGATCCTGGCGAAGAGTGAGTGGGAGACCCTGTCGCTAGAAACGCGTGGTATGGAAAGGATAATACTAGACGGGCGAAGAGACAAGTGCTTCGGAGACAAACTCCAGCGCATAATTTAGTAACTGTATTACCTTCTCCAAAAGTTTTTGCTCGAGATCATCCTCCAAAGACACCTCTTGAAACCTGGAATCTGCTGTTTAGTAAGGAAATGTTAGAAACAATTGGTGACTGTACAAATAAAAGATGTCGTTGTGTAAAGAAAAATATGCAAAATTTCCTGGTTTCAAAGTAATGCGCAGACCTACCTTTGTGAACAATACTAATTTAGATAAAATCAAAGCCTTTCTAGGGGTTTTATATTTACAAGGCATTTTTAAATCTGGTTACGAAAATATTCGGTCGATGTGGGCCACCAATTGTACAGGAAGGCCTATTGAGCCTCGCCCGATTTTCTTTTTTACTTATTTGTAATCGGTTTGACGATATTAGTGGGTACTTGAAAAGGCAAAGTCAAAATTAATAAGCCTGCCGCCATCTCAAATACATTAGACGAGTTTGTTTCTCGATCCAAATCTTGCTATTCTCTTGTGTGTCATAAAACAATTTCCGAAATGCTAATTCCGTTTCAAGGAAGATGTTTCGTATGTACATTCCCAATAGGCTTATTTTATTTAATGCCGTACTTGGCCAACCAGCCAACGCAATGAAATGGAGATTTTGACAAAAGTTGTATTGCGATTAGCCAAATGTATTGAAGTGCCGGGAGGAACATAACGGGGGATAACTAGTACACCTCCATAAAACTCCTTGATGAATTGAGAAAGAAAAATCTCACTTATGTTGGAACTATAAAAAAAAATAAAAAAGAGACAAAACCACCACCACCGATTTTTGGATTATTATTGTGATAGAGTCCTATGTGCCCAAAAAAGGAAAAAGTGGTATCCATTATGCATCACAGCCCATCAATTGATAATAGCGACAAAAAAACCAGATATTATTATTATTGTATAACGACACAAAATAAGAATGGATGCTTTGTATGCAAAATGTGCATTATACTCAACATCTGGGTGTACAAAATAGAAGGCCGATGGCAATTTTCCGTGCTATTTTAAATATTGCAGGTGTTATTTCCCGCGCTATCTGTCAATCTGCTTTGGAAGGTAAAATAATTCGACGGTTCGACTTTCTCAGAGAGATGGGAATTCAATTGATAGAAGAACACTTACGTTTGCGAATGTCCAATAATAAGGTGTTCATGAAAATCCTCAATATGGCAGGAGACTTCTCGAGAATACTAGTTCCTACTTTATTCAACCTATGTCGAAAAGCAAACGAAAGAGGTGTGCCACATGACCTACTAACAAGGACCGACAAGCAGCTATAACATGCAGTGCTTGCAAAATACCCATTTGCAATGAATGTTGTACGAAACTGTGTCCAAAATGTTTCGATAAATAATATCTATATTTTTGTACAACTTAAAAAAGTTTTACAATAAAATTAAATTCTAATGTTTTTTGTTTCAACAATGAAAAACTCAAGGTTAGCTTTTGTGTAAAATAAATTAGATATATCTGTGGCTGCTGTTTATTTTTTTTTATAATGTAGGAAATTACAACAATATAAAACAGAATTAATATTACTATGGATACAGATAGTGCTATAAAAAATATTCGTGATAGATGTTGACAGAACAATCATAAGGTTTACAATGGATCTGGCAATATAGAAATATTTCTGTAGTTAAGTTAATGCAGTAGTAAGTTGTCTTTATTTTGGAAACAAGGGACTCTAAAAAGATACGTAATTAATACCTATCTACATGTTCTTATTTAAATTAGGTCGATGATGTATAAATAATAAATATGTAGGGATCATAATTAAGAACGAATAAAATGAAGTAAAGTAAGCCTATAGTAATAACTACGGGTTGAGTGTTTACAAGCTCTTAATTTCAATTTGTGACAGATTTCGGGAGAGTTAAAGTAAATGTTGAGGTTCTGCGGGTAGGATATTGAATAGACTCAGAAACGGGTTAAGAGTACCTACTGATGCGTGGTGTTGCATACTTTCGTAGTCACTGAAATATCTTCGGATAAAGAAGCAATCCCACTTGGCAAAATCACTATATGCTCACTTGTTCTACATTAGCAAATACGTATTTTCATCCTTCTCTAAAATTGTGATTTTCCCAACTGGGAAGTCATTTTATCCCATTTACAACAAAATCATCGAATCACATTTTTGAGGTAATGTTGTTGAGTTTATGATGTTTCTCTATACACGAAATTTCATAAAGTTTGGTTACAATTAATCTTTCTGTTTCATCTTCAGGTGCTGTCTTCCCATAAGAATATGTATAAAATTGTAACTAATGATAATATAACCCCAAAAAGCGAACTCCATTTTTTCGGTTTTTTTAGTTATCAGTATTATCAAAGAAATAAGATATCTATTTTTCTGAAATGTTGGAGTGCGTTTCGCAATTATATGGCGATCTTTTCTTCCAATTTCTAGCGATTTTGGTTTCTTTAAATATTACAAACGTCCAGCTTTAATAGTTACGATTGCTCTTCTTACATTTCCTCTCACGTTAGCTCTCTTATCAAAGTGAATTATTTTATTCAAATCATTATTGAAGTAAGAGGCTACTTATCTTGAAAATCAGGAAGTTAATTGTTAAAAAGAAACATACGTAACCATCTAGACTTATTTCGTCAGTTATTACAATTTCACTTTTTGACTGATTTAAATATTGCATTTGACTGCGTCAAGGTTAAACGTCTTCTTGTTTTTATAGACACTTCACAGCAATCGATTTAATTAAATAAATTGTAGATGGATTTTTTCAATTCTTTTTATTTTATAATCCACAAGGCAGAACTTCATCCCGCTCTATTATATGTATGTAATTATAACGGTAAAAAATGTAGAATTAAATACAATACATTGTATTATTTAATTTTAAAAGAATTAGGAAGTACCCTCAAGATATTTAATATGTAAACATCTCCCAATCTTTCATGTATAAAAATATGTGATTATAATTCTAAGAAATTAAAAATTTCTATTTACCTCATTATTCATAGACATTCTCGACTTATGAAGTGCGTTTAATTATACCACAACAATATGTGTCTTAACAAATAGTTCATTAATGAAGAAAGCTGTTCAGTATTACCAAAACGAATCTCATTACCGCTTCAACACATAAATGTAATTAGATAATTTAATATATAATTAAATACTTTTTAAAAAGCTCTTCTATGTCTCGGCGTACTTATATGATGGAATATGATTAATTATTAATGCTTTAACTGCCAACAGTAACACTAATTACAACACTTCAGGCTACTTTAGATTTCAATTATTTGTACGCGCACTGTTATTTTCACAAAAGAAGAAACATACTTTCGACCGCAACAAACATGTATATACATACATACAGACGCTTTGCATAAAGTAATATAGGATTACATGAATATGTATCACACACAAGCAACAATTTCCGGTCTCCCAACTAATGCGAAACACAGAATTTGCATCACTAAATACCTGAAATATAAGCGTATATTTGAATATTGTATATAGTCAAACATAATCTGTTTTTGGAGAGTTAGAAACTACTAAGATGTACCACCGAACTTAGTTTTGATAAAAATGTGTTCTAGAAACCATTGACATAAAGAATCTTTACCACCAATGCGAACACTTTAGGGACGGTAGGGCATTGGACTTGTACGGCTCGTAATTGCCATAATCTACACAACGTCCCAAATAAATAAGTGTGTTTCAAGACGGTCTGGCGGTTATTTCGAAAGTGAACGAGATTCAAATAAAGCGGGTTGGAAGGGAGAGAGGGTATCGCTTGCAAGATGTGTCATATTTTGAAACGCCATCAGCAACGCTTGTTTTGCGTACATGTGTTTTCCAGAATAATCGGTCGCTCATTCGCGTTCGGCAGCTATTTCGACTTCATTATGGATTGCTTACCTCAGAAATTACAAAAGATAGGTATAGGACAAAAATGAAAGAGAATAAAAAAAATGAGGTGTGGCCACCACACGACTTTCTTATACGTATGAAAGTGTTACTTCCGGTCCGAATTTTGAAATTTCATTTATATAAAAAAATATTCCAAATCCAACTGTAAATACTTTTCTACTCTCCATAAATATATATAGAATGCATAATTTACGACATATTTGAAAAAAACCGATTTTCGATAAGAGTAAGAAACCTACTTCCGGTAGGAATTTCGAAACATTTTTTTAATAAACTTCTTCTCAAATTTAATTTTAAGTACATATGAATTATTTATAAATTTGTCTAAACTTAGTAGTTGACGAAATATTGGCAAAATTCGAGTTTTTCACTGAAGTAAACTTCTACTTCCGGTCGGCCGAATTTGCTGAAAATCTAATCAGTTCTCAAAAGGGAGATTATACACGTAAATGCAAAATTTGGAATTGATATCTCCAGCGGTTTGACCGCTATCGTGGTCACAGACAGACAGACACACAGACATTTTTTAAAAACCACTTTTACTTTCTAAAGGTGGGTTTACATTATATGTTTTGTCATATGTGTGTTCGTAAGATATATCATAAGCTCAATATTTGACTGATCACACGATGTGAGTTCTCATAGCCGATTGCTCATAAGTGAACTCATAGCTGAACTCATAAGGAAACATACGTCTGCTGTGAGAATAGACCAGCACCTATTTGCGATGAGAAAACATAAGCGTGAACGCGGGCTTTTTCGTATAGTTTGGGGAATTTCTGTGTTAGGAACATTGTAACACACCTGGTAACACACGCCGACACGCGACGAAAGACCTCTTGTTAAGGTTATGTTTCTGATTGGTGCATGAACGTTTGGTGTTTGGTCACAGAACGGAATATTTGGTTTTAAGAACGACTATTATTTTAACATATAAACAGTAGCAATGGAAAAGGTAAGTCGATCAGAAAATTTACGCTACATAAGTATGTACCTATGTAGGTATAATGAAACTTTGATTGTTATTAGACTGAATGGCCCGTGAAGCTAACGAACAAACTGATTGAGGAATACGAAACGCACCCCTGTTTATTTGATACAACGCATAAATTTTATGCAAATAAACACGCGAGGAAGGACGCAATTTTCAACATATGTGAACAATTAAAGGTTGATAACCCCAATTTAACAGTGGAGGACATCAAGAGGAAAGTGACGAATTTACGTTCACAATTCACACATGAACGAACAAAAGTGAACGCTAGTCGCCACAGCGGAGGTGGCGCCGATGAGGTCTATGAACCAAAAGTTTGGTGGTACGAAAAATTAAAGTTTCTGACACCACATATCAGAGCCAGGAAGGGTAAAAGTTCCTTGGAGTTGAAGGTAATGTATGTAAAGTTCTCACTTATAGTTGTTCTATTAAATCCCATACATTTAGAGTCAAGATGATGTGCACAGCCAAGAGATGCAGAGCCAGGAACCAGATATGGACTCGGATGGAGAACTCCAAGCACAAACACAATCTGGGGTATCTGTTCGATATCACTTAAGTGACAGTGGAAGTGAGAATGAAAACAGGGACCCTGTGCCAACGCCTTCAACCTCCTCCTCATCTGCCACTCTCAAGAGGAAGCGACAAGAACCAAAGTACGCCAAACTAGATGATCCCAATACAGATCAGTTGATCACAGCAACTATGCAAACGTTGACGAAGTTAACCAGCCAGAAGCAACTGCCACGAAGAGGTCCGTTGGCAGAGGAACATCAAGTGTTTGGAGAATTTGTAGCTTCAGAACTCTTCAAAATTGATGATGTGGAAATCCTAAACGATGCAAAGTTTGAGATAAACACCATTTTATACAATGCAAATAAGAAGTTTATTGCAGCAACCAAAGCTGGCATACAAATAGATGTAGAATAAGAGATAATATAGCAACATCATGTTTCATTCATTAATAAACAACCTTAGAAAGTACCAGAATTTCCACTTCACTACAGCGTTAAAAATTGAATTTTTTGATAGCTTCCCATTGCCAAGGTACAAATCCATGAGTATTAAAATAGTGCATAAAGTGATTTCTGATTTCCAAGGGCTGATTTGAACTTCTATTAACTCTACATCTTTCTAAATTTGTCATGTAAACATTTTGTCTCCACTCCCCTTGCGTCAAAGATACATTTTCTGTATTTTCATTATCCACTCCAAATAAGTAGTTTCTTCCATCTTTCTTTTTTATATAATTATGCAATGCACAACAGGCCAATGTGAGTTTCTCTACTTTATCTACTTCTAAATTTATGTCTCGTTGTAAGACCTGAAACCTATTAGCTAGAATGCCGAATGCATTTTCGACTACTCGTCTGGCACGACTCAAGCGGTAGTTAAAAATCTTTTCTTCTTTAGTTGACCGTTGTCCAAGAGGTTTAATAATTCTCGTTGATAAACGGAAAGCATCATCAGCAACGATCAGATATGGTACCTTAATTTGAGAATTTGGCAGATAACTATCTTCAGGGAAATCCAACAGATTCTGTTCAACTGCAGTGCTTAAGTTACAATTACTATATACTCCGCCATCACTGACTCTACCATTACATCCAACATCAACATAAATAAAGTTATAGTCAGCATCCACAAGTGCCATTAACACAATACTATGAAAGCCTTTGTAATTGTAATAGAAAGACCCATCTGATTTTTTAGCTCTAAATGCTATATGCTTTCCGTCTAACGCTCCTAAACAATTGGGAAAGTTCCAAGCTGTAAAAAATCCTTTAGCGATTTCTAACCATTGCTCTTTTGTAGTGGGAGTAGTCAAATAGTCGTCCTTTATTACTTCATGAATACTTTCCACTACTTCCGGAATCATATTTGATAGTGAAGGCACAGATATCCTGAAGCTGTAGGATAAGTTTTTAAAAGTTTCTCCTGTGGCTAGGTATCGCAAGGTGACTAGCAATCTAGAATAAATTTTATTTGCAATTATTGCAATCTAAAAGTGTTACCCAAATACCTGGTCCTTGCTGATATACATTCCCTAAAACATGTGTCTTTTCGTTCTATAAAAGGCGTAACTCTTGACAATAAATCTTCAAAAGTGTTTACAGACATCCTTGTAAAATTTTTAAAACTTTTAGGGTCTTCCACTGCTATTTCATTAAAAACTAGATTTGCCATTCCTCGGCCACAATCTCTTCTACATAGCCATTGTCTTGTCCAGGTTGTTCGTCGTTTTCTTATTATTCCTGCCCTCTTATCCCTATTATTACTAAACTTCTTCTTTCGCAATAATAATAGTAATAACAAAGTAGTGCACGTTATTTGTAATACAGTGTTACGATCCATTTGCACTGATGAAGTAAACGGTAACAATAATCACAGTAAAAATGTAACGATGTATAAGTAAGGTTATGTTGTTTCACTTGTCATTTACAAAACTCTTTAACATTCTCCTAGCTGAACACAAATCTTTTGGAAGTCATGTGACTTAACAAATCTCATATGATTTGTCTTTAGGAACACATATATGAGAAAACATATAATGTAAACCCAACTTTATACGTAGTATAAGGAAGTATTGTGATGATGAAAATTTTCGACCTCGAGATTTTTGCAGATGTCCACGTTTTGAGGTCCCCTGATACCAAAAATGTGGTTTTTAAAAAATGTCTGTCTCTCTCTCTCTCTCTCTCTCTCTCTCTCTCTGTCTGTGTGTGTGTGTGACCACGATAGCGGTCAAACCGCTGTAGATATCAATTCCAAATTTTGTATTTACGAATATAATCTCCCTCTTGAGAACTGATTAGATTTTGAGCAAAATCGGCAGACCGGAAGTAGTAGTTTACTTCAGTGAAAAAATCGAATTTTGCAAATATTTCATCAATTACTAAGTTTTAACAAATTTATAAAGAATTCAAATGTACTCAAAATTAAATTTTAGAAAAATTGTTTTAATAAAGTTTTTCGAAATTCCTACCGGAAGTAGGTCTTTTACTCTTATCGAAAATCAGTTTTTTGCGAATATCTCGCAAGTCATGCTTTCTAGGCAGGTACATTACGAGTATAAAAGTATTTAGAGCATACTTTTAAATATCTTTTGTATAAAAAAAATTTCAAAATTCAGACCGGAAGTACCACTTTTACTCTTATCGAATAGCGATTTTTTACAAATATGTCGTAAATTATGCATTCTATATATATTTATGAAGAGTACAAAAGTATTTAGAGTTGGATTTGGAATATTTTTTGTATAAATGAAATTTCAAAATTCGGACCGGAAGTAACACTTTCATACGTATAAGAATGTCGTGTGGTGGCCACACCTCATTTTTTGGTATCAGGGGACCTCAAAACGTGGACATATGCAAAAATCTCGGGGTCGAAAATTATCATCATCACAATCCTTCATTATACTACGTATAATAAAGTAAAAAGGAACAAAATGCCTGAATAAAATACTCGGTGTTCCATTTAAAAAAAAATGAGGTGTGGCCACCACACGACTTTCTTATACGTATGAAAGTGTTACTTCCGGTCCGAATTTTGAAATTTTTAATTTATACAAAAAATATTCCATATCCAACTCTAAATACTTTTGTACTCTTGATAAATATATATAGAATGCATAACTCACGACATATTTGCAAAAAATCGCTATTCGATAGGAGTAAAAGTGGTACTTCCGGTCTGAATTTTGAAATTTTTTTTATATAAAAGATATTGAAAGTTATGTTTTAAATACTTTTAGACTCATAACGTACTTGTCTTAAAAGCATGACTTGCGATATATTCGCAAAAAACTGATTTTCGATAAGAGTAAAAGACCTACTTCCGGTAGGTAATTTCTTCTTTAAGACAATTTGTTTCAAACTTAATTCTAAGTACATATGAATTCTTTATAAATTTGTTTAAACTTAGTAATTGACGAAATATTTGCAAATTTCGATTTCTTCACTGAAGTAAACTACTACTTCCGGTGTGCCGATTTTGCTCAAAATCTAATCAGTTCTCAAGAGGAAGATTACACACGTAAATACAAAATTTGGAATTGATATCTACAGCGGTTTGACCGCTATCGTGGTCACACACAGAGAGACAGACACACACACACAGACAGACAGACACACACACACACACACACAGAGAGAGAGAGAGACAGACATTTTTTAAAAACCACTTTTTTGGTATCAGAGGACCTCAAAACGTAGATATCTGCAAAAATCTCGAGGTCGAAAATTTTCATCATCACAATACTTCCTTATACTACGTATAAGAAAGTAAAATAAGTTTTTGCTATGTGAAAATTTCAAGAAGTAGGCTTTGAAAAAGCAAAGTTTTTTGAGGTATTATCGAGTGTAACTTTACCAAATGATGCAGAAGTTTCTTTGCTACAAGCACCACCAAAGTTAATGTTTTTACTTTTAAACACAATGTGAAAATATTTTTTTTCTGAAGACGTGTTTTGGTTAAATATCTTCAAAAAAAATTAATAACTCAAAAACTATTGGCTCAATTTTGAAAAAGGAAAAAATAGTTGAACAGACAATTTAAAACAGTACAAGAAAATCCAAAAATGTATAGGGTGAGTCATTTAAAAAAATTAAGTTCCGTGCATTTCTGGTGAAACCGGAAGTGCGTCAGAGCCTAAAGTATTTTTACAATGTGCGTCACAAGCAACCATGGATCTTCCACTAATTGTTTTTTCCTTTATTTAAAGCACAAAAGACCAATCGAAGAAGCGGTTACTAATGACTCACCCTGTATATGATTAGGGAAATGCACTCGTCAAAGTGCATCTCAACACGATAGCCGTGTATGACGGAAACCTTATCTGCAGACGTTGCAATAAGGAATCAGAAACAGTCAGACATATTCTAATAAACTGTCAGGCACTGGACCACAGGAGGCAACGCTTTTTAGGCAACCGAATATAGACTCTGAGATACTCAAGAAATACCAAGTATAGGACTTACAGCCTTGTACAGGTTCAGCACGATAAGCCTAATCTGCTACACTCTGTTAGTTTTAATGATTAACATTTTGTACTAGAATTGTCGCCAAACTAAATCTTTTCAGGAAGACTTTCGATTTAACTGCAAAAAAGTTAATTGGTGTATATAATTGTTTTGTTTGTTGGTTTGCTAGGTTTCGAGATCATTGTTATTTGGGAGAGTTTTAAGAAAATAAAAATAGGCTTTCTTTCTATAAGTAAATGCAGCATTATAAAAAATTTTATATTTTTAATTCTACTGCACAATTTATTTGAAAGATTTATACTATCTATTCCTCTCTAATAATTTTCTATACTATAAATGTTCTCGATATGATTTCATATTCTGTTATTCAGTCCAACGCATTACCATTTTATCTAACACGCTGGTCTGTGAATGGACAATTTTCAGACTTGATGTCTGTTCTTATATTTAATAACATCATTTAACAGAAATTCTTATACTATTTACATCTATACATTTATACGCAAAACGTCTATGCATATATACATGAGTTTGAGATACACACACATCTAGTGTCATTACCGACAATCAACGCAAAGACACCATGTTTCAGTCTTTAAGGCCTCGTCAGTGTACTTGTTAACTGCCGGTAATGACTTTTAAACTAGTTTCACTACTTATGTCAGCTTTGCGTGGAAAATGTCGTGAGAGCATAACGTCGCACGTACACTGACGAGGCCTTAAAAGCCGAAACACGGTGTCTGTGAGTTGATTGTCGGTAATGGCACTAGATGTGTCTGTGTATCCCAAACACATATACGTTTTGCGTATAAATGTATATATGTAAATAGTATTTACCTCTTGATGTTAGTTCATGCATGTAAGCAATTAACACTTTTCATTTTCATTAGAAATTCTTTTAATAGATACTGCGATTTGATTGTTCAAAATTTTATGTGAGACATATATACATTTGTATTACAGGACTAAATGCATTTTTCGAATACCACTTGGTTTAAAGTTGAACAAATATTACCTACTATTACGTTTTTTTACCGTTACTTTGCAAGTCATGCAATTTTGGATGAATTTATGCCGCACTAGATAGGACGAGACACTCAAGGCACGCCGGGCTGTTGTTGGTAACGAACCCGTCATATCTCATCAGCGGAAAGTATTGTCTTACACAGGGGACAACGATTTTTCAAGCCGAGTAAACTGCTGACCCGTGCATTTTTCTTACAACGTATACGAACTGGATTATAACTCTGAGAACACATAAACCCTGCAACGCCAATACGTTTGAAAGATAAAGATGGATACATCGAGAGCAATGGAGAGGGACATACGAGCATGGGAATTGGCTCGGAACACGAAACTACTCGCAAATAAAAAAATATATACATACATACAAACAAAGTGAAACGATATAATCTGAATGTTAAAAGACTTCCACGAACTCCAATAATTTATAGGATGATATTTTTGGGGGTACTATAATGCAGGAGTTTCCTGGTTTGAAATAAGTCTGTAAGTATAAATATAAATGCGACACTTACTTAAAATTAAATCGTAATCCTATGTAGTAATAATACAGTTAACAGGTTGGTTTGTGCGTTTAAAGTAATGGTCTACTGTCACTGCAATTATAATTTTGAATTTGAACTAAGAAAACTGTTTGCAAACTATTGCATTCTTACTTGACTTTGATTGTTAAATTTAAACAGATTTCATTCGATACGAATTCTATCCTACAGCTATTATTATTTTTAACTTTTTGTCATTTATTTGAAAAAATGATATATTTCTACATTAAAACACTGCGTATAATATATGTAGACTAGAAATTACATTTAAATATATAATAATATAATGTGCCTGTATAGTATATTAAAATACAAGTAACAGAAGGCCTTTCATTCCAGCATGATTTCCAAATTCGGACACGAGCGCGCAGCGTGTAATATATATTTTGTATTTTATTCTTAATTATCATGAATTACAAACTTATTATGTTCATATAACATTTATTTTTTTATTTAATATCTTCAGTATTATCATTTGTTGTTAATTAGTTTAAGATTAAGAATTTCCATTATTTCCCATTTCTTTTTTTACTAAGGATTTAGCTGTTTTATCTTTAATTTAGTACTTAGTACTTAATATGGGTTGATGTGCCGCTTTTCATTGCACGAATTGGATTAGCAAGAAGAGTGCAAGGCAATTAGAGGCATGGGAAAGGAAAATTATCTTTCCGCGATTGTAGGTAGGTACATAAAGTTATTAATTTCATCCAAAAGTTGGTGAATATAAATCTTTTAACTTTGAAAATTGTTGATTATAGGATACAAAAAGAGCCCATTAGAAGGAATCTGCGGTTAAAGGAAATAGATATGCCAAATTGGGTTCCAAAGGAAAGTAGTATACTTTGGTCTCATTTTGGGAAGAATTGCCATTATAAACATTGTTACGCCCTTGTCACCGTCGCAACTATATTATAAAACTTCCGGTAAATTACGATGTAGGGAGATCACTGTAGCGAGGTGGTAGTGTAAGAAAATCGCAGGGCCGAGCTAACTCAAGTCGCAGATGGCGTGATGTTCAAGAAATAAAATTAAGAATAGAGCGTCGGTCGGCGGCGACGCTTGCGACGTTGTCCGGGCACCACGACACTACGCTACCTTTGGAGGTAACCTACCTGCGGATTCTAATTAACGCCACTGGCTGTGTCCCTCCAGCGGGATACACTACTGGTTCACCCTGTATATGGAACTGTTATACAAACCTTACTCATGCGCTAATTCGACACAAAGTATAGGAAAAACATAACCAAAAATAAAAGAATAGATAGACAATATTCTAAGTATATTAAATATAAAAGGTTTTCCAACACACAAAGGTTCAAAAAAATTACGCAAGATTATATCGTATGATACAAAACTGACATGAACTAACCCAATGTATTAAGGTATTTATGAAAATATTTACTTAAAGGTTTTCAAAAAAAAAACATATATAATTATTCCAATGGAAACATAGTGAAATTTTTAAATTATTGAAGTATATTGAAAATGAAAGTTTAAATGTGCGGCAAATTAATTCCTAAAATACTTGTCCCAAAACCTTAACAAAATGAAGTAGTAACAGTTAGAAAATTTGACATAACCTCTGCTCTTATTACTAGAGGTAGGTCGGCAGCCGAAACGTTTCGTAAGCCTTACAAGCTTAATTACATACGAACTTAAATAAGTCGTCAACCAACCGCGATACTACTACAATATAAGTTAATTAAACTGTTAAATTTTAAAAGAAAAACGAAATTTTGAGATGGTATTTACGTGATTCGCAAAAGCTTATGTTTACAATTGGTACTTAATTTAACACATTTTAGACAAAGGTAAAATAGTATAAAAGAGAAATTATTGAATTTACTGTAAGAATTTTTGTTTACAAATGATGTTTAATTAGTTCATTTTACACATAGGTAAAATAGTATATATAAAAGAAATTGCTGAATTTACTGTACAGAATTTATGTACACATATGAAATTTAATTAGCACAATTTAATCAAACGTAAAAAATAGTATAAAAAAAAGGAATTTATTGAATTTTACTATAAAGAATTATTTCCAGAAAATTAATCTGAGTCGCACCTCAGGTTGTTACAAAAGTACGCAATCAACGAGTGCCCCAACAATTATCCTACTTCTGGGATCACTCGGTATACAACGCAGTCAAATTTAGATTTAAGCCAAAATTTAAATAGCGGTAGTTGTGACCTAACACATGAAATGGTGGTTGTAATAAAATTTAGTAGATCTCTAGTAAGTTCTTAAGCATGTGTATTGACCAGCCCAACCGGCACAAGATATTGACAAATTAGTCGAGGTACACGTCGTAGTTTGTTAAATGGTGTTGTACTTATCTCGCAAAACATGTGAGAAGGTAGGCTCACTAGCTGGAGACGAGATGCCGGAGATCTTCAGGTCCTGCATGAGGTACAACAGGTAATGCGTCTTAATGGGGATCAGATACCGATGCATAGGCACCCTGCACCAGGTTCCTATACCCAAAAAAAGAAATGCAGAAATTAAAACACTGGAACCCGTAAAAGTAATTTTTCCTCGACTTACCCCAATTTTTCCTTGGAGAACACGAAAAATAATCTTCAAGAATCACAATGGCGCAAAAAGAAACTAAGAATCCACCTCGTGGAACAGCAAAACTTAGGGTGACGGAAACTACGTAAACACCCACGAAAATTACATACGATAAGGTAGCGAAATTTACTACTTATTCTGTTTAAAGCGCCTAAGCGATATTTGTCTACTTTAGACACACCATAAAATTCAAAAAGAAATAAGTAGTTTGCACACGTGATTCCGTAATGAAGGTTGACTTGAAAGTGTCTTTACAACAGCGTGCTTCCCTCAACCATGCGCCCCAGACTTCACGCTGGCTTCTAAAATGCGGAAACAGTTCTGCCTGTACGCGGGAAGAATTTGAATAATTTAACTAACACAAAACTATATTGCAAAAGAAACCGTCAGTAATGTGACCTATATAATTAAACACAATCATCCTCGGAGCTCAAAATGATGACAAAATTCATTGAAATTACACTTACAACGTACGTAAGATCACATAGTTAAATATAACGAAGAAAGAAATTTCACGTCTACAAGGTTGGTATTATGCACTCGCGTCTACAAACACGAATTTCACTTTGGCTCTTTGACTTCCCGCATGCGCATTTAGACTACAGACGAGTGGCAATCAAGAAATTTAAAAAAAACTTGATATTTAACTGCCTATGAGTTAGTATTGTGTAACATTTAAATCGTACGTAAGGAAACATAAGCATTTATTTACACGAATAAAAGTACAAGTTTGATTTAAAAATAGAATTTATAATTTTATTTGGTAACTAGGTATTATTGCTGTAAAACATTACATTTTAATAAACGAATGGCTGCTGTATTGGCTTCTTCGTCATTAGGTTTCCTCATTTTTGCGGTTCTTTTATTTTTTTTTCTTTGTAGAGAAAAATCGTTGTCGGTCGATACGTTTATTGTGAGGGACGTGTGGCACGGTTGGAGGCAGCCTTATTTCTTGTTCATTGTTTTTTCGAACAGCTGCTAAAGTAGGTCCAATCGATGCTGCAACTCTTTTAAATGTTTCCAGTTCTTCAAAAGTTGAAATTTTATCGATTAGCTGAATATGCAGTGTTTTCAATTTTTCTTTCTCGACATTCAATTGATCCTCTTTTTTATTCAAACGTAAGTTTACATCAGATTGTATCGGAACCTCTATTTTAATGTTTGATAATAACTATTAAAATAAATAAATTACTATTTAGTTTTGCCGACTAACTCATTTGCTCTCAGGGTCGTGTAAGTTTGTAAGAAATAATTTATTAATTCAACAATAGGGTTCCTCCACAATATTTATATTTTGGTAAAATAATACGAGTGCAAATTCAAATTAATTTGTATATTTAAATCCAATGAATCGCATACATATGCACATATAACAAAAGAAATGAAACATATAACAACAATTTTTCTATTATATTTATACACATACTTAGTGGCGATGGCTATAGATATATCTATATATATTTTTCTTCTAATTTATAATATATTTTATAAATTAAACGCCGCCTATGAGAAAAGTTACAACATATGCGTTTTACGCATCATATGAATACACAGCTAAGCGAATACATTTTACATTTCATATTCATAAATAGACGAGATTTATGTTATTAACTTTACGTATTATTTACGTTTCTATATATATAACATTTAGTCTACAATTCTTTATTCGCTTACTACACACGAATATATATTTCTTTTAGAACAATTGTTTGTAGAAAATACCTTATGATGACAGCTATGTTTTTCTATTGTTTTCCTTTGCTCTTCGGCACTTTTGCTTCCCAGGGAAAACGGTCCTTGTCTGGCGTCGTCTTTTCCACGG
The DNA here is from genome assembly GCA_963170755.1 of Amphimallon solstitiale. NCBI lineage: Eukaryota > Metazoa > Arthropoda > Insecta > Coleoptera > Scarabaeidae > Amphimallon > Amphimallon solstitiale. Next base: position 53,634,056 of record OY720680.1, read on the forward strand.
ATTTGCTTTGTCGTCACTATCTTGAAGTAACGAATCTATTTGCACAATTTATTTACTACACATAACACATTGCACATTTACTTTATGTACCACTCTTTTAATTATATGTTTAACATTTAACATTTCTTTGTCTCGTTATGTGATCCGTTATAGGATTTTCTATATAAACTTTTAATGAATATTCTTATTTTATTGCTAGTCGTAATTCGACGACTTCTTTAAAATGCTAAGAAGCCAGCCAGCCGAATTTGTAACGACTTTTTGTGTTCGCCTTTCAACACCCTTGGTCTAACGGCTCTAGTCTTCGACTACTACCTATTTTCTTGACGCTTCTTTCGTTTTATCTCCGGGCACCGGTGGTTCCCCGTTCTTTCTTTAGTTCAGTGGTTCACATTTAACATTTTCCCCACGCGCACTCTTTTGCACAGTCGACTGTTTATCACACGTAGCGTTTATTGCCCAAATAAAATACTGGCGTCGCAGTTCTTATATCTAACTGAATAACAAACTTATGACTAATCTTATACTACGATATATTCATTGGATTCAAATACTTCATGTTAAAATATTAATAATAATAAAATATAACTATATAACTTCTTAATATATAAAATCTATACATATATAAAAATAGTCTGTACCGTTACAAGATTTGGACAGTATCTGCACAAGTTGTTCTTGTTCAATTTTTTTCTCGACATTACATTCGTCTACAATCAAAACGCACTGTTCTTTTTCTGCAAAAAATATAACATTAGTACATATTAGCAAATGTAAAAATTTTGTGAACGAAATTATAAAAAAATATCCGGAACTTTCCAACACCGCCATCAAGTTGACATTTGTTTAATAGTAATAAACATTCAACCGTAAAATATACTAATGGAAAAATAATCATTATTATTATTATAAAGAAAAGAAACCAAAACCAAAAACCCTAAAAAATATATACCCCGTTTGGTTCAGTCCAGCATCCTCTTCCAAAAGGCTCTTCAGATGTCTCACTAATAAAAAAAAAATTACAAGCAATTAATTATATTTTACTTCTTAATAAAGTAAGAGAAGTGATAATATCAGCTATGTACTCACAGAAAAGTTACTCACTACCAAAATATTATAAGTATACAAACCTTCAATTCTATTTGCAATAGGAGTAGATTCTTTGGCATCTTTTTTATATTTGCAAACCAAATGGATATGTTTGCACATGTTCCACCGAATACTGTTATCCAAACAGGTGCATCAATAAGCATGGATACATACTTCACATGAAGAGCATACTAATTTGCAGTCACAACCAGAATTTTTTTCTTCAACGATATAAATTTCCTTAGATGTTGAAGACAAAACCTGATAACCCGATTCAGTTTGTATAACAGTTGAGGTATCCAACTTTTCACTTGTTTTATGCTTGCTTCGCAAGTCCTTGATTTTTGTTGATATTTTGCCCTTATTTATTATAATGAGTCTCTCGAAAAGTTTGTCTTTAATAAATTTCATGATTTTATTGATTGTTTTGTCGAGGCGATGTGCTTTCTTTCCTTCCAAGTATAAATATTTAATGGTATGATGCATCCGCTCAATGTGCATATTGGTGTTGATACCAGCATGCAGCCGATGACAATAAGCCCATGCATTTACATTGTCCACATAATTTTGCACAAAATAACGTCCAAATTCCAAAGTTTGTGAGGTAGACAATAACTCATTTACAAAATTTTGCAGCATTGTCAAAAATGCTTCAGGATCTCTTTCTTGCAGGAGTGTTCGTAACTGTTTGTAGACATTCGCCTGAAGAACGTTTTGAATGTTAAAAAAATACGTAACAATCTGAAAAACAAACCTGTGACTCTTGACCGTCAATTTTATTTAAATTTTTTCTCCATGCTCTATCCACATGCCATGTACAGAACAGTCTATAAGTAAGTTTATAAGTAATATGCATTATTTATCGATAAAAAGATATTTACCTGAATTTGGCAGGATCAAACACTTGTAACCAAGCGTTGTAATAAGCCGGCGCCATGTCAGACATAAATACTCGTGCTTGGATTGAACGTCCCAAGTTATCCTTTATCTCTTTGAAAAAAATTTGCATAACAACTTCGTCCGTTCTATTTGAAAACATAAAACTGCAAGGAAACCCTTCCCGCATGTCGTCTAATACCAATAGTGTTGTCAGTTCAAAGTCATAGTCATTGAGGCCATGAGTTCCATCTATACAAATGCAATCATCACAAAACTTATTTAATATTTCTAATTGACCAGGATGCATGATGATTATAACAAAATCGTCATCGTTCAGGAAAGGGTAACGCTCACATTTCTCCCCTTGAGGCTTATAAAACAGAATTGTCCCACTTTCCTTAACTTGATTTACCCAGGCCTCAATGCTAATAGCGTCATCTTTATGCCGTACAGATTCATTATTTAAATTAAATAATTGAGTAATATTATGAAGGTCTTTTCTAGACAGCAAGTGGATTCTTTCCAAGCTATTGCCTGTGACTGAGTCTCTAATGTCATCCAAAATTGATGTAAACGGTACATTGGAAGCTATTTTACAAGCCAAATCCATTCTCTGAGAGTCTGTGAGATTCAGATGACCTAACTCATTGTCATGCCCTATGTGGGTTTCAATAAAAATCACATCATAGGTACCATTGTCTTGGATTTTTACAAGAATCTCTGAAGGGCATATACCGTTGATTTTGTTGCTCCCTTGTGTTTCTAAATGTCTCAGACCTTTACCTTTTTTCACGTAAAAACCAGAACGATGACAAACATACAATATATTTTTAACACCTCCTTGAGTTTTATAGGAGCCGTGACTACTAACATATTTTGAACAAGTGATCTTCTCTAGATTATTTTTCCAACTATCAAATTCGTTTGCATTTAGGAAATTTAATGATTTAGTAGAAACTTCTATATCATGTGCTTCTTTAAAATGAATATGTAGTGTTGATTTTGACACCATTTCAAAATGGCACAAGCTACATTTTCTTACTGCAAGCCGATTATCTAGATTACTTTGGTCATTATGTGTCTTCTTATGGTTTTTATAGTGATTTATATTTGAAAAGTTTTTTTTGCAATATTGACACTGGTATGCATAAATTTTTGGAGATATAAGCTGGTCTACTTTTTCTACAAAAGGCGCAAAAGTATAGAGAAAAAAATAGTTTAATTATTAGGTATATCTACTCACCGCTATGAAATCTTTCAACGTGTCTTTTCAAATTCGAGTATTTTGAAAATGTTTGGGAACATTCATTACATACAGCTTTGCATGTTCGGGCTTTATTTGGAGCAATTTCCTCTAACCGTTCTGAAAAAATTTTAACGAAATTGTAAACATTTCCGGACATTTCAGTTTTCTGAATGTTTGTTTAATTTTTACATTGAAATGAAAATAAATACATTGGAGTATTAACATGAGCATGGTAGATAGTACAGTGGATATAGTACCTACCAGCACCAGCAAACAGTTAAAATTCAACTTACCGCCGTGAAATTTCTTGACGTGCGTTCTCAGATTGGAATGTTTTGAAAATCGTATTTTACACTCGGAACATTGATGATCCATTTTAGGAAATACTTCTACTATTCTTATTTCCGATTTAATACTACTAAAGAAGAAAATAACCTCACTAAACAAACACTCAAAACTGTCAAAACAAAAAAAAACCGTAATGCGCATGCGGGAAGTCAAAGAGACAAAGTGAAATTCGTGTCTGTAGACGCGAGTGTATTATGCGAACTGTCAGACTAATGATTTCGCTTGAAGCAAGTAAACAAACGCATCTCAAGCCATACACACATTATAAATGACCGACACCCAGGTAAATAGATTAAATATGACCAAATAATGCACACAGGATAGCGGCGGGACATATACCCGACCGAAATTGTTTTTACAGGCAATGGATCCCGACGAAGATACGGCTAACATGTTCAGGAGGTTAAGTTCAACGTTTAGCTCGGAAAGATAATATTCCTGCGAAAGGTCCCCCCCATTACCATCAAGAGCATGTCCGTGAAAGAAGAAAATAAGTATGCACAGTGCCTAAGCTGTTCTTAAGTTACAATAAACCTTTTTTTTAAGCAAACAAAACAATCATAAAACCAAAGGAAGTTTTCGATTGCCACAATACATGATTCATTTGGAGCATATGTAAATAAGGCGCTGTAAGAGTATCCTAACACAATACTTTCCTTCACAAACAAGGCAACATGAAAGCAATAAAAACTAAGAAGGAAACAATCAAGAATACACAGATATCGTAGCCTGTAAGTGCAATAAGTCGACTGCAAACATTAAACGTTTACCAAAAACAAAACAACAGAATAAATACAGGTAGGTTGGCCTAAGCTACTGTTTAACAGGCCCAGGAATTATTTAATATAAAACGTAGTCTTAAGATAACTCAGCCATTTAGAAAGTTCATCGTCTGAATGCATGTATAACCTAAAACCGAATTTACCAGTAAATATAGCCTAAGGAAAAGAAATGTGTTTACACAATAGATATAAGGCATGTCAAACTAGATCACATAATATACCAGGCACGGTCGATAAATAAAGTTTAAGGTACCATATATTGCGAAATGCTTAAGTAATGCGGAACATAGGCAAAAGTAAAAATAAGGCATAACAACATACTCTAACTACTATATACCTTAGTGAAGTGCTATACAAACATAAATTGTGAAGCAAGTGCATCATTTTCTTCGGTTACGGTGGATTTGTTTATTAAATATTTGTAGCAGCGAGTGAGAGTGAATCAAACCTTCCATCAAGAGAGCCATAAGACTTGTAAGACTAATAAATATATGTGTATATAAATTTGTTGATGTGTAAGTTGTTTATACTATTGCTAACCTAAGTACGTACACACATTTTTACTTATTAATTTCAGTTTTATATAGAGTAAATATAAAGTGAATATTACAGTTGAATGACACACATTTCTATGCTTACAGAACTATTAATTGTTCTGAAAGGCAACTTTAAATAACATTTTTTACTTCAGTCATGTATTGAAAGTTTACGAGTAACTCGTGGGCACTAGCAAATATTTATTTTCAAAAAAATCTATAATTTGTTTTTTCAAAGTATAATTATTAGAGAAGTAAATTTAGTTAAGAACAGTTTAAAAAATAATAATATTCGAATTTAAATAAAATTTAATAAAATTTATTACATGTGAACACTTAACGGTATGCAACCCGCCAAGGTTGAACCATTTCTACCCTGCCCGTACCCCACCTGGTATCCCTTTATTTGTCTATAAACTGACATTATGCTCTCTCTATATATCCTACTTACTCTAAGGTGTTACCCATTTAATAACATGAACACGTTAAATCGGAATAAGTCAATTATAGACATGCAATACTAAATTAAGGGCCGATTGTATTAACGATAATTATTTTTTTAAATAACATTTAACCTAATGTCCATTTAAATATGTCAATTAATTACAAAAACTGTTTCACTAAAAACATTTAAATTAAATCGCTAATTATTCTACATTTAAAATAATTGCCGATTTTTGCCCAATTAAATTATTTGTGACAGCGACAACTGCAATATTTGAAAAGTCGCACATTTTTCAAATAGTGAAATCTCTTTAATTGATTGTGTTATAACAGTTGCTGATTTGGTTTTAGAAAAACATATTTATTTCTAAAAATTTTTAAGTTCTTATATGTGTCTATGTTTTGTTTATGACGATCTTATCAATTTCATTACCATCGGAGGAGTTTGATCTCAGTCCTCGTGTATTCTTTTTTTTCTTGGAGGGGGGAGGGTCGCGTCGTTGTTTTTCTGTTTTCCACATTTTGCATGATTTTTAATGAAATCAGTTTCTTGCACCCTGTAGCAAAGATCACAATGATTCACGCAGCAGAAAAACTAAAATTTCTAAAACTATTGATGCTACTGACGTTTTCTAATAATATCAATATGGTTACGGAATTGGCCTTTTAGTTAATTGTTCATTTAAGAGAAAATAATTAAATTGGTGAAACGATTATCAAAGTAATGGTCGATTATTTTAATCTACGCCAATTTCACCATTCTAGGCTTCATCTTCAAATGTGGAATTACGTTTCGGTTTATTTCTAGAACCATTAAAAAGGTGTTCTTTGGGACATTGATTTGATTGTATTACATTTTTGTTATGTCATACTTTTTGGGGAAGATAGGCTATTATTACATCCAAAAGTCTAAATATTTGTAGATATGCCTATTAATTCACATTCAAATAATATTAAAGTTATCGTAATGTTTTATAAAAACAATTCTTCTTCACGTTTCTACTAAACCTAGATGAATATGCCCTTTACATTAGTATTTCATTCACTGGTATTTTTCCAAAACAAAATGGTAGCTGTTAAGGCCTTCACCTTCGTGCTTTAGAACAACTACTGCCGGAAAAAAATTCAGTTCCTTATTAGTACCATTACTTGTTTATTTCAAAGAATGAGTTCCTGCTCCTACTTTTACAATTGATTGTTCTCGGTGCTAAACATTACCTTAATTTTTGTGGAATCTTCTGGGTTATTAACATATGTAGGTCTTCAAGATTTTGCAATTGTTTTTCAAGGAAGGTTCTTCAACTTGCATTTTTATTCTATTATAGATTACATTGTACGCTATATTCCTAACTCTAGTTCGTTTTTCTCGTTTGTTGTTCAGTACCAATAATCCCCTTCATTGTACATCGTAAAGAGTCACTCAGAATGAAATTCGATTTTAAAACTAAAATAGCTCATTGGTTTTTGAACATTTTAATAAATTGTACTTAGAAAGATAATTGCTATCATCTGGAAATTAAACCTTAAAAATAATGTAGTCTAAATGTTGCCCTTGACGTCTTATGCACTCCTCTAAACGATGTCGTGCATTTAGAATATCTCGTTGACACAGTGCTACAGGGATAGTGGTAATTTGCTCCCGTATTCGGTCTTTAAGTTTAAGGTAGCCCCACAAGAAAAAATCTGGTGGTGTCAAATCGTACCTTCTTGCAGGCCAGTCAATGTTACCTCAACGCGAAATTAATTTTTCATGGAAAAAACATTCTTACTGCCTCTAAAACTTCATTTGCTATATATCCCGTGGCTCCATTCTGCTAGAACCATGTGCGAATATCATACCCTTCAAATACTTGTAATGCTGGTCCTACAAAATTGCGGATAATCGAAGAATATTGTTCTGTATTTACTGAGATTGATTGTCCTTGATTATTCTGAAAAAATACGGACCTATAATGGCTCTTGAAGACATTGCTGTCCTTTCTGTTGCGGCAGACCAGTGCGACAATTCTGTTTGTTCACATACCTGTCTATATAAAAAGGTGCTTCGTCACTTAAAAGACTATTATCAAAATCATTGAATTCCTGCATCAAAGTAGCAAAATTAAGACGGCTAAAATTTCAATGGTTGAACACTGGACCTTATAAATATGGTAATGTAAATTCTTTTTCAAAAGTCTTTGAACAGTACACCAGTTGAAATGTAAAGCAAAGGCAGGGTTTTTTATCGAACGATGTGGATTTTGACGTACAGATTCAATGTTGATTTCATTTCCAACAGATCTTCTGCGGCCACGGGGCTTAGAACAAAGTGTAGAACCACTTCCTTGAAATTTGCGTATCCATTGCTTAATTAAATTAGCAGATGGACCATGATGAGCATACCGCAAATTGTAGTGATTTCCAAAAACACTGTCTGGACTTGTACGTAAGAATCAGCATTTTTGTAGAATGCTTTTAAGCACGCTGTTCACCACTAAAGTATTCCATTCGAATGGTGGCAGTAGAAATAATCTGACACTGACAGTTTCCCCTAGATATAAAAAAAAAATGAAATTTCATTTTGAGTCACCCTCTATTTTATTCCTTATTTTATGCCGTTGTCCACCTATATCAGCGATATCACTTTCGAGAACTTCTGAGGTGCCCCAGCTGTCTGGGTTAACAGATAACTAACTCCTCGCTTTCACTTAACTCGTCTTTCATGACACTTAATATCATCGTAAATAATGAGCAACAATGAGCTACTATTACACTTACTAAAATTTTAAAATTTTATTTTGTTACCATACGACTTGAGCATTCCATAAATGTTAAAACTCAGCTTAAGCGGGGCACATTTTATCCCTACTAAATCAGTTGAACGTTTCGTATGTAGTATGGTTTTATTAAAGAATACAATAGTAAGTCGTAGAAAAAATGATTATTGTATATAAGACAACTTAGTGTTAGAGTTTCAAATGCCTTTTAGGTTGATTTTTATGTATAATTTGAATTTAAAATTGATTTTTTTTGAAATTTTCTTAGAATCTAACATTATGTTATTTGAGGAAGTCTGGAATGCTCGTATGCATTATTGTTATCAAAACATTCTAATCAAAGTATACATTCTGCTGTCACAAGGACTATTACGACTTACACCAACAAAGAGTCAGTAATAATATACAAAAGCAAATCCACTTTACGTGTTAATAAGGACAAAACAGAAAAAGTCCATCTGCATAGGTATTTATCTTATTTGTTACATCTATAACGATTAGTGGATAATCTCTCCTTTGCTATAATAGAGAAATATAAAATTATATTAGTAACGCGTATAAATTGATTCACCTATGACATTAACATAATGATAGAAAGGTAGATTATGAAACACAAAAATACTATAAATATACGAAAAGTAAACAGAAAAGGAAAATAATTCAGCACTACACTACAGGTCGTAAAACATATTTGTACAAATGTACATACATAATTTAGTGACAGCATTTACTTTAATTGTAAAAACGTGAAAGTTAGACATTAAAATATCTGATTGTTAGGTTAAATGTCGATTGAGCTTTTCATTCGTTTTATTTCCAAATGACTCTTCCTATATTTTTTGTTCTAGCAGCTGACTAAAACATTTTTCTTGAAAAGCTGCAATACTGGTTAGAGTATTTATCAAACAATATAACAACTATTTTAAATAAAAATAAAAATATAAAATAAAACTCTTGAAAACGTTCCACAATTTTTATTTAGTCTTTGCGACATATGTTTCGGTATTGTTCATACCATTATCGAGCCGGAACTAACAGGTCAGTTTGTGTAGGGTTGTTATATATATATATATATATATACAAGAAAAAGAAAATTATCGGGTAAATTCCGCTGTTGAGCAACCGTAGACACGTGTTTCTGACTCATTGGTCGTCGTCAGTACGGTGTAGCCAAGGAATTAGGTGGGATAACCTTGGAGATGTAAGCTACCCGGAAGACCATCAGGTGACAGACCGCCATTTGTAGCTTCGGTTAGAAGAGCCTCGGTTTTGAGGATTCACATCCAACCTCGCCACGAGGAAGACAATGCCAACCTGCGTGCCATCCGAGACCCAGGAAAGAAAAATCACAAAAAAAAGGAATTAATCGCGGATACATAAAATACAAGAAAAAGAAAATTATCGGGTAAATTCCGCTGTTGAGCAACCGTAGACACGTGTTTCTGACTCATTGGTCGTCGTCAGTACGGTGTAGCCAAGGAATTAGGTGGGATAACCTTGGAGATGTAAGCTACACGGAAGACCATCAGGTGACAGACCGCCATTTGTAGCTTCGGTTAGAAGAGCCTCGGTTTTGAGGATTCACATCCAACCTCGCCACGAGGAAGACAATGCCCACCTGCGTGCCATCCGAGACCCAGGAAAGAAAAATCACAAAAAAAAGGAATTAATCGCGGATACATAAAATACAAGAAAAAGAAAATTATCGGGTAAATTCCGCTGTTGAGCAACCGTAGACACGTGTTTCTGACTCATTGGTCGTCGTCAGTACGGTGTAGCCAAGGAATTAGGTGGGATAACCTTGGAGATGTAAGCTACACGGAAGACCATCAGGTGACAGACCGCCATTTGTAGCTTCGGTTAGAAGAGCCTCGGTTTTGAGGATTCACATCCAACCTCGCCACGAGGAAGACAATGCCAACCTGCGTGCCATCCGAGACCCAGGAAAGAAAAATCACAAAAAAAAGGAATTAATCGCGGATACATAAAATACAAGAAAAAGAAAATTATCGGGTAAATTCCGCTGTTGAGCAACCGTAGACACGTGTTTCTGACTCATTGGTCGTCGTCAGTACGGTGTAGCCAAGGAATTAGGTGGGATAACCTTGGAGATGTAAGCTACACGGAAGACCATCAGGTGACAGACCGCCATTTGTAGCTTCGGTTAGAAGAGCCTCGGTTTTGAGGATTCACATCCAACCTCGCCACGAGGAAGACAATGCCAACCTGCGTGCCATCCGAGACCCAGGAAAGAAAAATCACAAAAAAAAGGAATTAATCGCGGATACATAAAATACAAGAAAAGAAAATTATCGGGTAAATTCCGCTGTTGAGCAACCGTAGACACGTGTTTCTGACTCATTGGTCGTCGTCAGTACGGTGTAGCCAAGGAATTAGGTGGGATAACCTTGGAGATGTAAGCTACACGGAAGACCATCAGGTGACAGACCGCCATTTGTAGCTTCGGTTAGAAGAGCCTCGGTTTTGAGGATTCACATCCAACCTCGCCACGAGGAAGACAATGCCAACCTGCGTGCCATCCGAGACCCAGTACATCTCCAAGGTTATCCCACCTAATTCCTTGGCTACACCGTACTGACGACGACTAATGAGTCAGAAACACGTGTCTACGGTTGCTCAACAGCGGAATTTACCCGATAATTTTCTTTTTCTTGTATTTTATGTATCCGCGATTAATTCCTTTTTTTTGTGATTTTTCTTTCCTGGGTCTCGGATGGCACGCAGGTTGGCATTGTCTTCCTCGTGGCGAGGTTGGATGTGAATCCTCAAAACCGAGGCTCTTCTAACCGAAGCTACAAATGGCGGTCTGTCACCTGATGGTCTTCCGTGTAGCTTACATCTCCAAGGTTATCCCACCTAATTCCTTGGCTACACCGTACTGACGACGACCAATGAGTCAGAAACACGTGTCTACGGTTGCTCAACAGCGGAATTTACCCGATAATTTTCTTTTTCTTGTATTTTATGTATCCGCGATTAATTCCTTTTTTTTGTGATTTTTCTTTCCTGGGTCTCGGATGGCACGCAGGTTGGCATTGTCTTCCTCGTGGCGAGGTTGGATGTGAATCCTCAAAACCGAGGCTCTTCTAACCGAAGCTACAAATGGCGGTCTGTCACCTGATGGTCTTCCGTGTAGCTTACATCTCCAAGGTTATCCCACCTAATTCCTTGGCTACACCGTACTGACGACGACCAATGAGTCAGAAACACGTGTCTACGGTTGCTCAACAGCGGAATTTACCCGATAATTTTCTTTTTCTTGTATTTTATGTATCCGCGATTAATTCCTTTTTTTTGTGATTTTTCTTTCCTGGGTCTCGGATGGCACGCAGGTTGGCATTGTCTTCCTCGTGGCGAGGTTGGATGTGAATCCTCAAAACCGTGGCTCTTCTAACCGAAGCTACAAATGGCGGTCTGTCACCTGATGGTCTTCCGTGTAGCTTACATCTCCAAGGTTATCCCACCTAATTCCTTGGCTACACCGTACTGACGACGACCAATGAGTCAGAAACACGTGTCTACGGTTGCTCAACAGCGGAATTTACCCGATAATTTTCTTTTTCTTGTATTTTATGTATCCGCGATTAATTCCTTTTTTTTGTGATTTTTCTTTCCTGGGTCTCGGATGGCACGCAGGTTGGCATTGTCTTCCTCGTGGCGAGGTTGGATGTGAATCCTCAAAACCGAGGCTCTTCTAACCGAAGCTACAAATGGCGGTCTGTCACCTGATGGTCTTCCATGTAGCTTACATCTCCAAGGTTATCCCACCTAATTCCTTGGCTACACCGTACTGACGACGACCAATGAGTCAGAAACACGTGTCTACGGTTGCTCAACAGCGGAATTTACCCGATAATTTTCTTTTTCTTGTATTTTATGTATCCGCGATTAATTCCTTTTTTTTGTGATTTTTCTTTCCTGGGTCTCGGATGGCACGCAGGTTGGCATTGTCTTCCTCGTGGCGAGGTTGGATGTGAATCCTCAAAACCGAGGCTCTTCTAACCGAAGCTACAAATGGCGGTCTGTCACCTGATGGTCTTCCGTGTAGCTTACATCTCCAAGGTTATCCCACCTAATTCCTTGGCTACACCGTACTGACGACGACCAATGAGTCAGAAACACGTGTCTACGGTTGCTCAACAGCGGAATTTACCCGATAATTTTCTTTTTCTTGTATTTTATGTATCCGCGATTAATTCCTTTTTTTTGTGATATATATATATATATATATATATATATATATATATATATATATATATATTTGTGTAGGGTTGTTCTGTTAGTTCCGGCTCGATAATGGTATGAACAATACCAATTATTTTATATTTTTATTTTTATTTAAAATAGTTATTAATAAAATGTTCCACCAAGAACAGTCTGTTAACTCAATTAATAGAACAATATAACAGTTACCGAGCAAAAACATTGGATGAATTCCTACAACTACTAATTTGTATATAATCAATTATCTATAAGATCGAGTATATTACTAACGTTTATTCTTCGGTTAACCAGAAACTGTATATCTAATAGTCTTTTCTTTTTGTTCCAGGTACAAACCTTTAAATTACTACCACAAACACCATCCACAAATTCTACAAGAAAGTTCAGGTACTAGCATTTTTAATTAAGCAAATTACTGCTTCTAACAATCAGCCAGTTCTTTATAAAATATGAGAACTAATGAAAGATTAAACACTTATAATAAGTGTAGGGCCTATATATGGATTTTTAATTATGTACACTTATATGGATATACCGTAATTATAAATTCGAATTAAATTGATTATTTGACATCTTCCAATGAAAAGGTCGGTAAAATAAAAATGGAGACTGTTAATCAATCATAGATTAACATCACGTCACGTCTATTTACTGAAATTTGCCGTGGATGTAAGTACGCTGTACTGTCTCTTTAAAGGCATTATAACAAGAAAGTGAATCCGAACATTTAAACAATCTAATATTCACAATCCCCGAAGTATTCCAAACATTCCTCTACTTGACGCGTCCTTTAGAGAATACGTCAAAACCACAACACAAGCCGGTTCTTGATTGAATAAACGGTAAACATCTGACATTAAGTGACAACTTGAATGCCATTAATTTCATGTTTTGTTATGTCTTACGGAACATGAGCCGCAATTTTTCAATACGTCTACCAATAAGACGATAACAATGCTTTCCTTTTTGTTTCTCTGGTGATTTTTTTATGTTTTTTTCTTCTGTAGTAGTAAAGAAGTTGTTTGTAATCTTTTTAGAATCCATTCTTAGGCAATTAAAGTTTATCTACATACTATACATATATATCATCATTGTTTGCCTTATATAATAGGATAAATTACTTCTAAGGGTCATTATTCTTTTATGTGGCGTTTTTAGTGTCTACGAAGTACGTAATATGTATATAGTAACAGCAGAACTTGATGTTGTTTTTTAATATCATGTTAATAAATTTGGGAAAACCAAGTGACTGTAGATGATTATTTCTTTATTCTGTTCCTGTTATAATGACTTTCTTATACGAATAATACATACGAGGTAGGCGCCATAAATTCTCGGCCTGACAGGCTTATACAGATTCAAACGTGTTCAAACTCCGTCACGTCATGCATGCATATACGCGAGAGGTAAATTATAAATATGACGGTTCGAAGCCTAGTAGTTTTTAGTAACCACCCAACCAACGTGAGTAGCGCACGAAAATGTCTGAAGTAACGAAAATTGAGTATAGCTCGGTTAATATCTGATGGCACTTAATTCTTAAGAATGATGAAGATTTACCTGTACAATTATGTATTCATTTTGTTTGATGTAATTGTTGCACAAAGAAAATTTAGTACATAATTATATGATTTTAGTGCAATTGCCATGTTATTAAATTTTATTGCATTTCATATTACGCTGTGTTGTTGTGATCACATGTTGAAATAAGTGCATTTCTAATAATATTTATACATCTGAATGTATGAAGCAATACATATTCACAATAGACGTTTACGTAATTTTTAAGTAATTACTTCTCTAAACAGCATTTAATATTAAATGACATATTAAATCGTTTATGTCCAGCTGCCATAAAACACAATTTGTTTTGACTGATAATTTTATTTAGTCATAGATTGGCTTAAATCGCAACGTGAGCAATACACTCTCTTTAATCATATTTCATTACATTAAAATTATTGCAATTATCGTGCACCATTTAATTCCTACCATTCGACTAAACCCCGAATCATCAATATTAATAATTAATTTTTGTCCTCTTTGGTTAGCCAAATAGTCTTTCATTGTATATATATGCCCTTTTGATCTTCTTAATGTGTTTCCGTTGCAATTGCTCTATAAATCCTCTTTCATATTTCACTGCGATCCTAGCACAATAGTAAGCTGTTCTATCTTGTTTAATACACCATCTTCTGTAGTTTTTGGAAAGGTTGATTCAACACCTTAAGCCGTTCTGTTGTTTTATATGCATGCAGAATTTACAGGTGTCTTGGAATTGATTTTGTATTTGTACTTTAATCTAATATTATTTTAAATTATATAATTAAGTTTTTATGCGTTTTATTGGATTATCAGATTTACCATTTTTTGTAACAATCCTTTCGTAAATTATTCAATGGTAAAACATTCACCTGCCGTCAGATAATGCCGCAACCCTTCCAAGAACATTGACTAGATGTTTTGGTCCAATAGGGACGTCACTCCAATATGTAATTGAAATCTCTTAATAATTAAAGCGGAAATCAAAAACGTAGCCTCTGTAACTCATTAGTCGTTCCGAAAGGGCGTGGGTCTCAAAAGTGCCACGTATTTTTTTAATGAAAACATTGAAGCAGGGATAGGTCTTACAGCGACAGCAATCAAACTCAAAGATTTAGTTTAATATAAAATATTGTAAAATAAGTATACATGAATGAAAACACAGCAATTGTATAACATAAACAAACAGAGTGTCTAGAAAGGCAGTCACTTAAAGATCATAGTTCTCAAAATTCGAAATATACATGATATGCTCCGTAACAGCAGTTAGAAACTTCACTATCGACTTATAAATATTCTACATAAGGCGGTATAATGTGCGTATCCTTTAACGCAAATAAATAAACTACAATGCCTCCGAATAACAACAATGCTCTTGTATATAACAAAGCTAAGAGATGTTAATAGTTGAATTATTCTGGAGCCTTTGCATTCTAGCACTCCTTCTGTTAGTAAAGTAGGTCTACCACAAGAGTGTTTCTTAGTTATACTGCCAGTTTTTCGAAAACGACTAATAAGACGGTTGGCATATCTTGCAAAAATATCATATTGGAATTCCATTTCTGGGAATCGAGTGTGAAATTCATGCCTACATGAATCAGTAGAATATTTCTACTCTGCTTTCGATATCAGGTCCTGCGCCAAGAAAATAAACTTATGTACCTTTTATTGCCTTGAGAGAGACAGTTTCTAATATTCAATTAAACGCACTAAATCAAGGGAAAAGAAACGACAAAAAGCTTATATAGCTGACAAATATGTATAAATGACAGAATATTAAATTAACAGTCACTCTAGCGAAGTTATGTTCAAACTAAATATTCATACTACAACAACGAACGTGTGGCAAACTCGTGCTAAAGTTGATATATCGATAAAGCGGCACGGTCAAGCATTTACGATCTCTCTGGATAAATTTCACATGACACGGCATGCACTTATGACATGGCAGTAATTTGCTTATACAACTTAATATAATGGTGATGTTTAAGTTGGACAACTGCACGCTTGCGATTTACATAGACCAGTACACCACCTTCTTGTATGGGTTGAAACATTACAGATCTTGTTTTTACTGCATTACCGATGAATTTAGAGTCTCTTCTTGAAAATATATCTTTAATACCCAAAATTTGTCATTTTTATTGAATTGAACGTTCATAAAATCGATTTAAGCAAAAGTATTTAAAAGAATTTAATTTAGAAGAACTTATATGCAAGGTTGTAATAATAAAATGTACATCGTTTGATGTATCTTTGATGTATCATCCATTGAAACTTTGGAGAAGCATTCTGTATAGGCTTTTCTTTATAACCAATAATCGGACAAAATAGAAAATAATATGTTTAATAAAGCAACTCAAAATACTTCTATTTAGTATCAGTACCGCGAGATTAAAAATTATATTGATTAAGGTTTGCTCTGGAATGTAAAGCGTCTGTCTTAAGTTATATCATTAAGTGTCATACTGTCATTTATATTTGTTATTATATTAATGACAGTATGACACTTAATGATATAACTTAAAACAGACGTTTTACATTCCATGACAAACCTTTATCAATATAATTTTTGATCTCGCGCTATAATGACTTAACAAAATATTACAGTTATCACAATACTGGTTGAAATATTGATTAAGGTAGATTTTCTGTAAATACAGCAAGATTGATGTCACAAAATTTCTTGTAAATATAGCCTGTTTTTTTTTCTAATAACGGAAGGATATTAGTAACTCTAAATTCCTTTTAATAATTTGTACCAAATATCCTAATTACGAAATTACATTTGGTCACTACACTACACAATTGAAATGGTGTAATACAATTATTATTACAATAGTATAGGAATTAGTTACTATTCAATATAGTGTAATAAGGTTGTAAATATATTTAGTGTGTATTACTGATGCTGACAGAAAAATAGTTTCGAGTATTGTAGGGAATGACCTTAAACATTAATTTTAATAACGATACGAACGAGCTAATAAGCATTGTCTGAATTACTTAACTGTATATTACATAAACTTTTATTACTTTTCATAATTACTTATAATACAGGTTTTCAAAGTCAAAGTGGCCATTCCGTAGAGATGCATCAATTAATACTAATATCAATTGAATTTCTTGGTTTTATATATTCAAATTATGATCATTATTGTATATATATTTATAGCTAGTAAATACAGAAGGTATAGCTTAAAATAAAACGTCTTTTACATTACTACCTTAATGTGCCAGTTTCCTACAGTATGAACTATTTTTTACTAGACCTTTTTTAATAGCAATATAGGGATGTAGAAATAATAGTATACTAAAAGATCGTGATTTTTATAAAAATTCTTCAGATCTTTGTACACCTACTAACTTCTAATATATTTTTTAAAGGAAATACTGTGTGAATCATTAGCAACCGCTTCTTTGATTGGTCTTTTGTATTATAAATTAAAATTAATAGAAAAAACAATTAGTGAGAAATACATGGTTGTATGGGGCCAATAAAAAATATATAATACTTTAAGCTCTTTAGCTTTTACCGGAAATGAATGAAACTTTTTTAATAAAACATCCTATATATTTTTAGAAATTCTAATCCTGTTTTAAATTGCCTATTCAACTGCGTGTTTCTTTTTTAATATTGCTCCAAAAGCTTTTGAGTTATTAATTTTTCTTTGCAAATTTTTGACCAAAACACGTGTTACGAAAAATATTATTCGCATTGATTTTCAAAGTAAAAACATAATTATGATGGTGCGTGTAGCCAAGAAAATTTTGCATCAATTGGTATAACTTGTTCTTGGCAACACCTCACGAAATTTTGTTTTTTCGAAGCCAACTAGAATTATAATGAACGGTTCGAGAGGACTGAAAGTATTAAATATGAAAAAAAGGGCGGAAAAACTGGTGTGGACAATGGGTATATGGTACTTGGAAGTATAGTCAAAGCCCTCCATACTAGGAAAGTTAGACGTCAGTTAGATATGCCAACTTTAGTATTTAGAATGATTAGGAAACATAAAATTCATCCATATCATTCATATTTAATTAACACGAGGGTTAGATGAAAGAAATTTTCAGAATCATTCTCATTTTTGTCAGTGAGTAGTAGATAATTTAGCACAGCCTGGCTTTCTCAATTATATGTTGTTTAATGATGAAGCCACCTTTCATAAAAATGGATACATTAATCGTCGCAATTTTCATAATTAAACCACACAAAACCACTTTATCAAACCCGCAAACTTTCAGAATCCCTGGTCATTAACGTGTAAGGCGAATAGTGATTAGTAGGGGCGGACACGAGCGGTTGATGACTCATCGCCCAAAAGCGCACTATTGAAATGTTGTATTTTTAAAGAGGTTTTAATTTTATTTATATAATTGGATAACAAGTGGCTGGTGATCTATAAAATACAAAATACCTTATTAGTTGTTCATTTTCTCTTCTGTAAGACTTGTTCTCTTTGAATTAAGTACATCCCTGTAGATAGAAAACGTCCATTCTACATCGCAACTGGCTATAGGTGCGTACTGGAAATATTCTTTTATTTCAGCGTATTTAGTATACACAATTGCCGCAATGTTATTAAATCTGGATTTCTATTAAAAACTGCGTCTAACTTTTGCCGAAGGCCACATCTGAAGTCACTTGGAATTATTAATAGCCACATCTAATGTGGTTAATCAATTTTTTAATTTGAGATTCGATTTTCAAAATATGTGATTAGTTTAGGCAAATTTCCAAAGTGTTCCTGAAGGAATAACAACTGATTTTTTAAATTTGGGATTTGTGTTAGTCGCTTGCACTCAGAAATACTTCGAGCATCGTCATTTACACATGTAACGAAATTTTGTAAACTATCGAAATTCTCTGCATAAAAACTATTTCTTTGTGCGATATTTTGGCATTTTGTAACGATATTTTACAGACTTTGTAATAAATTTCGGAATCACTAACAATTCATTTTCATATCAGAAAAAGTAACATAAACAACGTTCCAGATCTAAATAAATGATAACTAAAAATGTACGCGTATGTTATTGAAATTAAACGAAATCCAGTGCACACTTACGTCTAGATAATTGGGAGAAGTCGATTCAATAAATCGGTATTAAACAGACTATTACAAAAATTACGAAGTACGTAATTAACAGTTAAAACAATGAAAAAACGAAACTAACGTAAGTATGAATGAAAATATTATTTCTCTTGCGAAATGTAAGGTAAATATAATAAATTTTAAAAACCCCTTACGCTCCTGTCTACGCCGATGAAAAAAGGATTTCACTAATAAATTTCTTATTTTATGGATATTTTTTGCTCTCATTCTCAGGCACTTCTCGGGCGTAAACAGATGTTGCAGTTCACCATATGAATTAGTGCTATTCAGTAAGCGTGTATTGTTTATATTATTTCGTTGTTCCGGTGTAACTTCGTCGTAGTTTAAACCGGTCATGTCAGCGCCCTAGTGATTAGTTACATAATTGATCCTTATTTTTTTTATGCAAATATTAATAGAGAGGTGCATCTTCCTTTTCTTGGGACGAATTTACAAAACTTTTTGGATAATCTTCCTTTACATATTATTGCTTGTATGTGATTTCACTATAGTCATCAAATTCGTGAATAATTAGATCGGGATCATTAATTTCAGAGCAAGTGAGCAATTGCTTGCAAATGACAACGAAGGGTGTTATGAGATGATGGAGCAATATGTTTGTTAAACAAATAAATAAATAATAAATTAAGTACATAATGCGAAATTCTAAACTCAAAATATAGATTCTAATTGCTATTTAACATACAAGGGGTTCCAGAAATAAAACGATCATAAATTAAATCCTAAAAAATTACAAATCAAAATTTAAAATGTAACAAATTTTAAGAATTTAAATTTTACCTAAATTCTTGTGTTTCAAACCTTGTCTTATTAGGTAATTTCTGTATCTGTTGCTTAAGGTAAATAAATCTTTATTATACTCACATACTACATATATGAATATATAAATTCTATATCTCCTTAAAATTAAATCAGTTACACGTATTTAAAATATTAAATTATATACAAGGTGAGTCATCTGACTGAGGAAGGCAGATTGTGACTTTATATATTATGAGTAAAGATATTTCGAAGCTTGTTTTCCCTAAGATACCCACTCATTGGGACCACCTTTTAAAAATATTTTGTATTTCACAGAGTGTTCCATAACTTAGTGGCTGATCATAGTTATAGTTTTTAAATGGAGTACCATGTATACTATTACACTTATGTATCGTATAATTCTCAGTCAAGAAGTTATAGGAAGTATAGGCCTAAAGTTTAAGATTTTCGAGTTATTATCATTTCTCTGAAAATTACAATGTTTTTATAAAATTATATTTCTGGAAAACGACGTATTAGATTGACACGATTTTTGGTAGCGTTGTTCATAATAAAAAGTTCTAATATAAGCATATTTTATTTTTTTGAAATTACCAATTGGATTTGCAGAAAACTGGATTAAAGTTATACGACATATTTTTGTCTAAAAGTGAATTTTATCAAATGGAACACACTTATATCGGTTCATTTTTGAATTGCTAACAAAATTTTGCACCAAAAACGTGAGACGTTATTATTTTAAAAGTAACCATTACTGAGCTATTGTCGTTTTTTAATATAATTTTGTATTATATTGCTGTATTGTAAATAAGATATGTCCATTTTCTTGTCATTACCCGACTCGTTACAAAAATCATATTTCTAAGCTTATTTTTAGAAAAAATCAATATAATATCAGGAGGCTTGACAACAGAAAAGCAACTTATTAAATGTCATCCATTCAATTGTCCATTTTACGGCAAATGTCATGGATCACTATTCCGTATTCAAATACGTATATCAAACAAGTATATCAGAAAACGACAATAGCTCATTAATGGGCACTAATCAAATAATATCTTCTTACATGTTGTTGGTGCAAAATTTACTAAACAATCCAGAAATGAACAATACAGGCTGTTCTAACTTTCAGACAAAAATATGTCATGTAACTTTCATCCAGTTTTCTGCAAATTCAATTAGTAATTGCAAAAAAAAGAAATATGTTTGTGTTAGGGCCTCTTATTATGAACAACTCTACCAAAAATTGTGTCCATCTAATACGGCTTTTTTTTGAAATATAATTTTATAAACACAATAAATTTTTCACAAAAATGGTAATAATACGAAAACCTTAAATTTTAGGCCTCGGTATAATACAAAATCTTTTTAAAACGTGCTTCTAATAAGTGGCTATTACAGGGAAAAAACCGCTTCGAAATATCTTTTCTCATAAATTCACAATCTTCCTTCCCCACGGATATGACCCATCATATATTTTATATAATATTTACTAACTATATTATATTTGTCATAATACTGATTTTCAAATCCCGTTATATTAAAACTGATGTTGGAAAATACTTTTATAATAACTGAAGATTTAGTATTATTGATTTTAAATGAAACTAATAATTGTCTATAGACTACATTTTCAATTTATACGAGTACTTGAAATTTTGTGTAGTGTTATTCAGGGATTGTAAATATGATGGTGAACGTATGATAAATTGTAATATGCATGACTTTAAATTATTATATTCATAGAACTGTAACTTGATTTTCGATTTCAAACTAATGAGTTAGTAAAACTTGACACATTAAATGTTAAATTTTACATACGTATTTGTAGTGTCATATTTTACAATTGAATAGCAACAATTTCTCAAATCTTAATGCTATCAAAACATTAGAAAAAAATGAGGTGTGGCCACCACACGACTTTCTTATACGTATGAGCGTTTCAAACTATACAATCTTAAGAATTTTTTTATACAAAACTTATTCAAAATCCTATTCTAAGTACTTTTATTCTCTTAATAAATCGCTATAGAATGCATACTTTGCAAGATATTCGAAAAAAAGTGCTACTCGCTAAGAGTAAAAGTGCTACTTTCGGTCCGAATTTTGAAATTTTATGTATACAAAAAATATTGCAAATATAACTCTAAATACTTTTGTACTCTTAATAAATATATATATAGAATGCACAATTTACGACATATTTGCCAAAAATCGCTATTCGGTAAGAGTAAAAGTGTTACTTCCGGTCCGAATTATGAAATCTTTTTTATACAAAAGATATTGCAAATCCAGTTCTAAAAATTTTTGTACTCTTGATAAATATATTTAGAATGCATAACTTACGACATATTTGCAAAAAATCGCTATTCGATAAGAGTAAAAGTGGTACTTCCGGTCTGAATTTTGAAATTTTTTTTATACAAAAGATATTGAACATTATGTTCTAAATACTTTTATACCCGTAACGTACCTGTCTAAAGAGCATGACTTGCGAAATATTCGCAAAAAACCGATTTTCGATAAGAGTAAAAGACCTACTTCCGGTAGGAATTTCGAAAAACTTTTTAAATAAAATTGTTCTCAATTTTAATTTTAAGTACATATGAATTCTTTATAAATTTGTATAAACTTAGTATTTGACGAAATATTGGCAAAATTCGATTTTTATACTGAAGTAAACTGCTACTTCCGGTCTACCGATTTTACTGAAAAACTAATCAGATCTCAAGAGGGAGATTATACACGTAAATACAAAATTTGGAATTGATATCTCCAGCGGTTTGACCGCTATCGTGGTCACAGACAGACAGACACACAGACACACACACACAGAGACATTTTTTTAAAAACCACTTTTTTGGTATCAGGGGACCTCAAAACGTGGACATCTGCAAAAATCTCGAAGTCGAAAATTTTCATCATCACAATACTTCCTTATACTACGTATAAGAAAGTAAAACATGACCAATGTGTCTACACCTATTGTTAGTAGAAGAAAGCAATTAACTTGTTTCCTGCAACGTTAACTTTGATTGAAATTATTTTGCATTACGTATTTTTAAATTACATAGGATATCCTGTTAGTAGAACTTCAACTGATCTACGAATAGAAACCCTGTATCAAAATTATATTATAAATTCCTTTTAATATGCATAGGTAAGTGTTTGTTAAACAAAACTCTGTTTGTAAAAGATCATTATTTGCATTTTCTTAAATGTACTACTCATTATATCTTCTAGTTCAACTGCTTTACAAATAAAGGATTTCCGCTTGCATGTATCTCTCTTTTGTACTTTGAAATACAAGTAAAAACGTAGATTGCTGTAAATACTAATAGTGTTCGTCGTTACCCGAACAGCGGATATTGGGCTGACTGGACATTCAGAATATTCCACTTGAAACTGGTGCGGCGTTCCACTCATACCTGGTTATTTAATTAGTACCTCAGGGCAACTCAAACTGGGCGGCAAGTGTGAGTAAACACCTGTACACACCTGTAATAATGTGGTATTTTATTCTTCATCCAAATACCAATTATTAAAATGTTAACGTGAAGGATGTGCACGATTGCTAACGAAATGTACACACGGTTATTTAAATTATTATTTTAAACGATTTACTAATTATTTCGGAGAGGTGTTCTCAATATGGTTACAAATTATTCAGATCTACTGAATCGATCCAATTTCTTTAACAATTTTTTAATGTAAACAGTAGCTAAATGAAGATCGTAAATTAAAATAACATGCACGAAAATGCACCAGAGCATATAAAGCATTTTCCAAATTAATTCAGAAAATAAATAATAGTAATAGTTTATTAAAACCTTTTTGTTTTGCAAAATACCTAATTTATATAGGTTAAATAATGAGGTATCTAATACAATATATAACAACAAAATAAGTAAATACAATTTGTTACATTACAACATTAAATAACAACACATAGTACTTAATACAAACAGAACACATTAAAATTATTTCAATGAAGAATAGTAATTCTCCAAGGAGTAACAGCTCAAACTATATAACAGTTCTTTTAGTGCCGTTTTAAAATGGTTAAAATTGGTTAATTGTTTTATATGTTGTGGAAGTATGCATAAAATTTTCACTCTGCAAAAAAAGCTCTAATACATTGAAAGTTGTAGAACTTACTTCAAGAAAGAAAACATACTAACACTGCCTTCACTGTTTATAGATGCCATTGTCACATATGTCCATCAAAATAGAGAAGCGTTTCCCCTAAACGGAGATCATCACCAATATTCCACACGCACGCGAAATGAATTTGGAGTACCGTACTACAGAATAACGTGCTCGAAGAAATCAATAAATTATTGGGGAAGTAAACTGTACAACAAGCTGCCAGAAGAGCTGAAGAAACTGCCTGCAAGCTACATTAAGCTATTTAAGAAGAGAAGCAGAAGTATGCTGATCAGCATGGAGTATTACGACGTCTGGGAATATTTACATCACCCGCCGCAAATTGTATGAACTTTTTAAACTGTTTTGTGATGTTTACTATGCGTCTGTTTTTGTGCACTCGTCTGTATCTTGTTCGTGTTTTATATTGTATATGCTGCTTTATCTTTTGTCTAATTATAATTAGATGTTGAATGTATTTATACTTATTTGTATATGACAATTTTGTAATGGTTTTATTGCAAATGAATAAAAATGAAATGAAGTGTGTTGTATACTTTTGGACCAATTGGAGACATTACGCTCACATATAATCTTTGAAACTGCTGATGATAATTATTATTACATCTAGTATTATGATTATGTATTACATTATTCATAAGAAACTTGAATTCTTAAAAACATAAACACAGAACTACCCCAAAAGGTTATACCAATCACGAGACAATATACACTTTAAATTGCCGAACAATTACGCCAATGAACCCAAGGCAGCTGTAATTCCTATCAATGGGAAATCAAATTTAGATGTTGCTCAAAATGCAATGCCAAGAACTTAACATAAGCTACTCGTCAATAAATTTAGTTTTATCGGGGTTTAAAAAAGATTCTGTTGACCAAACCACGCATGAAGATCACCAAGAACTTCATGGCATTTACACTTCAATGCATCCCCGTCTATACCTAGCACTAGTGCAGTCACCTGCGTACAAGGTAAAATGTACATCATAACTGGTTTAAGTCATTTATATATAAAAGGAACAATACAGGGCCCAGTATCGATCCCTGTGGTACACCGATATTAAATGGCCTATGTAAAGAGTTTATATTTTTTATGTGATTACCCTCATTAAATCTTAAGAAAACCTATTGCTTCCGATTTTTTAAAAAGGAAGATACCCAATGAAAAGCGATAAGTCTCACACCAGAGCTAGATAATTTATCTTAAAATAATTCATGGTAGTACGTAGTCAAATGCCCTCGACAAGTTACTATTAAATTGCTACAGGACATTGGCCGAATCGACGCAATCTACAACAAGCTCACAAAATTCATGCATTGCTGTAGATGTTGATTTATCTTCAATAAAACCGTGTTGGTTACTATACAAAGCGTTCTGATAATTAAGGAAATCCAGTAATCTTGATAAATATACGTATTAAAATTTTTTTGAAAAACAGATGTGATCCTTACAGGTCTGTCGTTATTAATATCTTTGGAACTGCCACTTTTATATAGAGAGGAATCACTTTACTTGTTTTTAATTTCTCTGGAAAAAAAACCTTTTGGAAAGAGAGGGATTTAGATTAATATTGTAGAGGTCTGGCAATAGCTGGAGCAATGCTTCTTATTAGTGCTGAAGGAACCTCAATCCGGCCCTGATTATCGTTTGTTGTTATTACAGTTATTAAATATATCCACTAGAATGTATTTTATTACTGCAACATCTACTTTTATACTACACTGTACGTCAGAAATGCGAGATTTAATTTCGTAAAATATTTATTAATTGAAAATTTAATATTAGAAAAAGAAATACTATCGAGATCAAAGCAGTAAAAGTTATTACTGTAGAATGCATGTATACAGCGTGTCCCAGGATTGATGTTACAAGAGGTGTGCGGAATTAAAAATCTTTGAATCTCAATTTGATCTTTTGTAATTAAGCCCTGTTTGGTTGGAAACTTATTGTTAGTATAGTTTCGAGTTTGTGAAATCACGTAGGTTTTGACAGTTGAGCAAGATCTATTTCCGTTTCAGGTAAAATACCTTTCTCGTTCACAGTATGCTAAAATATTACTAAGAAAAGTTCTTCAGAATGACAAACTTTTTTCAGGAAGACCTACTTTGATTAAATCGTTATTTTTTTGATTTAACAAAATAAAATTATATTTATTCAAAAGTTAAGTGTACAAAATGTAATATGTACCAGTATTGCTCTACAATCAATCATTTATTAAACATAATTGCCACCTTTTTCTGCACACCGTTCTATACGACGGCTGAATTAAACGTGTTGTAAATACTTGTAATAACCCACTAATTGGCTAGACCCCGTACATTAAGTACATTTGCCATAATTTAACAAAGATAGCATTAACGCAATACTCTAGACAAAGGTTATTGCCGTGTATATACATATGCACGCATAAGCATTTCTTCCAATGCCCATATATGGGAATACACAATGTCGATGCACCGGCGACGTAAATAATTTAAGTAAGTTAATATAGAAATAAGTTATATATAGAAGTGTACGTTAGTTTACGGGGATCATTATTCATTAACGTTCAGACAATGTATTTACAACGATTCAAACATACACGAAGATACAATATAATTAGTTAGTTTATGTGATGTGTTTTAATTAAAACCTCCTAACAAATTCCCAATCTCGATCCGATTCAAGAGAGCCAATCGAGATGACGATCTAGTAGAGGTAAGTCCTAGGACCAGGCTTATCACATACTTTTTCTGTCGTTCAATGTTCAACAAAAGTGTTTTTATAGAAAACTATGATTCGTAGAACATTGAACGACAGAAAAAGTATTTACAACATGTTTAATTCAGGCGTCGTATAGAACACGGTGTGCAGGAAAAGGTGGCAGTTATGTTGAATAAATGATTGATTGTATAGCAATACTATTATTACATTTCGTACACTTAATTTGGGAATAAATATAATTTTATTTTGTTGAGTCTAAAAAATAACGATTTAATCAAAGTAGGTAGATCTTCCTGAAATTTTGTGTAGGGCCATAGTTTGTCATTCTGAACAACTTTTCTTAGTAATATTTTAGCATACTGTGAACGAGAAAGATACTTTACCTGAAACGGAAATAAATCTTGCTCAACTGTTAACGCCTACGTTATTTCACAAACTCGAAACTATACTAAAAATAAGTTTCAAACCACGCTGGGCTTACTTACAAAAGATCAAATTGAGATTCAAGGATTTTTTGTTCCGCACACATCTTGTAACATCAATCCTGGGACACGCTGTATGTCACCGATTTGAATTACAAATCATATTTTTATGTGTAGGTCCTTATTATTTGTCGATTTTCAACTGTTTCTGAGATATGGCGATTTTTCGTTAAAAAATTTTCAACATTTGAAAAGTTGCTATGAAACAACGTGAAATTAATGTTTATATCGACAAATCTACACTTGTTCTTTAGAATTACATACTATTCGCTAAAGTTAAAAATTCTAAAAAAAAAGTAAAATGGAACAGCCTGTATATTTATATGTCATTGAAAAGTACTTAATTTTTACTAAATAATAATATATACTTTCTAATACCTGCAGGCCATATTGCAAAAGTTATGGAGATATTATCTGAATAACCCTGCATTACGATTTTAAAATATGAATTGCCTTGACTTAATTACACATAGCATAACTAAAATTAAAGGAAAAGAGTTACTTTTAATATTATCTCTTTTCAAATAACTAATTTTTATTAGAATTTTAAAACTCGTGTAATTAAAATATTGGAAGTTCATGAATTAACAATAATTAAAATATTGCAGTCGCTTTGTGTCAAAAAATTGTTTATTGTCACACTTAGACTAAATTTTAAATTACTTTAAAATTAGAGAAGTCATATATAGGTTTATAAGTTGAAAAGCAAATCGTCAATACAAGTATTTAAATGTATGTTATTGAAAACTTCTATAACTTTCGCAATATATTGAAGAACATACAAGCTACTATTTTCAAGCATAACAGTAATTATAAGTTTAAGTTATCATATAACAAATTAAAAAATGTTTGGTTTTATAGTATGTTCATATTTTTTAGTATTTGAAATATATAAAATATGGAAACGAATACATTTACTGTAAAACAAAAATTGCGGTTTCTCAGTGGCGTAAAAGTGCTATTTTTAAGATCATTACTCTTAAAAGTAGCTTCATCATAAAACAAAATCTGAGATACAACATTGTGGTTTTCATCTATTTTGTGCAACATCGTATTACAGAAGGCAATTCTATTTATAAAAACTTTCATCTGAAGATATTGATGTAATACAGATAGAATTTAAACTTGTTGAAGGTTCTATTAATTTTCTTGAACGCATAATAAAAGAACCTTTTGTGCATCTGCGTTTTCTACGGCAGCAGTAACACGGAATATTGCCAGTTTCTTCAAATTTTGTTAACATTTTTTGAAAAACACTCATCGATGGCAGTTCCATATTTGGATATTTTTGGTTGTATATCTTTGTGCCAGCAAACAATCATTTTTTAAATACTATTGCTAATTCATGAACTTCCAAACTTTTCATGGCAACTCTTATTTTTAAGTCGTTATCGGGTTTATTCAGATATAATATCCTATAGCTTTTGCAATATCGCCCACAAGCAGAAGAAAGTACATATTTTTAATTAGTAAATTTTAAGTACTTTTCAATGACATATAAATATACAGGCCGTTCTATTTAATTTTTTTTAGAATTTTTGACTTTAACGAATGGTATGTAATTCTAAAGAACATGCGTAGATATATCAAAATAAACATTAATTTCACGTATTGAGAAGATATCTCTACTAATTGAGCACATAATAAGTATTTCATCGTCAGTCGTTATTTCATAGCTACTTTTCAAATGTTGTACAATTATTAACGAAAAATCGCCATATCTCAGAAACAGTTAAAAATCGACAAATACAAGTTGACGTCAGTTTAATCAACTCGTCAAGGGCTATCATAAAATGTAAAAAAATACATAGGATTCTATTTAAAAAAAACATAAGTTTGTGTTATCTACCATGTTTGTATTAAAAATTATTCGCCATCGACATTATTGTATAACCAATTGTAGACTTTTACTAAATCTATTATAAGGTGTTATCGCTCTAACTTTATACTATTAACTGGTCATATTAGAAACACTTTATCAATTTATATAAGGAAATGACATACTCATTAATTTCTCTCTTCTGTTTCATTATTTGCATAGTTAGAATATACATATAAATAATTACTATTACAAATTCAACTCATCTTAGATTTTCGAAATGGGATTTACTCCATAATCAAGAGAAGTATCAGGGATGAAAATACTTAAGAAATCGTGTCTCTTTTTAGAAAAAATAGCATTTTTCTGAATTTTTTATTATTTGATTATTTTATCACAAAATTGCGATATACTATTTTTATGCATGGTGTATGCAGTTCGAATTAGATCATTCACAAAACCAAATTAATTTTGCACTTGGCGCCAGTAGTATTGATTGTTAAATAAAATTGGTATTGCATTTAGCTTGTGCTTTTGTTCCAAGTAAATTCCGTGAAAATAGGTTATAATTAAATCTGGTAGATCAGTCGGATTATTTATTATTTCCAAGACCCATTAAATTGTTTATAAAGCAAAATCGCTAAAAGCAAATTAGTGATACGCGCGGATGAGTTGGCAAAAACAAAACTCTTTTTTTTTTGAAACTAAGACAGTACCTACTAATTGAACATTTGGAATTTAAATGCAATCGAACATTTTAAGACAACAGTGTTGTATTCTAAATGAACAATAATAGAAATGAAATAACATCAGTGCTAAATAAAAAAGTCGAATTATTTAACAACGGATCAGCGTGGATTTATTAAAGGAAAATCTACTACGACTAATTTATGCTCATTTGTACTTTTTCTGTTCGGGTGTTTAGACATGCGCGATCAGGTGGACTCGATATGTACTGACTTTTCTAAACGTTTTGACTAGGTACAGCATCCGTTAATACTTAACAAGATGAACAACTTTGGAATTGCGGACACTATTATTGAATTAATTCAATCATATTTAACCAAAAGACGCAACTATGTCGAATATCGGGGCGTCAGGTCCTTCGATTACATTTCTATTAGTGGAGTACCTCAGGCCTCGATACTATGGCCTTTTCTATTTCTTATATTCTTATATTTATTAACGATATTGTCAATGGTATCTCTTCCAAATGCTTGCTGTATGCAGATGTTTAAAAATATATCTTTGCATTAAGTCGGTGGAGGATTGTGAATTTTTACAAAGAGATCTGGATTTAATGTTTAACTGGTGTGAATACACTTAAATATAGATTAATGTAAAGTTTTGGTATATAGCAGAAAGCATTCCTCGACTATGCACAAGTATTCGATTAAGAACGTCGAATTACCGAACTGCAGAACCGTAAGGACATTGGAATAACGTTTGATTCCGAGTTGACTTTCAATGTGCATATGTTCAACATTGAAAACGAAGCGATGAAGTTACTTGGATTGTTGACTCGTAACCCTGGAGATTCCCGTTGTAATGATGCACTTATTCGTTTCTACGATTCCTTCACTAGGTCTAAATTGGAATACTGCTCTATTGTTTGGAGTCCACGTTATAAAAAGTATACTGACCTAATCCAGAGTGTATGATGTAAATTCTTAAAGACACTATTTTATAGTTACCTTGACCACGGGTACTACTACGTTGAATTCTTGCACAAGTTAATGATTGGTGACGTAATGAATTATTAGAATTATTGTGTTTCTATCAATTTCTAGAAATGCTAGCGATTTATGCTCAGATACTGACTTGTTTAATATATCGCGTGTAGAACTGAGAACGTTTGTGAGGCATAAACTGAAGTTCATTTATTACCATTAACATTGTTTATTTATGTTGTTATTATGTATGTATTTACATAGATTTATTTATAACTGTGAATAATAATTTTGTTATTGTGTACTCTTTTCTATTTCATTGTATTATCCTGTAATAAATAGCTAATACTGTCGGATAATAAACTATTACTTTTATCATTATTATTATTAAATACTACACCTATTATTATAAAATTATATCACAAAATTCTTCATCGTCAACGACAACAAACTAACACACTTTTAAGCAACTGTTTCGTTTCCTTACATCTTTGTTTCTGATAATTAGGCGTACGTACTCTTTATAAAAACTTTTGAATAATCCATAAAAGGAAACAATAATCTGCAAGAGGAAAAAATATAAAACTATAGGAAGAATGTTTACAAAAGGAATTTTCTCCGTCCGTTCGGAATTTCCCCCAAAAAAAGAACGCCTCCAGCTATGAGCAACTTTATGGCTGAATGAAGCTTTTAAACTTGTGTTTTGATCGCAATATATGTTGGGAGGTTTCATCTGAGAAAGGACAACGTTATAACAGTAAAATACCGCTGGCAGGCTTCGGCAAAAGCGAAGAGATATTTAAGAGAAATTTACTATGTAAGTTTTTAAGACTTCCATTAAAGATGGGATGACAAAATATAAGTTTACTAAGAAGTAAATGTCGGCAATGTCGTTATTATAAGGGCTCCTACGCTTACACAAAAATGGTAAAAAGTTTTACTTAATGTTTTTTTTTAATTTTCTACATTTTTAATTGTATTTAGTACGATTAAATGAGAATACTGGGTTCTAATAAAAGTGAATAATATATGACGGTAACATAATACGATTAGAAACAGATAAATTGATAAGACAATAAGTTCTCATCAATACTGGAGACTGTATACAATAATCTTATTGTATGTATTTTTTTTTGATTTTGGTTGACATCTTGTCAGTGTCACTTTTAGGTTTCTATTTTCCTAGCTATTTTTATGATTTAATTTATATTTCTTTAATTTTATTTGATTTTGGTCGATGGTAATCATCTTTCTTTTCATAATGAAGAATATAATGTTGTCCTTAATAACCATCACTTGAAAGACCGTACAAGATCCCCAAGATCCTCACGGTCATATGTCAGGTATATTTTTTTTTCAGTTTGAATTCATAGTGTTTTTCTTTTAGGAATATTGGTCCAGTTGTTAAGATTTGTCAACTTAATATCGAAGGTATATCCAAAGACAAATGAATGTCATGTAGCATCAGTGGATCAACTGGTTTCAAGAGGAGAATAGTATGTCATTCAATTGGAATATGATTGCGAGTCTAGCTTGTGATTGCGGAGCTGAGATTGAAACAGTTAAACATATTGTTGAAGAATGTCCTCTAGCTAAGTTTGAATTTGGATACACAGATTTACATAATTTAACTCCAGAGTCTGTCTCCAGAGACCTTTAGTTTTGTGGCACTGTGATGTAGGTTTTTTATGCTGCAGGTTTTTCCCTACATCCTAGACCAAATGGTGCAGTGTTTTAAGGGGCCCCTCCAATTATGGCCCTTCTAAATATATTTCTATTTTTGTAATATAATTTATATATGTTTCTTTTCTTGCACTCTTCTGGATAAATTTTCAGTTATTAACGACATTTTTGTTGCTGGATAACTGTACGAAACAAATTGCCTCCTCGATAAAACGTAGAGTCCCTAGGAAATTTGTTGAGTCCAGTTATCATTTAGTAACTAAATTTGAGTTTGAAGTTAGAAAATTTATCCGGAAATAAAAAGGATGCTCGAACGTAATTCGATACGATAATTTACTAAATGCGTAAACAATTATGTACTGAAACATTTATTATTATTATTTTATTATTAAACACAGTTGTTAAACATTTTGTGGAGATTACTTACAATGAGTTTGCAGATTTTATGTCGTAACAAGACTTTACAACGAACAATATGATGATAAAGTAAACAAATTGATGGCGGGCTGTCAGGTCAATCAGAGATAGTACGCAAAGGTTACACTTGCGACAACTTTGATATTTCATTTTGACAATGAGTTCGTTGATTTTATGACATAACCAGAAAACAACATGACATGTCAAAATCTACGCAACCGCAAGCTTTGCGTACTGTTTTTGGTTGACCCGACATCAAGTTCTTTACTTTATCATAAGTGTTCGTTGTGAAGTGTTGTTATGACATAAAATCTACAAACTCATTCTAAGTACATAATCTTCACAAAGTGTATAAAAACTGTTTTTAATAACTGTATTTTTAAATAATATTGTTACGTTTTCGGTTTCCAATAAACAACTCGTGCAATTATTTATTTAAAAACAGTCTGTATATTTATATACTTAAAATTATATAACAATATAAAAATATAAAACTAACGTATCACACTTAAACTGCTATTAATAAATTAAAATTAACACGTATTTATTTATATCTATTACTAATATCTCTGTCCGTATTTATGTAACCCTTCTATTTATAAGACGGCACTACTTATTTATTTCTTTGGCTACCACTCGAGACTGAACCCCGCAATGAATGAATCCATCGGTGACCCAGTCGCCTTATATACACATGCGAAGATTACTAGAACATTCGCGTAAACTCTATCTCCCACTCGATGTATGGAGAACATTCCATAGACATTCTGTGTCCGACTCAGTACCATGCGTAAATGGATGACTCACCGCTTTACGATGTTTACCAGTCGCGCCGAGATGATTTATGGCCCTTTTTTTTTATTGTCGCTCGAATGTCTGCTGGTTTCGTTACAATATAATTACTATGTAATAAATTCTTCAGTAATTGTTTACACATTTAGTAAATTATCTTACCGAATTACATTCAAGGTTTCTTTTTATTTCCGACCATTTAATTCATCTGTCAATAACATAACATTTTAATACACGTTATGTTAGTTTGCCATGGGATAAACTGCATGTTGATTTTCCATGGCGACGAGAATTCAATTTTGACAGTATCGTTCAAATAAACGTCATACATAAACATTTGTATATCACTCTTCCAAACTAAATCGTTTCGGCAGTGCTACTATATAAAAAGTAAAAGATGCCGCACGAATACCATGCCTTGCAATACAAAAAAAAAACGAAAGCCTCAATATGGAAGCAATTCACGCAATTTTGCTCCGAGAGCAACTATAAATTGGACGGCAATACACCAGTTAATGGAATTGCTAGTATACTAGAAGACTGGGCCTATAATATAAAGAAAAGAGATGGGACAGACGTTATCAAAACTATTTGGAACACTACTGCAAAATATATTCAAAAACAATATTGAATTTGGCATAATTATTGACCCGTTTAAGGATATTATTTTTCATTCAGCTCGGAATGATAAAAACGCAAAAAGAAAAGAACTGCAAAGCAATCCCAATAAAAGAAAAAGGAGTGCTACTGCTCTAACTAAGGAAGAAATTATAAAAATGATAAACTTATGGGACGAGAACACACCAAATGGATTGCAAAAGAAAAATTTCCATATTACTGCACTTGAATTGGCTTGGAGAAGGGCAGAAGCTGTACAGTGTAAAATTCATTATTTTAGAACAGAAAAAAATAATGACGAAACATCTACAGGTAGGCTCGAATACAATCAGATATTTTCGAAAACACCCCAGGGTGGAGATAAGAAACTTAACGATAGTAAGTGGCTCACGGAAAATAAAAAAAATCCTGATTTATGTCCTGATTGTTTTATAAAATTCTAATCAAAAGAGTACCGAACATTCCTACTGATCGATTGTTTTTGACAGTGAATCAGTATTATGAAACAGAAGGCAGCAAGGGATGGTAAAAAATATGCCTATTGGTCCAAATGAACTCTCTAAATGGACCAGAGGTTCAGCTATCAAAATTCACCTTAATGCCGACAATAAATATACCAATCATTCAAATCTAGCAAGTGCTGTTTCAACATTAGCCAAAGCGGGAGCAAGTGATCTGCAAATCACTAAAATAACAGGCCATTCAAACACAAAATCCTTAAAATCTTACCTCCAGTTTGATCGAAAGTCTGCACTCAAACTTGAAATATGAAATTTTCCTGTTATGGGATTTAAATTCTGTTGATTATAAAATATTTTGCGTTTTAGAGCAGCAAGTTCCAGTTATTACAGAAATTTGGACAGAAATCTGTTACAAAATCTGTTTCCGATTTAGTATAATAAATTAAATGAATTTGCAAATACAAATGTAAATATTTTGCGTTTTAGAGCAGCAAGTTCCAGTTATTACAGAAATTTGGACAGAAATCTGTTTCCGATTTAGTATAATAAATTAAATGAATTTGCAAATATAAATGTACACATATGGTGATTAATAAAATTAGTTTTACGGAGAAAAACGAAAATTACGACATAATCTTGTTAATGAAAGTTCTTAAAAATTATTATTGTATAATCCTATAAATTATGTATGTGAATGTTTGGAAACCACACGTTTATACTAGATCACACCTTTATTGGCAGAGAAAAAAAAAACTAAAAAAATTGTTCTGCTGACTATGACGTAGTTACGGATTTTCCAAAGCTTTCACACTGGACAGCTTTCTTTTACTGTTATATTAATACGTGTCAAACATATTACATATGCATATTAAATTAGTGGAATAAAAAAAGACGTACTGAAAAGTACAGTGTTACGTTAAGATATGATGGTGTTAATAAATATTTCTTATAGTTGAATTATTGAAAAATTGTTCTGTTAAAATTAATATAAATACACACATAATATTGCACTAAAGAAGTTTATCCAGCAGCAAGGAGTAAACTAATTTGTAGTTAATCAAAATAGACGTTGAAAGGTTATTTCCAACGAAAGGTGTTGATATGGAAGAAAGCAATTTGCTAAGTATGTATGTAGGAGATTGTTAAAGGAACATTTATTGTACATTAACACCCACACACATTTGCGCACCTTAAGGTAAGGTCAGTGAATACTTGTCGTTATTAAATTAATTTGTTTGAGTACGTAATTATCGCATATTATATAATACTTAATCTGAAATACAATCCTTAATCATGCAATGCAGGATTTTCGTACGTGCTTAATGAGGTATATTTATTATATATTTACCTTTGGTACTATTTTATATTTTAAGAGATAATATTAGAAGAAATGGAAATTAAGCAAAACGAAATATGTTTTCTTCTCTTTGAATGCTGTTAGAATTAAGAGAACAAAGAAACAAAATAATATTAAGTTATAAAGTGTAGTAAAATTGCAATATTCTTTTATAATAGCTTGGCTTTTTCTCGATAGATGACATTATTTATTCAAATCGCTACGCGAAATCAGGGACGTAACATAACTTCGACTTACATTGTTGAAATTGATTCTGCTTACCTCAAAATATTGTTCCTTCATTCAAAAAGGATGACTTCTCAATTTCTATTGAAATTAACTGTAAAATAACACTTTTAAACATTCACATTACGATAATTAATATTAATAATTTTAAAATAAGGAAATAGAACGAAGTAAAATTAAAAAAGTGTAGATTAAAAGGAGTATTTGTATTTCAAACATGCTCTAAACCACAATGTATATACATATTACACTATCAAGAAAATTACGCTATTTTTTTTGTAGATTTCCATCTTCTGAGCGATATTTTTACTGGACTACCATGCACTGGTAAAAAATTTACAAATTTTTAGTGAACCGTCTTGCGGCGGAGATTGAAGTGTTTGTTGGGCAGTTACTGTTACCGAAACTGTTTCTTTTATAATTAGCGCATAATTTCTTTCTTTTCTAATTTAGCCCGCCAAAATCAATTAAGTCTTTCTTCCTAGGGATCAATCTCAATATTTGCCTACGTCCGTACACTGCATCCTCTAAGAGTCAGTACGGCTATTAATAAATGTTGAATCTTACTATTTTGATGCATCGGCTTGTAATACCTATAAATAAGAAGCAAAATAAAATAAAATCGCCCGTCGGCGTCAGTACCTTTCCATTGCGATTTCATGTACTAGACTCGCTCACATCACACTTTAAGACCGGCATCTGTTTAAGCGTCTATCGGAACTTATTTATATACACTTGCAATGCTCACAGTAAGGTATGTGCATGATTCAGTCGATTGAAGTTACACGTGCCAATATTTCTGGATTTTATTAGGATAGTTTTTTATTTATTTAATCAATAGATAGCGCTTAAAGCTTTAAATATATATAACAGGTGAAAAAACCTTAAACTTTTTACTTTCTTATACGTAGTATAAGGAAGTATTGTGATGATGAAAATTTTCGACCTCGAGATTTTTGTAGATATCCACGTTTTGAAGTCCCCTGATACCGAAAAAGTGGTTTTTAAAAAATGTCTGTGTGTCTGTGTGTGTGTCTGTCTGTCTGTCTGTCTGTCTTTGTGTGTGTGTGTGTGTGTGACCACGATAGCGGTCAAGCCGCTGTAGGTATCAATTCCAAATTTTGGATTTACGTGTATAATCTCCCTCTTGAGATCTGATTAGTTTTTCAGTAAAATCGGTAGACCGGAAGTAGCAGTTTACTTCAGCGAAAAATTCGAATTTTGCCAATATTTCGTCAACTACTAAGTTTTAACAAATTTATAAAGAATTCATATATACTTAAAATTAAAATTGAGTATAATTTTATCTAAAAAGTTTTCCGAAATTCCTACCGGAAGTAGGTCTTTTACTCTTATCGAAAATCAGTTTTTTGCGAATATTTCGCAAGTCATGCCATTTTGGCTAATACGTTACGGATATAAAGGTATTTAAAACATAATTTTCAATATCTTTTGTAGAAAAAAAATTACAAAATTCAGACCGGAAGTACCACTTTAGTCTTATCGAATAGCGATTTTTTGCAAATATGTCGTAAGTTATGCATTCTTATAAATTTATCAAGAGTACAAAAGATTTAAAACTAGATTTGCAATATTTTTTGTATATATGACATTTCAAAATTCGGACCGGAAGTAGCACTTTTACTCTTAGCGAGGAGCACTTTTTTGATAATATCTTGCAAAGTATGCATTCTATAGAAATTTATTAAGAAAATAGAAGTACTTAGAATAGGATTTTCAATAATTTCTGTAAAAAAATTCTTAAAATTCTGTAATTTGAAACACTCATACGTATAAGAAAGTCGTGTGGTGGCCACACCTCATTTTTTGATATAAGAATTACTAGAATAGAGCTGCGATTAGATTTTGACATTTTTAGAAAAACAACTACAAACACTATAATTCCCTCCAATTCAAGTCAATCATAGAGCGTAAAAATGTCGGTCTTTCATAGTTTAATACACAAACTACTAAACTTCCCGCTAAATAATGAAAATTACAAAAAAGAATTGGATAAAATAAAGACAATAGCTAAAAATAACGGTTATAACACACAACTCAAAGACAAAATGATCAAAAAGACACAACACATAATTTTGAGACAAAATTTCTACAACACACATCCTTCAAATTCTAATAAAAAAATTAGTTGTGGTCACCATACGACTTTCTTATAAGTATGAGTGTTTCAAATTATGCAATTTTAAGAATTTTTTCATACAAAAATTATTCAAAATCCTATTCTAGTACTCCTATTCTCGTAATAAATCTCTATAGAGTGCATACTTTGCAAGATATTCGAAAAAAAGTGCTATTCGCTAAGAGTAAAAGTGTTCTGAATAATATATAATAATTATAGGGTATTTTGCGTTTTCACTCCGTTTTTATGGTGTGAGGTATATGAGTATGTATTTCAACAGTATACAACAGGATAGTCTTGTAAATTAACACTCTGCTTGTTTGGAGTGGCACAAGATAACAATCTCCGCGTGTTAAGTTACTATCATCTATTTATTGTTCATTTAAAATATTATAATTGCCTTCGACAAAGCAGCAATTAACAAAATTGCGAGAAAAGTAGATCTTAATGTGCCCCTATTCTTTTCTTGGAAATGTATATACTATAAAAGAAAAAATAATGAATTTAAAGAGGATGATTTTTGCGACCCCGTATGAGGTTAGTCACATCTTAAGTAATCTAATTGCATTTCAATAAGACGTATCTGAACAAATATTGAACTAAAAGATTCACAAGAAAATCAAAAATGCAATTTCACGAACAACACAAAACAAAAACGCAGATATTTGCCTACCTTTAACATTTAATGGATAAGTGGATATGAAATATGTAACTAACAATAGCCTAATCAGTACGAAATTGAAATCCCAGACAAATCTTGAAAGTATACTAAGCAAATCTGTCAAAGTTCGCGTACAGTAGTCATAAGGTTTGTTCGGGTTTAATATTACGAACGGTTCTAACACAGTTCTGTTACTGCGCAGAACTGTATGCGTCATAGTACACCGTTCGGAACGGTCTGGGAACGGTTCCGAACGATTCGATGCCTTTATCCCGAATTAGTTCTACAGTTCTAGAACGGTTCCAGAACTGACAATCAGAAACCAAAACACGAAATTTTTAGTTCCAGAACAGTTCCGGAAACCCGAACACTTAACATATTTCTGCGCATGACGTGAACTGTTCTGGAATCGTTCTTAGCGAAACAAAAACAAACCTATAGTAATTGTAAATTTGGAAATTCATATTAAGTACTGCATATTATTATTTGTAAAAGACATAATAATAGCATGCAGATGTAGCTTTTTAATAAATTTACAATCTTTGCTATCATCGTTGAGTCAATAATAATAATAATAATGGGTAAATTTAATTGATTTACGCATTGTTATTTACGAATTTTATGTTAGTGTTCATTCGTTTATCCTACCACCCGAATCACGCCTTTGCGATGTAAATATAATTGAAGATCAAGCTTATGTTCATGCAACTATACCTTGAAAATATTATGGGATAGAATTAATAACTTCTAATTTTTTAATGTTGATTATATTATGTGATTGATCATTGCTATAAATGTATTTCTTAAACTGGATGCGTGGGGCAGTAGTATCAAATTTGACAATTATCCTGCATTCAAGCATGGACAGAAGTTGTGAAACGTAAAGTTTGCGAACATGCTAAAATGCTCATAGCCGATCGGTAAATCAGCTAACAACGTTTTTCATTATAGACGTTAATATATGGTAGAATATATGCTTAGGTACTTATATTGTAAATACCTGTAATATATAATATGCGTTCTGAAAAGAGCAATTCATACATAATTTAATTGAAATGAACAATATAATTAACCAGACGGCAAGTTTCTTAATTGACCAATTAATCTTGCATATAATGTTACTTATAATTTGCAACATAGCAACTGCGTATAAATATGGATTAGATGATGTTAAGAGTTGCAAATATGGTATTTAATTTCCTACCACATGCTAAAGTGGCGAAGAACTATAATTTATTTAATTTACTGTCATTAGTGTGTCTTGCAAAATTACAAAGAAATTAGTTTTCGAAATAGGATCTACTTACTTATTTATGTACATAAGCCTACGTGAATAGATAAGTATGTATATGTATAAATGACATTTGATTCATATAGAGTGAAGCTGAGGATATCGTACTTTTTGCCAGTCAGAAAAAAGTCCATTTAACTTGAAATTTCTAGTTTGTTCGTCGGATGACGGAAAACTGTTGGAAAATTCATTTATCATAATTAGATTTGAGATTGTCTCGGTAGAGAAATTGAATTTTAATCTAATTTTAGAAATTTAAAAATTT
Source organism: Amphimallon solstitiale (assembly GCA_963170755.1). Classification (NCBI taxonomy): domain Eukaryota; kingdom Metazoa; phylum Arthropoda; class Insecta; order Coleoptera; family Scarabaeidae; genus Amphimallon; species Amphimallon solstitiale. The sequence continues at coordinate 53,674,557 of OY720680.1, forward strand.
GCACTGTCATTGCTCTTTATTTCTGTCGCGACGAGATAGCGTTTTTACTTTTCCGCGTAAAGTTTTTCATTGTATTTTATATGGTGACTTTAAATCAATATCCTGAAGATGCAAACCAACGCGAAATCTAATTTACTTCTTTCGAGGGAAGCAAATTAAAGGATAATTGTAATTATAAGATTTATTGTCTGATAATTTTTTCTATAAATTACTTAATTTATGGCTATTACATTTTTTACGCATGGTAGTAATTGTACCCTAACGCTTATATATAACCTCACCAGAGTATAAAAGATCTTATGTTTGCAGAAATATCGGAGGACAGGACAATTGCATCAACAATAGAAAGTTATTATAATAGAGCTCTATTTGGAAGTGTAAGTGAGAAATTGCTACACAGTGTTAGTATATGTCAAACATTTTATAGATTATTAGAATGTATTCAATTTACTTAGTTTGTTTATTTTCAAAAATAAATGTAAAGTAAATACAGCAATATATATTTAATACAACCTGGTATAGCTCAATGCATACGTATTTAAACCAGTCATATTTTGTAATAAATCTATTAGCATCAAAATAATAAAACATTGAAACACAGTAGTGCATAATTGGTCTAAACATGCTAATGTTGGTTGTTAACGTCAACTTACGATCAAATGGATTTTCTTAATTTCTTCTGATGATAGAAGTACTGAACGAATAGGGACAAAACCATGACCAATGGTTTTACTTATTTCATATTTAAGTCCGAAAGACAGCAGTATTTCTCAAAAAAAGTCACATTAAATATAGGATATAGAACGAAGACATCGGAAGCACTCCAGTCAAAACTGCCTTTGGAAAACTGTATAGATTGGAGGATCATAAATTATTAAAAACAATACTTATATTTACAAATATTATACAAATTGGAGAAGTGCAGGAAAGAGATAAAGTAAACGGGCGAAATTTTGAATATATTCTTATGGAAGGAAGGGAGATATTTGCAGAAATATGGTTCAAACCGATAGTGTTCAAGCAAATTACATAGTAAAAACACAAATGATAGTATTGGATAGTATTGAAGTGCTGTACTTCAGGAGAATTTTAGTATGGGAATATAGCATCGGCTGACTTTCCACTTCGCAGTTCTTCATGTAGCTATCATCATTTTTCAACAGTATTATTTCTACTTCGTAGCAATGTGGCAAACACGGTATCGGAAGTAACCATACCATTACCGTTTTATTTGTGCTCACTTAATAGAAATAGCAAATGTCGTTGTGACAGTGGTTGTATAAGAAAACTTGCCACAACTAAATCTTACACTAAACTATTTTGATGTGCTGATATGGATTACACAACCATGCATTTCCACTCTTGATTTTGTAATCCCCAGAGCTGGGCGATAAGGATTACACGTGTAATTAATTGATTGCGGCTTGGATTGCAATTGTTTTAACCGCAATTCAAAAATTTTTGATATTAGGATTACTGTACTCGTTTATCGATGAAACTTAGATTACGATTGCAGTAATCGTAATTTCGAAATATTTTAAATTACAATTACAGTAATCGTAATCGAAGTTCTAAAAATGTCGGAGAGCTAAACGCGGCTCAATTAAACTGGTACGCGTTATATATGAAGGCAATAATTATCCGAATAAGAATAAGAAAAAACAAAAACAAAAAAGGTTTCAAAATACACCAGAAATTAAAAAAAATGAGGTGTGGCTACCACAAAAAAATCCCATTCTGAGTACTTCTTTTCTCATAATAAATCTTTATAGAATACATACTTTGCAAGATATTCGAAAAAAAGTGCTACTCGCTAAGAGTAAAAGTGTTACTTCCGATCCAAATTTTAAAATTTCATGTATACAAAAATAATTCCAAATTGGTTGACCGGATTTTGAACGTACTGGACCCTGATGACGAAGATATCTCGCGGTCGAAATTATTAGCGCCCACTGAGTGAAGCTCCGTATCAGTATCCTTCCTCCGCATCAGTATTCCATCAACGTATTATTCAGTGCGTGAAAAAAACCGGCTTTTGCACGTACTAGATCCTCATGACGAAGATATCTCGCGGTCGTAATTATTAGTTCCCGACAACAATAAAATACACTTTCTAAAATAAATAACAGTGATTTTTCTAATATTTAATAACAGTAATCCTTGCCAACGATTACAGTAATCCTTATATAAAAAAAAACGGAATTACAATTAATGTAATCGTTAGTCGAACAAACTTAAATTATGATTACAGTAATCGTAATTTAAACTTTTTCAAAATTACGATTACAGTAATCGTAATTTAAACTTTTTCAAAATTACGATTACTGTAATCGTAATCTAAGTTCGTTCGATATACGATTACATTAATCGTAATCACATTTTCTTTTATATAAGGATTACTGCAATCGTAATCTAGTTGTAATCGTAATCCTTGTCGCCCAGCTCTGTCCCCAGTACACACAATAAGGTTATTGATTGCACAGGCGCTCATGCTACATATCATTAATGATTTTATTACACGAATATCGAAACTTAAACTCACGAAACCAGTAGCCAAACACTATCTAAAAATAAAGAATCTGTGGGAATGTTGGACCTTTTAATACCTTCTTTCTTACACGAATATCTGTCAAAAACAAATAACGTATAAAATAATTATTAAATACAGATTAAATATCTCCGATACTGAACATAATTTTGATAGATATACAATAGATTTAATATAAACAACAGTTCCACATACACATTGCACAACGATTGATCTTAATTGTGGGATTGTTTGTATATCAAATGTTCAAAATATAAAAAATATTAACAAAAGTTCCTAAACACTTCCTTACCTGTCTTACAGCTATTCCATGGCAACCAGTGTTTCCACTAACTGATGCACAACTTAATATACTTGGTCCTAGCGCTCAACACAACCTAATTTAGGTGTATTTTAAATTAATAGTCTAAATATTATCTTCACAGAGACGATATTAGGTCACAAAAATATAAAAATGTAAGTCTATCATGCGAAAATTATAATGTACTAGGGCATAACTCTAAATCAATTTCGACTATAATTGGGGTGCAACGCTGATGGCAAACTTGCAACGCTTGTTATTTTGTTGGGATAAAATTTTAACATCAACAGAAACAAAAGAAATAAATAACTAATCAGTGATTTTAAGGGAAAAAAAGTGATTCAACAATATAATTTATGTATAAGAAATATTAGAAAGATAATTCAATTTCTTTCCTTTTAGATGATTATACAAATAACAAACTTTTTACTATGTTTTTTATCGTTTTATTTTGCACTTCATTTTCAATTAGTGTTTAGAAAACGATTCACCAGAGTGACCTTTGTCACTTACACTGCAAAATAAAAGTGAAAAAACAAAGTAAAAAGTGTTTTATTGGTATCATCAGTTAATGTAAATTGCTACAAAGTAAAAATCAACAGCATCCAATCGATTCTTTTTTTAATATGCCGTTTTGGCTCTCCGAAATTCCATAAAAGTTTTTTCCTATTACTTTCTTATACGTAGTATAAGGAAGTATTGTGATGACGGAAATTTTCGACCTCGAGATTTTTGCAGATGTCCACGTTTTGAAGTCCCCTGATACCAAAAAAATGGTTATTAAAAAATGTCTGTGTGGCTGTGTGTGTGTTTGACCACGATAGCCGTCAAACCGCTGTAGATATCTATTCCAAATTTTGTATTTACGTGTATAATCCCCCTCTTGAGATCTGATTCGTTTTTCAGTAAAATCGGTGGACCGGAAGTAGTAGTTTACTTCAGTGAAAAAAATTTGCAAATACTTTGTCAACTACTAAGTTTACACAAATTTATAAAGAATTCAAATATACTCGAAATTAAATTTGAGAAAAATTGTGTTAAAAAAGTTTTTCGAAATTCCTACCGGAAGTAGGTCTTTTACACTTATCGAACATCAGTTTTTTGCGAATATCTCGCAAGTCATGCTTTCTAGGTAGGTACTTTACGAGTACAAAAGTATGTAAAACATAATTTCAAATATCTTTTGTGTAAAAAAATTTCAAAATTCGGACCGGAAGTAACCTTTTACTCTTACCGAATAGCGATTTTTTGCAAATATGTCGTATATTATGCATTTTGTATATATTTATCAAGAGTACAAAAGTATTTAGAGTTAGATTTGCAATGTTTTTTGTATAAATGAAATTTCAAAATTCAGACCGGAAGTAGCATTTTTACTCATAGCGAGTAGCACTTTTCTTTTATAATATCTTGCAAAGTATGCATTCTATAGAGAATTTATTAAGGGAATAGAATTACTTAAAATAGGATTATGAATAATTTTTGTATAAATTTTTTTTTAATTCTTTAATTTGAAACGCTCATACGTATAATCATTTTTTATATATGTATTCCTTAATAAAGTAGCAGTTTCGCCTACACAGGGTTCCTCAAAGCTGATTGCATTTAAATATTGTCATTATTCGATAAGTGAGGATCCTAATTATTAAGTTATTAAATTTTGATTGGCAGAATGATCATGTCGACACTTTGTTACACTGACATAAACATTATAATAATGTTCTTCTTGTTGCAATCACTTTCCTTTTAATTTGTAAAGTAATGTGAATGTAACAAATTCGCCATATCGTAAAATATTGATACGGCTGTGACAGATGATGTTGCAAATACGACATTAGGGACGGCATTAGTTCTATTTATAATAAATAAGAAAACTTAGAAATAAATTACTAATACACAAATACGATTAGTAATTAAATCAGTAAATTAATAAATAATATTCGATGCGCTTTCGAATTATAATTAAGTTTGTAGAACTTCTTTATAATATACAAACACTGACAATTAACTGTGCCTTTTAGAACGACAATATTGTACACAATCAATAGCGACTTGATTTTGTAAGCTTTCGATATTAATGGATATTATGACCGAATTTCAGAATATTCTTCAGTACAATAAAAAAAAAGTGAGGAAAAGAATATTACGTAAATAACTTTCTCAATAGGATTTCTTGAAAAGTTCGCCTCTCGAACAGTGTGAGCAACCGTGAAGTATTATCGTCTTTACGTTCCAGAAACTCTACAGCTGCAAATGTCAGATAGCTCTCGATGGGAATTAAACTGAAGTGAAAACGTTATACACCCACTGCTAAAGTCGCAAATAATACACTATCGTTCATCTACATTTCTGCTTGTGTTTTATGCACTACAATTTTTGACAGTTTATTTTTTCCGAGAACATAATATTTAATATAAATGCAAATATACAGAATGACTTTTGGTATTAATAATAATTAAAAAGACGTCTTTTGTGACAGGTACTCCTAATGGATGTCTGTAATTGATTTATGAATATCGGTTTAGAAATTTTCATGTTATTAAATCTTCCTTCATTTCTTCTAGGCTGTCACGCCAAAATATTCAATTTCCAATATAAACATACTTTTATGATATGTAACAATAACATTGCCAATATGTTGAAATAGCATTAACCTCTAATTTTGAATTCATATTAGGTTAAAGTTCATTAGCTTATACCCCTAATTTTTATAATAATGTGTAACAGTGTTAATTAGAAAGATTGTAATTATATATTATCCTTTAAAAATAGCATAAGATATTTCATTTAATGACGTGTTCAATATTTTAATACACACATACTTGAATGTCTTACAATTTCTTCTTTATTGAATTATTCCATGGAGTAAACAATTAAACCCCAAATATAAGTTTTATTTAGAACAAATCTCTACATTCTAATGAATATATATAATTCAATTATAACAAGCTTTCGAAAATAAAATAATTTGGCTAATTGCATTAACCCCTCAATATCAGAACAACATACACACCTCGCATGTATAATATATCAAAGCAACTCCCGCAGCTTCAATTAAGGGTGTTTAATTAAAATGAATGCCAGTTGATATTGGAGTTTTTAACAAATTATTGAATATTACCATTGCGCGTCTATTATTGGAATATGTTCTGTCATTTAAGCATATATTAATAATTTTCAATGTTATATCATGGATTATCAAAAAATGTCAAACTCTATTTTTGATGAACCTGCCTTCGAGTAATATACAGGGTCAGGCAAATGTGTGGGAACACCAGATTTCTGGCAAAATTATGGGTTCTATTAAAAAATAACCTATATAAAAGTTTTTGTAGTATTTTTATTCCACTCTATGACATATTTTGGTTTTCTACAACTCTCACTTGTTTCGAGATATGCCGTCATCAATATTTTTTTAATGGATCAGCTGTATATAATAATTTTTTTATAAACAAATTTTTGGATAAACAAATTTTCATGAATTACAATGATATGCGGTTTATATAGGTCAATTACCCAAACAGGCGATACACGTCATATGAAACGTCACTGTGATGTCATAACAGTGTTGACAAATAACGTTGCTTTGAGCCAGCTGTACTTTGAAAATAATCTGTGGTTCGGACTAGGTTGACATTTTAAAATATTAGCAAATACTATTAATATGTTTTAAATTATTCGACTATGTCTACAAAAAATATAAACAAATTCTAAATACATGTGAGTTTATTTATTTTAGACTACATTCACAAAAATAATATACACAAAATCTATATATTATTATACATATTAGTGATTAAAAAACTCGTAACATTGCGATAAGCATATGATAAAAAGAAAATAATATTAAGTTGAAATGCTAGTTTTCTTCATCCTTTAACACTGTCTTCTGAATCGGAATCATTTACATTAATTATAAAAGGTAATATATCTTGTCTCTCAAAACCTACTTCTCTATCCCACCATTTTTGAATTTCAGTTTCACAGTGGTTAACGCTATTTGCCCAAATGTCTGGGGTTACTTGTGTTAATGCCTCTTTCCACAGTTTTATGCATTCGTCCACTTTTCTACCATATTTTCCAATGTGATTGTTATAGTATGTTTTTGTTATTCCCCACACTAGTTCTATGGGGTTAAATATACAATGGTAGGGTGGAAGTCGAAGAACTACGTGCCCATACTTCTCTGCTAAATCATCGGTTTCATATATAGTTGGTGGTTTATGCCTTTACGTAAAGATATAAATGAAATTATTGAATAAAATAATTAAATATATATGTACTAACCGTTTAACTAAATACAGTAATTGTATTTTTAAAGCAGCTCCGTCATAGTCAATGTTATTATTGGTGAGCCATGTATGAATTTCATTTTTAGTGGCAGATGATGTTGGACTTTTATTTTTAATAGTACTGTGGTAACTGGCATTATCCAAAACAATTATGGACGGCTCTTTTAACCTTATAAGAAGTTGGTGTTCAAACCAGTATAAAAAGTTGTCTCTGTTCATATCACCGTGATAATCTAAATACTGACTATTTGTCGGAAATATTAGGTCTGCTCCAGGAATAAATCCATTAGAACTACCTGCATGTAATACAATATATCTAAAACAAGATAATATAATAAGTATACATAAGATAAGAATATGTTATTCTTAGAAATATAATGTACCTTTTTCCACCTACTTTTGAAGCTTCTGTGGTTTCTATATATTCATTTTGCCAAGATTTACGAATTGTTCCATCTTGGAAAACCCAGGTTTCATCAAGGAACACAAACTGGCGAACATTTTCATGTTTCACGAACATATTGTTGCAAGAATGTAACACGTTTTAACACAATTTGTGGTAGTTCCATTAAAGCTCGTTTAGGATCATCCTTCTTGTAATTAAAACCAATATTGTGTAATACTGTCCCTAAAGATGACTTGCCACCACAAAAGAGTTCCTTTTCTTTAAGAGTAATATCGCGGGTGACCTGGCAATATCTCCTATCTGTCATTTTTAGCGAAAATGAGTTATTGGTAGATTTGAATTCTACGTATCTTTTTGCATTGTAATGTAAAGTCTCCTAACTGATAAAAAAATTGAAAGCACGTTAAAACGCCTGTATCAATTTCTCCTACGTGAATGACAGTGAAAAAATCGTGGCAACAAGTCCTATGTCGCCAGTTTGTGTAGAGTTGTTATGGCTGACAGAACGTTGCAACCTTCCTGTTCGTTTTTAACCGGAAAAATCTGCTCTGGTAAGTTTATGAAGTTTTTCTACTATTGTTATATGTTCGTAACACATGAATGTATACAATTTGATAGCATAAAAGTGAGTAATCAGTAAATAAACCTAATTATTCCGTTTGTTTCAGATAGGAGATTTTGCATTTTACACCCGAGAATCTTACAAGTCAGATAGGAGAAATTAAGCTGTTTAGTATGGCGGTTTCCGAAAGGACAATTCGAATACTTTCCATGGTTCATTTAAACGAAAATAGTAATTTACTTTATTTGGATACCAAAAATAAAAATGAAGGTATAGAAATGGAAATTGAAAACGAAAAACAGGAAAATATTAATACAAAGTTTTCTCCAGATATTTTTGATTTGGAAAATGCTCCGATTTTGTTTGAAGAGGTTAATTTGGAAAACAATCATATTGACGATACAACGTGGAAAAATACTGACAACTTACCTCCACTCGGATCTCAGACTGAAGACTGCAACTTAGAGGAAAGTTTGATTAATTATAATAATAATACTATACCGAATGGTATAGAGAACACAACCTGCGATGAAAATATTTCTTTGGGTAATATTGGCTGTGATGATAACGACACAATAAATTATTCTTCTTTAAATTTTATAGAGGACCAAAGAATAATATTAGAAATCCATGAGACTGAACAAGAAAAACCTCTTGTGCCATATGAATTTTTCAGTGATGACGAAGACGAAACATATGAGTCTTCAGAAAAATATTTAAACCATAGTCAGGATAGTTCTGATAGCGGTAGCTTAAAAGGTTTATCGGAACAGAAACAAGAAGATGAAACCGGGGTACAAAACCAAAATGCAATAAACAGCGCAAGAAAAAGAAAGCGAAAACCGGATAAACATGACTGGATCAGAAATAAAAATAAAAGACTTCGAATGCAAGGAGAAGCGTATTTAGGATTCACGAGAAAAAGAGGTGAAAAGATTAAACAGAACATGCCAAGAAGAGGAAGGACTTTAAAAGAAACTTGTAGCTCAAAAATGTGTATGAACTCGAAAGTGAGATATTGTAAGGAGTTTACAGAAGACTGCAGGCACGAGATTTTTAATCAATTCTGGAATATGAAGTGGGATCAGCGAAAGGTTTTTATAGCGTCGCATGTGTTTAAAACCCCAACTTTAAAAAAAACCAAAGAACACTCAAGAAGGATCGGCACTTATAACTATTACCTAAATGACGGAAAGGAAAACCTGCAGGTATGCCGTACCATGTTTCTCAACACTCTAGATATCGGCTATAAGACTATTCAGTATTGGGTAGACAACAGCTCTTACGGTATGGCTAAAGATACTTCTACGAGAATTTCTACCAAGGATTTTGTAAAGCAAAGATATACCGAGAGCTATAAGTTTTTGGAAGAATTTTTTCAAAGCTTACCCAAACTTCCTTCTCATTACTGTCGTCGCGACACACTAAAATTATACTTAGAGTACTCGTTTCAAACTATGAGTCAATTGTACGGAGTTTATACAGACTGCTTCTGCAAAGAAAAGGATCTAACTCCTTTAGGGCGCAACGTGTTTGTTAAAACCTTTAAAGAAAAAAACCTAGCTTTATACACTCCAAAGAAAGATCAGTGCAATGTATGCTTTTCTTTCAAGTATGGAAATGTCACAGAAGAGGAATACAAAGCTCATACCCAAAGAAAAGAAAGTGCAAGGCAATCGAAAATTGAAGATAAACTAAAAGCAGATAGAGGAGAGCTTATAGTACTAACGATCGACTTACAGGCTGTGAAACTATGCCCCTATCTTCCAGCTAACAAAATATATTTCAAAACAAAACTTTGTTGTCACAATTTTACTGTGTATGATTTAAAATCTCGAAATGTAATGTGCTATTGGTTCTCCGAAAATCAGAATAATCAACTAAAAGCATCCACATTCACTACCTGCATTATAAATTATCTGGAAGAGAACTGTGTTACTTTGTCCAAAACTCCTATCATTATCTACTCAGACGGGTGCGGTTACCAAAACCGCAATAACGTTTTGGCTAACGCATTGCTAAATTTTGCTATTAAGTATGATATTATAGTCTTCCAAAAATATCTTGAACCGGGTCACACTCAAATAGAGTGTGATTCGGTTCACAGTGTAATCGAACGATGTCTTAGACATAGAGAAATCCACTTGCCTAGTGACTACGCGTCCGTGACCACAGAAGCCAGAAAAACACCTAAGCCGTATGGTGTAAAAATTTTGGATTACGCATTTTTCAGAGATTTTTCATCATCTCAGTATTTAAGGTATTCCTCAATTCGACCGGGAAGAAAAGTTTCTGATCCCGTAATCAATGACATAAGGTGGATAAAGTATAAACCCAATGGAACAATAGAAGTCAAACTTGATTATAATAATGATTACATCGAACTTCCTATCCGACCAAAAACCATATCTCCAATTTTCAATTATCCCCCTTTGTTTAATGCTCCACCTAAAATTAAAACCGAAAAGTGGCAGCATTTGCAGGAATTGAAATCTGTTCTTCCAAAGGACACTCATTCTTTTTATGATAGTATTTTACATGCATAGAATAATACCTATAACCTATACTTAAGAATAAAATTTATATCTCTTACGTTTTTCGTTGGGTTACGTTTCAACTATAGTACAAAATGGATAGCATTTTTTTTTAGTTTATTTTTTATAAACACTTTTTGTGGGTAAATGTTTACGTTTTTTTTTTTTTGTTAATGTCTAGTACCTATGTATTTTTGAGTTTTTTGGAATAAAATTCTGTTATTGAAGAAGTTGAATAATTTTTTATAAATTGCAACTACTCCTAAGTTTGAACGCAGTGCAGTTCGAAATCTCCTATAAGTCAAAACATTGAAGACAACATCTCCTATCTAACTTCTAAAACGACACAATTTATAATTAAATATTTTTTGCTCAAATTATATTATGTGTTACCTAATCATACTATTCGGCAGAAGAAAATTATGAGAAATGTTCTTACTGCGAAAACTAAGTAGTTTTTTATGTCTCCTGTAAACTTTAGGTTACATCACTTAGGAGATATTGCCAGGTCACCCGCGATATTCAGTGAATGAAGCGTGATATGTTGTTCTGTAAAAAACTCAAATATTAATTTTATAAGCGTAAATCCTTAAGAACTTACTGTTTCTATACATGTCATATACTGTATTTCTTATTGCACACTGAGTAAAGTCATCAACATTTACAACAGGCTTACTTCTAGGCCGTTTTCGCTTTGGGCTAGATGGTCCAACGCCCTGTTTTGATGTAGATGATATTTTATTTACAGTTGCAATGTGAATATTTAAAGCACTTGCTACTCTCTAAATGAAAAATATTATTATTAAAACGTTTATTGTATAAACTATAAATAACAGAAAATATTACCTCTCGAACTGCTGTCAGGGGTAGCAATGGTGCATTATTATGGCGTTCTTTTTCAAAATACTCGATTAAAGAAAGAATTATTTCTTTCGCTTGCTTACATAACGGTTTAGGCATGATTTAGTTGTGAAAACAACTGATTGTTAAAAATGAAATCGGCGTATAAATATAGTAAAAATGGAAGAAATACGTATGATAATGAAGTGACTGAAAAATGTAAACAACTATGACAGTATGACATTTGACAGAATAAAATGTTACCATTTTATATGTTGCAACGGCGTAGAGTTCTGGTAACATAAAACGTTACCGGAAGCTAGAATAATATTAGGATTAGTAGGTATTATTGTACTTTAATGTTACTTGGACCGAAATTATTCTTTATGACGTGTATCGTCTGTTTGGGTAATCGACCCATATCTTATAACATATTTGAACAAGTTAGCAATAAGCAAATATTGAAAACAAGACAATTCGTAATAAATGTTCAAACTGATGACCTTCAGCAGCCTGACAGTATCCTAGTCTATCAACGAATGACTTCTGAATCACATCTTGTGATATCTCTTGTAAGGCCATCCTAATTAGATCTTCCAACTCTTCGAGCGATTGAGGTTCAGTCTTATAGAGATATTAGCTTTCAAATGACCCCAAAGGGAAAAGTCTAAAGGACTTTAATCGGGCGATCGCGAGGCCATTCAATATATCCTCTTCGAGCTATCCAACGCTGTGGAAATACTTCATTTGGGCATGCACGCACTTCAATTCCATAATGCGGCGGGGCTCCATCTTGCTGATACCAGATGGCTACAGAAAATAGTGCTGGATTTATGGGGTTTAGAGAGAAATAAATAAATGCTGGAACAATATCCGCACACAAAAATTGTAAATATTAAACCGATTATACCTGTCCATACATTTAATTTTTGAGGATATTGTCTGTACTTTTCTTCCATCCAATGAGGATTCTAATCATTCCAGTAGCGACAGTTATGTCGATTTATATGTCCATGTAAGAAAAATGTCGCTTCGTCGCAAAATAAAATATTATTGACAAAGTTACCATTACGATCAATCATATTCATCATTTCTTCACAAAACTGCATCCTTCTATCGGGGCCATCTTCATTTAATTCTTGTACTAAATGTACTTTATACGGATGAAACTTATTTTTCGACAATATCATCTTTACCGATCTGTCGCTAATGTTGTGATAGAAGGACAGCTTTGATAGTGATGTGTTTGGTTCTTCTTGAAGCTTAATAAGAACATCCAATGAATTATCATCATTAGCACTTCTACGTCGGCCGATCTTTGGCAAATTTTTAACACTTCCTGCTACATTAAACTCGCGTAACATCCTTGACGCTGTTGATTTTGAAATATTTCTTTCAGGAAATGTGGTATTAAAAATATTGCATGCATCTTGTAGCGAGATCCCCTGTCTCCAAAACCAACCATCATTAACAAAGTAATTCTTTCACGTTCTGTTAGTTCGCCCATAATGAACGTCTATTTTTGTTGAATGGAAACTATCTGTCACTATTGAGTATGACTGTCAATAATACTAAGTAATTCCAATACTTTTATTTTTGCTTAAAAGGTTTGCATTGCAACATAAAAAAACGAATATTTCTTATCAGTTGTATCTGACAAAAAGATATTTTTAGCCAACGTTTTTTTTAATATTTCAAGTTAAACACCCACCATCTATCATTATAATACTTGAAAATGTGTTTATGCAAAAATTTTAAAATATACAGGGTGATCTATTAAAAAAAATACCGTTGACGTAATATCTCGAAACAAGTGAAAGTCGTAGAATATCAAAGTATGTCATAGAGTAGAATAAAAATACTACAAAAACTTTTATAAAATTTATTTTTTAATAGAACCCATAATATTGCCAGAAATCTGGTGTTCCCACACATTTGCGACCCTGTATAACACCCTGTTCATAAATTGTTATAGTAACCTGGGCGAAAATAATATACAGGGTGTTTAAAAAAGATGCGGCAATATTAAAGGGGTTGATTGTTCAGGTCATTTTATACAAAAAAGTTTATAATAAACAAGGTCCGCAAACGCTTCGTTACCGATCTACAGCGTGTTGAAGTTTAATTAAAAGAAACAGTAAAAATTAGATTTCTCCAAGACGGCATTAAAGAGCATAATGAAATTTTAGGCGTGTTATTTTTCAAGAAAAAATTAGGACGCCGCTGATTTCTCTAAAAATAAAAATATGTTTCTATTCTTTGTTCAATTGTGAAGAAAAAAGCTTCTTAACTTTTTATCGTTCGACGTAACGTTTTTTAGTAAAAAAAAAACACATTTTAGTGCATGTACATTTATCATTCTTACAAAAATATTTTTAAACAGTCCTGTTTTATTCACTGACATATTGAATGACATATGATTAATAATTTTGTATGTGTCGAATTTGTTGAATTTCCTTATCATGAATCGCTATACAAATGCAGAGATGACCGACATGCACTACATTTATGGACTTGCTGATGGAAATACATTAGAAGATTTCCTGGCCGTATTGCTCCTGATAGAAAAACTTTCGAAAGTATTCATAGGCGTCTTTATGAAACAGGCACATTAAGACGAAATGGAGGAGCAGGAAGGCCAAGGACAGCAAGAACGGTAGAGCTGGAAGAGGATGTGCTAGACATGATTGAAGAAGATCGAGGTACTTCTACTCGAAAAATTGCTGACGCTTTGGATGTAAGTAATGGGACTATTTGGCACATTCTGAAGGAAAATTTGTTGTACCCATTCCATATACAACGCGTTCAAGCATTACTTCCTGCTGATTTTCCTCCTCGCATTGCATTATGTCAATGGCTTTTGCAGAAAATGGTTCAACTCCCTCAATTCCTGATGTTGATTCTGTTCACCGATGAAGCGAATTTTTCAAGAAATGCAATACGCAATTTCCATAATAACCATGTATGGTGTGACGAAAATCCACATGAAATTGTTGAAAATCGTTTTCAACATCAGTTTTCTTTGAACGTTTGGCTTGGGATTGTGGGTGACTGCCTAATTGGACCGGTATTTTTACCAAGGAGACTAACCGGAGAGGTGTATCGCAACGTTTTGGAAAACACGCTCGCTGGATTTCTGGAGGACGTACCATTAGCAATTAGAGATGCAATGTGGTATATGCACGATGGCGCACCAGCCCACTTTAGTCAAGTAACTCGTGATTTCTTAACGCAAGCATACGAAAATCGCTGGATTGGCCGACGTGGACCACACTTATGGCCTGCACGATCCCCGGATTTAAATCCCCTGGATTTTTTCCTGTGGGGCCATTTGAAGTCATTGGTGTACGCTACTCCATTGGAAAACGTAGAAGACTTAAGAAATCGAATCATTGCTGGGTGCAACTCAATTGAAACCGATCCTGTTGTTTTTGAGAGAGTTCGCCAGTCGATGAGGAGAAGATTGGATTCTTGCATCCGAGCTCGAGGTGGTCACTTTGCACAGTTATTGTAATTTTTGCTTGCTAAAATTTTTGGTATGGTAAAATATTTGTTTTTGCCCGTAAATAAAACCCTTGTTATTTAAAAAAAAAAATCTGTAATAAATGTACATGCACTAAAATGTGTTTTTTTTACTAAAAAACGGTACGTCGTATGATAGAAAGTTAAGAGAGCTCTCTTCTTCACAATTAAACAAAGAATAGAAACATATTTTTATTTTTAGAAAAATCAGCGGCGTCCTATTTTTTCTTGAAAAATAACACGCCTAAAATTTCATTATGATCTTTAATGCAGTCTTGGAGAAATCTAATTTTTACTGTTTCCTTTAATTAAACTTCAACACGCTGTAGATCGGTAACGAAGCGTTTGCGGACCTTGTTTATTATAAACTTTTTTGTATAAAATGACCTGGACAATCAACCCCTTTAATATTGCCGCATCTTTTTTAAACACCCTGTATATAATATTTACGATGATAGTACTGTTTAATATTTTCTCGAAAATTAATTGACATTTTTAGTCGAATTATTCTTTGTTCAAAATATCAAGAAACATGCAAAATGAGGATGATATAGTGTACCTCGTTGAACGTGGCCTATTTCTCGAGGCTAGAAAAGAAATACAAAACTCCAGGTTACGTGAATTTTTAAAAAGGCTGTAAAATAAAGTGTTCATTCCCGAGGAATTAGATCAGTTTTTATGCAAAGCTCTCTAGAAGAAGTACATCTCTGAATAAAAATAAGATATCAACTTCTTAATAGTCATGTTAAACTACAATTATGAATATTTTTTAATGGGCATTATGCAGGACCAATGACATACATACCATGAAAGTGAATGATGTGGCTGACATAAGCAAAAGAATTTTGGTCACCGTCCCTATCACCAAACAAAAAAAAATACCCCTTCAAAAATTCACAATAACTCTAAATCTAAGATATTAGAAACATATAAATTTGCATACGCCAAATGTATAACAAACAATCAAAAACTAATGCACTTATCAAAAGATAGGTGCCAACAAAATTTCCAAAATAGAACAAGAAATACCCAAATATTTAAAACCGGAAGCTGATAAGTATACGGGACATGTTTCCAAAGATCACTGGTTACAATACAAGAAGATACTGAAGTTGGAGATACTGTTTTTTAAAGGCACTGGGAGGAGTGGAAGCACCTATCAATAACAAACACTTCCATGAAAAAAAAAGATGGACTGAGCCAACAAAATCACCAACGCAGTTCAAGCTTGTAGCAACAGTGTATATACAGCAGAGAATAAGAATATAATCAATAATAATAAGATAAACAATAGTACTTGTATAAATGTACAATGACCTCCTTTTAGTATTGTTAATTATGGTAAGGATAATCTATATGTTGTACTCAATTGGCGAATTCGGGTAATGACCGAAATTTATAACAACGGGATGTGAACTTTGCAATACGCTCATTGTGGGTAAATTTATACGTATTATTTCGACCACTGAGCAAAACGTACTACTATAACTCATAACGTGTTTTGGGCAAATTGACAAAATCCACTACACAACATAAAATAATTCGTAGTATTTTGTATTGCAAGGTCATAGAATTTATAACAGGGAGTGATAGTGTGCTGGTTTGAAGTTATTTATTTGGTAAAATATATATGATTACACAATATGGTTTTTGCACATTGGTGAGCTTCGGTATTGTTTATATGAAAGTGACTCTCAGATTGTCTTCATGTTTGTACTTCTTTAACTTCACTTATTAATAATTTATATTAACCTTCTAAAAAAGATGTGTGCACCTATTATTTGAATCTACATAAAGTTTATTAAACCTATTTCAAAATCTTCTTGAAAACCTTTCATAAGTACTCAAACTCTGCTCACCGAATGTAAGAGGTTTGGATGCTGCGCTTTGTATTAAGTAGTTGATGTGAGTTTAATCAGCCCTTCAAGGGCTATCATAAAATGTAAAAAATGCAGAGCATTCCATTTAAAGAAACATAAGTTTGTGTTGGTTCGTCGTTGTCGAACACTCTATATAAATAAAAATATTCTTAAATTGTAGATCTTATGATTATCTACAATTTTGTATTAAAAACTATTAGCTATCTACATTATTAGATACCAATAATGTGTGTATATATACAGGGTGCCCCACCGAAAACGAAACAAATTGAATATCTCGAAGGAGAAAACTTTTTGAAAAAACGCAAAAACAGATCGATTTTTGATCCAAGGGGGACACCCTTCCATAATATCTATGTTACGTCATTCCTCTCTCCTCCATCACTCTAACCATTACAATTTAAATAGAGAAAGTACTAAATACGATACATGATTGACAAGGTAATTGTACAGAGTATTCAGCAAAGTGACTGTTGATTGCGCTATTTTTCATTTTAGCGCCTTCTAGCGGGATAAAAAACGGTTACGTATTCCAAAATATGACACATTATTTCAAAGCTAATTTTAATAGTAATTTAATGAACAATTGAGGAAAATATCAATTTAAAAATAATTGAAAAACCTTGCAGAGCTCTAATATTAGAAACTACGAACTTAATTAGTTTACAATAGACGCTGACACTCTGTACTTGACAATTATGAATAATAAATGCCAAAAATATTACGTATTTAGTTACTAATAAAATTATCTTTGAAATAATGTGTCACATTTTGGAATACGTAACCGTTTTTTTTCCTGCTAGAGGGCGCTAAAATCAAAAATAGCGCAACCAGCAATCACTTTGCTGAATTCTACGTAAAATTACATTTTCAGTATGTAATGTAACGTATTTAGTACTTTCTCTACTAAATTGTCATCGTTAGAGTGATGGAGGGGAGGGGAATGACGTATCAAAGTTGAAAATATGATGGAAGAGTGTCCCCTTCGGATCAAAACTCGACCTGTTTTTGCGTTTTTTTCTCCTTCGAGATATTCAATCTGTTTCGTTTTCGGTGGGGCATCCTGTATATACCGGGTGTCCCAGCGTAGCGGTAAAGCATTATTGGTATCTAATAATGTAGATATCAAATAATTTTTAATATCAAAATTGTAGATAATCATAAGCTCGATAACTTAAACATATTTTCATTTATACAGAGTGTTCGACAACGATGAACCAACACAAACTTTTTTTTTTTTTAATAGAATGTTATGTATTTTTTTACATTTTATGATAGCCCTTGAAGGGCTGATTAAACTGACGTCAATGTATTTGCCGATTTTCAACTGTTTCTGAGATATGTCGATTTTTCGTTAAAAATTGTACAACATTTGAAAAGTTCTTATGAAATAACGATTGATGATGAAATTACCTACTATAGGCTCATTTAGTAGAGATATCTTTTTAGTACATGAAATTCATGATACTATAACTTTCTAAGATATGCCCGCTAGCAAGTGCAGTTTCGAACTGTTGGCGCAGTGACGTCACTGTGTGACAAGTCGCGGAGCGAACCGATGATACAAATAGTATAAGAATGCTACAACTGATACTACCTACCTGCTTAATAAAAAATGATGGGTTCTAAATAAATAACCAATGGTGAAACTATATCCCGCTTCATTTTCTCCCGGACGTTGTTCGTAATCAAATGAATCGGGATATGGGTGTAATTTAAAAACACCTTGAAGAAATAAAATTTCAATTTTAAAGTAAGTAGGTAGGGCGGTAACGCAGTAAATAAATTCGATATATATGTATAACAAACCTTTATTGTTAATAATAATAAACTTAGTTTAGTTAGTGATTTTCACAAATTTTCTTTTTGAAACATTTGACAATTCTTTATTGCTTTGGTTTAGCGCCCTTATTCTGAAGTACATTCTACACTTAAAGAAGTAGTGCTTAACATTATAGCTTAACTCAACGTGTCTGGCACGATCTAAGTGTTCTTTAAGATATTTGTTTTTAATTTTTAAACACTCCCCATTTACTTCTTCAAAAATTTTATCAAGCTGCTTACACTTTAAAACAAAATGTTGAAACGGTTTCATTAGACCACCCTCCGAAACATGATTGACCCATGTATTTGAGGAGTCATTGGAGGGTGGCAAATAGCCAAGATTCTCTGAGTGTCGAAATTTGAAAGCGATAAAACCCGCTAGGTTTTCTAACCCATCCCATTGGAGTTGTGTGAAATCATCTGCCGACGTAGCATTTTCGGTCATTAAATTATCCTCATTGCTAGTTAAAGCACCAAACAACTCCCCAGTTACAATTTTTGCATCATCCTTCTCTACTGTACTGATATTCCCATCATTATCTTCATAGTTCTTATGGTCATTATTACCATCACATACAGAATTATTTGGCGCAGACATCAAATTGTCAAGAGTTGATAAATTTGGTGCATGAAACTGACCTACATTCGCTGATTCCGAAATTACTTGGTCATTTCTTCCCAATATATAATTCCGTAAACGATATTTAAATTGTAAAGGTGTTGGATGATCGTACAAACCTCCAATAGATCTAATTATGGAAAAAAAACCTTCCAGCGGATCTTGGTTGAGGTGATACGTCAATAAATATTTTATATCAAAATCAGATTTTAGATCCTCAAAAAGTAATTTTAGAGATCTGATACTAACCAGAATTCCTGTTTGAAACGGCAGTTTGGCTTTACCTGCATTGGTTGTTTTTCCGGTTCTCAAATTAGTAATTATATTTTCCATTTCTTCCAAAATTCCGTTTTGTTCATCTAATGCCAGACCATAGGCTTTCGTACTATTTCTGGAGTCTATTTGAGGAACTTTCGAATTAAATACGTCGAACCAATCATTGGTAATTTTAAATAGACGAGCACATTCAAGCCAATTATTATTTTGGTATAAACCCAAAGAACCCGCTCGTGAAATAGCCATAGCTATTGTGTGCGAAAACAGTTTCGTAGCTGTTTTAACTTTTTGGCGTTTGGCATTCTTAACAGTTAAAAACGTAGGATTAATTTTATGGGTTATACGCAAATCGGATCTTTCTGTCATTTGTAGAAGCTTAACAATTGGTTCTTTTGTTATAAGTTTTCCAAATAACCGAAATCCGAAGTCAAGGAAATGGTTTCTCAAAAGTTTAATTAAATGAGGAATATCTGCAAAAACATAAATTTTTTTCTTTGACGCCGGATTAAGGAACCACGTCTTGTCTTCAGAAATGCCCAATTCTTTCCATAAACCCCTATTGCCGCCTCCAAGATCACTGTTAATGGCATAAACAGGAAAGCCAATATTTTCGAGTTTGTCGATAATTTCATATAATAGTTTCTTGTTGACTTTAGTGTCGTAATTATAATAGATTGGCTGCTTCCAATTTCCGCAAATACCACGTGCCATAATAACCTGTGCATAATTTGATGAACCTATGGTTGAGTCAGATTGCTTGTCATAGTCGTACATTTTCTGAATTTTCACTTCATCAAAAAGAATTATGCATGCTCGTTCCATTTTAGGTAAGTCAGATTTTTTCATTAGTTTGAAAACCACTTCTAATGTGCCTAAAATATAATATCCCTATGAGTTTTTCTCTGTGCATATTATTAACTTTCCAGTATCTACCTGGTTGTACATCTACCCTTGTTGCCCATCTTCGTAACGTTGATACACCTGGTAGTGGGTAATTTCTTTTCCTGAGTAGTCTGTAAGCTCGAGGTCCGGCCGCATATAATGAGAGTGCACTTGCAATATCTTCCACGGACCACTTGACATATGATTTGGTGGGAGCTTGAAGTTTTTTTATTTGACTTTTGGTTAAAATTTTTGTTATAGAAATATTAGCAGCTTCCAGCTTTTTAATTTGTTCAGCAAGCTTCATATTCTCAGCCCGCAGCGATTCCAGTTTTGTTAACAGTTCATTTTATTCAAATCTAGAATGCACATTCATTAGAATCGCATATTCTCTATTTACTTTCAAGATACATAACTAACAGTGACACTACTTTTTGTTTTTGATGCATTTTTTAAATGTTGGTAAAAGTTGACATTGTCGATTTTTTTTTGACTTATTGTATTGTCAAGTATCTTTGGGTGTTTTAAAACCTTTTCTGAAAAAAATTGTCAAAATTTGGGGAAAGCATATTTTTTACTTGGACAATTACCAATATTGCTGAAACGTTTTTAGATCTGAAGGTGAAATACCTAAAATTTTGAAGGATGGGTTTGAAAATTTAAGCGAAATTAAGCAAACCAAAAAAAATTAAACATTTTGGAGCTACACATTTAACAACGATTTAATAAATAGGTATGTACAGTTGAAAATTTATGAGTGGAATTCAAACAAACGAATATTATAATTTGGATATGTTATTAAATTATGCACGTGAAGAAGTAGAGTTTCGAGGGAGGGGGTGAAAATATTACCTTTATTTTTTTAGATGAAATGTGGATTTATCAACATGGGAAACTTATTCGGCGGTGGATCACTGACAATGATTTGAAAAGCTACCTTTCTAAATTAAGTCAGTAAGATTTCTAAACGAAACGTTAAATAGTGGCAATTAATGAAACCTAAGCTCCAACAGTATCCTTATTAAAAATTCACACTACAAAAAAAAGCGCTAATGCCTGACTTACTCCACAAAAGTAACTAAAGTCATTAGATCTAGTTCTGCATCTTGAAAGTAAATAGGGAACACCGAGGTAGGTACGAAGACATTCCAATGTTTATTAGATCAAGCACTCTTTTTTATTGTTGAATTATATAAATTTATAAATAGTTACCTGTCTGTTTGGATCGCCTCATTATTTTTTGTGCCTTCAATCTCATTTTCAACATTTTCTTCGTTATTATTGCCAGAATTATCAGCAAGGTCAGATAGGACAGAACTTTTTGATGTTTTATACCTAGAAGAGCAAGATATAAGTATTATTGGAGGACCTAGACTTTTATATGCAAGACTTTACTCATGAATATCTTTCACCAAATTGCGTCTTTTCAATCTGCTACTTCGACCACTTCCTTTTGATTGAGATGATAGTAATTCTGAATGAGAGCCAGCGCCTGATGGTAGTGGCGGCATTAGTGGTAAATTTAGCGATGGTATAGCGTCGGGTTTTAGCTTCATTTTTGTCGGAGAATAATTCAAAAGTCTGTGTTGCAAACAATAATCAGTTTCGATAAAATGTGTGGAGCATATTCTAGCGAAATCGGCGTTGAATTTATGTTGTTGCAAGCATTTTTGGATCCACACGTCACGTATGGCCTTATCCTTGGGAAATGAAAAAAAGCGACATTTCATTCGAGAGATTTTGGCCTTCTTATTGTTATTGTTTTTACAATTAACCACTGCACACATAACCATTTTGTACCTATCTTGTATATATACCACAAGTGAATACACACGATCACATGCATTCGTTGTTGCGAAATGGGAAGCGAGGCGACGGCGGCGGGTCAGTTGTCACAGGTCTACGTCATCCGCTAGAGCAAGATGCAATATACCTGCGCGTGGGCATATCTTAGAAAGTTATAGTATCATGCATGAAATTAATGTTTATTTTGACATATCTACAGGCGAAAGCAAAAAAAGTAGACAAAAATACAGATTTCTGTCATAGACTTTCTCAAAATGATTAGTGTAATAGCGTCTTCAAAGTTACTTGTCAATATTTGGTTATCTTTCAAAATTAACAACCTTAAACTTGATATTTAGCTTATTATAAAGATGCCTTTCATAAATGAAGATATTAAATGTTATTACACATTTGGGTAACGGTTTCAAAAAGAAATAATATAAATAAAAGCACAGCTTTTAGAATTATTAAAATATGGCGAGATCAGCATAGAATTTGTAGAATTTCTGGTTCTGGCCGCAAAAGAATATCAATAGCCGAGCAAGACCGCCATATCACAAATGTGCTTATTGAAAATCCATTTACTACAGTAGTGAATGCAGCTGATAATATAACTTTCTGGGTTTTGTTTTTACTGTCCAACAAAGAATTAGAGAAGCTAATTTGCGGTCTATAAAACTACGGAAAAACAATTTGAATGTGACCCACAAAGAAACTCGTGTAAGATATGCACTTGAACATCTGTCTCATCCATCTATCGAATAGAGTGAAAACATGGTTCAGAGAAAATAATATCAATGTGAAGGATTTTCTGTCAAGAAGATCTCAAAATAGACAAGAATTGGTAGAAATAGTTCACACACAGCATGAGAAAATCAAAATCAAAATAATTGTACCAACCATTATAACTCTATTCCAAATAGATTGTAAGAAGTTTAAAACAAAAACGGCTCTACAACCAGATATTAATAGATGTTTTCTTTATGATGTCTTTTAATTAGTATTTTGATTTGTATTAATCAGGTAGAAGATGTTTTGATAATTATTTGATATTCCATAGAATAATGACTTGACACTAATGACAAGTAAATAAAGCCAGGTTTACAAAGTACGATATCTCTTGTCTACTTTCTTTTGCTTTCGACTGGACGCATGTTCTTTAGAATTACATATCATTCGCTAAAGTTAAAAATTCTAAAAAAAAAAATAGGACAGCCTGTATATTTATATGTCATTGAAAAGTACATAAAATTTACCAATTAAAAATATATACCTACTTTCTTCCACCTGTGAGCGATATTGCAAAAGTTATAGGATATTATATCTCAATAAACCCGATTACGACGTAAAATATGAGTTGCTATGACTTGCACTACGAGTATAACTAAAATTAATCGAAAAGGGTTATTTTTATTTTCCATTTACGAACAAGTAGTTTTTATTAAAATTTTAAAACTCATAAGAAGTTTGGATGTTCATGAATTAGCAATAATATAAAAAAATATCGCAGACGCTGCGTGTCAAAAATTGTTTAAACGTTAAATGAAATATTTAAAATTGGAATTATTAGATATGATCTATGTTTTGGGGAAAGTGATTGTTTGCTTGCACAAAGATATACAACTAAAAATATCCAAATATGGGACTGTTATCGAGGAGTGCTTTTTAAAAATTGTTAACGATTTCAAGAAACCGGCAGTATTCCGTATGAAAAAGCAGTCGTGTAACTGCTGCCGAAGAAAACGCAGATGCACAAAAGGTTCTTTTGTTATGCGTTTCAGAAGATCCTCATACAAGTGTGTGTAAACTTTCTAGAGTCCTTGATGTTAGCAAAAACTTTATTAAGAAAAATTTAAAGAAGATTTTTTAATTTGTTATATGATAACTTATAATTACTGTAATGCTTGAAAATAGTAACTTATAATTTCTTTATGATATTGCGGAAGTTATAGAAGTTTTCAATAACGTACATTTAAATACTTGTATTGACGGTTTGCTTTTCGAATGAAGTTATAAATCTAAGTATGACTTTTTTAATTTTAAAGTGATTTAAAAGTTAGTCTAAGTACAACGATAAACAATTTTATGACATAGAGCGACTTCAATATTTTAACTATTGTTAATTCATGAACTTCCAAACTTTTCATTTTAAGAGTTTTAAAATTTTAATAAAAATTACTTATTTGTAAAAAGATAATATTAGATATATAATATTAGATTAGAAGTAACTCTTCGATTAATTTTAATTTTGCTATGTGTAATTAAGGGCAACTCATATTTTTAAGTCGTAAACAGGTTTATTCAGATATAATATCCTATAACTTTTGTAATATCGCCCACAGATCGAAGAAAGTATATATTTTTAATTGGTAAATTTTAAGTACTTTTCAATGACATATAAATATACAGGCTGTTCCATTTAAGTTTTTTCTTAATTTTTAATTTTAGCGAATGGTATGTAATTCTAAATAACATGCGTAGATATGTCGAAATAAACATTAATTTCACGCACTGAAAAGATATCTCTACTAATTGGGCCCATAATAGTTATTTCATCATCAATCGTTATTTCATAGCAACTTTTCAAATGTAAAATTTTTAACGAAAAATCGCCATATCTCAGAAATAATTAAAAATCGACTAATACAAGTTGATGTAAAAAAATGCATAGCATTCCATTAAAAAAAACATAAGTTTGTGTTGGTTCAGCGTTGTCAAACATTCTGTATAAATGAAAATATTTTTAAATTGTAGAGCTTATGATTATCTACAATTTTTATATTAAAAATTATTCGCTATCTACATTATTAGATACCAATAATGGAGTTTACCGTTACGCTGGGACACCCGGTATATATTGCATGTATGTTAATGGAGAGTGTATTTTAGCAGCGCTTATTTGCGGCAAATATTTTGTTTTGACATGGAGAACCCAAGTTACACGTTTTCTAATTATTAGAAATACTTTAATTAACGTTTCTTATGAATTCATCTTCTTATCACGCTTGTACAAATTAAAGATTTAAAGATACAGAACATGTCCAACTTATATAATTCTAATTAACAATATGCTTTGCTTAATTTACTTGTCAGGAAGTTGGTACCCGACTTCAGTCTCCGATCCTCGTGTTCCCGAAGCACATCAAATGCGACCTGTTTTCGAATTAAATATTTACCTTCAATGCAGACACTTCACTCAGCGAAAACTTCTCCGTAACTTCGACGAATCTACACAATTTAACCCTCAAATAATCCTAAACAATTTCTCGGTGCGGAATCGAGAATTTACATGTAGAGGTGCATGCACGAGTGTGCGTACCTGTATGTCCGTGTATTTGTGCGCTCTTGTATCCCTACTAATTAATTTATTCAGTTTGCGTTACAGGTGAATATAACGTTTATTTATTGTAGAACGGTTTTATTGTTTTAAGCAATTGGTTTTGTTATTGTTCTCACTTACGGAATTCGCTTTGCTGTAAGAGTGGTTACATTATCATTTGTTATTCCATTAATAAAATTTCACGTCGTTTTATCTTCCCTTGGTGTGATTTATGCTTAATGAATGATTATGATTGAAATGTTTTATGAAATACTTGCAACATTTTATGCGTTCAAGTTTAAACTTGGCCATTCTTATGCAATTTCGAGCGTCGACTATTGAAATATAAAATCTTAGTTGCTAATTATTTCAGTGTTAAATACACTAACCATCACAACTATCTCCTATATTATCTCCTGATGACAATATGCAAAATAATTATCATACTCATATTTATCACATATATACAGGGTTCCCGCTTCTTCGATTGCTCTTTTGTGTTTTAAATAAAAGATATTTAGTGGAAGATTCATGGTTGCGATTCGATTTTCTAGACTGCCTTAAATTGACTATTTTTTTTTTTCAAAATTGGGTCAATAGTTTTTGAGGTGTTAATTTTTTTTTGGACATTTTTGACCAAAACAAGTGTTCAGAAAAAAACATTTTTTTATTGTTTATAAAAGTGAAAAACTTTAACTTTGGTGGTGCTTGTAGCCAAGAAAATTTTGCATCCATTTGGTATAAGTTGCACTCGACAATACTTCAAAAGACGTTTTTTCAAAGCCTGCAAAAAGCATGACTTGCGATATATTCGCAAAAAATTGATTTTCGATAAGAGTAAAAGACCGGTAGGAATTTCGAAAAACTTTTTAACAAAATTCTTCTCAAATTTAATTTTGAGTACATATGAATTCTCTCTAAATTTGTTTAAAATTAGTAGTTGACGAAATATTGGCAAAATTCGATTTTTTCACTGAAGTAAACTACTACTTCCGGTCTGTCGATTGTACTGAAAATCTAATCAGATCTCAAGGGGGAGATTATACCCGTAAATACAAAATTTGGAATTGATACCTATAGCGGTTTGACAGATATCGTGGTCACACACACACACAGAGAGAGAGAGAGAGACAGAGAGAGAGAGAGGGAGAGAGAGAGAGAGAGAGAGAGAGAGAGAGAGAGAGAGAGACTGACACACACACATAGACAATTTTTAATAACCACTTTTTCGGTATCAGGGGATTTCAAAACGTGGACATCTGCAAAAATCTCGAGGTCGAAAATTTTCATCACAATACTTCCTTATACTACGTATAAGAAAGTACGCAATACCAAACAAGGTTAAAATTCAAAAAGTCAGTGTAGCACAAATTAATCTAATATAATATAATAATCTGATCTAACAATTCAGAACCAAAACACGAGACCTGGCTTGAACAGTAATCAAAAATAAAGATATACTATAATAAAAACTTAAAATAAAACTTAGCTCCTGTAGAAAAACAGCAACACCGATTGATCAAGGAGAGAATTGCTCCTTCGGCTCTAGTGAATCTAACAGCCATTTACGGCTCCAAGGAATAATGATAAAAAGAACAATAGCAAATACCGGAAGTCCTAATTAGTTACGTCTCTATCTAACAAAGTGTAAATGGCGCTACTGCAGGCAACAATTAAATAGGAGGTCAGCAGTACAGAGGTACAAGATGTAAGGCAACTTATTACGTTGTGCTAGGTCTCGCTATTTTTAAAAGTTATTAAAATTGAATTTTGAGAGGTACCTCAGCATTTGGAGGTAATATTAACTGGAACTGAAAGGATTAAATAATTAGCATTATTTGGGAGTACTCTTCAACTGCCTCCAAACTACTATTACTTCATACCCTTACTTTTCTACGCACAGAAAAAAAAACAGTACACAGTAATGAATCCGCTTCGTAACATCAACAAGGGTTTTTAAATAAATCTCTTGTAGTTAAATATCCAACAAAAGTCGTTATAAAACGATACGGTGACTTTAACATCAAACTTATACAGAAATTTCTTGTAATACTAGATGGCTTAACTATCCCGAAAAAGAAAAATCGACTGACGAAACCAGCTGACTATGATAAAAGGATAAGGTACTTGCTTAAAAATGACTAACGTCATTACTGTGGCAGCGTCTGAATTACATGTGTTGGTAAATAGATTTATGAAATATTATCCGAACAATGATAAAGCTATCGTAAATTCATTCTAAGAATTTTAGAAAAATTAACTCAATTAAAATGATTCAAAAACGTATTTTTTGTTACAATTTTCCGTAGATTGCACTAGTTGACTTAAATATACACAAATTGCCAAACTAATTTTTATTCACATTTATTCAAAATAAAAATGTAACTTAAGTAAATAATAATAATAAATTAAATAATTTTCTAACATTAAGAGGGATATCTACTCCCAGCCGCTGAGGCCACTGTAGGCAGTTTGATTTCACCATAAAATTAACCGTAAATATTAATCAATTTTTAATTTTTTTATACCAAATGAAAGAGAATTCGAATATCTATGTACGCCTAGTAATATTTTTTCTAAAGATATTTTAGAAATTGTCATAGTTAGTAGCAGAAGTAGGTCAATATTAGACATTTTGTCGAATTTATTTTGAAATAAATAAAAAGAAATTCAAAATTTTACTACTAAGCGTACGTATATTTGAGTTTTCTCTACAAATTGATGTAATTATTTATACCATTGGTTGAAATTTGATCTTAATTTTAAGGGGAAATCGAAACTCCTGCAGTGATAATGTTTATGATTTTTGTACATTGTCAAATGGACTGGCCCGTCCAGTAGAGATCCGTCTTAATAAAACGCCACAATCCACTCTTTGTAATAAGAAACGCTTGTGATCATCAACTAGAATGGGCAACCGAATTTACATGCCGTATACAGTGTGAGCCCAAAAGAAACGAACATAATTTATAATAAACATATATTGGTAAAAAAATTAACTGGAAATTGTTCAAAACAGTTGCATCTTCAAAAAAATTACAAGGCGAACTTTTAGCTCGTAACAAGAGTACATGGTCTATATAAATGCCAGTCTTTTAACAATAACATTGTTCTATTTATATAGATATAGCTGACGTTTTTGGGTGAAACATAGTTTATATATACTTTAACGTAGATAAAATTGAAAAACACTTGATTTAGTTTCACTTAATTTATTAGAGTATTTCCAACAATTGTTTCGGTATGTTCTACCATTCTCAAAGTTTACTCATCTAAATTTAAGTGTGTCTATTTTTTAACTTATACCGGGTGTCAACGAGATCATGTATCAGCCCGCCATTTATTTATTAGTTAAAATAAAACTTTGAAATTCGGACCGTATATATGAGTGATTGGTGGGCTTCTTCAGGTACACTCAGTTTTTCTATAGCACTTCCGGCCAAACCGGAAGTGACGTTAATTTTGAATTTTTAAATACAACATTTATTATTTCTGTTCATATTATGTTTCTTCTAAAAATTTGCCATCTAGTGCAGGTTAACTTTCGACATTTCTGTCAAAGATGGCGGTATCTGTTAAATTTATCCATTTAAGTGAAACTGCTTCGCAACAATTGTCGAAATGCAAAAACCATCAAAGTTAGCTTTGAAAACAATTAAGAAACTTATTTTTCACATTTATACGCATTGGCGAAGGAAACATGTATTTCACGTTGAAATTACTAGAGAAAATAATTTTTTTTTTCATTTTCAAATGACAGGTACTCGTTTTTTTTAAATAGTAACACCTATTTTTTATTGCAGTGCCATATTGGCATAATTTTTAGCTTTCAAGTGATATAAAATATGCTGTGGTTTAGTGGTAGACAGGTAGTACAAAATATAAAATGTTTTAAAAGTAGTCTAATTCCAAAGCAACAGAACAATTACATTTCAAATGAAAAAAAAAACACAGTTATCATAGGAAATAAACGACTTCCATAAATTTAATCAACTACTAGATATTAAACAAAGATACACACATTATTTTCAAAGTTAACTTTGATGGTTGTTACATTTCGGCAATTGTTGCGAAGCAGTTTCACTTTAATGGATAAATTTAACAGATACCGCCATCTTTGACAGAAATGTCAAAAGTTAACCTGCACTAGATAGCAAATTTTTAGAAGAAACAGAATATGACCAGGAATAATAAATGATGTATTTAAAAATTCAAAATTAACGTCACTTCCGGTTTGACCGGAAGCGCTATAGAAAAACTGAAAGTACCTGAAGAAGCCCACCAATCACTCATATATACGGTGCGAATTTCAAAGTTTTATTTTAACTAAGAAATAAATGGCGTGCTGATACATGATCTCGTTGACACCCAGTTATACTTGAGGGTGTGTTTACTTGTTACCTACTTTAACCATTTTATTACTGTGTATATTATCGGTGTGTTAATGTATTCTGTCTGTGAATTGGTTATGTGTAATTGCTTATGTATAAATTTCTTAATTTCTAATGTATCTAAATAATTATGTTTTTTGCATTTATAATTGACAGTGGAGCTTGTGAATGCAATGTTCTGAGAATACAGTGTTTTTCGTTCCTTGGATTATTGCTTTTTTATGTTCGTTTAATCTTGTTTTTATGTTTCTTCCACGTTGTCCGAAATGAATAGCATCGCAATCTTTACAATTAATTGTATATACTCCTGATTTTTCTAAATTTTTAATGTTATCTTTGCTATTGTCTAACATGGTACCTAGATTGTTTTTATTTACATTAACTACTTTTAGTCCTTTCTTAGTTAATATTTTATTAATTTGTTTATTTATTGTGGGGACGTAGTGTATTATATGCCACTTTCTTGTGTTCGTTTCTTTTATTGTGAGGTGAAAATATGTTTGTATGTTACTTCTATGTTTGTGTTTTATTATCTCATCTATTATCTTAATTGTATTTAATTCTGCTTTACTTAATGGTATATTTATTAATCTGTGTATGAAGCTATGGAGTGGGGACATTTTAATTTTCCACGATTGTTATGAATATCTATGTATTATTGTGTCTGTAGATGTCGGTTTTCTATATATGTTGTAAGATAATTTGTTATTTTCTTTTTCGATTGTGATCTGTATTTTGTTATTAATTTTATGAAGGTACTTTACTAATTGGCTTGCTATGTCTTTCAGTTTTCAAAAAAATACAAAAGGTGTCATCTATTATCTTGTCCAATGTAATATCTTATTTATGATTTTATTGTTGCCCATGAAGAGTTGTTTTCAGAGAGCGCCATATAAATTTCTGCTTAAAGGGGGCTTAGGGCATTACCCATAGGCAGACCGTTAGTTTGTTTGTAGATGTTATTGTTGTATTTGATATAATTTTGGTCTATAACACATGAAATAATATACACAAACACAAACATAGAAGAAACCTACAAACATATTTTTTCCCACAATAAATGAACAAATTAATAAAATATTAACTAAGAAAGGACTAAAAGTAGTTAACGTAAACAAAAACAATCTAGGTACCATATTAGGCAATAGCAAAGATAACATTAGAAATTTAGAAAAATCTGGAGCATAGAAAATTAATTGTAGAAATTGTGATGCTATCTATATCGGACAAAGTGGAAGAACCATAAAAACAGGATTAAACGAACATAAAAAAGCAATAATCCAAGGAACGAAAAACACTGGATTCTCAGAACATTGCATTGACAAGCTCCACTTTCCCGATATGGATAGTTATAAATTACTCCTTAATGTCAATAAAAGCAAAAAAACTTAATTATTTAGGAGTATTAGAAATTAAAAAAGCTATACATAAGCAATTAGACATAACCAATACACAGACAGAATACATAAACATACCGATAATAGACACACTTAAATTTAGTTGAGTAAATTTTGAGAATGGTAGAACATACCGAAACAATTGTTAGAAATATTCTAATAAATTAAGTGAAACTAAATCAAGTGTTTTTTAATTTTATCTACGTTAAATAACATTGTATTGTTACATGCAGTAACAAAGATACTATAATACACACATTAAAAATAGTAAATATTTAAATTGTTTCAAAAGAAATAAAAATGTGTCAATACTATATATCTGAAAATGCAAGGATGTTGCTATTGTATCAGAAATTTAAAAATTCAAATCCATCTCTGAATATGTAGTGTATTTATTTAATAGTTTTAAGCTTTTTCATAAAGCGAATATTGTTTCACAAAGCTAACAATTTCCTTCCTATTCGTTACTGCAGATATAAAATGCACAATAGTATAAAGAATATCGTTCCCATTATCGGAACATATACCTAGCTAAGATTTAATAGTCTGCTCCGTTTTGCAAGTGTCGCATTACAATAATTCTAATGGACGTCGGCTTTCTCGCTTGAAAACCAATAAACGTACAACTTGGCACACTCCGCTGTGATATTCCTTTAACGGTCTCATTACTCGACAAGTCTTGTCTTATAAAAGCCGCCCAAATGGATCTACTCGGGTATTAAATGTAAAAGACACACCGTTGCAAGCATACACTGCACCGACCATAAGAAATCCTTTCGAGGATGACAGATTCTTAGCAGGCCGTGTATAAGCTATGCGTTTCATTCCGTAGATCGAGAACATCTTCTGTGCAATAAATTGACACTAAAAGAAAATTTGTTTGCTTTCTCAGAGCTATGCGCTTTGCTACAACCAGAAATGTTTACACGGTAACTGTAAAATATTATACAGGTTGGGACAGGGAAACATCTCTACTTTCTTTACTCTCTCTCTCCCTCTCTTTTATTTTAAATTCGGACCGGAAGTAACATTTTTACTCTTATCGCATAGTGATTTTTTGCAAATATGTCGTAAATTATGCATTATTTATCTTTATATATTTATCAAGATTATAAAAATATTTAGAGCTGGATTTGGAATATTTTTTGTATAAATGAAATTTCAACATATTCGGACCGGAAGTAATACTTTTACTCTTAGCGAGTAGCATTTTTTTGCAAATATCTCACAAAGTATGCATTCAGCAGACATTTATTAAGAAACTAGAAGTACTTTAGAATAGGATTTTGAATAATTTTTGTATAAAAGAATTTTCAAAATTCGGACCTGAAGTAACATATTTACTCAAAGGCGTATTTTTTAGGAGGATAAAAGTATTTAAAGCTTAATTTAGAACAACTTTGCATAATTTGAAGGGCACATATGTATAAGAAAGTCGTGTGGTGCCCACACCTCATTTTTTAAAATAATAAAACAAATACTTTCTACCTTTTCTAGTTCCGCTTTTATTCAGCTTGAAAATTAGGGATGTTTCCCTGCCCCACACTGTATTATCGGTATACATATCCGTAGTGGCGATCGCGAATGTATTATGGTTTAGGGAATCTGTAAATGGTATCAGACCACGTAACTGCGACCGCAACCTGAAATTTATGATCACTTCTTAATAGGATAAACTGCAAGATCAAAATAAAAATAGAAGTAAATAATTATTGTACATTACTTGGACAATATTATCGGAAAATCTTTAATAAAATATAATAATATTTTCAACTTGATATTTAAGATTTCACTCACATAGGAGGTGCACAATTAAATGCATTTGTATAAGATGCCTGTCAAAAGTAAAGCATAAATTCATTTATAGCTTACATACAAGATTCAAAGTAAACTCGTTTAAGGGGTATAGCGCATTTGTAAAAAAAAAGGTCATTATGTGACAATAAAGATTTGTGATTCCATTTTCATGGCCAACATGGTTTAATTTTTTTTAAATGACAATTTTCAATTCTCTTTTTGAACACATAACATGTTTATTGACTGTATAACAACATTAAGAATTAATTAAAATATGTTTTTAAAAGTATGTTTTACCGAAAAAGCCACATAATTTAATATTTCAGATGAAACACACGGTATATTTCAGTTTACAAATTCTACGCAACCTCTTTCTATCAAATTGGATATCAGTTGCTAGCAAGACTGAACTTTGTGACATTATGATGAGCGTAAGATATAAAATGTAAGGTTTTTAAGTTATCTAACCTAAAAAAAATAGTTTCCTTACGAAATGCTTGACTCAAAAATATGACTTTAATAATCTCGAATATTATGCAAAACGTTTCATCAAAAGTATTAAATTAACGACTTTTTATTAGTAATTTAAATAATAAATCTACCTCCTATATCTCAAATTTCATTAAAATAGTTTGATAATTGGAAATGGCGTCAGCCGATATATGAAAATAAAGCAAAAAGAAATGCAAATTAAAAGAAAGCGAAGAATATTTATGTTTAGTAATGACATTAAGAAGAGTGCAATTCAATAAAAACGTTCAAAAAATATCGATTTATGAGTCAACACAAAATTCTCACACAAACTATAACATGTCATGTTAATCCAAAAATTGTATAGATCTTTTTGAAATCAACATTGGGGCATCTTCTTACTGCCTAAATGCAATTCTTAAACATAAGTTGCTTCAAAACTTGATTTTACCATTCTTGTGTTTCATCCATTTAATTTTATTATATATGTATATTTGTTCCGCAAAAGGAAATATTTTAGTGTAACCTTAAATCGATAGTAAAATGCAATGCCTTTATAGTCTCTCATTTATTTCACGCATTCTTAAGTGTTTTACATGACAAAATAAACGTTTTAGAAATTAGAATAACGTTTTGTCTAATCTGTTGTACGCGAACATGCTATTAACATTAGTGTTAATCGACAGGTTGACATTTCCTGTTTTTGCAATCATGAAAACAAGTATTACGCTTTCCCATTTGTAAGATTTCCCATTTTCAATGCTATATCACCTATAGTTTAGATAGAGTAAAAGTACATTTTAATTCTAATTTTCAAGTATGTACAGCTTCTTGACTGAAACAGTATGTCTGGTATGTAACTGATTAGTGTTCCAGTACTAGTGAATGTAATACTGACTTAACTAGCCCACTTGAACTGTTTTTAAAAATTAGTATGCGGTGCTTGACTTTAAATTTCACTTAATTTAGTTGTTATTTTCTATTAAATTTGTTTCGACAGGAAGCTATTCATACTCTAACATAAACTTGCAATACACTAAACGTATTTTTATTATTTAGTGCCTTTAATCACATTGAAAAACACGTCTAATTTTCTTTGATTTATTTATACATTTTGTTTATTTCTTATTGATGTTGAAAAACATAGCACAAGAAACATGTCAAAAAAGGATATACAATAAATCTTATTACATATTATGTAAAATAAAATGTAAATTAAAAGTATTAACGGAATCAGATAATAATACATAATAAAATAATTCTCAAAATCTTTTCGTAAATATATTTGTTACAAATATATAAATTATGTTTTATGACTTGTATGCATTTGACAAATTCTCCTCACAATCAGGACCTCTCTTAACAACCACTCAAGAATTTACATAGAGTAAATTATCAGAATGCTTATGAGTAGGCTTAGGATAATTATGCACTAAAAAACTTCAAAATGTGCATACAAATATGCACCAAAAACTTTCAGAATATGCAATACTTGCAATACAATTATGCTTAGGCTTAGGATAATTGTATTGCAAGTATTGCATATTCTGAAAGTTTTTGGTGCATATTTGTATGCACATTTTGAAGTTTAGTGCATAATTATCCTAAGCCTACGTATGAGTAATAATATTACCCTAAGTAACGAGGGCTAGATATTAATTTATTGACAATTTATTATCTTCTATGCCAATTATTAGCAGTATTAAAAGTATTATTGGCATGTAGATGTAAATCACAATTGGAGTGGGCTCCAAGAATCTTTTATTTGCAATTGTAATTTTTCATTACCTATAGGTACTACGAGAAAAGATTAAACGCAAGCATAAATTTTTACAAAATATTTATGATCTTCATGAATTCAGACGAGTTGTTCCACAGCAATCCCAAAAACTTCCAAATCTCATATATGTCAGAGAAGATAATGCATTTCTATTTATCACTTACATAATTATACTGTTAATTTCATTTACGAAAGAAGCGATACAATTAGTAAGTAAACCACTGATAAAAATAAATATTAACGAATTCCAAAACATGCATACAGGAACGAGAAGAATATTAGAACATAAGCACTGTCAATAATAATAAAGCTTAAAATTTCCTAGGTTATGCGCACGTGTATGACATCGTAATCACTGTTTAATATTTTATTAGGTATTCAAAACAACTGTTAAAACTTCTCCGATTTCCGCCATTCTTAATTAATGATTAGCGCTAACCGATGTTGGAAAAACTCAAATTTGTATTAACCGGTGCTTTAGTAAAAGATTCGGCTAACAGGTATTTTGATCGTAATTGGAAAAATAGCCGCTAGTGTAGTAACTTTAGATGTCAATTAATGACAAATTGACCGCTCTGAAAGAATCTAGCTAGCTCCATAACTTTTAAATCTATTGAAGAGAAATATATAATTCTCACAATTGAAAGCCTTTGATATGTCTATCAGAGAACCCTCATATGCTATAACCCATTTTTATTAGAGTAAAATGGAATTGAAAAATAAAGAAAGCTTTCACCTGAGTCTAACCTGCGTTGATTTTTATGAAAATGTATAATTTTTTGAAAGTATGTCGTCAGTAATGAGTTCACATTGATATAAAAAACTATTACAAAAACTATGGTCTCAAAATTTGTTATTTTATGTAATTAGCGCCGAAAATGTAATTTATCACGTCCGTAGAACGTTCACTACGCGATCCAATTGTTTGTCGAAGCATAATACTGAAACACTATGCTTACATGATATATTTGCAGAATTCAATACGTAAGAGCATTCTATACCGCTGTCTTCATATGCCGGTGCGTATAAATATTTTTTGGAACATAATTATTCTCTACACTGGCTGAACTAACCCATCGAAACGGGCTCTCAAATATCACGATTAACAAGGCTGAGGAAAACTCAACTGCTCTGACGACCAGGAATCGTTTTTTACTTACCGAACTCAATATTTGCTTTATTTCATTCAGTGAAGAAGATTATCCTTCTTTTTATTAAATTTACTTATGCTGCTAACTAAAGTATTTACCCAAAAGTATAATCTTCAGAAATATATTTGTTGCATGTTTCAACTCTTTGATTATGCCTGGATAGGTACCTTTTTTGTATTATACTGTAGGTTGTTTGAAGGCTATTC
The DNA here is from genome assembly GCA_963170755.1 of Amphimallon solstitiale. Classification (NCBI taxonomy): domain Eukaryota; kingdom Metazoa; phylum Arthropoda; class Insecta; order Coleoptera; family Scarabaeidae; genus Amphimallon; species Amphimallon solstitiale. Next base: position 53,711,340 of record OY720680.1, read on the forward strand.
TTGTTCATTTTATGTAATTTATAAATTTTTATGGTATACGTGTAGTATAGTTTTTCTTTTTAGCAAAGTAATGATTTACTTATATACTTTATTTCAATTCTCCTATATCACTGCAGAAGGAAGTCGAGATATTTGCACACAACTTTTTCCACACCATTATCGTTGAAACACTGTCCTGCTAAACCCTTCTTTAGTGGTTCAAACATATGAAAATCGTACGGTAATAGTTCATGACTGTATTCTAGGGTTGCTGAAGGATATCGTAAAACAGTTACTTCAATTTCAGGCGTGTGTCTCGACAACTGCCTGCGCTGATACTGCTGTTAGTTGAACGGCCTCTCCTTCTTTTCGCAATTCTTTACTCGTTTGTTCATTCTTAGGAATATATTTGTACTGTTGCAATTTAAAAATAGTCGGGTTAATTACTTTTATTTTTTTTAATGTATCGTACTAAAATTAGTAAAAGTAAGATTCTCTTTTGTATATTTCGGTATGCTAGGGCCATCTATGAATCACTTTAAGAACGCTTCTGTCTTAAGTCGATAAGCTAGCGTAGTGTTGGTGTAATTATCTGTAATTTATTCGTCAGCTCAACCTTATTAGACTTCGCATTGTTTTAATTTCTTTCATAATAATTCATAACAGTTAAGTTGTAATTCAAGATTAATTAATTTCATTTTGTTAGATTTTTTTTTTGTCTATGTTGTTCTTCTTTACCCCTGTACCCTCAACATCATAATGGTCTATAATTCATGGTGTCTCTTCAATTTTGTTGAATTAAAGTTAGTATTTATTGCCTGGAATTTGGTTTTTGTTGAGTTGCTTTAATCTATATCCACCTGATTTTCTCATCTACGATTTCGCGTTCGTTGACTTCAATAGGCTTAAATTTCGCGGTGGCGCCCTTATAATTTGCATCACGACGTAAGCGGCAGCCTTAGTGACAAGAAGCAGGTAGGTGGGCATAGAGGTTGCGACTCGTCTGGAAATCTTGTTTGTAATTATTCTGAATTTTTAATTTAAATTTACCCAGCGCCATATCATTACTGCCACAAGCCACATAGACGTTTTGTACGTGGCAGTACCCAAATTTCGCCACAGGTCGCAATGCATCTAAGAAAAGGGTGTCACTAACACAAAGCCTAACCTCGTATATGAATATTTAATAGGGAAAGCTGAAATAAAATAATACCAAATGTTAATATCTGCAGCTTTCTCGTTTATATTAATATTTAGCATTATATAATAGTATTGCATATGTTCCATCCCTTTCATACACTTGCACTTGGTAATAGGCCGAAACAAACTTGTTTTTTTATTTTTCTACTCCCATCTTAAAATGTCATTTATCGTATATACATTAAGTGATACATATACATGATATATCGTATATACATTAAGTGATACACCTTGACAAGCTGTGACCTCATGCTCTTTAGTCACGGGGTGAACTAAACAACAGGTTTTTTTAGTCACGCGCAGAAGTTAGCCCTAGGTTTTTTAATTACAAACTCAATTGAAACTCAATATATAGTAATATAACCTAATATATTTATTGTGAAAGGGCTTTATACAAAAACGAAAATTATTTCATAGTACGAATGAATACTTTTCTGATGCATGCACTAATACATAATTGCAACGATATTTAGGCGATTGCAAATATTTTCGCATTTGGTCATATGAAATGAGTTCCTCTGCTCTCCTTCTAAACAACAAACAAAACTGAACATAAGCGCCGCCGATCATGCAGCTACAGTTCAAAGAACTTCCGCAGGTTTGTCGTTGCAATTGCGTTTCCCAAGCAAGACTTGATCCCATTTCGCTTTTTCGCAGTGTTTGTTCTGCTGTTAAAAATACGTCATTGTTTCTCTTAGACTTTCACACTTTACGTGTGCCGTCTGTGCGGATATTGCCAGAAACAAAAGTGACGATACACACTCTCTAAAACTATTGCGCTGGCATTACAGCGTCAGTGCTCCGTAACTAAAATTCAATGCCGCGTTGTCGGCCACTTCACTGAACCCGTCTTTTTCTTCGGTTCCTTTTATTTATTTTGCTGTATTTTACGTTTGAGTGCCCGGCGACGTTTAGTAACAACAGTAGCTTTACGTCTGAAGAAACTAAATTGATATGGACGGACTTAAATAAAAGACTTTCGCAGAAGACAAACTACATACATTTTGAAATTTATTTGAAAACTTATTCTATTTCGTGCAAGGAATGCCTTACAATTGTAATAAATTTATTCAGTAAACTGTTGCTGTAAGCACGACAATGAAGAATTCATGTTTAGAAAATTGAATCTTATGAAGATAAATTTACCGTATACAAACTCTAACAACCAGAAGAGTAGGCAATGAATGTATGTAATTTCATTGATAAAGTTCTTTGAATAAAGGGTGTTATTATATGGTTTTGGAATTCTCTCTTCTATTTGAAATAAATACTGGAAAAACTAATACCTAACGTGAAAGTTGTAAGAGTTTCATGATAACAAAATTGTATGCATGCTTCAACTGTCAACGCCTTTGTAAGATGCTTTCTATACAGTGTGGTAATAAAGTTTGGAACAAAATGCATAAAAGCGTTCTATATAGTTTTTAAGAAAATCATTCAGACAGGTCAATTTTTGTTTTTAAAATGCCGTCTTTTGAGGAGTTTTTTTTAACGACGTCATTGGTTTTTGCACAATGACGTCATCATATTTTTTTTTAAATGACAACCTCCACTGTTTTTGTTTTTTCAGCTTTTAATAGACCTTGTTACTACGCCAACGGTGATGTACAAAAATTGGTATCTTACATAACAATTTCTTTAAATAAATAACACATTTACTTCTCAAATTTAATAGTTATAAATGAGTATATATTATAACGATATTTATATATTAAAGTCATGTGTGTAAGAATAAAAGATAGTATTAATATTTATAAATTTAATTTAGAGTAAACTCAACACTATGCAACTTAATGTAACAACACCGTGTGCTACCAAATTGTAACAACCTACACCTGTGGAATCGGAGATTATTGTTGTTTTCGCTGCCACCAAATGTAACTATAGTCACATTAATTAGATATAATAATTATATTAATGTTTTTCCACTCAGATGTAACGTGCTGTTGAGTAACGCGTCGAGCTGGTCAAGTAGCTATGATCTCTTCAGCGTGGGGGTGTTACGGGATTGAGATAAAGAAAACATGTATTTTGTAATAACAACTAAATATTTAATAGTGCTAAGGTACTTTCGTTTAATACAAAAACATTACAAAATGCCACAAAACATTAAACACATAAATAAAACTAAAAGAATGTACTTGGCGCTATCTCGACCTCTGAAATCTTATATATGCAAGCTGTAATAATCCCGCTGATGATTCTCCGTAAATTTAAGCCCAAATTTAACATTAACCACAACAAACAAAACAAAATATACTAACGACTTACCGACCTTATTGACATCCAGCCTATCGTCTACAACATCACAAATTCACCAAACTCACAAATCAAATATCACTCACTGGTGAATTTAATTATTTATTACAATAGCTTGAACGTAACTTAACAACGCAGAAAAGAGAAACATACAAAAAAAAATTATAAAACACAAATTTACAACAAAAAAGAATTAAACTGGTTATACAATTATAGACAGTTCATACTCTATTAGACCGACTTTTTAACACACAACTTAAAACTGCAATTGTTTATAGGATAACTCAAGTCGAGGTTGAGATCCTTTGCGGAAAAACTCTCACGAAAACTCTGACGAAAAAAAACTGCTTCGAAAACTCTCTTGCACCTAGTTTTATTAGTTCTAGTCTAATTATGTCACGCCCTGTATAGAGTTAACGAATCCATTTTTAGTTCTTATTGGTGGAAATTATTTTGCTGATGTTACTTTAAAGTACGCCTTTTACATGTACCTTCTTATCTTGGTCTTGTCATTAATATAATTTAAACACCACTGTGTGTGATCTAATATTTTTTCAGTAGACGTAAGAATGTCTAAAACACACTTGACTAGAGGTCTGTCCTAACACATGTTGTTCTATACGTGTGGTCTATGCCCTGTTAGAACTCGGAATTCTACGTACTTTCATCATTACCAATTACTATTGACAGATTTATGCCATTTTAACAATAGAGTTTCTAAACCCACACTATAATAACTACTTGAGACTCATGTATAGGATATCTACTGACCGTCTGCTTTAATGTGGCTGGTGCCAACAGTTCCGTATATCACTCATACGTAACAGCTTTATTTGACCCACTTATACTTTCCCTTAACGGATATTTATGTATTCCTTTAAAGGTACTTCTATATTTCATTTCCCTTGACAATCTTAGAACTAATATATTGCTTTAAGTAATATGTATAAATTTCTCATTGGTCTTTGTATATAGACGATAGGTGGAGTTTAGTTTATAAGGTTCCTTGCGCCGCCCTTTTTAATTTAAAGGAGAGGGGTTTTTACCAAATATTGACCGGAATGATATAAAAAAATAGAAAATAATTAAGTAAATGCATGAAACAAAAATATAAAATTTTAACAAATAAATCGCGTAAGCCGATTTATTACATTCCTCTCCCCTTAAATCAAAGAATTGTTGCCAATAATTCTTAACTTACTTAAACAACTATTAACAAAAAGAAACGAGGGCCGTGCCACGACATGGAAATTTGCTATAGTCGTCAATCATTTCACTGATGCGAGCAAACTAAAAAACTTAAATGTACGTCCTTTATACTAATAAATTAATTAATTTAGAAAAACAACTTTCTTGTCGTGTCACTTTACCTCTTAAATTTTTTTACATAGTCTTAACTAATCTTAAGGTCCCTAGTTCTTGGTATTCGTCACTATAATCGTCCCTGGCGTTCACTAAACTCTTAGGTACGCTGTTCGAATTTTTCGCACTACCTTTCCGTTAACTCCGGATCTGAACACTGCAGTCTTTGTACAACCCGTTGCCAGTTGGCATTTACTGTTCGCGACACTCGCGATATTCGCACAGTCTTCTTCTTCTGCTATCTATCTGCTTTCTGGAGGCTTCTCTGCTTTTAGCTTGTGTTTGTAAAACGCCATCATATGGTCAGCAACAGCTTTTTCTAACTTTAGCTTTCCAACATGGAAAGTCATATGGACAACACTGATACTGGTACAACAGTGTCGTCACTGAAACATCATTGTTGTTGAATTTTGGAGATACTTCTGTGGCACAGGACGAAGAGGTATTATTTATGTAGGCCCATTTTACTACGGATATGCCTGATTGCACTTCTACTGTTGTATACTTAGTAGATGCATATTTTCCTCTTCATGGTTGATTGTTTCATTGAACTTCGTGGCATTGGAATAATGGCATCTTCTGTATTTGAATCACCTGATGGATTGACAGCATACCTCAATGTTGACTGGACTTCCTACTGTGAGGTTCCTAGGTTGATTCGGACATTCGCCTACCATACTTCTTGCGGTTCCAGTTTAAATAGTTGATAGCCGGAAAATACTCGCAGAACCCATTGCACTGTAGGGACCTTAAACTAACAAAACAAAACATACTGGGATTAACTGTTGATCCGCCAACTTATCCGTTAACCTAGTGGATCTATACTTATACATTAAAGAAAAATACATAACAAATAAAATTAAATACATATTCTAAACCTTGTACCTTAATTATTTTATATTATCCACGGATATTCGGGGACTGGTCCACGGCTTCTTAATTGATACCTGGGTATTCGCGCTTCTTCCTCTTCTTCTTCATCTCTTTCGTCTTCTTCTTTGTCTTCTTCTTCTACATCATGCCCTTCTATTAAACTTTCTTGCGACAACTCGTCTCTAATCATGGGATGATAACCTTCGTTGTACCCTAACCCTCGGGTCGCTTCTGTCTCTTCTAATATTTCTTCTTCTCCGTCATCTTCTTCTTGACTGTGTTCGCGATTTTCTTCATCACTTTCTTCGTCGTAATATCGCTTCAACCTATTTACGTGCACTATCTGCTCACTACCATCAATTATTCCTTGAATTATATAGGTCACAGGCCCCAATCGTTCCACTACTAAGTATGGACCTTTCCACACCTTCGTAATTTTTTTGCTTTTTCCCGTTCTGATTGCGGAAGTCCTTAGAAAAACCTTATGTGAAACCTCTATCTTAGGTTCACTAACTTTCTTATTATATTGTCGCTCTCTTGTTTCCGCTGATTTAGCTAATGCGTGTCGTGCTTGACTGAAGGCGGTGGATAGCCCGACTTTCCTTTCTGACGAGTAGTCATCGTAGATGTATCTGCCCCGTTTTGTTGTTACTACCTCATCACCCGGGGTTTCTTCTGTTTTTTCTGTTGTAGGAAACACTAATATTTCATCCCACATCTTCCGTGGTATCCATTTCCCTGACTCCTGCTTTTCTTCTGATCCTATTGAATATAACGTACTTACCGACGTTTTCTTCTTTGAGACGTTATTTTTGCCTGCCTTATTTAGAACAAATAACTCTTCCACAGGTTTTTCGTCTTCATCTGTTTCGCTGATCTCCCCATGTTCTTCCACGCGCACTTCAACTTCCAGCGGGTGAGGGAAGTTGTTTACTTTTTGCTTTTGTACATCTGAATTATTGCAATGGCCCTGATTTTCTGGTAGTGCCTTTATATCCTTCGATTGAATTGCCTCGATTCTTTCTGATTCTTCTGGTAAAACCTGTATTTCGTTAAAGTGTTGTTGACTGTTGGGCTTTATTTTAGAGTTGACGTTAGGCACTTCGGCTGTAGTTTTATTTGTTTTCTTCCGACCAGTGATTTCAGATTCTTGTTGTTTGCTTTTGGTGTAAAACGAAATGAATATGCCGCTGTTTTTAAATATCTCCTTAATAATGTCACATTCCTCAACACAATCAATGTCATTTGCACCGTGCGATAGTTTAGGAATTGCTAAATACCTGATTGAGTTCTTTAAACATTGTTCTCTTAATTGTAGTAAAGCTTTTCTTATGTTTTTACGAGTAGGTTGATCCCATCCCCTTTTCTTTATTATGAGATAGAAAACATACCTATTTATTCCCTTTTCTGAAACAGTATCGTGCAGCATTGCGCATTCACCTACCTTTCTTCTTTGATTTAATAATAAATCGCGCCTACCGAATTTTTTATCCAATTGCTTCTGTATACCCCACTTTAAATTTATACCCTCGTCGACGTAAGTCACTAATGAATAATAGTTAGGTGCACTTAATATATTACCGATTGTATCTTTGAATATCGTTACACGTTTCTTCACATAATTCGTTTCTAAATCTTTTCTTCCCTCGCATGCACTACCCTTTTTCATAACCGGATTAAACTTCTGATTTGTCTTATATACACACCTATTATTATATATCGGTGCCGCACTAACTGTATTAATATCATTATGTCCTAGCATATCAATTTTAACATTTGCTAATATAATATATTTATTTTTAAAGTCTATTCTAGCGTTCATTGCACTTAGTAGATCTCGTCCTAAAATACCCTCTGCCGTAATGGACAATGTGTCTGGACACACTATACATTTAAATGATTCTATCACCTTACCAACCTCAATGACTATTGTTGTCACACCTACTGGCGGTATTGCTTCACCCGATATACCTACTAAAACTGAATTGTCATAATCATATATTTTCATATTCAAATTCCTTATGACACTCTCTTTTATTATCGTAACTGCAGAACCTGTATCAATCAGAAATAGTATAGGCTTACAGTTTACGTTTATTCGTACTTGACACCCCTCGTCTTCACTTCTACCTGATATCCATGGAATATTTATACATGAAGGCACTCCGCATGGGGCAACGGCGGAGGCCTTTAGAAGTTTAAATCCTTCCTCCTAGATGTGGATGCATTCCATCCTTGATTTTGGCGATTTGTATGTGACGGCCGAGTTTTCTCATAGTTTTCCCGAAATTGTGTACCCTGATGCGTTTGGAAGCGACATTCATATTGCTTATGGCCCACTTTACCACAATTATAGCACTTCAGCTCGGATGTAGCTTGACAATATCTAGCTATGTGTCCTTCTCTCTGACATCGATTACAATGTATTCTACGAGGACTACTGAAATTTGCATTAGAAGGTTGTCCTCTTAACGAAACTTCTCTTTCAAATGCCTCACAAATACGCCATTCATTTTGCCGCTTCGGTTGTTGCAATACTTCATTACTAATTTCCGCTTGTTGAGCCAATTCCACTGTTTTTTCGAATGTCATTGTAGGTGTTCTGTGCAACTCCAGCATTATCATTTTGGCTATATCGGCATTAAGTCCACGTTGTAACTGCTGGATTAGATCCTTTTCATGCCTTCTCTTGGTAGCTTTAATATCCGCCAGGTCCTTTGAATCCATACCCGCAAGGTTTTCTTTTAAGAGTTCTGCGCCAACTATTTTAAGTCGCGTTGCATACTCTGATACCGTTTCTTTATGTTGCTGCATACATTTGTTTAATTTTAATAATCCTTGCCCCGGTATTATTTTCTTAGTATATTTGTCGAGGAAAAACTTTTCAATATCTTTAACCGTAGCATCTGCTCTGTCTAGGGAATCTTCAGATTCTAATAATTCAAAAGCACTACCTGTAAGTTGATATTTTGTAATTGCTATAGTTTGACTTTCCGTCCAGCCATCAATAATTGCTCGTTGGGAAATTTTCGAAAAAAATTCTTTAACATTCTCTCCAGCTTTCCCTGAAAATACTGGTAAACCTGCTAAAGTTACATTAGGTTTAGTGTAGACGTTGACAGGTGCGTTTTGTGTTGATGGATTCGTAGCAGTTGATGCATTTGAGTCCGTCATCGTGAATTTTATTTATTTTGATACGCTTCACAACCTTTCATGAAAAGTTAACTACAGAGATATACCACAATTTTATACTAATAAATAGAACAGAAGTTTTTTTTTTCTTCTTAAAACAAAACAACGGGATTTTTCCTTTTTACTTTAAGTAATCTTTAAAATGAAAAATGAACCTACTACAATGAAATTTATTTGCAAATACTTCAATCATGAAACAAACAACAAAACAAAAAAAACAATAGCACTCTTACCAAAGAAACAATTATATATATAATTACATTAAATATTTAACAAACGGCGTAAACAAACATATTCTGTCTAAATTATAATTCACTTTTCAAAACAAAATTTCGGTCTAGACGTTAGACCATAAATTATTTCTGTCACACTATGTCAGGTAGCTGACCCTTAGTAAAAGGTCCAGACGTTCCTCTCTTAACACCTAAAGGGAAAAAAAAAATCAACTTATGCAATCATACAACGCTGTTCAAGTACCTTGCACTTATTCAAAACTAATAACTATTCTTTATCTCTCTTTATTACCTATACGGTACCCGTAACTATACCTGATAATACAAAAAAAAACAAAAGACAAGAAAAAAAAAAGGGATATACTTCAGTTTAATGCGACCGAATTCGTATATTGATATACACTCTGCTTAAATAATAAAAAAAAATACGTTTAATCTATGTTGACTTGCCAAACCATTACAAAAGTCCTGTAAGTCGCGGACGCGCCTAAACAAATTATTGATTGATACTTAATTGTTTATGCAGACTAAAATTATACGTGTATAGATATTTATACCTTTTGTTTATACACAAAGAGAAAAAATACTGCTTCGAATATTTTGTTTCCTAACTCTATTACATATCTGTTATGTAAATTCAATAAAATTTCGTATGTTTTAATTACTCTCTCTATTTAATTCTCACTTAGTAAGTAAATTCAAAATCCCATATATAAAGATAAATCAAAATCCATCAAATTCTAAAAGGAAGCTAAAACTAGTAAATCGCAAAAGTAAATTATAAACTAGTAAATTCTAAAAGTAAATTATCAACTAATAAAAAGAAATGAATTATCCACTAGTAAATAATAAATTATCCACAATAAAATAAAAAAAATGAATTATCAACTAATGAAATAAAAAAAAAAAAAAAAAAATTAATTATCCCACCGCTAGTCACCAAATTGTAACAACACCGTGTGCTACCAAATTGTAACAACCTACACCTGTGGAATCGGAGATTATTGTTGTTTTCGCTGCCACCAAATGTAACTATAGTCACATTAATTAGATATAATAATTATATTAATGTTTTTCCACTCAGATGTAACGTGCTGTTGAGTAACGCGTCGAGCTGGTCAAGTAGCTATGATCTCTTCAGCGTGGGGGTGTTACGGGATTGAGATAAAGAAAACATGTATTTTGTAATAACAACTAAATATTTAATAGTGCTAAGGTACTTTCGTTTAATACAAAAACATTACAAAATGCCACAAAACATTAAACACATAAATAAAACTAAAAGAATGTACTTGGCGCTATCTCGACCTCTGAAATCTTATATATGCAAGCTGTAATAATCCCGCTGATGATTCTCCGTAAATTTAAGCCCAAATTTAACATTAACCACAACAAACAAAACAAAATATACTAACGACTTACCGACCTTATTGACATCCAGCCTATCGTCTACAACATCACAAATTCACCAAACTCACAAATCAAATATCACTCACTGGTGAATTTAATTATTTATTACAATAGCTTGAACGTAACTTAACAACGCAGAAAAGAGAAACATACAAAAAAAAATTATAAAACACAAATTTACAACAAAAAAGAATTAAACTGGTTATACAATTATAGACAGTTCATACTCTATTAGACCGACTTTTTAACACACAACTTAAAACTGCAATTGTTTATAGGATAACTCAAGTCGAGGTTGAGATCCTTTGCGGAAAAACTCTCACGAAAACTCTGACGAAAAAAAACTGCTTCGAAAACTCTCTTGCACCTAGTTTTATTAGTTCTAGTCTAATTATGTCACGCCCTGTATAGAGTTAACGAATCCATTTTTAGTTCTTATTGGTGGAAATTATTTTGCTGATGTTACTTTAAAGTACGCCTTTTACATGTACCTTCTTATCTTGGTCTTGTCATTAATATAATTTAAACACCACTGTGTGTGATCTAATATTTTTTCAGTAGACGTAAGAATGTCTAAAACACACTTGACTAGAGGTCTGTCCTAACACATGTTGTTCTATACGTGTGGTCTATGCCCTGTTAGAACTCGGAATTCTACGTACTTTCATCATTACCAATTACTATTGACAGATTTATGCCATTTTAACAATAGAGTTTCTAAACCCACACTATAATAACTACTTGAGACTCATGTATAGGATATCTACTGACCGTCTGCTTTAATGTGGCTGGTGCCAACAGTTCCGTATATCACTCATACGTAACAGCTTTATTTGACCCACTTATACTTTCCCTTAACGGATATTTATGTATTCCTTTAAAGGTACTTCTATATTTCATTTCCCTTGACAATCTTAGAACTAATATATTGCTTTAAGTAATATGTATAAATTTCTCATTGGTCTTTGTATATAGACGATAGGTGGAGTTTAGTTTATAAGGTTCCTTGCGCCGCCCTTTTTAATTTAAAGGAGAGGGGTTTTTACCAAATATTGACCGGAATGATATAAAAAAATAGAAAATAATTAAGTAAATGCATGAAACAAAAATATAAAATTTTAACAAATAAATCGCGTAAGCCGATTTATTACATTAAGATACAAAGATTAATAGAATAATTCAATCTTACTAAATATATTTGAATATATAAGAAATTATAAAAGAATTCAGAAGTTAATAAATTCCCAAAATTAAGGGAAAATTGAATAATATCAACATGTAAACAATACTAGAAAATATTTTACTTAGTCACTCAAAAGATTAGGCAACTTAATATACAAATCAAGTAAAGAAAAAATCACAATTGATGGTCAAAAAAAAAACAAATGAGGGGATATAGAAAAAGGTTTTCCATAGAAAAAAAAGGTCGAAAAGGACGATCTTACAATTTTAAGTAAAAATACGTATTAATTAAGAAAATTATTAAATACATGTGTGCTTATATAAGTCTACTACGATTTTTATACGAAAATTATAAACAAAATAGTCCAAGAGTGTTAAAATAGAGGATTTTTCATCGAATAAACTGAACTCCACTACCTACAAGGAAACAAGAAAATTAAATATTTGAATTGAAGCATTAAAATTAATTTATTTACCTGAATAAAGAAAACCAAAACTTAGTACTGAGGGATAAGCTGTCCAAATTGGAAAATTCACACCAAGATACCAGTTCCCGAACGAAGAAGCTCACAAGTGGACAGGAATGTACCAGATGCACAACTCGGAAAGAATTGGCCACTAAACAAACAAACAAAAATATAAAACTCGAGTTAAGTAATTACATATATATTTATATCGAGAATTTAAGGATCAGAATTATTAAAAACCATAATTGCAAGACAATTAGTATAGTTAATTTAACGTTAAGTATGTTCATAATTGTAAGAATTATTCAATTTTAACTTTCATTACAATTTAATATAAATAGTAGTGTTATATAGGAGATTTCACACCTATTTTTTAAAGTATTTTTTCAATTAAATTCAATTTTCTGGTTTGAGATTTATTTATTTAAGATATGTTGAGATTCACAGATATTTTAATCAAGAATCAAAGTTATTTGAATTAATTGAAATTGTGTATACATACCTTTATGATTATTTGTTCCTGTTGTTTATTTGTAAACAAATCAAATAATTAACATTTTCACTCACAGTTTAGTTGTAGGATGATGATTTTGATTATAACCTAATTTATGTTGGTCAGTGTACTTAATTTTCAATCAATTTATTTACTATTGTTCACAGTTATTTTTTTACACGAAGGTAATTTTCCACAAACTAAGAATCATAACACCCTGAAATGAGTTACATAATATTCTTATAAGTAATTTTGCCGGTAAAAATACATAACCCAACTTTTAGGTGTTTGCAGTTCACCACAAATTTCCCACCTAATTCTGTTTAAGTACGATGAAATTAGGTAGAATCATATCCCAGATATTTTGAGATACAGTGTGGTAAAATAGTTATTGAACAAACTCAGAATTAGTTTTAAAAATAAGTTTTAAACCCTTTTAAAGATTAAATCATACGTTTAAATTAAAAATAAAATAGTAATAACTAATTATATATTTCATACTACCTTAAAAATAGTATAATATATATATAATCATATCCCTTTTTACCCATTTAGGGTGTCGGGCTTATACACAAATTGACGCCATTTCTTTCTATCCTGGGCTATCTTTCTCGTTCTACTCCATGTTTTGCCTCTTTTCGTCAACATTTTTCTAATTACGTTGTCCCACGTTTGCCTCGGCCTGCCTCTAATTCCTCTAGCTGGACTTCTTGATTCCCATATTGCCTTGACTGGAAAACTTTTCTCCATTCTTTATAGGTGTCGCCACCATCTTAATTGCCTTTGTTCAATAAAATCAAACACCGAAATGATGATCCAACTCTGCCCTGATTCTTTCATTTCTAATTCTATCTCTTTTTGTCACACCCTTGGGTCTTCTAAGACTTCTCATCTCTGCCGCCTGCCACATGCTCTTCTGTCTTGCCGATAGTACCCAGGACTCACATCCATATGTGAGTATAGGCCTGCATATATTAGTAAACATAATAATCAAAAAAAAACATACAAAAAATATTTAACAAATTAATCGACATAACTTAACGCAAATGTTCAAAATACCCCTCCCCAACCATGTGGCATTGACTAGCACGACAGTAAATATACTGTGCTCTCGCCTAATTTGTTGCATTGTATTACGAATTTTCTGTTAAAAATCTTCCAAGTTGTTGGCTCTATTGATTTTAGGTAACCCCATAGATGAAAATCTAAGGGCGTTAGGTCACTCAATTGGTCCTCGCCCCATCTTGTTGAAACCAAATATTCTGATGAGGTATGTCGCCATCTTCATTATTAGGGAAAAAAGCTGCCACTGCTGGCACCAAATTAAATTGCAAAAAAATTAAATATCGGGCAGCACTCAGGTTCCCTTCGAAAAAGTAAGAAAAAAAAAACGCCGTCCTATCATTCCTACCCATACATTTAATTTGTCTTGATGTTGACTGTGTGATTCCTGAATCCAATGAGGATTGTTCCGTGACAAATACCTACAGTTATGGCGATGTACTGATCCGTTGAGGAAAAAAGTGGGTTTATCAGAAAAAATAATGTTGTTTAAAAGATTGGGATTTTGATCTCATCGTAAAATTAATTCTTCACAAAATTGCATTTGGCGGTCTGGATCATCTTCATTTAACTCGTGAATTAAGTGAACTATGTACGGATGATACTTTTTTTTAAAATATTTTACAGCAAAACTGTGGTCAACGTTGTTATCTAGGGTCTTGTAGAAATATGGTGATGTTCCTCTGCTTCGAGTAATACTTTTAATTTTGTTTCATTACTTATTCGTGGTCCACCTTCTCAAGACAACTTTTATACACTTCGAATTTCCGTAAACTTTGGACCAATTTACTTACTGTAGATCTTGCAATTGGAGGCCAACCATAACTCACAAGCTTCCGAATGAGTTCATAGTATATCGCCGTACCAACCATTATTAAAATCTCTAGTGATGCTTTTAATTCATGTTCAAGAAAGTCCCTGGCACGCCTTTGAATGCAGATCTTTTCTTAACATTCGTTGAGCAGTGTTGGATGAAATATTAAATTACCAGGAATGTCTACAAATGGAAGGGTTCAGTTTTTCATGCATACTATTAAGTTTTATATCAATAAAAACGACCTTTGAGCTAACATCAAATGTTTGTTTTGTCATAACCAAATCACCTGATTCTGACCTGTACATATATCAGATCAAGAACCGTATACACGCTTACTGCAAACATTATTGCTTTCAAAAAGTTGTTGAACTTTTCTTCACGTAAACATGACAGGTAGTCAAATAACTGAAAAGTTCTGTGACTATAGTACCGGTTTGCAAATAGTATAATATATTATTGATTTCAAGCAGGCATTTGATAGTCTGAAGCGAGAGCAGTGAGACTGGAGAAATTACGATGACACATTCAAAAGCGCCAATCATGGCGGACGAAGAGCAACTGAGGACTTAGAAATTAAGCTAGAGGTAAGACAGGGCGACGGACAATCAACAAACTTGTTTATTTTAACACTGGATGCAGTGGTCACACTACTTTAGCTAGAGACAGATGGAGCTTGGAAGGTGCAATTAAAAAATTTCAAGCAGCAGAAGAATGAGACCTAATAATAAGCCATGTAAAAAGTAAATACTTGGAAGATAAACATCAATTCAAAAATGATGGTATTCAGAGAAGCAATCCGACCAATAGTGACTTATATATGGAGCAGAAACAATAAAACTGACAAATGTGGAACAGGAGAAACTGAGAAGATTTGAGAAGAAAATTGTAAGAAAAATATATGATCCGAAGAAGGTGGTAGATGGAGAATACAGAATTATAATGAACTTGGAAATGGAAAGCATCATAAATGGAGGAGGGATCGTAAATGACACAAAAGTACAAAAACTCCGATGGCACGGTCACATAAGAAGGACGGATATATATATAGAAAATTATGTCTCATGGAGACCAAACACAAGTAGAGGAAGTGAGACACCGAGAACCAGGAGGGAGGATAGAGGATATTAAGAAACTGAAGATACGGCATTGGAGAACCAGGATCCAGGACCGAGATGCGTGGAGGAAGATAGCTGAGGAAGTTAGTTAAAAAACAGCTTAGAGTAAGACAAGAACGAAAGAACGTGGAATATCTCACCACAAGAAACGATTTGCTAGAGCTCAAATGAGAAATGAGCGGTCACAATTCCCAAGGGAATGTATGGCCCTATATATATAAATGGCAGATACCTTGACATAATAGTAAACTTGCATAATATTTATCCGCTTGGGCATAGTCATCACAATGGATTTCCAAGTATTTAGAGAGATATTTAAAAATTGAACGTAATATTTTGCAAGTAAATATTACTGACTTGCAAAATACCGTTTACTAAATTCTTCAGAAACATATTGCCGTGGTCTCTTGCATATTAAAAATAATAGTAATAGCATTAAGATTTAATTTAAGTATATAAAATATAAAAAAGACAATAAGAATAAGTTTTATTGTATTCAAAGATTTTAACATAAGAGTATACTAAGTTGCATACATTAAAGTGAGAAAACATAGACATAAAAATGAACTTATATTTACAATTTAAATATTAAACAGGTACAAAATAAAAGACGAGATAAAATTTAAGATATATATTTCTTTTATAGAAAAGAGAAACAAGATGTATGGTTTGTGTATAATGAAAAACAACCTGACTTTATAAATGCGTGAAAATTGCACTGAACATTTTGAATAATGGATTGCTGTTTAAAAATAAAAGAGAAATGAAAGCAAATAACCGAGAAAGGGTTATGCTTAAGGATGGAAGTGTGATAAGAATTAGTCATCTAAATGCAATAAAATTGTATGAAGAAAACAAAATCCGATATGCACGGGAGAAGAATGTAATTGAATAAATTATGTAAACTTGAGAACGTGCATATGGTAATAAAACTTTATTAAATAAATCATGCAAAAATAATAAAATTTACCTCAAACTTATGACTATATAAGTAAATAAATAAAAAAGGATATAAATAAAAATATCCTGAGACCATACAATCTGCAGTAGTGTTTTTATAAACGACAGCTGGCAATAATAAAGTACATTCATGAATTCGTATATGTAGTATTATATTTCATAGACTGTAGAGAGGTTTTGTACGGTTTGATGACCTACAAAAAGAAAATATAATGTAAACTTGGTTTGTAGTTTATTACAGATAAATATATCACCGTTGGAAAAGTCCTGGATCGAGGGAAGCAATGAAAAGGCAAACCAAATGGATCGTGGTAGTACGAGTAATCTTATTAAAAGAATACCTGTTATTTACAATGTATTTCCAATTTTGCCGAGAGCTGGAAATAATACAAAAATAAGAATTGTGTTAGCAAATGGAAAGAGGAAGTACGTGGCAAATAGTAAAGAAGGTAATAAATTCATAAACAAATATAAGGAAGAGTTATATTAATACAAGTATACCTACATTGGAGAAATGCTGAACAATTTGAGTGAGAAACTTTTAAAATATAAACAAACAATTCTCAAGGTGTTGACATTTTAAAGTGAAGGAACTGTCAAAAGACAATAAGTGCGTGTATGTGTGTGTGTTCATATCACAACGACAACTTGGTAAGCAAAGATCTCACTGAAGACGCAGGGGGACAACTTAAATGATAGTTTCTGAGGATGGCGTTGAGAGCGGTCACGTGTTTTCCCGGGGATATAAATTGGAGGACAAGAATGAACAAGTTGGATTAGCTGGTTATCTGGAAAGAGATTAAAAGCGACTTAAAATCGTAGGGTCAGATACACCACGATTATTTTGATTCATATTTATTTCTTGTATTAGCGTATTAATTTCATTTGTATTTAAGTTTCATTCATTTTTCTTTGGTTAATAATTTTTGTATTTTTAAATAATGGAGATGCAAATGTCTGAATTTGAAAAGTTTTTCAATGATTCAAAGTAAGTTTTTGATACAAAGATTTATCCACGTTGCTATGCGTGTATTGAAATATAACGTGCAAATGTATATTCAATATAACGTTGAGCAACAGGGATAATAAATATTTTCCTGTTATAGTAATAAGCATTCATTAATTTCAAGAACACAAATATGGAATTATTAATGGTGTTGGGTGTTAAGAGGATATAGCGTGCAAATGTATATTTTCTGGCACTTTATTAGGCATCATTAATGATTACAATAAATTTTTTATTATAAATTAATGATTTAAATTAGATTTTTAAGAAGGAAAGTGTTTCTGGGTAGCAGACTCTGAGATGCTGGATATAATACGTGTGAATGGTTATAGACAGTAATCAGATTCAAGCTTTTTCTCCGAACATTGACCATTGCGAAGTTCTAAGTTTGTCAGAGCATTACGTGCGAATATAATGTCTCTGATGGAATAGAATTAGCATAAAAATATCAATAGTATACTAACGTTAATTGAATTTTATTTTTTTTGAAACAGGACAATATTTTAGATTTTTATTTGATTAAGCATAAGAAAAATATATTCGTACTATAAAACATTACAACCTAGAACAAGGTACAAATGTTTTCTCTTAATTATGTTTCTTTTTAATAAAATGGTGAATATAGTATACCGATGCTATCTATTGTGAAATAATGTTAAATAAATTATATAATTAGGTTTTATATGGTTTCTGGTTTTTATTTTGAATAAGCTATAACCTAATCCCAATTAAAGAAAAAAGACAAGAGATTTGATGAGAGAATAGAAATTTAGATACACTGATAGGATTCACGCATACTTATAAAGTACGTGCTGTTAAGATAAATAAAATATATATATAGGATAATAAAAATTATCATCATCTTTATTAGTTATGTTGTTGGAACAGCACACAACATAATTTATTTGGCAAAGCCTAATGTATGGCAATACTACAATTATTGTATTTCAAATAGTTATGTTGCCACAGCAATATGTTGCTTCTAGAAAAAGTGCGTGTAAAGTTTAGACTTTAATGAAAACAATTGTTTATAAAAGAATGCAAAAATAATCAATACTCGAAACAGAAACAAAATGCTGCAAAATTAATGTTTCTTATATGCAGTGTTAAAAACATATTGGAACCGTTTGTGTATAATAAGGCATTTCAGTTTCAAAACGGTGTTTAAGTTGAAGTGTCATTACAGCGTGTAATATGTAGTTTGTTCTTGTAATTTGTAAGACGTCTCGAGATAGGTAACGGCTTTACGAAGGTAGACAGAATTTAATTATAAGGTTGTAAATAAATCCGTATTAAGTGTTAGTTATTACCGCATTGCTCTGTATTTAACACAACATAGAATTAGTATACGTTTGAAAGAGAATACTTATGTGTTCAAATGTATATGGTAATTTGTCTTACATTAACAGCTCTGTAATACTAATAAAGGTGTTGCTGTATTCAACAGAATTGTATGAGATATCGCAAGTATATGTAGAAGTACATATACTAATCGGTCGACACTTGTTATGTTAGGTTTGTAAATGAACTGAATATTTATAAACTTTGATGACCGACAACACTCCTACAGAATGTATCGAGGTAAGTATGAATAATCTTTATTTCCCAAAAGACATATCTATTTACAGGGTAAAACACAAAAATTAACAACAACTGATAATGCGGTACAATAATAAAAAAAATAAGAAAACTGAAACATACTATGGAAAAATAAAATGAATAAAAAAGTAAATTATACTCAATGCAGAGAATAAAATAAAGAAACTACTTTCTCCAGAAGGGGTCAGAACGCAAACGGTTAGCATTCGTACACATATGATGGAGAGAAAATTTTAGTAGAACGTACGAAATGTACTATCTATGGGTACGTAGAATGTGTCAGCTGATCTAGCAGCATATCTGGGTACTTAGAAACTAACTTGAGAAAGAAGAGCAGGTGAATGAATGCCATTGTTAACAAGTTTTAGAAGGAACTTACAACTTGTTTCGTCCATCTTTTACTTAAAGAAGTGAAACCATGTCAGTCCAATAGGCTGTCGTAATCAATGCCGCGCTGTGCGTAAGTGTCATCCATTTTAAATGACATATATGTATGTCTTTCACTAGTTTATTAGCTAATACCAAACTTTACTACATTTAAGTAGTGATGCCAAGAGCTGCTTTGTACTAGTTTGCAAGTACGACCCGTCTTCTATGCAATATTTAATTTTGAAATGGTAAATTGTCAGTTTAAGTAGAAAGCAGAATATTTAGCATAGATAACCGCCTCATTCCTGGTTCAAACACATGGATAAATTAAACGCGAACCCCTGCACTCTTTTATGAATTCAGTGATCACAAATCTTATGTATACAGGCACTTGACAAAACTAATCAAAACGCGTAACTATTTATGTGCACTGGTATGGATCGCATAACCATGCATTTTCCCACCTGGTCAATGATATCCCCAGTACGCATAACACATGTCTTGATTGTACAAGCGTTCATTCTATATATCATTAACTGACAAACGAGCGTCTGTCCAAAATAATTATGCGTAAATAGTTATTCATATGAGATTAAATTTCTCCGACAATTAATATAAATTAAAAAATGAATCGTTAAATGATCATGCTAGTTGCCCTAAAAATTATAAACTCTAAAGAAATAAATACTTTAATCATACATATTCTTAAATTCTTTAGTATCCACATTACAATCCTCGATAACTAGGTCACACTTATATTCTAAAGATATATTACACAAGTCAAAATTTTATATGCACAATGAAAATACATTTAGTATCAGTGCAATATGACTTCTAGTTTCTTCCGTATACTTATATGAGTTACAAATGTAGTCCCTTTTCTAAAACCACGTTTATTTTTAAGCTTTTAATTGCTTGATTTCTCGCAAAAGAGACCTTTAAATTTCCTCTACACGGCCTTATATAGATATTGTTTAATTAAAAAAGAATTAAATAAAAATTATATTCGTTTTACGAAGGAAATTTAACAAAGTTATAATCAGTATTACTAACATCAATATAATGCAATTAAATACCTA
Source organism: Amphimallon solstitiale (assembly GCA_963170755.1). Lineage (NCBI taxonomy): Eukaryota > Metazoa > Arthropoda > Insecta > Coleoptera > Scarabaeidae > Amphimallon > Amphimallon solstitiale. The sequence continues at coordinate 53,731,997 of OY720680.1, forward strand.
TAAATTATATTACATTGTTGAAAAGCCAAAGTAAAACTAACTGAAATTATTTAACACAGTAAGTAGAAGCGACTAATAAAAATATTTATGAACTATATTAATTTTTACAATTTACGAATCAAAGCATTTAGCCATTTAAATTAGTTCTAAAACTTATTTCTTTGTGCAATAAAATTTTCAAAATGTCGATTTACTAAATATGAAACTAATCGAATAGCTAATTTTTTGTGCAATACGTATTTATTTAGTGTATGTTAATGAACAGACCATTAACTGATAGCGATTTAGATGTCGAAAGAATTAGTAGATTTATTACTATTAAACATTTTAAAACATATACCTACTATCTGTGAGATCATTTGTTTAAGATTTAATCGTGTTCAAAGAAATGAGAATATTTATATTAGAGGCATACTCTGTAGAAAATGGAATAGTTACATAATAATAATACTTTAGCCAGCGTTAAAAACGCAATAAATTACAAATAAAGACTGTGTGGTGTCGGTGAAATAAATTACTTTGTGTTAGCTAACTGTATTGCAGTAAAACAGTAGTAGGTATATGGTGCAAGAAATGTACTCGTAAATTGTAACATTCGCCATGTGCATCCGTGAAGCACGTGCCCCAAAAGGTGGATGCTGGTAAGAAAATGAACTAATCAATACTTTATGTTAGATGAAGGAATATTAAACCTTTGCCAAATAACACAAGAAGTGAATTATAATATTGAAAATACACGGCCCACATAATCTGTAATCGTTATAATGTACTTCAGCTTTACATACATGCATATATACACATACAAAAACGGCAACCCACGTACGTAATATACAGGGTGAGACATTAGCAGCCGCTTCTTCGATTGCTCTTTTGTGTTTTACACAAAAGAAAAAACAGTTAGTGGAGGATCAATGGTTGCTTGGGGCGCATATATTACAAATACTTTAAGCTCTGACGCACTTCCGGTTTCACCGGAAATGCATGGAATTTCATTTTTTTAAATGACTCTCTCTATATATTTTTGGATTTTCTACTACTATTTAAAATTGTCTATTCAGAAGGTTTTCCTTTTTCAAAATTGAGTCAATAGTTTTTGAGTTATTATTTTTTTTGTAAATATTTGACGAAAACACGTGTTCAGAAAAAAATCATTTTCACATTGTTTTTAAAAGTAAAAACATTCACTTTATTGGTGCTTGTAGCCAAGAAAATTCTGCATCATTTGGTATAAGTTGCACGCAACAATGCCTCAAAAAAATGTGTTTCTTCAAAGCTTACTACCCGAAATATAGAACATCCGGTATTTTATTGTGGCATTTTGTTCCCTCTTTTATTCTCTTTCATTTTTGTTAACAGTGTCCTATACCTATCTTTTGTAATTTCTGAGATAATCACTATAGGAGCAATTAGCAGTCAAATAAAGAACTACGAGCGCGTTTTACCCAACGTTTATACTTCTTTGGAAAGCTGAATACTCACGTGCATTGGACAAAACTGTGGTTATGTTGAACATATTTCTTAATGAAATTTGTTTTTCTTAATTTTTTTACCCCTGTATATTTTGTGTATTATTTTCTATTTTAATTTAAATACAATAGCATTGGTTTTGAATTAGGTTTGATGAAAACAAGAAGATATAGCAGAAACGTAACTGTAAACCAATAGAGTGCTAAACCAAAAAAAAAAAAATTAACGGAAAATAAATTTATATTTTATTATTGTCAATTGTGCCACTTCTGTTTTTTCCGCATTCGTCAAGGAATGAATAAAACCACAGCAGTCACCGATCGCAAAGGAGGTACCCGACTATCAGAAAAATGTAGTAACATTTCCTTATTAGTACTATTGTAAAAACGTATGTTATTAATTATGTAATATATAATAATAATAATAATAATAATATTCTTTATTTGTCCAACAGCACATCCCAATTACAGGACAACAATCAATTCTTGATAGCATTTCCTAAACTAAAACTAAAAAAAAAAAAAAAAACACAAGTAACATTACACTAGATGACAAGTTATGGAACACTTCAAGCTTATATAAATGAAATCACACGCATAACCTGAATTGAAAAACTAATATTAAAATCTGATACAGTGGTTCATATTGTATTAATAACAATAATAACAATAACAACAATGAGTAGAAACCTTAGCACATTAGACTAAGAAGCACATATTTAATAATTAGTACATCATAGCCAATGCGTTCAGATTAAATTAAAATAGATAGTGTTACAGACATATGCATTGAGTCAAATCGAAAGACATATTCATTTATCGATAGAGTGAGGCTTTTGAATAAAAGGAAAGTGAAAAGGATCAGGGCATAGTTCGTTAGCGTTCCTAGCCATATGCGTAAGAGGCGCCTTAGCAAAAACATTTGACCTAGCTCGAGCCACCACAAAAGTATCGTTTGAACGCGTACCGTATCTGGGAACCAAAAAATCCACAGCGGAGAGTATATTGGGGGCATCAATTCTGTCACTAACCAGCCCAACCATAAAATTGGCACTTGCGATCTCTCTACGCTCCAAGAGGGAAGGAACGTCATGTTCTAATAGCAGACTCTCATAGTCAACGCCTCTAGGAGGATACGTGCCTCGAGCCCTGTACGAAAAGTACTTCAAAAATCTCTTCTGTACTCTCTCAATCAAAAGGTTTTGGTAAACGTAACAAGTATACCAGATTATAGAGGCATACTCCAGTCTGGGTCGCACCAGTGAGAAAAACAGTATCTTCAATGTATCCGGATTCATGAACTCCCGGCACGACCTGACAACAAAGCTGAGTGCACGTGAGGCGGAGTTGCATATCGAATATATGTGATTAGAAAAATTCAAACGTTGGTCAAATAACACTCCAAGATCCTTCATTTGTGTTTGCCTGGGAATAGGAGTTTGATCCAATACGTAGGGGAAAACTAGTGGCTCGATTCGTGTCGTATATGTAACTACCGCACATTTATTAACGCTGATTTTTATTTTGTTCCGCTGGCACCAGTTGTTAATAACACGTAGATCATTCTGTAGGGCTTCACAATCGCAGACTGACGAGATCCTTGAATAAATCTTTAAGTCATCAGCATAAGCTAGGACGCGACAGCTGAGAATAGACAGTAGATCGTTAATGTAAACGTTGAAGAAGAGTGGGCCCAGGTTTGATCCTTGGGGTACACCTGAAGAAGCTGTAAAAGTGTTAGAATGAAATCCATTGTAGTAAACATAATTAGAGCGATTGTACAGGTAAGAGGCAATCAGATTAATGACGGGTGACGTAAGACCCAGGGAACTCAGCTTTGAAAGAAGTATTGTGTGATCAATAGTATCGAACGCCTTGGCGAAGTCTGTGTACAACACATCCACCTGCTTTAGAGAATTAATTCCAGAACTGATAAATTGTGTTATTTCAACCAAGTTGGAGACTGTTGATCTGCCCGAAGTAAACCCATGCTGCTGCGGGGAGATGTGTGACCTTATGTATGCATAGAGCTTAGTATAGAGTAAATGTTCAAATACCTTGGAACTCCCCGACAATATACTGATTGGTCTGTAGTTCAAGATATCATCTTTGTTACCCTTCTTAAAGACAGGATTAATTTTACTTATTTTCCAGATTTCAGGAAAAGTAGATGTTCGGAAAGAAAGGCTAAAGATCACAGACAACGGAGCGCATAGAACAGATGCGCAATCCCTAAGCAAAAAGTTGGGCAACTCATCATGACCTGAAGTAAAGTCAGCTTTAAGGTGTTTCAATGCAGTCAGAGTTTCACCTGTCGAAAAGGGCTCCATAACAAAGCTGCTAGAGCAAACATGGGCATCTGATGAGACAAAAATAGAACGTGGTTGAAACACTTCAGAAAATATTTTAGCAAAAGCTTCTACAATTTCGTCCGGAGCAGTAAGCTCGTCCTCCCCATGTCTTAACGTACCGGGAATTCTTGACTTTCCCGTTCTTTGACCAACAAAGTGCCAAAACGCCCTGGGATTTTTAGATATGTTGCTCTCCAAATTCAACAAGTACGTACCATAAGCTCTACGTGCCTCCAACTTCACCAATCTACGTACTCTGACAAATTCACCCTGGAAGATTAGTGATCCCGATAATTTCCATTTCTTGTGGTAAAAATTCTTGAGATTTAATAACTTGATTAATGAGGAGTCGTACCAGCTAGGAAATCGCTGAGATGTTGATGAGTATTTTGGAACGTGCAGGTCTATAGCAGAATATAGGATATCATAATACTTTGAGACAGCGACGTTAACATCAGAGCATTCTTCCAGTTGCGTCCAGTCGACGCCACATAGATCATTGTATAGGGCAGGGAGATTGGCTTTACGAAAGTTATACCTGGAATTGATATTGGACGGAAATGCTGTCGTGGATTCGATATGAAAGTTCATCTCGATATTAAGAGCAGGGTGATGAGGATCCTCAGGAACCAAGGAACTGGTATCATGGTGTATGTTATTAGAAAGGCCGATACTACGGGATTCTGTGCGTTTAAATCGTCGATTGACAGTAAGAATGTTCGGCGAAGAGTAGAATTTGTCTCACAACTTCGTTCATCAGATTTTGGTCAATGAATGCGCGATGAGAAAATTTATGAAGAAATGGTTCCAAGAAACTTTTCATAGAACCAAAAGGACATCAGGAGGGAAAGATGCCTTGACTTTTCGGAATCAATTGTAAATGATCTCCAATTTCTGTAAGGTGTCATTACGGGCGAGGAGCCTTCTGTATTGAATGCGACCCGGAAATCAAGCGCCAGAACATGGAATGGCACACTGCAATTTCTTCAAGGCCCAAATAAGTAAGAATGAGCAAATTGAAGACCAAATGTGCTCTTTTTTTTAATTTAACCAGGAAATCGTCCACAAAGAGCTTGGTTTCTCAAGCCTATGGTAGCCGATCACTCCGTACATCTTCTCTTTATTCGAGGCAGTATGACAGCTGCGCGTTATATTGATGACGTCCTTCAAACCACTTTACCGCCTTATCTAGATGGCTGTCCACACGTCCTCTTTCAGCAAGACAACGCACGTCTCCTTATTGCTCGTCGAACTATGGACTTCCTCCAAGAAGCCGGCGTTCATGTTTTGCCGTGGCCACCCCGTTCACCGGATTTAAACCCCATATGTATATGAATTCCAATAATAAATAATTAAAAGGATAACTAAGCTCATCACAGCGCACTGAAAGTATAAAATGCAATTATTTTTTTAAAATAGGCGCTGGCAGTTTTGAAAGTCTTTCTTGATATACGAGGTGTGTACATTTAGTAATGAGACTACGTTGCTTTCGATCTGGTAGTACTTGGGACGCTGGACTTGTAGGGGCGACAGTAGAAAATTTGATATGCTTTCAGTACGAGTTTAAACTCTGTAAAGTCAATAGGTTGTCTGAAGCGATTTGTTTTGTGAAACAGCTTCTTCTAGTGCTTCCTAATAATTAGTGACATCAATTTTGAGCAACGGTATATCAGGTGTTGCTTCAGACTTAGGCATAGTGCAACGGAAGCTTTTGCAAAACTTTAACAGGCCGACGGCGATCGTGTTCTGTCAAGGACACAAGTTTATCGGTGATTTAACGCATTTCCAGAAGAAAAGAGTCGATTAGAGATGAACCACCCAGCGGAAGGGTTTCATCTTCAAGAATCGATGAAGATATCGACAAAATTCGGGATTCTTTGCGTTTAAATCGTCGATTGACAGTAAGAATGTTCGGCAAAGAGTTGAATTCGTCTCACAACTTCGTTCATCAGATTTTAGTCAATGAATGCGCGATCAGAAAATTTGTGAAGAAATGGTTCCAAGAAACTTTTTATAGGACCAAAAGGACATCAGGAGGGAAAGATGCCTTGACTTTTCGGAATCAATTGTAAATGATCTCCATTTTCTGTAAGGTGTCATTACGGGTGAGGAGCCTTCTGTATTGAATGCGACCCGGAAATCATGCGCCAGAACATGGAATGGCACACCTCAATTTCTTCAAGGCCCAAATAAGTAAGAATGAGCAAATTGAAGACCAAATGTACTCTTTTTTTAATTTAACTAGGAAATCGTCCACAAAGAGCTTGGTTTCTCAAGCCTATGGTAGCCGATCACCCCGTACACCTTCTCTTTATTCGAGGCAGTATGACAGCTGCGCGTTATATTGATGACGTCCTTCAAACCACTTTACCGCCTTATCTAGATGGCTGTCCACACGTCCTCTTTCAGCAAGACACCGCACGTCTCCTTATTGCTCGTCGAACTATGGACTTCCTCCAAGAAGCCGGCGTTCATGTTTTGCCGTGGCCACCCCGTTCACCGGATTTAAACCCCATCAAACATGTATGGGATACCATTTTGCACCATCCTCCACAGACACTCAGTGTACTCAGCTACGGGGTCGCCCAACACATTATTAATTTTTTTCGTATTACATGTTAATAAAATTTCGTGCAAATGTTCTCGTTTCATTTATGATGTAAAACTATCACATTGCCAAAAAATGAAGTTGAACAAATTATTCCTTCTAGGTGTAACACTTCTACTGTCACTGAATATACATTCCCGAGTGTTATATTACTGAGCTTTTTAATAATCCAGGTTTTCTTTTTTAAATAAAATCGGCGCATGACTTTTGAAAATTGTTTACAAGAAAAGCATCAAAACTCGAAAACATGTTAAAATTATTACCCAACACCTACATCCTCTATTATAATTATTATCGAATATGAAACACTAATATGACACTAATCGTATAATTTCAGAACATCTTTCAAGTAAGGAAGAACACTTGTGTTAGGGAGTTTAACGCTTACAACTAAGTTTGTTGTAAAGTCAAATTTAACATTTGTTCTTTGTACTGACTTTATCATCGAAAATTACTGTTATACTTGATAATCTGATTACCCCGTGCTGTATATTAAATTCCTGCTCGCGTCGTCCAACTTTGTACATATACAGAGATTGGTCACAGCGAAGTGCCATACTTTACCATATCAAACAACTCATTAAGAACGCAAATAATTAAGTTTACAATAGAAAATAATATTAGCAAATGTCCAAAAAGGAATGCGGAATTGTGTAGAAATGAAGACACGGCTTGCAATGAGAACACTAGAACTTCTCTATTTACTAATTTTAATGAAATTGTTCAGTACTGTTGATGATTATCAGATAAATTTATTTGAATAAAGTGTATTTGGAGGAGAATTTCTTATTTTAAAAAGTAAATTAGTACAACTACATTCTAACATTTCCACTCCATTATCCCTAAGCTCGGGAAACTAATGGTTTATCTTAGTTATGGAGGACTGGTTCATAATAGTCAATTTAATAATGCCTGCACTAGACTTTCAAGTATATACCAAATAACTATTCATTCAATATATTCATATTTTTACACTTACCATAAATATACTAAGAAAATAGACATCATACATCTGCTATATTTTAACTGCAACGCGCCTAATAAATAACTAATAAAGGCAGTGCGTATTTCAAAATAAATAATAAAAGAAAAGCTTATCCTGGCTGATACTTAACCCACTCGAATTAGTGGAGCGTATAATCAGATTAAGGGTATTAAATTAGAGAAAATACGTGCCGCGTTGCCCAAGCTGAAGATCTTCCTTTTCAAAGTTTTCTCAGCAGCATGGCCTGCAAGAGATCGTAGTTTGGTAGAATGCTGCTTAAAATACTCGACACAACTGCAGTTGAGCGAATTAAGTAGTAACGAAAAGTTAGATGGGTAAGAAAAATAAATGCCAAAATAAAACATAGCTTTTTTCTAGCAAAAGGAAACAACAAAAGAAAACAATATCTTCTTCTCCTAGGGGAGGGTGATACATAACAAATGAAAGTGGATGGTCCCATAACTTATCGGACGATCCATATTATATATTAGACAATTTTAATATATTTTAATAGAAAGTTAATGAACTTCATAGGCAGAGGAATATCTATTTTAATATGTAAGACTGAAGGGACCGAAAACATCGATAAAAAAGCTTTAAACCTATTGTAACGAAACCAGTAGACATCCGGGCGACAATAATCGAGGTTGTAAATCATCTCGACGCGACTGGTAAACATCATAAAGCAATAAATCATCCATTTGCGTTGTACTGCAAAGAGACAGAATGTCTATGGAATGTTCTACAAACATCGAGAGGAAGATGGAGCTTACGCGAATGCTTCCAGATGTTTCGTATGTGTATATAAGGCGGCTGGGTCACCAATGGATGAGTAATTCCGGAATAAGAAGTTCGCGGAACAGACCAAAGTAGAAATAAATATAAGAAATAAATAAATAAATAGTTCTTTAAGTGGTAGCCGAAGAAAAGACATAAATATTAGAGTGTTATATAAATAGAAGTGATATAAATACGGTGCAGTTTTTATTATAGTGCAATAAAGATATAAATATTACAGACATATAATAGTACTGGTAAATAAATACCTGTGTTAATTTAAATCGTAGTAGTTTAAGTGTGATACATTAGTTTTATATGTTTATATTGTAATTAATTTTACGTGTATGAATATACAGACTGTTTTAAATAAATAAATTGCACGAGTTGTTTATTGCGAACCCGAAAACGTTACACTATTACACAGTGTATAAATTAAACATTCTAAAACTTGGATTATAATAAACTGTTGTAGAAAAATTATTCCGGAAGAGAGAGTGCTCGGCATGTTAATAGGTTATGGATACAGACTAAACAAATACATATTTGGTAGAGACTGTTAGCTAACTTTCCTCTTACAGTATTGTACATGAAGGTTAGATATTGTGTATACATTATAAATCATGCAGTTTATAAAAGGACTGGACCAAAGTTTAAGTATACGTTTGAATTACGTGGACTGTAGAGTGATAACAAAAATTGCTCAACAGCAATCTAGCAATATAAAAGAGTGTGTGTTAGTTAAAGTAATAAACTGTATTTTTCCATAGACGATCAGTATACAGGAAGGAGGTCAAAGCAAATATATTAAAGGTTCCAAACGGAGCCAGTGTATGTACCAAATCCTGATTTCGAGGGTGTATACCTAGAACTTGGACTTGTGTAATAAGTTCTTATAGTCGAGTTTTGGCAATTGACACGGCCAAAGTACAAACTAAAGACGACTGTTCCAAACCACTATAAATTTCGATCTGCCGGAACGATTTCAATACAATAAAATTAAACTAATTAATTAGTATTTCAGGATATATACCTACCTTCCCATGATAAAATACTGTTACATGAAAGCCAGTTACAAATTAAATATTTGGAAGAAAGCTATTAAATATTATTTTTTTCTACACCTATACTTTATATAACATTTGGCTATACTGTTTAGGAGGCAAGCATTGTTGACAAATGTCAAAAGGGGTTTGAATAATATTCATACCCCTTTTGTTTGTTTTGACAGTCCTGACTTTTGTAGGTTATATTACTTGACAGATTAAAATTTGCAACATCTCAAATATGACGCCATGTTAATTTAGTGGCGCATGTCGTTGCGAGAGCGAGTCAACTATACTAGTATACATTTTCACTTGAAATTTTTTAGATGTGCTTCGTTTAGACCAGACATTTAAACAATGACACTACTCAACAAATGACACAATTAAACCGAACAAGATTTATATAATATATATAATGTATATAAATTAAGGTACTCCACTTAGAAATTGCTACTTTTAGTCACTGCTGTGACGGTAGTTAACGAGCGACTACCCACTTGCAAAATCACAATTTTAGAGAAGAATGAAAATACGTATTCGCTAATGTAGAACAAGTGAGCATATAATGATTTTGCCAAGTGGGTATGGATTGTGTTGCATACAGTAACAGAACACTTGATCAGATCCCCAAATTACGTTAGTTTGAAATTTCGCAGTTTCAACTTACAAATAGTAACAATAATCCTAGGAGATATCCCTTTCAAAATACCCATCAAGAACTTTCCTTCTTCTTCTTGTTCCTAAGCAACTAGGAACAAGAACTTTCATTTGAATTCATACGTTTCACCACTAGTGGTGAAATTAAAAGGTAATTTATTAATAAGTAATTGGTTAAATTTTGAGCGGAAATGAATGATCTACTTTTTGCACTTAAACTTCGAGGTGATAGTTTTATAGTCTCAGTAAACACCTATCTAATAAATCGACTATTAAAAAAGCATATTTGTACCCCAGCGTTATTATGTCCACCATACATGATTATACGAAAAATGTTCTTACAGTATTGAGGCGACTTACAATTACAAAAATTATCAAGCAATGCAGTATTGTTACAAGGAACATTTTACACTTCTGGTGCTTATATTTTCTGGACATACAATAAAACATTTTAGTTATTATAGTATGCAAGATAACATTATCAGAGAACAACGACCAACGAGAAACAACAGTACTGTCGAAACCTTTAATATTTGGTGTCCCACTTTCACTTCGTTGTATTTGTGTGATAAACAACCACCAAGTACACTTAAAAAACGTATTTATATTAACACTGAAAGAATCGACAGTAAAATTGCGCTTGTAATACGTGGGCAAATGTTAAAATACACAAAGCAAGATATAATAATTTTAAATTTTAGTTAGATAGAGTTATAGAGTGTATTATATTTATTTTTGTCAACTGTATTTAATTTTACTCCCTGTTTGTGTATTTGAGAGAATAAATAAGTTCTATTCTTACACACAACATCTCGCGCAGACAGACGATCGCACAGACAGCTACACTTGCTTGCCTACCGAAGAAACCGACTAGGCACTTTTAAGTTCTTAGTTTCTTTGTCGTTTCTTGTTGGTTGTTGTTTCCTGATATGTTAATTTAAGAATAATGCTTTACATTTTATCTATAATATGCTGTTATCTACACTAAATAAAATAATAATATCGCATTCTTCGTACTCAGTACCGAAATTATTGACTCATTCCTTAAAAATTGGTGTTTAATTTTAAAATCACGTTGCAACATGTACCTACCTATAGCAAAATTTCGCAAGAAATTATAATATGTGCAAATATTACTTCCCATTCAAAACAAAACGCGCATGCACTTTAATAAAAAATATTACCAATACTTTATAAATTTAGTGCAGAAATTGAAGACATATCGCTCTATTATCCTTTAACATTTTTTATCTGTCTTTTATTATGTACTGGTTGCCATAGAACTTGTTTGTGCAATAGACTATCCTCCTTATTTTCCTTCTCCGCAGTAAATCACAAAATGCCAGTAGCATGCGGAAATATGATACTCGGTGGTTCACCCCTGGCACCTACTAGCAACTACATTTAAGTCAAACGACCCCAGCAAACACGACACAAAAACAGAAATATCTCCTTTCCCGTCTGCTACGGCCATTTTGTCATATCGCCGTAATTTATTGAACAAGTTCAGTATCTTTTAGTAATTAGTTATTACAGAAATGGGGTTCAATATTTATATACAGGACTTTTTCCTCATTCATCGCCCTATTGTATTCTACCTCTGTTCTCTTTTCAGTTAAGTTATTTATGGGTGTTTCTTGTTCGAAGTTTTACTTTCTTGATTAAAATTTCCTTTAGATAGGACTTTGTTTTTAATAATGAATTAAAACTAAGTCACTGATTGTAAGTATACGCTACAATATGTATATCTAAAATAAAATTATGAAAAAGTGACACAGGACAAATACCTCAATCGAAAAGTGATTAAGAAGAAAAATCCTTACGTGTCTATAGCCTTAGTACGTCGAAAAAAATGAGGTGTGGGCACCACACGACTGTCTTATACTTGTTCTGCGTCCTGAAAAGTATATAAAGAAGTTGGTTTAAAGTAAACTTTAAATTATGTATTCCTTAATAATATAAACCCGTGAGTAAAGTATTACTTCCGGTTTGAATTTTGAAATTTTTTTCTACAGAAATTAAATCAAATTCAGATCGAAGTACTTTTAAATGAATTTCTATAGAAACATAATTTGAGAAATATTTGCAAGAAACGCTATTTGTTGAGAATTAAAGTATAACTTCCGGTCGGAATTTTAAAATGTCTTATACAAATATTGTTACATATCTAACTGTAAATACATTCGTACTTACAATAAATCTGTATAGAAAGCATAATTTGCAAGATCTGCGCAAAAAAACTGCTGTTCGATAAGAGTAAAAGTGTTATTTCCTGTCCAAATTATGAAATTTCTTTATAAAAAAATTGTTTCAGCTCGAGCTCTAAATACTTTTGCCTAATACCTAATTAGTACTCATGATACAGACATATTTTTATTTCTAGCTTGCACAAACCATTCATATTCCGAGGCCTTCAGTTTTAAAAAATCGCCTTTTAATTCCACAATTGTAATTTGCTTTCCACCGCTTTAGATATTCATCTTCTTTTTTCTATTATTTGTGTGGCTTGTGTTTTGCCAATATTATATTTTCAGGCAAATTTACATGAACTGACTTTGTTTTTATTATTATATTACATGATCGAAATCTTTTCTTTCAGCGTTAAAATATTCTTTTTTTTTTGTATATTGTTTCTACAATGAATTATGCCATAAAACAATTTAAAACTTCTACAAAGAAAGTGGCAAATACGAATTCAAATACATATTCCATACAAGACATCTAGACGGAGTTGACTTGCCAACTAAACAAATATCTATGTCGCAGGCTAATAGTCATTTTCGGCAAATATCAATCAATGAATCAATCTTTATTGGTGTTCTGTACAATGTACTTACACAAGTCATATTAACTATCTATACATATATATATTATATAAGGAGAAAAGAAAAGAAAAAAGTATGACACTGGACAATAACAAATAACAGATAATCACCAACTTACAAACTAAAATCTTTTACATTAAGTTTACACGTTAAAAACTCATCGTATGAGTAAAAGGCTCTTGCAACCAGGAACTGTTTCACCCTCGATTTAAACTGCTTCACGGGTAAAGACTTCATTTCTGCGGGCAACTTGTTTAAGAATTTTATACCTAAATACCCAGCACATTTCTGACTTTTCGATAGTCTGCAAAATTTCGGAACAATTTCAGTTTTATTTCGCGTATCATACCCGTGATTATCCGAGTGAATTGACACGTCGGAAATATTGGCCTTTATGTACAATAAACACTCCAGTATGTATAGGGCAGGTAGTGTTAATATCTTTAATTGAATAAAAGAGCCCCTGCAGTCCTCCCTGTACTGGTCACCGGCCACTATGCGAACTGCCTTTCTTTGGAGAGCAAAGACTCTCACCCATGTAGCAGCGCTACCCCATGATAATAGAGAATATGTCATTAGTGAATGACAAAGTGCATAATACCCTGAGACCATTATACCTTCAGACACATTCATACTCAAAATTCTTAATAAATAAATATTACTATTTAATTTACTGGATAACATGTCGACGTGCTTTTCCCATTTTAGTGTCGGGGCTAAGTACACTCCCAAGAATTTTGCATATTCATCTTTTGCTGATATCGGGTTGTCCTTTAGTGTAAATAACAAAGATTGGGTTTTAGATAAGTTCAGACTAAGTTTATTCGAGCTAAACCACTGTTTAGCAGCCGTCTGGGTAGCACCATCCACATACATTAACCTGTCTATGCAGTTAGCCCGACTTATCAATGTAGTGTCATCCGCATAAAGGATTGGTATCGAATCCGTGACATTGAGTCACACACAAATAGCTTTTGCCTAGGCAAATGATATCTGCCTTGGCAAATAGCTCCATATCATTTATTTCTGCTCAAAAGCTATTTTCCTAAGCAAATAGTATCTGCCAGCCGGGTTTTTAGACAAATAGATTGACAACAAGAAAAATGTCGTGGGCGAATAGTTCTTTTAGGCAAATAGGATTTGCCAACAACATTTTTTAGGCAAATGGGTTTTTAATTTTTATTTGAGGTTATGTTTATCCGTGTTTACCTAATGTTTATGTGCTTCGGTTCTTCATTTAGCAGTTTTCTACCTATAACAATGTAAGTTAATATTAACACAATGGAAGATAAAGATGAATTTTATTTAAGGCTGAATGCAAAGTACGAACAAACAACAATTAAAAAGCCGTGGACCCTGCAACGAACCAATGAAGTTAGTGCGATTTTAAAAAGCTTTCGATCAAAACAAGTTCAGAATAATACTCAGGCCCTCTCAGTAAAAGAAAAATATAATGGCAAAACATATGACCACCATATGGACTCCATATGGAGATATCCAGCGTATCAAAGTTATTCGGTAAGCAAAATCTGTTAACGACGACCTTATTTATGTTACACCAATTGAAGAATTTTTTGATAAAATTGACGAATAACACAAAGCGACAGGACACGGGGAAAGGGACAAAATGCTTCATAATTTGAAAAGGAAATGTAAAATTCCAAGACTGGCAGTTGAAGTATACGCAGAATTGTGTAAGACTTGTAACTTGAAAAAAAAACAGAAGCATGCCGGTTTGGTTGTAAAACCGATAACATCAAGAGATTTCAATCAAAGAGGACAAGTTGACTTAATTGACTTTCAATCCTGCTCAGATGGTAAATATAAATGACTATTAAACTGCCAAGACCATTCCACAAAATTTTTATGTTTGAGACCACTACAAACAAAGAGGGCTGCGGAAGTAGCCAACGAATTACTGAAAATTTTTTTCGAGCAAGGTGTACCAGTGATCCTGCAGAGTGATAATGGGCGGGAGTTTACAGCCGAAGTAATAAAAGAATCGGTTTTTATTATGGCCAGAATGCAAAATTGCACATGGGCGTCCCAGGCACCCTCAGAGCCAAGGGTCCGTTGAAAGGGCAAACCAAGATGTTGAACAAATGTTAAGAATGTGGATGGAAGAATATGAAACTACTCGTTGGTCGATCGGGTGTTACTTTCAAGCATTTTCAAAATGCCAATGTAGGCCTTCAAAAACCCAGTACTAAACGATATGCATGTTTCAAGACTGGAAATTTGTGCAACAGTAGATGCCATTCCAGCAATACCTGCCAAAATATCTTGTCCAATTGACAGCTTGTTTTGTTCAAAAATACAATCTTCCTGGTTTGCTTGTGTTTATTTAATTGTTTATTTCGTTTTAAGAGAAGGTGTCTTCTTTTTTAAATTTCTACGTTTGTATTGCAACTTAATAGGAATAAAAATTCAATTTCCCTGGTTTACTTGTGCTTATTTTATTGTTTCTTTCGTTTTACGAGAAGAAGTCTATTCGCCTACGACATTTGTCTTATTGTGAATCTTTTTGCCTAAAAATCCAGCTGGCAGATACCATTTGCCTAGGAAAATAGCTTTTGAGCAGAAATAAATGATAAGGAGCTATTTGCCAAGGCAGATATCATTTGCCTAGGCAAAAGCTATTTGCCGAAAATGACTATTAACCTGCGACATCTATACTGTTCAAATGAAATATCGACGAAGGCAGAGGATTTTCCGGACAGAATTACTACTTCTCGATTTTCGCGTCCGTTTAATGGAAACATTGCGGTCAAAAAGAAGATAAATAACTGTCCGCGCCCGTTCAAGAGAGTGTCCGCATAAAAGAAAACAAATTTATTAGGAGTTCCCTACTTATAAATTCCGGACCAGATAAAATGTCCGTTTAAGGGAAGTGCCCGTTTAGGGAAGTTTCACTGTATATTCAAGAAAAAATACATTATAAGTCGCTGGTGGCAGGTAACTTCACTTTTTGACAAGAATGGTCTCCCTATCTTCTTTACTCCTTGGTATGATTTATTATATTCACATGAATTCTGATTTCTTTTTTTTTCCATATTAATCAGCTTTCTTTTATTTACATTTTCGAATTGCTGTTAACTGTTATTTAGTTTTGAGTAATATAGGGATGGTATCTATTTTTGTACCGTAACAAATACCTAATCTTCACATATTTGAACAGACATGTTGAGAAAGAAAAGGAAAAGACACACGACTAGAACAGAAAATAAAAGAGATGTGAAAAATTAAAATGAACCTTCCTAATGTAGTTTGTAATCTCTCTAATATTATATGAAGAATATTTTTATTTAAGTAAATTATCTATGCATTATTACTATTCCTGTTTAGATAATTTGCAAGCATTTGTATCTGATACAGTATTGTATATATATTTGATGCATTTAATTTACCTAAGTGTAAAAACTCAGAATAATTGGTGAAGTGGGGAAAATGAATGCTAATTTAGTAATTTAGCTGCTGGGGATTACTTTCAGCAATACATTTGTATTGAAATTTATGATCATTTCCAAAGTTTGTCTGCCTGTATGTGTACCAATGAAGTGAATTAAAAGTTTCATGAAAATGAAAAAGTGTAACACTTATAATACGAATACAAGGATTGATTCCGTCATTATACTTCGCTAATTAATTTAATTGAAGATAATGCATGGTGATCTGGGATTAAATATTTATTTCAATTAAGATTAATTATTCCCTGTATGACCTGTATATAAAGAAATATTTAATAATACAGGGTTTGATTTATTATCGTTATGGAGGATTTACTTGTCACAAATGTATTACGCTGATAAGCAGTAGAGGTTTGGGGCTCTAATTAAATTAGAGACTATATTATGCTCTTTGAAGGCAAATATTATAAATGCGGAACAATTGAAATTCCATCACGATAATACCTGAATTATATTGGGTGACATGTATTTGCGTTTTAGCACAGATTAATTCGATAATAATTTTGCAATATATTGTAATTACTAAAATAACTGCACCTCTTTCTTCTTCCCCACTTTTCTCTCTCCCATCTCTCTCTCTCTCTCACCCCCTCACTCTCTCCCTCTCACACAACACAATACCGTCCAAAGCAATCAATATCCAGCTTTATATAATTGAGTATAGTTTAACTCTCGATATCTTATTAGATTTTCAATGAAACCTCTAGACTGGAAATGGTAGTTTACTTCAGTAAACAAACCAAATTTTACCAGTATTTCGTCAACTATAAAGTTTAAACAAAATTCTGAAGAGCGAAAATCTACTTTCATATAAATTTTAGAAAAATTGTATAAAAAAAATATTTCGAAATTCATACCGGAAGTAGTCCTTTTTACTTTTATGGAAATATAGTTTTTTTTTTTTTAATATATCGCAAGTCACGCCTTCTGGAGGTACGAAAATATTTAAAGGTCGATTTCAAATAATGTTTATATCCCAAATATTTGAAAATAATGGCAAATTATGCATTCTATACAGATTTCTTAGGTGTATAATGGTATTTAGAGCTGGATTTAGAATAATATTTTTCTGAATAAAGTTTGAAAATTCGCACCAGAAGTAACACTTTTACTCCCACGTTTATTGAGAGGAAAAAAGTATTTAAAATTTAATTTAGAACTACTTTTGTAGAAAAATTCAGAGTATAAGGAAGTTGTGTGGTGCCCATATCCATTTTTTAAATTTGTGTAATGTTCTACAATTTGCTCTGGCAACAATTGGCCTTTCTCTGTTGTAATAATTCTTTCTATGTTGTAATAATAACCCCTTCATTGCCTATAGTTCCATGACATTCATTTTGTGTCATAATAATATTTATTACTTTGTAAGGGCTACACTAATCGTGCACGTTTGAACAACTGTTCTGGTGATTGTCACACTATTCTTACTGTTTTTACTTTTTAACTTTTTTATACGTAGTATAAGGAAGTATTGTAATGACAAAAATTTTCGACCTCGAGATTTTTGCAGATGTCCACGTTTTGAAGTCCCTTGATACCAAAAAAAAGTGGTTTTTAAATAATGTCTGTGTGTGTGTGTGACCACGATAGCCATCAAGCCGCTGTATATATCTATTCCAAATTTTGTATTTACGTGTATAATCTCCCTCTTGAGAACTGATTAGGTTTTCAGTAAAATCGGTAGACCGGAAGTAGTAGTTTACTTCAGTGAAAAAATCGAATTTTGCAAATATTTTGTCAACTACTAAGTTTACACAAATTTATAAATAATTCATATATACTCAAAATTAAATTTGAGAAAAATAGTCTTAGAAAAAGTTATTCGATATTCCTACCGGAAGTAGGAATTTTCGATAAGAGTAGAATTATCGAAAATTAGTTTTTTGCGAATATCTCGCAAGTCATGCTTTCTAGGCACAAACATAATTTTAAATATCTTTTGTATAAAAAAAAATTTCAAAATTCGGACCGGAAGTAACACTTTTACTCTTACCGAATAGCGATTTTTTACAAATATGTCGTGTTTATATTTATCGAGAGTACAAAAGTATTTAGAGTTAGATTTGCAATGTTTTTTGTATAAATGAAATTTCAAAATTCAGAACGGAAGTAGCACTTTTACTCTAAGCGAGTAGCACTTTTTTTATAATATCTTGCAAAGTATGCATTCGATAGAGATTTATTATTAGAATAGAATTACTTAAAATAGGATTATGAATAATTTTTATATATATTTTTTTTAAATTCTATAATTTGAAACGCTCATACGTATAAGAAAGTCGTGTGGTGGCCACACCTCATTTTTTTTATATCACAATATATGTTACGTAACACACATGGTCCAGTATTATTGTCGCTTTTGCAATAACTTACTGTGTTTCATAAACGCGAGGTGATTACTTCTTTTTATGAAATAAAATTTGTCATGCTGTCATTGTTTATATAAATCTTCAATTTTCTTTCGTCGAAAAAGTCTCAAACTAACTTTTATCTTATCTTATCTGTTATATGAAGTGTGAATAGTTGTTCATGCAAAAAATTAAAGTTATTTACCAAGAATTTTCCTTATATTACCTTTCGAATAATCAATTCTTATTTCCGGAGTACTGTGTTATTACTTGTCTTTTAGCACAGACTAATTTGGTAAGAACTAAATGACCCAGAACAACCACGTTTTTGCATTAGAAAATTATATATAGGTTTTTATTGGTACTCGACCTAACTTCCAAAATATAGTAAATATTTAGCACACATTAAATGAAACGACTGAATATGTCTAGTATTTAAATAATTTAAGTAGACAAGAATATGGAATAGCCAAATAAATATCAAATCAGTTAAATGTCAATAACAGTCGGTTTGATATAAGCCAATCATATTGCATATTTTTAGCACGTGATTTGTAAAAATGCTCAGCGATTACCAAGCAGTTTATTACGCTTTGGATAGATGGCGCCACCTAAGGATCGATATTTTGAGTTTATCAGAATCAGAAAAAACTCGTTATGTGATGGTTTTATATCGCGCAACGATAGCAAGATCCAGTTGGCCCTGCATGCATTACAATACAGCGCCATCTATGTCTTGAAAAGTTGCAACTAGAATTCTCTACTACTACTATTCTCAGATAATAAATATATTTTTTTATTCCAAATTGTATGAAGATTTTTGTTTCTTTATGTTTTTTTTATACACCTGAACTCCTTTGAAATAGTTTGGTTTTAAAATTAATTTTGGAATCGGCAATTATTTTTACGAAGGCATATGTTTATTAATCGGACATTTATAAATTTTCTCATCTATTTCTTCCTCTTCTCTTGCAAAATCAGGATCACTAATCATTGAACAAAACTATTTGAATAGATAAGTATCACTGTTATGCACGTGATTACTTTTATTCACTTACACTTAGATGAAAATCATTAATCAAATCACAACTTATTTAGCTTGCTGTTCAGTCACCAGACAATTGCTAATGTTTTATTGTAGTAATAGTTGCATCTGCAGAATAGTATGTATTTTAGTATGTATTTTCTATACGTTGTAGTACTAATATAACGTTGATTTCCCTAATGTATGTTGTATAATTGAAGTAGATACTTAGGTATGTGTATATAAGGATACCAAGTAAATGTTCCAGGGAAGCATTAGCATCTCATTCGATTTATTCAATCCACTCTTTGTATTTTATTACTTACGAAGATACTTTTGAAATGTGCAATTATGTTTTATTAAAGTAGGTCGATAATACTAAACGAAAGTTATTTTTAACATGACATGACACATGTCCGAATTCAAATCTGCACAGTTGAGGCTTTTACGAGGTATATCTG